>JAOWBP010000001.1:131532543-131544376 GCA_028571105.1 Tragopan temminckii | reverse complement strand
GGATGTTAGGAAATACTACTTTTCTGAAAGAGTGGTCAAGCACTGGAATGGACTGCCCAGGGAGGTGGTGGAGTCACCGACCCTGGAAGTGTTCAAGGAACAGTTAGATTTTGTGTTGAGGGACATGGTTTAGTGAGTACTATTGGTGATAGGTGGATGGTTGGACTGGACGATCTTGTAGGTCTTTACCAACCTTGGTAATTCTGTGATTCTGTGATTCTGTGACTGTTTGCTCCCCAGACTATGCATCCCTCTGTGACAGTCCTTCCCGATGATTTCCTGCAGGGAGTGTCAGCTTAGGTCACAAACACCATTTACCAACAATACTTCCTAATCAGCCCTAGGGAAAAAAGAACTTTCTTTTCCCAGAAAATAACACATTTGGAAAAGCAAACAAACCAAGAAAAACAAAACCTGGGGCGACTGAACTATATCATATCCTAGGAGCTGTATAAAACATAGATACTGAAGGATATTTAATGATCAAAGCATTCCAGCACAAAAACATCATCTGATATGGATACTGCATAAAAGTGTGCTCTTGTCACTTATCAAAGTATGAACATTTTGTCTTTGTGAGAAACTGAACAAAAGCATAACGAAGAGCTGGTTTCACGTTTCAGAGAAGAAAGCAGAAATTACTTACCATGGTAGCTCACATATTTTTTTCTCACACAATTACTTCTGTAGAAGACAGACAGGTGCAGACAGACAGGGAACAGTCCTGGTAGAGACCTCAAAAGTCTTTCTAAATTGTTGAACATTTTGACTTAACTGCCTGGCAACTCCACTTTCACTTTTCATTAGAGGAATTTTTAGACAAGAGTTGTAATTGCAGACAGTACAGTGAGTTGGATGTCTGCTAATATTTCTAGAGATTAGGCATTTGTAGGGTTCCTACCAGAACAGGAATTAGAGGTCTTAGAATGTTGTCACTTGCTTTTGTGAAATAGAGATAAGGAGAGTATGTTTGAATAGAGCAAGTCTTAATCCTCTGTTATAAACCATATAGAAAAGAAACAAACCTAGTACCTGTGTGCTTCACATACACCCTGAACAGTTGGGCTCAGATCCTGGCTTACACATAGGACTGATGTAAAATTTTCTGCTTCTGGAAGCTGACAGAATCATAGAATGATTTGAGTTGGAAGGGATCTCAAGGATCGTTTAATTCCAGCCCCACTGCTATGGGCAGGGGTGACAACCACTAGATCAGGCGATAGATCAGGTGGCCCAGAACCCCATCCAGCCTGATACTGAACACTTCCAGATGACAGGATATTCACAATCTCTCTGGGCAACATGTTCCAGCACCTCAGTGAAAAGCTTCCCTGACATCCCATTTAAATCTTCTCTCCCTGGGTTTAAAACCATTCTCCCTTGTCCTATCACTATCTACGCATGTAAAAAGTTGATTTTCCTCATATTTATAAACTTCTTTTAAATACTGGAAGGCCACAATGAGGTTTCCTCACAGCCTTCTCTTTTACATGTTGAACAAGCCCCGTTCCTTCCGCCTATCTTCATAGGAAAGGTGCCCCAGCCCTTGGATCATCTTTGCGACCCTCCTCTGGACCCTCTCCAAAAGTTACACGTTTTTCCTGTGTTGGGAGTCCCAGACCTGGACATAGTACTGCAGCTGGGACCACATGGGGGCAGAGTAGAGATGGACAATCATTTTCCTCACTCTGCTGGTCATCTCTCTTCTGATGCAGCCCAGGATACTTTCAGTCTTACAGTCTGCAGGTGCACACTGCTGGCTCATATTAAGTCTTCATCTATCAGGACCCCTAAGTCCTTCTCGACAATTCTGCTCTCAGTGAGTTCTCTCAGTCTGTGTACATATCTTTGATTACCCTAACTCAAGTGCAACACCTTGCACTTCATTGAACCTCATAAGGTTCACATGGGCCCACCTTTCGACTTTATCATGGTCCCTCTGGATGGCATTTTTTCCCTCTGACACATGTACCAACTGCCTCAGCTTGGTGTCATCCACAAACTTGCTGAGAGTGCACTTGATCCCATCTTTTATGTCATCTGTGATAAAGAGTAGCAGCCCCAAGACAAACATGACTTTTGAAATATGATGGAGAGTGGCTCAGACAGTGACATCAGCCAGTTCCTTCAGAATCCTGGGATGTATTTTGTCTGGCTCCATCAACTTATACACATTCATTCTCATGAGGTAGTCTCAGACTTGCTCTGACCTTCCTATGAGGAGAATTTGCTCACCCAGCTCCCACCAAGAGACCTTTTAACCATATGATGCAGATGATGTCTTCCAGTTTGTTATCCTAAACTTCCCTAAGATGACAAATAAAGTAGTACATTTCTATTATTATGACACATTGCTACCATGCTGTGTAGGTAGCTACAGAAAATTTATCAGGTAATAAAATGGGAATGTGCACCTTCACAATTCAGGGGTTATCACACTCTTCTGGATGCTCTGGAGGAACGTATTTTTGTGATATCAACTTGAAGAATCAGCCCAGGTAGGCTCTGATAAGTCTCTGAAACATTCAGTAGTGACAGGGATTTCCCCACCACTGCAACAATAAGATATAAAGGAAAAAAAACAGGTTTCATACCTTTCTTGAACTGTGAGCAATCTATTACAGAAATGTCATTTTCAAAATTACATTGTTTTAACATTAAAAATCCTCAGGCATTGTGAATTTCTTATCATTCAGAGCAAATAATAGTTACCCAAATAAAAAATTGCCTCTTATTCATGTATGTAATGGAAGATTTCCCCGATTTTTCTCTCAAAATTAAACAATATGTTTACAACATCAAGAGGATGATGGAGGATCAAGAGGATCAGGAGGATTACATGACCAGGAGGAGCTTGTTGACAAGGCCATCTTTCTTCAGCTGCAGGAGGTGTCGTGCTCGTGGGCTCTTGTCCAGGGGATTTCAACCACCCAGATATCGGCTGGGTTAGTGGCATGGCGAGTGGCAGACAATCCAGGAGAATCCTGGAGTCTGCTGAGGACAACTTCCTGGTCCAGGTAACAGATGGACCAACCTAAGATGAAGCCTTACTGGACCTGGTGCTCACTAATGCAAAGGAGGGCATTAGAGAGGTTAAGACTGAAGGCACCCTGGGCTGTAGATACTATGCCTTGGTGGAGGTTGTGATCTTGAAGAATGCAGGCCTGACAAAAAGTAGAGCTAGGAGAGTTTGCTTTAGGAGAGCAAACTTCTGGCTCCTCAAGGAACTGTTGGGTGGGATCCCCTGGGAAACTGTCCTTAAGGGCATGGGCACAGAACAGAGCTGGCAGCTCTTTAAGGACACCCTTCTGAGAGCACAATGGCTCTCCATCCTCCAGCAGAAGAAGTCAAGCAGGGGAGGCAGGTGACAGTTGTGGCTGTGCAAGGACCTGCAGCCTAAATCGAGAGAAAAGAAGGGAATGTACAGAAAGTGGAAGCAGGGTTGTGTAGCCTGGGAGGAATACAGGGCTGTTTTCCATGTGTGCAGAGATAGGATTAGGAAAGCCAAGGTGCAGACGGAGCTGAACTTGGTGAGGGACGTGAAGGATACCAAGAAGGAGTTCTACAGGTACATAGGCAGGAGAAGACAGGTCAAGGAGAGTGTTCCCCCTCTGATGAAAGGTAATGGGGAGCTGGCTTCCTCAGACATAGAAAAAACTGAGGTACTCAGTGAGTGCTATGCCTCAATCTTCATGGGTGGTCAGGCTTCCCATGTCTGCCAGCACCATAAGCCTCTAGGTGACGGTGTGGGAAGTGGTTTCTGTCCCACTGTAATGGTGGAACAGGTCAAAGACCTCCTCATGAAAATGAACGTATATAAGCCCATGGGGCCAGATAATATCCATCCTTAGGATTCTGAACAAGATGGCTGATGTGGTTGCCGAGATGCTCCCCATCATATTTGAAAAATCATGGTTGTCTGGTGAATTCTCTGGTGACTGGAAAAAGGGAAACATTACTCCCATCTTTAAGAAAGGGAGAAAGGAAGACCTGGGGAACAACAGGCCGGTGAGCCTCACCTCTGTGCCTACGAAGATCATGGAGCAGATCCTCCTAGAGGCTGTGTTAACGCACACACAGATTACACAGATAAAGGTAATTCAAGACAGCCAGCATAGCTTCACCAAGGGCAGAACTTGCCTCACCAATCTGATGGCCTTCTATGATGGAGTGACAGCTTTGGTGGACAGGGGAAGGGCAGTGGATGTCATCTACCTGAACTTCTGCAAAGTCTTTGACGTGGTCCCTCACCACATCCTTGTCTTTAAATTGGAGATGTGTGGATTTGAAGGATGGACTGTTTGATGGATTAGGAATTGGCTGGCTGGATGCAGCCAAAAGGTTGTGATTAATGCTTCTGTGTCAGGGTGGAGACTGGTCACAAGCAGTGTCCCTCAGGGGTTGGTCTTGGAACCGATGCTCTTCAACACCTTCATCAGTGACACAGACAATGGCATCGAGTGCATCCTCAGCAAGTTGTGGATGCCCCATCACTGGAAGCATTCAAGGCCAGGCTGGATGTGGCTCTGGGCAGCCTGGTCTAGTGGTTGGTGATGCTGCACATAGTAGGGAGGTTGAAACTAGATGATCATTGTGGTCCTTTTCAACCCAGGCCATTCTATGGTTCTATGATTCTATGATTCTATGATCATAGTAAAAATACCGATGTTTAGCTTTTCAGTTATACTGCTTTTGTTCCGGTGAATGTAATTCTCTACAAAAGAGCAGATGATTATTACCAAAGCAAAAGGCTTCTCAGAGGTAAAAGAGTTAAAAGAGTTAAAAAAAAAAAAAAACTTAAAGAAAACAACAACCGAAACAGAAAACAAACAAACAAACAAACAAACAAACAAAAAAAAAAAACCTAGTAAAAATCATGCAAAGCAGAGAAAATGCTACTTGAAAGTGCTTTCCCAGTGGGATGAAGAGTAACAAACTACATGCCAAAAGCCCAGAGGAAACCTCAGTTAGTTAGAAATATTCAGAAAACAGGGGGAAAAAAAAAAAAAAAAAAAAGCTTTATAATATTACCTAAATCACTGATAAACATGCAACACTCCCGCTCAGAAAGACACAAATCACATCACTAAACCTCTAGAAGTACCATGCATGACAGTAATCTATCATCAGACTTTAAAAACAAAAACACTCCCTGCTTTAAAAATGAAACTCAAATGAACAAGGATTATTTATCATCATGAAGCAATGAGAGAAATGGCAAAATGATTCAATGAGACATTTGAAATTTTTCTCATTTGAACTGCTTCAGCATCAGGAGTTGTTCAAATGTAGAGAGAATCTGCCTTTTCTCTGAAAAATCTTAAAGTATTACGGCTGGAAGAAAAAGGACTTCAAGGAAGTCCTCTAAACAAGGCTGTAAATATCTGTAAAATATATTAAACAGTAAACTATATAAACATAATTTAAACTCATTTAAATTGGAAGTACTCTTCCCAGCACTTTAGAATTTATCTAAATGTAGCATAAAACGTGCTGATCTATCAAGTCTTTAGCAGACTTAGCACAAGTTTTTTTCCAGATGTTCTGTGTCTTGCTCCATAGATCTGTGATAGAGGAATCTTCAGTAGCTCCCTTCCTCGTGAAACAATTGTTTCATTTTCCCAGGAGGCAAGTTTTCTTGGTTTCTGGAGCAAAAATAACCTATTGAACTTGATATTTGAAAATTCCACAGAGTGCATCTATGTTAAGTTTACAGTAGTATAAACCAGATGATCAGAAACAAAGTAGTAGGAATACGTGGCATAGATAATTTAGTAATACTGCAGTGACTATGACTTTTGAAAACAATTATGTTGTGTTTTAACAGTCAAACCTAAATCCTTGCACTAAAACAGAAAATAGCACTTAAAGAATTTTGGACAGCAATCAATCAATCAAAATGTCCCATAACAGTATCAGCTAGATCTTTACTTACTTGAACATCAAGAATCAGAAATAAGTGTTAAACCCATATAGGATGACCTATGTTATTCTGCAGCTAACAGTACTGTTTCCCCGCAGGAAGAGCTATTTGTGCTGTAAATTTCTAGCATATCCTTTGAGGCTATTTTTTAAGTAGAAACAAACAAGTACATACAGAGCATTTTTAAATTAATAAATCCTCAGGGAGAAAAACAGACTTGTTACATACTTGTAGGAGGGTTTTTATTTGAAATAGCTGCACTCGGAAGTCTTTTCACTTACTGCTGCTTATGGACATAGGTGGATGGAAGGGAAAAGAAGGGAAATGTTATTTACAAATATTTTTGTTCATTCCTGATGAGAAATTGTCTCACGACTGCAATATTTAACAGAGAGTAAAAGACAGAAGGTAGAATTTAGTTTTGTTTTCCAAAGGGCAGAAAGACTGAAAAACAACATGTTCTATACAGGAGTAATCGGTTAATGATTTATTTTATATTTTAGGAAGCTCTTGTTTTTTTCTTTGCTCTGTCAACTCACTTTAAATTTTGTGGAGAGTACAAAGTGAGGCAAATGTTTCCAGCTATGTCAGCAAAATAATAAAGACAAAGCAGTACTTAGACTTCCTTCAGGGTACCAAGGCATCATTTTGTGAAGGACTTTTTATGAAGCCTTTAAGAAAACTTGTAATGGGATAAGGATTAAAGGCTACTGTGAGTAATTTGGTATTTAGGAGATAGGATATATTTTTCCTTCACAGAGGAAATAAAAAGATCCATTGCTAAACGGGAAATAACCTTACACTGAACATTATTAGCACTAGCATTCTTTTCTTGTTTGGACTAAATGGCAAACAATCTGATGCCCAAATCTGAGGAATACTTACAAATTGCCAATTTCAGGGAAAGAACTGGATGCAACATGATAGCTTACAAAGGAACTGGCAGGAACCTATGCGATTCCATATACTAGTTAAGCCAGTTTAATTAACCACATGTGCTTCCTTAGAGAAGACTGAAAAAGACAAGAACTTCAATGGGAGCTAATAAATGTAGACAAATGAGGAGGAGATTCAGAGAAAAAATGGCACATTAGAGGCAACAATCTTCATAAAGAATAATTTGATATGAACTACTCATATATACTTGTGGGTGCTAAATAAACTATAGTCAATGAGACTAAGCCCATTGGAAGCTTACTGGTTTGTAATTTAAACATTAGAAAAATAAAAGAAGGAAACCTTAAAATGAAATAGAAAATAATGCAAAAGGAAAACTACTCTGGCATCAGTATGTAATTTAGCAGCACCATCACCTAAAACACCAGTTTAACTCTAATCACCCACTATAATCAGATTATAATCAGAAAAATTAACATCAGTTCAGAAGAGAACAACACAGTCCCCCAGAAGAAATTTTATATATGTCAAATTTAATACCCTAGCATTATGTAGTTTGTAATAAACCTGGAGGGAAAACAAAACAAAACAAAACAAAACTGCTGTATATACCATTAATGAATTTGCATAAGCTTTGAAGTTGGGAGCTCTCTTTTACTCTCTTCCATAAAAATTGATAAAATAATAGATGAAATAGATTCCATCAAAAATAAGTCTGAGGAATGTTTTAGACAGAGGGTTTTCTGTTCTTTTCTCTCTTAGACTTTTGACACAAAAAGAAATAATATTTACCCTTTAATTCCAATGGGATATAAAAAGGACAGGACAGAGCTTCCAGACATTTTTTTTCTTTTTCTGGAGGGCATGTCCACACACATGAAAAATCACTACAGGAATGGGGTTTACTGCAGAAGCATCTGCATTTTATCCATCTGGCTAGTAGTAGAGGAGTTACCTGTCTGCAAAACTGAAGCCAGAACAGTCATAAGACAATAAAAGTTTTAGACTCTACTTTATATGATCTCAATGTTTTGCTAGTTACCCTTTCAAAGACAAAGGAATGGATGTGGTTACCCTTGCAAAGACAAAGGAATGGGTGGAAGGCAGCAAATTAGGATCTCTCTGTAGATAAAGCAAAGATGGTAGATCTATTGAGATAGCTTTTTTTTTTTTTTATAATTTTATAATTTTCTCATTGTCCTGGATGATATGAACATATTAGATAAGTCCTATAACCTTAGTTATATTTAGCACTTGCTATACATAAGCAGATGTCTTCTGTCAAGTGTAAGCCTACTTCTTTATCTATGCACTCAAATTCATTAGACATTTAACTCCCTACTGCCAGTTGTGATCAAAGTCTGGCCCTTACATGAGGCATCTGCTAGTTTATAGCAAGAGATAAGCAACACAAATGCTCTGTACATGCTAACAACCAATTCATAGCAGAGTTGTGAATTTGGCAAGGGGAATATTTCCTATTTTAAACATTGGAAGCCAGGATAAAGGAAAAAAAAAAAAAAAAAAAAAAACTTTAGAAGAAAGCAATACTATTTTGTCCCCCTGATTTTACTACTAATAGTTTATCTTTGCAAAAGCCCAGAATAAAACACAACTTTTTGTACTGCACCATGAGGTTCAAGATATAGGTTACTTCAATGTCAAACGTCAGCTCAGTGCTAAATGGTAGATCACATTAAAAGTCTACAAAGCAGCAATTTGCTGAATGGTTTGAAGACATGGACTGGTAACGACATATATGACTTCTAGACAAATGTCATCTGCACCATCTGTGGGCCATATTGTGCATCAGATGGCAAGATAAAATTTGCAGTAAGAAAGTTTCAGAGTAGAGCTATGTTCCAGGGACTGCAGCCATGATCATCATAGAACAGCTGAACTAGGCTGGTCACATGTCCAGGGTAAAAGACACTGGTATCCCACAGCAGCTGTTAAGCTGTGGACATGAAGAAGGAGACCACAGCCAGAACAGACAGATGAGCCACTTCAAGGATACACTAAAATACAACCTCAAGCAATAAAAATCAATGTGAATCACAAAAACAGTAGGATTGTACAACACAGTCCTAGTTGAAGAGACACAGCTGAACTTAAACTTACTAGCAGAATCATGCAAGGTTCTTATAACCTCTTGTTGAGGACAGAGGTCTCCTGCTAAGAGGCCACTACTGTTCCCTACTAGCCTATGCATTTGGTTTCGTTACAGGGTGAAGGATGTGCAGGTTAATCTGACTATATCTGGCTCTCCAGTGGAGGCAGAAAGCAAATCTTAACCAGAGAACTAAGGCCCTCCTGGTACTAATGATCATGCTCATCTGAGAACATCCACTGCACCCACATTAAGAAAAAATTATATTTAAAAACAAAACAAACAAACAACAAGAACAAAAAAAACAATCAATCACACTTAGGAGTACATGTGAATCTGGTGGAAAAAAAATGTCATTCCATTAACACAATTCTGCTTTGTTTTAAATTGTTTTGATTTTTTTTTCAGCTCCTAAATTAATTCTGAACAAAACGAGAAATATTTTCTTCAATCTTGAAGGGCAATATAACAAAACAAAAACAAACAAACAAACAAACAAAAAGTTGTTTTCAAAGAATGGTTTCTTTCATGAAAACCATTTAGTAGGTTTTGTATCTCATTTAAGTAAAGAAGAAATTTAGTCTTAAATATCTGCATAAATTGCAGCTGAAGCAAGACAAATTGAATGTTTTGGTATTAATTTTAAAGCCTGGGTTGAATTATAGTAAATCTAGTTTCAAATGGCATTTAAAAAAATACTTTAATGAAGTTGTGCAGGAAAATATTTTTCCCTTTTAAAGTATGATAGGAAAGTTTGAATTAATTTCATTTGATTTGAGGTCAAGTTTTCAGTATCTCAAATACATGGAACTTGCCTTCTGGATTTACAATAAATCTCTTCAATATAACAGCAACAAATGTAACAAATGTTTTTTGATGACATTTCCATGTACACTGTCAAAAATATGTATATCTATATGCAGAAGACATCTCCAGTTAGAAATCCAGACTCAGAAAATATCAACACTGTCTCTATCACATCTGCAATTCAGTCATTTCATACACACTGCAGTTAACATCCCATATCTAGATATATTCACAAAATGCTTTCTCTAGCTACATGCCCATTCTTTTATTTATTTATTATTTTATTTATTTTCTGGGGGGCTGTGAGTACCAATCAAGAGTGTCTAAAATGAAGCCTTGGTTGCCTGACCATCTAAAGGACAAAATAGAACACTCTTTCCAGAAAGCTTACAAAGATTCAGTGTGGAGGAGGTCCTACAGGATTATGAAGTCTATGATTTGCTAAAATGTGTCACCCTGGATATAATAGGAGATTCTGCAGTAGAGCAGAAATAGATAGAGGACTTTTTTTTTTTTTTTTTTGCTCCTTTCTGAAGGTGCTCATTCTGCTCTATTTAGATTAATGTAGTTATTTTATTTTGTTTGTTTGTTTGTTTGTTTGTTAAAGCAAAACAGTGCCATTTCAAGGACAAATATGAGCTCACAGTCCATTGCTCTTTACAATGTGCAAAATCCCTCTTCCCCTTGAGAAATGTAGGCCTTTGTTCATAAGCTGGACATTACCAAGTTTTTCATGCAACATAGTCCTCCATCATGCTTTTTTTTTTTCCCCCTCTGGAACAAACAAAATCAAGAATCCCATCATCAAGTAAGCGTTTGTTATAACGCTGTTCTCTTATTATTTGCACAGTTGTTTCTGCTTTTAAGCAGGCTCACTGCCCCTTCCTGTATGAAATGCTAAATAATGAAAGACCTGATGCAAAGAAAAATATCCATTCCAAGGGAAAGAGGCTTCATGCTGCTTATCAGATGCCACTGTCTCTACCTGAAAGAAGCTGGTGGTTCTTGAGCAGCAGAAGACAAGTTACCAGTCAGTGGTGGTTTTACTATATTCTTATGAGTATCTTACTGCTGCCTTCGCTTAGGCTGAATTGCTCATAAAATCTACCTACTTCTTCCTTGAGTTGTGCTAGACTTCCCTTTCTTACTGTTGTAGTGTCCAATACCATGAAAACTCCAACCAGTACTAGCAACACTATCTGTAATGCAGAGGGCTTGAGGGGGGATTGTTTGGGTGGCACTTCTCTAGAAATCATACATATCTATGTTTATAGACTTTGGGAGGCAACATACATGTACTGGAAGCTGCAGGGAAGGGCAAAAGTAATTGCCTGGACTCATTTGAAAGAACTTCTGGAGTGCTGTGTATATATATATATTTAATTCAAGCACTGTGGGAGCTGTTGGCTGGGTAAAAACACCTCAATATGTAGTTTTTCACTCCACCCATTCCTTAGTTTGACTGTGTTGATTGTATCTTTATTGGAAATGCCTATCTCTCATGATTACTCATGACATTTTAACAAGAGTTGGAGTATCACAACAGCTGATACGCCAGACACTTGCCAAACGGATGTGTAAAACTTCTGCTTAGTAGCATAATTGATATTAAAAATGGATATCTATTTCAGGATGATATCTATTTAGTTGATTCACTTGCATAGTCAAGAATTTCAAAAGGTATGTAGTAGATTTGTCAACTTGTATTTAAATTGAGCTGTTACTGCATTGTTATTTCAAATATTCAGAATTCAAAAGATGACTGGCAGAACATGGGAAGAATAAGAAGCATATACAGTCTAGGTTTTGGAAAAAAAGAAAGCTTCTTTGGTCAAAAATGCATCAGCTAAATCAAGTTCTTGGACCTATACAATCAGTGAAAGCCAGCACAGAGTGTGTTTATCCTGAGCGAGAGTACTGTATAAAGCTGGCTAATATAAAACACATCTACACGTATATAAATGTATTTATAAAAAGTAGTCAAAGAGTTATGATTTAGCTCTTGCCATTCTCCATCCTTTAGGAAAGGTTGAAAATGTGTCTATTCACTTGCATATCAGGCTTGGATGTCCTGTTTTAAGGATAAGAGGCTAACT
>JAOWBP010000001.1:131484519-131499886 GCA_028571105.1 Tragopan temminckii | reverse complement strand
CAGAAGGGTGTCCTTAAAGAGCTGCCAGCTCTGTTCTGTGCCCATGCCCTTAAGGACAGTTTCCCAGGGGATCCCACTCAGCAATTCCTTGAGCAGCCAGAATTTTGCTCTCCTGAAGTGCAGGCTCCTAGCTCTGCTTTTTGCCAGGCCTGCATTACTGTCTTTACTCTCCTCAGATTGCTACTTGTGTGTTGCTTTTTTTGTTTGTTTGTTTGTTTTTCTTGAATGATGATTGTATTTTCTTTTACTTTTGTTAAAAAACATAAAAATACAAAATATTTTTAATTTCTTTGTAGTGGGATTTGTAGATGGCTCCAACACTTTCTTCTGCAGCTACTTAATTGAAGAGTGTCTGAGTATTTTTGTTCTGAATCAACATGTGATACATGAGAATTATAAGGATAATACAAAACTACCGTGTTAAGTATTATTAATACAATCACATGTTATACCTTATTGAACCAACATTTGTACTGTTACTTCCCAAGAGAAAAATTTTGTGGCATCAAGCATAAGCATCAAGAGTACTTCATTTCCCTTGCATACTACATTTGAACACTGGGCTTTGACACAGCAACTTGCTGATTACAAATAATTATGTCAGTCATGAAAATCTGTTAATTCAGCTACATAATTAAACAAATTTAATGTCATTATGTAAACGTATCTGTATAAACATATAAATATTTATGAGAGAAAACTTTTACTAATAGTTCTTTTTAAAGCTAAGCACCCAAATTCTTGAGAAATTAATAAGCAAAGGATACTTCATAGGAAACACAATTCCTGTAAGGTAAACCAATCAGGAGCATTTAGTTTGAGCTTAGTGCCCGAAAAATCCAGTTCTTCTTCTCTGAGGGAAACATCTTCAGTAATTCTCAAGAAGTGAAGAAGTGGCAGAAGTACATCTCCACCGTGACTTCTCAGCTAAGCACTGAGTCCAGCTGTCTAAACACAGTTCTTCCCTTTCATTGCTGCAGGGTGACAGTAAATGTCATGCTGTCGCAACCAAAGGAAGTGCTTGGTGCTTTCCAGGAAAAGAAGGAAGAGGTGCTCTGTCAGTAGAATTCCACGTTTGTTTAGAATGTAGTAGTTGATAGCAATCAGGCAACCCAATTTTTTCTCAGAAATGCTTATTTTTCTAACATACCTCAATATCTTATGATGGTTCTTTGATTTTGAAGGTTTCAGTGTTTCAAGCAAACTTCTAGGATGTATCTAGGTTCTAGCTGCTTTACAGTCAGTTGCACAGCGTATATGCAGTCTATGCTTTTTATTTGGTTGTGTTGTTTATTTGTTTTTTCAGTAATGTTAATGGAAAGAAGAAAAATCTTTGTATATCTTTGTTTCAAATAATAACTTATTTTCTCTTCTGAAGATCACTTGTTTCAAATTTTACTTGCATATTATAGATATGCCAGAAGACAATGACATTGATTTTCCATATCATTAAAAACATTGGAAATTTCCTACTTTTTTTTTTTTTTTCCTCAGAAGATGATATTTATGTGTTATCCTGCCAGCAGTCTTCACTGAATTCTTACTAGTCCTCGTCACTTTCTTTTTTTTTCTTCTCCTCCTCTGTATCTTCTCTCTTCTTCTATATTCTTTTAAATGCTAACCAGGAATTCCCAGAAATAGTTCTCATTCTGGCATTTCCCCCTAGCTGTATGGGGTACACAGTGTAGTGGCTTCAAACAGATGTTTCCTCTTTCTCTCCCAGAACTCTCTTTTCTTCCTCAGATATTATGGGAAATTACTGCCAATTACTCTGTTGTGCAATAACAGAGCCTAGAGTAACTCCATTTTGTATGACAACCTAATCTAATATGTGCATGCTGAATGCACCATTCTCACAATGCTTCACAGATTAAACCCTCAAAGGAACATAGATATTTCTACCATTAATTTCTGAAAACAAACAGGATTTAGGCATATTGTTACTCTGAATGGGATAGGTTATGGCAAATGATAAAATTCTAAAAATTTGCATTTGTGGAACTTAGCCATGCTCTGAAATTTAAATAACAGGGGGCACATGTATTTTGGTGGAAGAAATGAGAAAATTTTGGATAGTTTTTCTAAAACAAAGTTTTAATTCTTATATTTTTCATTTAAAATATAGAAAATACAGTATAATAATAATGCTAATAAAAATCTGGGCTATGTATCATCCAAACATTATTTTTACAGTCACACCAATCCTTAGAAATGTCATGTTGGTAGTGAGAGGTTCCTTTCATACAACTTACAAAAAAGATCTCTTAAGGAAACTGCCCGTATAAAGAGAGCATAAAATGCAGTAAACCTTTCTAGCACCACATTTTACTAACATGACCTGCAATCTGCAAGCTTATTCTAGTGAAGAAACTAGGAAACCTTGCTTTCTTACAAAGTAGAATATATGAAAATATAGTTATTAACATAAAACAGAAATGATACTCTTGAGTGAAGAAGGGGCAATCAGTAACAAAGGATAGTAATAATATAATGATCACGTTAACATCAAATGGTAATTCTTTGATTGTGATAGATTAAACAATTGCAACATTTTATTACTT
Source organism: Tragopan temminckii (assembly GCA_028571105.1). Classification (NCBI taxonomy): domain Eukaryota; kingdom Metazoa; phylum Chordata; class Aves; order Galliformes; family Phasianidae; genus Tragopan; species Tragopan temminckii. The sequence continues at coordinate 131,497,325 of JAOWBP010000001.1, read as the reverse complement.
CATATACCTCCTGCAGTAACATTACAGCAGCAATCATGTTTGGTTTTTTTTTTTTTTTCCTCACTAAGTTTGGCACCTGCTGATTTAAAGTCATTTGTAGCATGTTGTTAAGTTGGTTGCTTAATGCAGGTATTAAGTTACCATTAACACACTTACTGGCTACAAGGGATATAAAATTGGATCAGTTAAAAGTGGGGGTTAGGCCTCCCACAGTTTCTAATCACAAGTGGACAACCACTAATGAATTGGAGCTCTCTCAGGTATCTATTCCAAAAATCAAATCTGCTAGACAGCTAATCAATTGAGATAGATATCAATTGAGTTTATGCTCTGCTGGATTCTTCTGCATCACTGTTACTTAGAGAAAACGAGGCCAGGTGAAAAAGGTGTGGAGGTGGAGCAGAATTTTAAACGGACTTATCCACAGTAATATATAGTAAATCATTATCCTTAGTGTCAATCTTGAACAGCTCTGAATATTCTGATAGGATGACTTTTTACACTTTTTTTCGGTTGTTATCTTCTATACAAAAATAACAACAGAATTCCATAAGCAAGCAAGATCTACTCATAGCTCTCAGAGTTTGGACGTGTATACTACCATGAAACAGCTGAAGGATAAACATCCTTATTGGCATAAACTCAGTGAACTTTCTTTTTTTTTTATTCCAAAATATCTATTACTCCATACTACTAGATGTATACAACTTTACGAATGTCAGAACTACAGCACTGATTTTCTTCTAATTTCAGGACTACTCATATGTGTAAAAAGATAGTATGTTGTGATTTAAGCTATCAGCACATTGCATCTGCAAAACAATCCTTTTTGAAACCGTGTATGTTAGCTCTGTTACAAGCACAGACAAGTAGAAACTGCTGACTATTAGTGCTTCATGTGTAGTCTATCTCAAATCTCACTGTATGTTACTAATTTTCATAGGACTATGTCTCCAGACACATTTAGGTTTCTTTTTCTACCAGTATGTATGAAATACTAATAAAAAAACTTTGAAAAATAAAAGACTGTGGATTAACTGGCTATGCAAAGGCAATATACCCAGACCATCCCACATAAAAAGCCTTCCAATCTCTTCTTTGCCTCTGCAAATCCATGTTCTTGGAAGATTAACTAGCACTGAAAATTACTTGGTGAAGGGAAGCTCAAGAGTACATAAATAAGCTGTTCCCAAACATATGACTTGGCCAAGAGAGTGCTACTCAGCAAAAAGTGGGAATAAAGCTCCAGATGGCAGCTTTTCAAATTTCAAAGATGGAGATATTTCTCAAAAATCTTGTAGAAATTGCTTACTATCTAACACAATGGATCTCCAGACTTTCAAGACTACTGCTTTATCAAGGATAAAATAAATTTTTAGTTGTTTAAATTATTAAATAACAAAATTGATACTTTTTTGGCTTGTCCCAAATTCCATAAATAATTGAAGTTTTTTAATAAATTTCAAATACAAATAAAATATTTTTTTTCCCTCATTGCTGAAGGAAGACAATGAAGATAGCCTTTCACAAGCTTTTTTCTTTTTTCAGAGATGTCTATCTGGGAGCAGAGCAAAATTTAGATCTAGAAGAGATGTTGCTGCCCCCGGTCATTTAAATTATTAAATTTTTAAAATCTGGAAATGAGGAAATAATTATTCTAATTTCCTTACGATCTGAGCTCAAGTCACATCTGAAAATTACAGGAATTAGCAATTCATATCTATATTGTGGAAGCTTGCTTACTGACTTGGTGTATGGCAAGCTGGACATGAGCCAGCAATGTACCCTTACAGCCCAGAAAGCCAGCCGTTTCCTGGGCTGCATCAAGAAGTGTGGTCAGCAGGTCAAAGGAGGTGATCCTGCCCCTCTACTCTGTGCTGGTGAGGCCTCACCTGCATCCAGAGGGTAGAACACCTCCCCTGTGAGGGCAGGGGAGAGAGGGCTGGGTCTGTTCAGCCTGAAGAAGGCTGGCATCTAGGAGCAGCACCAGGGGACTGTTTGCACAGGGAGTTTGAACAGGGTTAGCTGTTCTTCCCATCCTGCGTCACTAGGGGAAAGCTTTCTGTTAGTACCAGCATGGTGACCACTCGACATGGCAGTCAGCCAGATGCAGAAACACAGACGGTATCCACAACCTATCTGGGCTGACATGTGCACCCAGACAGACCTCCTGAGGAGCAAGAAGGCTGCCTAGACATTTGTCTGTGGGGAGCTCTGGAATATAAAGGCCATTGATAGGGTAGGTGAGGAGTTTCATGGCTGCAGATGTGTCCAACTGGATAGTCTTCATGAGTAGCTGTCCAGGCTGAGAGAGGTCATCAGGCTGAGATGAATACAGGAGACAGAGGGAAATTGATGCCTGGTATCACATGGTTGTGTAAGCAGATAAATCGCCCTGACGTGGGGCCCAGCTAGGTGATAAGGAGGCTTCATACCAAACAGAGGATAAACATGAGCAGGGTGAGGAGGGCTGGACCCTCATTTCTGCTCAGGGCAAAAGGAGAAGCCTCCCCCTTGCCCCTGAAGTTCCACTAGCTATTTCAGGCTCTGGTGTGGGAGAAAAAAGTTACAAATAGCAGTTTGAAAGTGGAAAGGGGTGATGGCATAGAGAAAGCTGAACCAAGGACCTGAATCATTACCAGTGCCAATAAAAAAAGGGCAAAGGTCTTAGTAATAGGAGACTCATTGCTGAGGAGCACTGAGGCACCCATTTGCTGCCTGGAAAACCTCTCTAGAAAGGTTTGCTGTCTGCTGGGACCCTGCATTAGGAACATCAAGAAGACAACATACAGTATGACAAAGCCACACAACTACTATCCTTTCCTTGTCTTTCAAACTGGGTCACATAAGACTGCAACCAGGAAATTAAAAAATAGCAAAAAGATCTTTACATCCCTTCAGAAGGTGTTGAAGGAGTCAGAAGCGCAGGTGATATTCTCCTCAGTCCTCCCAGTGGGAGACTGGGATCTGGGTAGGAAAGGAACCAACCAGTTGAATGGCTGGCTATGTGAGTGGAGTCATGCTCAAGGCTATGGCTTCTAAGATCTAGGTAGCAACTTTAATAAACCAGTGACAAGGAGAGACAAGAATATACTAGGGAGCAAAACTAGCTGGGCACATTGTGAGAGCTTTAAACTGGAGCTGCTGCTAGAAGGGAGTTCACTGCTGACTGACAGAAGAGCAAGGAAATGCTGTCACTCTAGGAAGCAAAAAGGGAAAAACCTCAAATTTGTCCCAGAGGTTTGTGGGAGGGCTCCTTTAGGAAGGCAGTGCACTCAAAATCCCAGCTGAAGTGCTTCTATGTCAGTGCACACAGTGTGGGAAACAAGGGGAGCTGCAAACCATGGTGCACTCCAAAAAAATTGACCTTTTGCCATCACAGAAAAATGGTGTGAAGATTCACACAACTGGAACACCACCATTGAGGGCTATAAGCTTTTCAGAAGGGACAGGGAAGGTAGGAGGAATGGGGAAGTTGCCCTCTATGTTAATGAGTGGATAGACTGCAAGGAACTCCCTCTGAGAAACAGCCAGGAACAGGTTGAAAGCCTATGGGTTAAAATTAAGAATGGGACCAATAAAGTACAGCTGGTGGTCAGGGTCTACTACGGGCCACTTATCAAGAGGAGCCTGTTGATGATGCCTTCCTGTGACAGCCACAAGAAGTTCATGCTCACAAGCTCTCATCCTGATGGTGGATTTCAATCACTCAGATATCATCCAGCAAGACAACACAGCAAGCTGTAAGCAATCCAGGACACTCCTGGAGCCCATTTATGATAACTTTACAATTCAGGTATTGCTGGACCTGGTGCTCACCAATGCAGAGATCATCAAAGATACTAAGACTGGAAGCAGCCAAGGCTGCAGTGACCACACCCTGATTGAGTTCATGATCTCAAGGAACATGGACCTGTCAAAGAATGAAGTCAGGGATCTGAAATTCAAGGGAGTGAACCTGCGGTTGTTTAAAAAATTGTTTGACAAGATCTCTTGGGAGATCAAAAAAGTGGAACAAAGCTGGCTTCTTTTTAAGGACACTTTTCAGAGAGTGCAAATGCTCTCCATCCCTCAGAATAAGAGAGCAGGAAGGGGAAGCAGGAAACCAGCACAGCTTGGCAAGGACCTGCTAGTCAAACTGAGAGAAAAGGAGGGCAAGTACTTGCAGTGAAAGCAAGGGCACATAACCTGGGAAGAACACAGGAATGCTGTCCAGACTTGCAGCGGTGGGATTAGGAAAGCCAAGACACAGATGGAACTGAACTTGGTGAGGGATTCTGTAGGTACATAGGTGAGAAGAGACAGACCAAAGAGAGCATATGTCTCCTGCTAAATGGGAAAGCAGAGCTGGCTACTATGGATATGGAGACAGCTGAGGTACTCAATGAGTTGTTTTCCTCAATCTTCACTGTCAGCCAGGATTCTCATATCCCTAAACCACTAGGTGGGAGTTGGGAACAAATTCCCACTCCACTGTAAGGGTAAAGCAAGTCAAAGACCAACCCTGAGACTGAAAGTGTGTAAGTCCATGGGGCCAGATGACATGCATCCCAAGGTCCTAAGAGAGATGGCTGATATGGTTGCTATGCCACTCTCCATTATATTTGAAAAGACATGGCTGTCAGGTGAAGTCCCTGGGAACTGGAAAAAGGGAAATATCACTCCCATTTACAAGAAAGGAGGGAAGAAGGACCTGGAGAACTACAGGCCAGTGAGCCTCATCTTTGTGCCTGGGAAGATCATGAAACAGATCGTCCTAGAAGACATACTAAGGCACATGAGGGGTAAGCAGATGATCCAAGAGAGCCATCATAGCTTCACCAAGGAAAAGTCATGCCTGACCAATCTGGTGGCTGTCTATGATGGAGTGATGACATTGGCAGACAAAGGAAGGGCAGTTGATGTCATCTACCTGGACTTGTGCAAGACCTTTGACATTGCCCCCACCACATCTTTATCTTTCAATTGGAGAGAGATGGATTTGAAGGGTAGGCTGTCCACTGGATAAGGAATTAGTTGGAAAGTGGCAGCCAGAGGATTGTGATCAATGGCTTTATGCTCAGGTGGGGGCTGGTAACAAGCAGTGTCCTCTAGAGGTCTGTTTTGGGACTGGTAACCTTTAACAACTTTATTAATCCCACGGATTATGGGATTGAGTGCACTCTGAACAATATCATCCAGAGGGACCTTGATAACCTTGAAAGATGGATCCTTGTGAACTTACAGAAGTTCAACAAAGCTAAGTGCAATGTTTTGTGCGGGAGAAGGAGTCCTTGAGAGTAGCCCTGCTGAAAAGGACTTAGGGTTCCTGGCTGATTAAAAACAACATGAGCCATTAGTGTGCACTTGCATCCCAGAGAGCCAGTGCTATCCCATCAGAATCAGTGCTTCCATCAGAAGTGGAATGGCCAGCACAGCAAGGTAGGTTATTGTCCCCCTCTACTCTGCCCTCGTGAGGCCACAGCTGGAGTACTGCATCCAAATCTGGGGCCTGCAACACAGGAAAGCAGAACTTTTGGAAAGGATCCAGAGGTGGGCTATGAAGATGATCCAAGGGTACTTCTATGAAGATAGGTTGAAGGAGCTGGGCTTGTTCAACATGCAAAAGAGAAGGCTTCAGGGAGACCTCATTACAGCCTTTCAGTATTTAAAAGGAGTTTATAAACAGGATAGAAATCAACTTTTTACAAGGATAAATAGTGACAGGACAAGGGGGAATTGTTTTAAACTTAAAGAGGGAGATTTAGATTAGATTCCAGGGGAAGTCTTCTTAAATGAGAGAGTGGTGAGGTGTTGGAACAAGTTGCCCAGGGAGAGATTGTGGATGCCCCATCTCTGGAGATGTTTAATGCCAGATTGCATAGGGCCCGGGGCAGCTTGATCTAGTACTTCATCTAGCAGCTGTCAAACCTGCCTGTGGTAGGGGGATGGAACTTGGTGATCTTTGAGATCCCTTCCAATCCAAGTCATTCTATGATTATAGTAGACGTTCAGTATGTAATGGGGGTCTATAAGAAAGAAGGGGACAGACTCTTTAGCAGGGTCTGTTGTGATAGGACTAAGGCAAAATGATTTGAAAGAGGAGAGATTTAGATTGGATGTAAGAAAAAAGTTTTTTACAGCAAGGTGATGACACACTGGAACAGGCTGCCCACAAAGATGGTGGATGCCTCATCCCTGGAGATATTCAAGGTCAGGCTGACCAGGCTCTGGGCAACCTGATCTAGCTGTAAGTGTCTCTATTCATTGCAGGGAAGTTGGACTAGATGACCTTTAACAGTCCCTTCTAACTGAAACAATTCTATGATATTTATGACATTGGAGTCAGTAGATATATATCCCTTGTCTGGGTTTCAGCTGAGACAGAGTTGATTTTCTTCATAGTGTCTGGTATGAGGCTATGTTTTAGCATTAGGAGAAAAAAAAACAAAAAAAATGCTGATAATACACACTGATGTTAAAGTTGTTGCTGAAAAGTGCTGTTCAGAGGATGTTTCAGTTTTTCAGCTTCTCACACTGTCCTACCAGAAAGAGGTGTGGGAGGGCTCACAAGGAGCTGAGAGTGGACAGAACAAGGACAGGTGATATAAGCTGACCAAAGGTAAGCTCCAAACCATATGACATCACGTGAGGAAAAAATAAAAATGGGAGGAGTTGGCATGGGGAGCTGCTGTTGCTCCAGGACTAGCTGGGCATTGGTTAGCAAGTGGTAAACAATCTCTTGTGCATGTGCATCGTTTGTTTTGTATGTATATGTATATGTATATATATATATCTCAACCTATAAGTTCTATGTTTTTTTTTTCAATTCCCTCCCAGTCACACTGGGAGGCAAAGGAGTGAATGAAAGGCTGTGTGGTATTTAACTGCCTGCCTGGTTAAACCGCAATACCGTCTGTCAAAGGTGTATTTTTAAGCATAAATTTGACTCTGTGACCAGACCAATAAAATTAATCTATTGCCATAATGTTTGTGTTCCTCCTCTTGAACACATAGTTAAATTATTAAAAATAAATAAATTCCAGAGGTAACAATAGCAAAATATTTTTTGGATCTTTGTTACAAGTATAGATAGGCCTGAAAGAGGGTATATATATACCCTTGCTTAAGAGAGTTGGTACTTATAGATATTTGGCTGGTCCAGGACATTAAGTAACAGAGGTCTTGCTGTTCAAATGTCACAGTGAATTCTATGTTTCTTTTTAGTATATCTAGCCTGTCTTTTCTTTATTACTGAAATGGATTCATATGTAGCTTTTTTTTTATATGATTCATTATAAATGTGACAGACAAGCTTTACTCTGGTAGTAAAAAATAAAGTTATGTTTTTATGTCTCTGTTTTTATGCCTATCAACTAAACAGGCATCTCTCTCTAAGGTCAATGGTAAAGACTGTATATTATACCAACATAGTACAATGTGTGTTCATGCTCATACTTTTACTAGAACAAAGGAAAGGGGATAATATTATATTTCCAGAATATTTTTTTCTTCAATTTTCAGGTTTCTAGATAAGGATTAATATTCATAGAATCAGAGAATCATGGAATATTCTGAGTTGGAAGTGACCCACATGGATCCTTGAGTCAAACTCCAGGCTCCAAACAGGACAAACCAAAATTCAAATCATATTTCTGAAAGCATTGTCCAAATGCTTCATGAACTTCAGCAGGCTTGATGCTGTGACCACTGCCTTGGGGAGCCTGTTCCTATGCCTGACCACCTTTTCACTGAAAATTCTTTTCCCAGTGCCCAACCTGAGCCTCCCTCCATGTCATTCACTTGGTCCTATTGATGTCACCAGGGAGATCGATGCCTGCCTCTCTGCTCCCCTCATGAGGAAGCTGCAGGCTGCCATGATGCATCCCCTCAATCTCTGAGCTGAACAAGGTAACTTGTTTATTTTAGGCAAATACATTTGAAAGTTTTTCCTCTTTTTTTTGTTTTTGTTTTAAATTCTAAGTGTGTTTTTCTATGTCTCTTTCTAGTATTTGCTTAGCATAATTAGTGTTCACAGCTAATGCAATAGCTATTCCTGATGATGAGCTGAAATAACCTGCATAACTTTCTGCAGCCCAGTCTTGTCAAAGTTTGGTTAAATCCAGCTCTGAGTGGCAGTCTCCACTGAAAGGTTGTTGTTGTCCTTCACTTCAATTTATCCATCCTCTCTAACCTCCTTCTCTGACAAGGTTCCCCTCCACTCATGCCCAGACATGAGATAAGAAAGACATGAGAGAAGCCAGAAAAATAGTCTTTTAAAACAGAATTATTTAATGAGGAGATGTATATGATAAGAGAAATAAATATTCTATTTCCTTCTTGCTTTCCTTAGATTAATTTAGAGAAAAAGAACATACAAAAAGCAGACATACTTAAAGTCTTCTACTTTAAGTAGTAGACAGGATCATCTCAGTACTTCCTTCCAGAATATTTGAAGGTCACAGACAAGTTAATGAGCAAGATAAGCCTAAAAATGTCAGACTGAAAAAAATCTCAGTAGAAACCATAGTCCAACATTTCAATGCTGAGGACTAAGGTTTTACCCTTAAGCATTTAAATACAATGTAAAAAATATGTTATCTTAAAATATTGTAAATATTGAATAGTGGTAGCAGAGAACAAAGGAAATCTAAGAAGAATTTTAAAGTGGCACTTATGCAGACAGTAAAATGACAATCTACATTTTGCAATAGTAATTAACTGTAGCTAGTGATACCCTAAAGAGATACAATTAGTTTCTAATGAATTTTGTACTTAAAATATGGATTTTAATGTCTTCACTCATGTCTTTATATTGAAAAGTAATAGTTTGTTTTCTTCAAAATTAATCTCCGTTTTTCAAATACTAAGTGACAACAATATCTGTAACAGGTTCTTCACCACATTTTACTACAACAGTGGTTTGGTTTGTTTTTTGTAAGAATATTGCATATTATTCATTCCAAGTAGCAGTCATGTTGGCAACAACTTAGGAAGAGATGTGCCTCTGCCTCCAACTTTTCTTTCTTGGTTAACTAAGACACTGAATGTTGTTTTCCAGATCTTGTTTTCCGTGTCCCATTTTCAGGTATGTGGCTGTCCTGGTATTCTGCACAAGAGTTTAGGCACTCAAATGAGACAGGTGCATTTCACAGAATGAAGTTAGACATTTCACAATCTAATTTTCAGAATCCTCATATCTCTTACTAGATAAAGATATTGATATTTACTAGTAAACACACTTATGAGTTGTATTTATTAACAAGTTATATAAATAATGAATTTTAGTGACAATACCCAGCAAATTAATAGTACAATTTCTGTATGATATGTATTTCTATGTATATAAATTTAATAATGTTAATTGAAGCAAATGATGAAAGTTACACATCAGAGCATATCAGAATTCTCCATTGATCACTACTTGATAGGGTTTCACCAAGGAATGTGCAACTGCTCATTGAGGAGACTTGTAAAGGCTGAAATATATGGTTGTGAATGGACTACTAAAGGGAGGATCTATTTTTAAATGGTTTAAGCACAAAGAATTGCAATAGACATTGGTAATGGCATTAAATTTAGTTATCTGATGTTGATAATTGTATTGAGCTACAAAACAGAAGCAACAAACAAGAAAGATCTATTTTCAGTTGGAAAAAAGCAATCTTTTCTAGATATATTTTAGTTTGTACCTTGTTTCACAGAAATCTGCAATCCGGTACAAAAATAAATGGGAAGAAGAAGAAGAAGAAGAAGAAGAAGAAGAAGAAGAAGAAGAAGTTGTTTTCTGTAACTCTTTTTTTTTTAAAAAAAAAATCTTTTCCTTCAAATAGCTTTTTTTTGAGAATTCCTTTATTATTTAGACCCTAGAATGGGGCAAACTACTTAAATGATGATTACATTTGTGATGCAGTTACCTCCTTTCAGTCATAAATAACCTTGGAGTTAATCAAATTATTAGTTTTGTCATTAATTTTCATAGATTTATTGTCAAATTGTCTTTCTTGGTATAGGAATGTACCACTTACATTTCCATAGTACACTTTAGTAGAACTGAGACATTATTTTCAGATCAACTTTGATATATGAAAATAGGTTGCACTATTATCAAAGAACAGTACATGTGATACTAATATTTTAAATTTATATGATCATCTGAAATTACACTAAAGTGTTGTATATTGAAGTGTGATATGAATCAGTCTTTGCTACTGATCTATAATCTAACTCAAACTCATTGTATTTAACAGACAATGTGTCTGAATGAAGACAGAACTGCAGATCCTAGTATTCCATTCCTGGTGGTCTTCGTAATTGTGTGTTGTCTTTTTTATACACTGGAGATGTGTTGGCCAAAAAAGAAGCAAAACTTCAGAAAAAAAAATGATTTAAGGATGCAGGAAAACATATGTTATCTTTTTTCCCCCTTCCTGGTGAATAGAAAGGAAGGTTCCAATATCACATTCTTTATCATTATTTTATTTCTGTGTAATCTTCCTACTGCCTTTAGACTGGTGCATTTTCAACAGTAGAGTATCTCTACATCCAAATAACGAAAAGGCCTTTTGGCACTGGAGATCCAAACTTCTTAAAGGAGAAGGCAGCCTTAAACTATGGACTCCTTTCTGAAACAGTGACATAGTCACTAAGCAGCTGTTTAAAGATCACCACTTATACAGAGAGGGACTGAACTGGCCTCGGTAAAATAAGGCTCATCGCAGCTTTCTGAATAAAGAGAGTTTTGCAAGGCTTTGTTTTACATTGATTGAATAGTCTTTGATCAAGGAAATTAAAACAATGAAGTTGAAGATTACACTAACTCACTAATAGAGTTCAACCTCATCTTTTCTGTAGGAAAGAACAAAATAGAATTATAATAATTGATGGTGCCCAGATTTTCCAGCATTCCAGCAAAAAGGCAGGAACCTAACTTCAGCTGTTACAATATTGAAACTAGACTTTTTCTATCTTGTTGCTAAGTATTTCAAGAATGAGGGCCATTGAGCTCTACTGGAGTACACTGGAATCCAGAACAAAAGTATAATAAACAGAAAAATATGTATTGTTTGAAAACTGAATAAGTAAGAAAATAAGTAAATAAATAGAATTCTAGAAGTCTGCTAAAGGAGTCCCAAGAAAATCTTGAGGGCAAACAGGTTCTACATTATCTGACAAGGAAAACAACTTTAGTACATCACTATAGGGTCTGCAGGGAGTGGTGGGATAAGGAATAAGTTTTAAACTAAAGAAGGTTAAGTTTACACTAGATATAAGAAAGAAACTCTTCCCTCTGAGAGAAGCAAAGCACTGGAACAGGTTACCCGGTGAAGTTGTGGATGCCCCATTCCTGGAAGTGTTCAAGACCAGATTGAATGTGGTTTTAGCCAACCTGATCTAGTGAAAGGTATCCCTGTCCATGGCAGAGAGGGTGGAACTAGATGGTCTTTTAAGGCTCCTTCCAACCCAAAGCATGCAATATACATTCTGCAGTACATATGACATTTTGTAATAAGCCTTGCTTACATATTGTATATTAAAAAAATATTTTCATATGGGATTCAAAAGGTGCTAGAATCTAACATGCATTTAGTAAATGTTCCTCTTACATACTTTCCCATGACGTGTATTTCTAATGAATATGTTCCAATGTTTCTTCCTCACTGACGTGATATCTATTCTGGCGTTTCAGACATTCGCTTATTATGAGTTCTTCCTATATCTCCATCAGTTACTTGAGTGCCTAAGGGATTCCAGGTATTAATTTGAAAGGATTAAAAAAAAAAAAAAAAAAAAAAAGATGAAGCAAGGCTGTTCCTTCCAGCTCAGAGAAGCAAAGGATGATCTTGATATTAAGTTAATTAGAAAAAAAAAAAAAAAAGTGTACAGTAAGTACTGTTGGACTGCTAAATCAATCTCCGTCTAAAACGAAAGGCAAGAATTTAATCACATGATTTCAAGCACTGACCATAAATTTCTGTTTGTCAGTGGTTGTCTGTCAATGATAGTGTGTTATAGAAATAGTATTGTTATCTCAGTCTGTGAGTATTGCCTGAGCATTATCTAGGTCAAGGTCATTAGAACCTAGATATTGTTTCCATTAGATTTAAAAAAAAAAAAAAAAAAAAAAAAAAAAAAAAAAAAAAAAAAGTAAAAATAAATTAAAATACACTCCCTTTTAAGAAATTATCTAGCAGATCAGTTCTTTCAAATTCTAGTCTCAGGAAGAATATTTCACTACAAGTGAAGCTAAGTAAGCTAAATAAATACCTGTTAAAAGATTCCAGTTAATGCTTGAATTTTAATGTTCATTGATATCAATCTCAAACAGTGCCCAGAAAATTGAGATGAAACTGATAAAAACAAACATGCAAGCAACAACAACTAAAATAACAAAAACATACACAAGCAATCAACAAAGGATGAAGAAAGAAACAGACTGAATTTCTCATAGCACAACTTGAGTTTATTAATTGTACCTTAAGAGCTCTGTATTATATTTTAATCATCCTGTATTCAAATATCCCACCACATAAGAATATAAAATCTGAGCAAATGTATCACTCCATCAGATTCTGGTACAACAGATACAATGAAGTAACATTCACTTCATTAGCAGCTATTATAGCACTACAATCTGCAAACATAATAATAATTAAAAAAAAATCTAACTCTTAATAGTTTATTCTAACAAGAGTATTTTGCACTTTGGTTAGGTTATTCCAGTTTTTAATGCAAAAGCATATTCACTATTTTCCTTTTTTTTTTTTTTTTTTTTTTTTTTTTTTTTTTTTTTTTTTTTTTTTTTTTTTTTTTTTTTTTTTTTTTTT
>JAOWBP010000001.1:131471498-131484419 GCA_028571105.1 Tragopan temminckii | reverse complement strand
TCTTGGAGCGGGTCCAGAGGAGGGCCACTAAGATGATCAGAGGGCTGGAGCACCTCTCCTATGAGGAAAGGTTGAGGAAACTGAGTTTGTTTAGCTTGGAAAAGAGAAGGCTCCAGGGAGACCTCATTGTGGCCTTCCAGTACTTGATGGGAACATACCAACAGGAGGGGAATGGCTGTTTATGAGGGTGGATAGTGGTAGGACAAGGGAGAATGGTCTTAAACTGAGACAGGGGTGGTTTAGTTTAGATATTAGAAGGAATTTTTTCCCCCAGAGGGTGGTGAAGCACTGGAGCAGGTTGCCCAGAGAGGTTGTGGATGTCCCATCCCCAGAGGCATTCAAGGCCAGGCCAGATGCGGCACTGGGCAGCCTCGTCTAGGGGTTGGCGACCCTGCACATAGCAGGGGGGTTGAAACTTGATGATCATTGTTGTCCTTTTCATCCCAGGCCATTCTACGATTCTATGATTCTGGGCAGGCTCTCTGTGTGGGTCACCACAGTCTTCTTGGAATAGGCCCGCTGGTGGAGACCATGTGTAGGCCTGCAGTATCAGAGACTGCCTAGAGGAAAGCAGGTCTCCTGAGCGAGGAGGGACAATACTTACAGTCTTCACCACTTGACCCACCTCCCACACCCACAGCTGCAGCACCATACGGGCAACATGGGCTGTGCTCACTCACTGAAGCTCCCTGTTCTCAGTGGGCAGTGACAATGGTTACTCACTTGGGGTGCACCCCCCAAAGCTATTTTAAGCTTATTGTCAGGTGCGACCGTCAAGAGCGGGTGATGACACGTTTGTAGGGTGTTTAAACTGTGCAGCTAATGTGACAGCTCTACCCCTGCTGACTCAGAAGCCTGCCCACAAGCTGCCAGCTCCCCAGTACAAGTGCAGCACCGTTGCTGGCTTCAAAAAAAATCTTAAAAAAGAGCTTTTTTTTGTTGGCCTTTTTCACTTTTGATCTCTTGTCTAGTGCAATCTCACCTGCTCTGAAGCTAGTCTCCGCAGCAAATCCTCATAAAGCTTGCTGAGGACAAGTCCAGGTGAGTCATGGTCAAGGGCTGAGAAATCCTTTGACTAAAGGACACAGATGGACAAGTCCAGGCAAGTCCTCGTCGAAGTTGGTGAAATCTTTTGTCTGAAGATTTGCAGGCGAGGGGCAAGGAGAGAGAGATAAGTCCCAGCTTAATGGTCAGGAAGCAGTCTTTTGTGTGGGCTTATCTTGAGGGAGATAGCCATCTCAGGAGGTGCTGACCCAAGAGCCCTGGAATGCCACATTGACAGAAGGAGAATAAAAAAGGGAACAACAACCATGAGGGTAAGTGTGTGTCATCAGATGCCTCTCAACGTGATACCTGCCTGCTGACGGACTCTCCTGGGTCTGCTACCTGAGACTCGCCTCTTCCTCCTGGACTTGCTCTGTCATTGTACCTGCTTGCTGCCTAAGGTCAATTGCGCTGCTGCTGCTCTCCCCCTGTGCTTTTGCCTCAGGCCATGAGAACAGTGTGCAACAGGACACTGCTGGATCTTCGTGGTGACTATCCCCTCTTTACATAATTCTTGCTTCTTTCCTATCTTTCCTATCACCCACCTTCCTTTCCCCATCATTCATAATAGTCGCTGGCCTCCCCTTCCCCATCTCCCTGATTGACTGAGATTTGTAATAAACTGGTTGGACCAACATTTGAGCCATTGTTTCTTAATCTCATGTTGGGTATACATATATCAAAGAACCTCCTCTCCCTCTTATAAATTGAAACAAGACACCACTCCTGCTCTTCCATGTAGGCACACACAATGCCACAACAAGAAGCCTGAAATCTATCAAAAGAGATTTCAGGCTCTGGGAAGGTGACTAAAGGATTGAGAAGCACAGATAATGTTTTCCTTAACCCCCTGGGGAATACAGTTAGGAATGCTGAGTCAACCCAAGAGATGATACAGCACTGTCTGACAGCAGCAAGGCTAATGGGAGCATCTACACTGCACCGAGGATCACTTAGGTTTGAGAAGCACATCTGAAATTCTTGCATGTCAATGCACACAGTCTGAGGAGCAAATCAGATGAACTGAAAACTTCAGTTCTTTCAGTCCTTTCCCAAACTTATGGTATCATTGGTATTAGTGAGTGTTCATAGGATGAGTCCCAGGACTGGAGTGATGGGATATGGGGTTATGAGCTGTTCAGGAAAGACAGATAAGGCAAGGGAGGTGGAGATTTTGCACTGTCTGCAAGGAAAAGATTAGACTATATAGCTTCTGCAGCTAAGGATGATGTGGTAGAGAGCATCTGGGTCAGGATTAAGAGGATGGATAGTAAAGCAGATATCACTGTGTCTGCTATCAACCACTCACTCAGGCTGATGGCACAGATCAGCCATTCTGTAGGTAGGAGAACTCTGACCTAGTATTATTACATTCTTCTACAATAAAGCAACACAATTGGGGGATGAAATGCATATAATCTTTCTGAATTTTAATAAGTCATTGAATATTGTCCTTCACAGTATTTTTATGGACAAATTGTTCACTTGTGAGTTGAGTAGGCTTATGTTATGCTCACGATGAATTTATTGAATGCTAAAGCTCAAAGGGTTGTAGTAAATTAGGCTACATTTGACTGGCAGCCAGCCACTAGCAGTGTTCTCAGGACTTCATTATTACTAGGGCTTGTTCTGGTCAACATTTTCATCAATGATCTGGATGCAAGAGTGGAATGTGAAATTCACTGATAATAATAAACTACTGTTGCGTTCCTGGTAGAAGGAAAGGCCTTGCAGAGAGATCTAGATACACTGGAGCATTGAACAACCTGGATTGACCTGAAATTCAAGAAAGGTAAATGCTGGATTCTGCACATGGGACAGAGTATTGCTGAACACAGGTACAGACTGGGAGATGAGTGGCTGAAGAGCATCTCTGCAAGAAGGGATCTGAGGGTACTGGTCAGCGATAGGCTCAGAAGGAGTTAGCAGTGAATCCTAGAAGGCAAACCTCATTTTTGATTAAACACAGCATAGCCAGTAAGGAGAGGTGATTTTTCCAGCATATCTCCCAGTGGTGCAGCCTCACCTTGAATATTGTGTACATTTCTGGGCTCCGCAATGAAAGAACTGGTCAGGCAGTTGTACTTAATAATCTTCATGGATTTCTTCCAAATGAACAATCCTATTTTATTTTGTTTGATTCTATTCTTCTCAAAGTAGTAAGTGAGCTTGGAGGGAGTACATGAAGTTCTTCTATTTTTTGTTGTTGTTGTTGTTGTTGTCTGTCTTTGGTACAGGACTCCAAGTGAAAGAACAATAGTACTTTTCGTTGAGGTAATGGAGGCAAATGCTGCTGGAGATCTTACTTTGACTCAGTCTAAGCTGGTTCTCTGTAAGGTGCTATGAGAGCAGTAAGACATTCCATGGTTTTATGATCCTATGTTTAATAATGTGGAACTGTAGCTGAATGTTTTTCAGATATGTAGGAAAGTGTAACATCAAGATGAGTGCATATAGGAGTGTATAGGAGATGCCTCAGTTTTAGCCAGAACTATAGTAGATAACATTAACCATATTTTTCAAACTAATCTTGAGTCGGAATTTCGAATCTCTTTCATTTTGCACTATGGTAGATAAAACCTCAGCGGATGCTATCATGTAGTTTCCACAGTTTAAATTGGAAGAAAATACTGGACAGCTATTGTACCTGTCACTTTGAAGTTTTCTTTCCTATTTGAACTAGAACTGGAATATCTTAACATTCACATTGCTGCAACTATGTCATTACAATTTGATATTTGATCTGTGGAGCAAGTAATTATTAGGGCAGGAAGAGTAGTGAAGTGATATTGAGTATTTTATTATGAATAGTAACATTATCTATCAGTGTTCAATGCGTGAACGTAGCTTAGGAGAATAAGAAATAGTCTTAAGTAGAACTGCTGACATTTACAAGCTCACATTTCACTGTCAAGGGGTATTCTCTAACACTTGCTCAGAATACAGTATTTCAATGCGAATTCCAGATAGTGAAATCAATAGAATATTTATACACAACAAAGAGAGAACTATTCAACTTTGCAAACACAATCCATCTCTTTTCAGATGATTTGAAGAATTTGTTCAGATTTCATTTTCTCTAAGCAGAAAACCTCTTTAGTGTATTGTCATCTATTCCTTTGCATTCAGTGTATTTTTTCTGAACTTCGTGGTCAGTAATAATCCACCCATCAAAACCTTTTGAGACCTGACAGTTATTCCAAAGCATTAGACATAGTCACAGCAGTTCTTCCATTACACTTCTCTCATTAATACTTGAGAAAGAGTTATTATTTTGACTAGATTTGAGTTTAACCAGAACTTTCATACTAGATAGTATTATATTCATTATTAAAAACATCTTTTTCATTGGAGATCTAGAGAACCTTCCATTAATTGTAAAGGTAAATGGTGTAATTCAATATAAATGATTCTGTTTCCCAAAACTTTTAGGATACACAATAGATATACAAAGAAAACACTGTGTCTCTATTGCAGCTGACACAAGGACATGAGATGACTTACAGACATAATAAATCAAAGAATCATAGAATGGTTTGGGTTAGAAGGAGCCTTAAAGTTCCATTTGAAGACCATCTAGCTCCACCCTTCCTCCCACGGGCAGAGCTGACAACTACTAGATAAAAATCATTATTTCACTGTGCAGGTCCCCATCCAACCTGGCCTTAAACACCTCCAGGCAAGGCTCATCCACAGTTTCTCTAATCAACCTGTTCCAACGCCTCACCACACTCTGAATGAAAAAATTCCCCTAGCATCCAACCTAAGTCTCCTGATGGAAAAATATTCCTCCTTATCCCATCATGTAAATGTCGCTCTCCATCTTTTGTATATACTCCCTTTAAGTATTAGAGGGCCACAGTGAGATCTCCCTGGAGCCTCTTCCAAGCTGAAGAAGTTCAGCTTTCTCAGCCTGTTTTCATAGTGGCAATGTTTCTGTCCTCTGATCATCTTCATGGCTCTCCTCTGATCACTGCAACAGGTCCACGTCCTTCTCATGCAGCTGAATACAATACTCCAGGCCTCATGAGAGTGGAATAGAGGGGGAGAATCATTTCCCTTGACCTGCTAATCATGTTTCTTCTGATGCAGCCCAGTTGGCTTTCTGGGCTTCAAGTACACATCACCAGCAAGGTAAACTTATCCTGGGCAGAAATTCAGTACTGAATTTCATATGCCTAAACATAGACATCTATAACCATTTGAGGTTTCCCATCTCATCTTGTCTGGTTTCAGCTGCCATTCCAGAATGTTTTCTATAGGTCTATTATAATAGATAATTATTTTTACACTGTTTTTCCAGGCTGAAGATTTTTTTCCCTCAATATGCAGTGCAACAAGAATTTAAATTCAGAAGAAAAGGAAGCCTTTTTTTAACACCAGTCCTGAGTGTAAAGGAGTTCAGTGGTTCAGGTAACACTTTTACTGAACTCTGTACTGTGCTGTCAGACAAGCGAGACAGAGATTCTGGCCTACTGAAGTAAAAAAGATTTCAATCTTTGAGTCCAGCAGCCAACCTGAGAAGATCTGAGGCTGGCCTCGAACATAACAGGACCAGAAGTTTCCTATTAACAAATTTCCTTGGAAAGCTTTACCTTGGATCCAACTTACAGAAACATTAGGTTCCCAGTGAATTTGTCATTCCAAAATAATTGTGAAAGTTTTTAGAAATTAGTGAAAATTAGTGCTTTACCATGTTATTTTTTGAAGCCCCACTTGGCACAATGAATGTTGATATTACAGTGAATATCAGTGGCACAGTGAAGGGAATTTATCTAGCTGTACCCAGAAATAGAGTTTTCTTTTTCTCTTTTCCTACAATTAACATTTGTATTGTGTCTCTTACCCAGTCATTCAATAATTGTTTAGTACATTCAGGTTACTTCCAAAGTGAAGCTCTTAGGAGACACAAAATCCCCAAATATTTTAAGTTTAAAACATTTAATCTGAAGATCATAAAGTTTCTCATTTTCCTTAAACTTATGAAAGAATGAAATTAAGATGCATGTAAAATTTTGAATTCACAACCACATAAAAGAAATGTTTTCATTAACATAAATTTTACTGCTTCAAAAATATGTTTCTTTTTCACTATTAAAATACCTCAGAAATATGAACTACTGAAAAGTTGAAGCAGCTACAGATTTCAGTAATCTTCGGGAATTGTTCTCTTTAAATGTTATTGCTTCCACATTATAATATATTTTGGTGTACAAAGATAAATTTATAATATACTATATAATATACTAAATGAGACATGTATTTTACACTTAGCTGAGGAAGGAATTAGCCTTCAGGTACTGAAAAACTGCCAGGAATAAGAGAAGCTCTATTTTTATTAATCATACTTCTGACTATTGAAGGATGAAAATGATTCTTGAAAATACCAGTGCTATTTCTAATAACACTAATTTTCTATGATATGGTAAAGAATGGAGTCACTAACAGTCAATCGCCCTACTTCACATCCTCCCAAAACTACTGTGCTGGAACAAGTAAGAGAACCAGTGTGGTCTTTACTCGATACTTTCTTTTTTTTTTTTTTTTTAAACCAGCAGATCAATATAATTCTTAACATTTGTGGAGTTGTAAGAAAATCCTAATAATTGAAACAATAAAAACAATTATTCTCTTCCCACAAAAGACCAATTAATCCTTTTAGTGGAGAAGAAAAGAAAGCAAGACTGTTAAAAATAGGATGTGTTTCATAAACATATTATTTAATTGAAGAAATATGCAATCTGAAGCTACCATACTTAGCTAATATAACAGGCCTACTCAAGAAAAGCAAAACAGCACTGACCACGCAGAAGTAAAAACTTTTTTCATTTTTTTCATAGCAAAAAGTAGAATCATTCAGAGCCATGAAAAACATTGTAAGATGCCCATTTATTTCACTGTACAGCAGATGTATGCATGGAGTGGAGAATGGTCACTATGCTGTTATTTAAAACACGGAAGTATTTGACTGTCCAGTTGTTAACATAACTAAGTTGGCCAAATAGTGCTTTGAGTACAAAGCAGATGTTCCTGAGGGATAGCACAAACAAGTAGTATTGATGTTTGTTCCCATTCTATTTCAGTAGAGTTAACCAGTTTTACGGAGGAAGTTGGAAACAATGGTGGCAATATAAGGCTGACAGTGACAGTTTTCTGGATTGCATCATCACTGATAACAAGATGTGGTGTCACCACTATGAACTGGAGTCAAAAGGCCAGTCCATGAAGTGTGGACATATGAATTCACCATCAAAGAAAAATTGCAAGACACAGCCTTCCATGGATAAAGTGATGTACGCTGTTCTTTGAAATAGGAAAGGGGTGTTCCTTCTGGATTTTCCGGAACCCAGACAAACTGTCAACTCTAACTGCCATGTCATGATACTAACTAAGCTGAAGGATCAAACTTCTAGAGTCAGGCCAGAGAAGACGACAACCTGTCTCTTGCAACACAATAACATGAAGTCCTATTCCATTTTGGAGACCATGGAGCACATTGCCAACATTGACTGGACTGAGCTACAATCTGGATTCGGCTCTTACTGACTTCCATCCATTTGAATTAATGAAAAAATGGACTGCATGGGCAATATTTTCCTAGCAACAATGCTGCCACTGACTTGCAGAACAAACTCTATAACCACAAAGTAGTTATAAAGCAAGTATGTTTATTCAGCACTGGGTGCAGGAGGGATAACTCCTTGAATCAGTCCATATGTTAATTCTTTTTCCTTTTGCCAATTCTAACGCTCAGGTCAAGGCTATAATTTCTGCCTTTTGTGCTGACATGTTTGGAGTAAGAGCTTTTGACTCTTATATTGCTAGCAGTTGTCATGGCACAACCAGCTTTGCTGGCCAGATTGGATGGGGCTCTGCGCAGCCTGGTCTAGTATTAACTAGACTAGGATTAAATGGCGAGGCCGGTGGCCCTGCACGTGGCAGGGGGGTTGGAGATTTATGATCCTTGTGGTCCCTTCCAACCCTGGGCATTCTGTGATTCTGTGATTCTGTACACCCTGTTGCACAAGGCTACTACCATCAGTGTACGAGGAGTCTTCAGCAACCTCCAGTGGCTCCTCTTTCAAGTCCAGTCGACTGGAATATGCTGCCTCAATGGTCTCAGTCATGTAACACCAGTTCTCCTGAGATTCCGCTGAGGAACAATGCTGGGTTGACCGGTGTTAGTCACCACAATTTCTACATCACCCTGCACCACCAGGATAGCCAGATATTTGAGGAACCTCTGTGGTAAGAGCTAATGACCTCCTTTTACTTCCAACACAGGTGAGACAGCATGAGATATTAATACGGTAATTCTTTGGCCCAGTGTGAATTTATGTGCTTCTTGAATATTCAGCAATAACGCAGCCACTGCCCTCAAGTGGCTAGGCCACCCTCTGCTTACTTCATCCAGCTGTCTGGAGAAGTATGCTATAGCCCTTTGATAGGACACTGGACTTTGGGCCAGAACTCCCAAGGCTATTCCCTGCTTCTCATATGAGAACAACCAGGAGGATTTTGTTATGTCTGGCAACCCTAAGGTGGGAGCCTCATAAGCCCTCATATCACACCTGTTTCAGTAGCTATTAAAATATCTACATACTGTAGTAAAATTCCTTTCACAGTTGGGCATTCCCACTGCTCCAGATCCTTAGCCAACTGATTCCCAAAGATATTTGGGCTGTTTTTGAACCCTTGAGGAAGTACTGTCCATGTAAGTTGCGTTCTCCTTCCCTCCCATTCAAATACTAATTGTAATTTACTTTCGGGGCTCAGGGGCAGATAGAAGATGGCATCCTTCAAACCCAGTACAGTAAACCAAGCCAATACCACAACAGCTGTGAAACACTGGGTCACCTCTGATAGTGCAGATTTTTATGAATTCAGCATGCAGGCTCTTGTTCACCACTGGCAAAAAAGTATGGCTAATGCTAGTGGCTATTTTGAAAGCTAGTGTTTCATAGTTAAAAATTTACTATAACAAATAATGTTACTGTGCTTTTTGTTATCTAATGTAATTGCCATAGAAATAAAAAGGAGGCATTATTTTTGAAGTGATCAGTGCGTATGTGCAGATGACTGTATACACATACACAAATATATGTGTGCACATTATCTCTGGATCTAATTGTGCAAGCAGAGTGAGGGAACATAAACAATTATTCTAGCAATTTAATTGATCCCTAGTGCATAATCAGTGAGCATACAGATGTATAATTGATAAGTACACAGAGAAGTTATGCTGGTCTTTAGATAGCGTATAGCTGGAAAGATTATCACATTGGAAAGGGATAATCAGAAATTAATGGAAAAGCTTACCCATATCCTGCACTTACATAAAGACACCAAGGAGAACAATCTCCAGAAAGACACCCTTCCTCAGGTAGCAGTCAGCCCTTAAATGGAGTCTAGGAGAGGTGGAGCCAGACTCCACCCCATCTGGTCACACAGCTGAATTGCCTTCACCTGTGCTCCTGCAGCTGACTCATTGCTTGCCTCAGGTGATCAATCAGAGGTTCAGGCCATGATTCAATAGTTCCCATACATCTAGTAACTATTTACTGGGTAGTACTCTGACTTATTTTAATCTGAATTTATGAATTAAATTGAAGTGTTAAGTAGTCACATCAATAAACAACAAATGTCCTCTTCCTTTCCATGTAATAAATTCCTCATTAGATGTTCGGGACCCACATAAAAAAGGAAACAAACATTTTTCATGGAATTTCCCTGTCTATAATCCCAATGTATAAAAGAAACTCACGTGTCTAAGAAACTGCATAAAACACACTCATTTCCTGTCTTTTAAGCCTCTCTTCACATACTGGATTTTTCCATCATAATTTTTTGTTGGCCTCTTTTCCAACTTCCAAACTCATATATTATTATCTTTAATGTTAGATCTTATTCACTTTGTATCTATACTCATATTCTTGAAGGGAGATGGCTATTTTACAAGTTCCATTAAACTACCTTAACTCTATGTTATTCAGATATTAGAGAATCATAACATAAATATGTTATTTCGTGGACCATTAAATGTCTTAGCAGTTGCTATTAAAAGAAGAAAAAAAAGAAAAAGAAATGCTATAATTATACCTTATCCTTCAAGAAAAAAAGCCTTCTGAAAACGTATATCAGATGTTAAGAAGAGAGTTTCAAATGATTTTTTATGAGCTTCTTCAGATGCATTCACAAAGGACCAAATAAATAAATAAATATAAAAATTAAGGAGAAACAAACATTGTGTTGCTACTTAGTATTTCATCATACAGAATCTTATTTTTGACAGCAATCTAAAACAAAACTATTTCATTCATAAACACAGAAATTCTTAAACTATAAAAAATGTGTTAACCACTTATCTGACAAATGCAAATAATTTTAAATTTTTATCACTAAAAAATATTCTCCAAATTGAACTTTTTCAAAATACTAGTCCTCTCTGAGAAAGCAGACTTTTTAAGCATGCACAATTTAGCTGTTATAATGGCTTAGGTCCTTGCAGTGGCATGAAAATCCAATAGCAAGAGTGTCCTTTGAATGCTTCTGTCAGGCAGAATGAATTGGATCAAATAAAAACACAGACTGCGTCAAGGGCAAGAGCTATGGGAGGAGCAGTTTCAGCTATTGAGTTTCTACAGTAGTTTATACTTCTTCCTGCCTATAGACAACTGAATAATCCAAAATAAGAGGCCAATGGACAAAACCCAAGTTAGTCTATGTAATTCCTAGCATTCTTTCTTAAATCTAATGCTGCTCTTAGAAAACAATCCTGGCTTGTAAAATTCGATAGGACTGGTAACTAAGATTCCTTCCATCTTTTCAGCCACGAAGTCACAAATCCCAGCATTTTGACTGAACTGAGCTAGGAAGTACTTACACAAGCAGACTGCAGGGTAGAACTGAGTGTGGAGCAGTGCTGGGTAAGTGAAAAGCAGAACATGAACAGTTGTTCATTAAACATATTAGACAGTCTTGCAAGACTGTCATCATTGTTTGCACTAAACAAAATTGATTTTTTGTACATGATGTACAGAACCAAGGAGAGAAGAAAGGAGAAAAGGACAGGAAAATAGGGTGTTTAGGAAGATAATCTCAAATGCTATGTTTGAGCAGGACACAGGCGACTTATTAAAAATCTATGACAATTAAATGTACCAGAAAAAAACAGATAACTTGCAAATCTCTGGCAAATATTTAATGTGATAATTGTTCAGTATAGCACTTGGAGTTTTGTGTAACTAACTGAAGTGACTTCTGAAGCACACTGGTCAGTAACAAGTGGTGTCTCTGAAAGGACTAATACTACTTGTTGTCTTTATCAATGATATAGACAGTGTAATTGACTACGTGCTTAACATGCTAGAAAATGACATCAGGCTGAGTGGTGCAGTTAACATGCTAGAAGGAAGGAATGCCATCCAGAAGGTCTTGGATAGGCATGAAATTCAACAAGGTCAAATGCAAGGTGAGAGCCTTGCTGAGAACCTGGGTGAGAGCAATCCCAAGTATCAGTACAAATTGTGGAAAAAATGGATTGAGAGCAGTCCTGCAGAGAAGTACTTGCTCCTTGATCACCGAGCTTCGCTGCTTCAGAGCTGCGGCCAGAACTGCAGCTACTGACCACAAGGTACAGGGGGGTTTTGGTCAGTTCCTTCATCCAGGGAACCCCGAGATAACAAAGCAGCCCGGCAGCTCTCTCAAGAGTGGCTGACGTGAAGTGAACGTTGCCAGGGCAATGACTCTGCATCCATGCCCCCTGTCTTAAAAAGTCTCAGGGATGGAGAGGAGGAATCAGGGTGTGTGAATCACATGGGACATTCAAACGCGGAGAAACCGTAAGCCACCCATTCATGGGACAGTGAGGAGGGTTGTTGTCTTTATGAAGAGAGTGATAAGTGCGGGGGCACCTGTTAAGGGCCTGGTAATGGGGCGAGGGCAGTGCCAGCATTACAAGCAGCAGGGCAGAGCTGATCAGTCACACCCCATTAAGGCTACCCTAATAGTGCTGGTGAGTCTGCTGGTTTGTCATGGCTGCAACCCGGTGGAAGGCTACTGCCAGGAAAAATGTGGAGACCCAGACTGAGGTCCCATGCACACGTGAAAGAAAGATTGCTACTAAGAAAAATGTGGAGACTTGGTAAATGAAAAGCATGACATGAGTCAGGAATATGCTCTTGCAGCTCAGAAAACCAATTGCAATCTGGTCTGCATCAAAGAAGAGAGGCCAGCATGTCAAGGGAGGTGATTTTCCCCTTCTACTTCACTCTTGTGATACTCTGCTTGGACTACTGAGTTCAGCTCTGGGACTCCCAGCACAAGGAAGATACAGACCTGCTACAGCAGGGCCAGATGAGGGCCACAAAAATGATCAGATGATGGATTCAAGTAGTAGGCTCTAGGGAGATCTTATTGCAGCCTTCCAGTACTTAAAGTGAACCTACAAGTAGGATGGGGAGTGACTCTTAACAAAGGCTTTTTGTGACAGGACAAAGCTCAGTGATTTGAAACTGAAAAAGTGTAGATTCAGATTGGACATAAAGAAGATATTTCCTTTATGAGTGTGACAGTACACTAGAACATGTTGCCCAGATAAGGTGTGGATGTCCTGTCATAGGAAATATTAAACAAATTCAGATTGGATGTGACTTGGCGGGGGAGTGGAATAGATGATCTTTAAAGGTACCTTTCAACCCAAATGACTCTATGATCTGTAGTTTCTTTCTTTGATCTTTATTAAATGCCAGTCAACACTGAGATTTCAAGGTAGAAAGAGAAAGGATTGGGAAAGAATTGTCCAGGGAGGTTGTGGATGCCCCGTCCCTGGAGGTGTTCAAGGCCAGATTGGATGGGGCCCTGGGCAGCCTGGTCTAG
>JAOWBP010000001.1:131457061-131471398 GCA_028571105.1 Tragopan temminckii | reverse complement strand
GGGTCCAGAGGAGGGCCACTAAGATGATCAGAGGGCTGGAGCACCTCTTCTATGAGGAAAGGTTGAGGGAACTGGGATTGTTTAGCTTGGAGAAGAGAAGGCTCCGGGGAGACCTCATTGAGACCTTCCAATACTTGAAGGGAGCATATAAACAGGAGGGGGAACAACTGTTTACATGGGTTGATAATGATAGGACAAGGGGGAATGGTTTTAAACTGAGACAGGGGAGGTTTAGGTTAGAAATTAGGAGGAAGTTTTTCACCCAGAGTGTGGTGAAGCACTGGAGCAGGTTGCCCAGAGAGGTTGTGGATGCCCCATCCCCGGAGGCATTCAAGACCAGGCTGGATGTGGCTCTGGGCAGTGTGGTCTAGTGGTTGGTGACCCTACTCATGGCATAGGGGTTGAAAATAAATTAGCTCTGTGATCCTTTTCAACTCAGACCATTCTATGATTCTATGAAATTAATATCCTGCTTCTCTTCATCAGTGCAGTGAAAGAAAGACTTATAACAGTGAAAGCTTTTTTTTTTTTTCATATTTTCAAGATTTACATGCAAATTTCATATTTTGTTCTAGATTAAAGAATTTGGCAATAACTGAAGTGGAATCTACTGTGAGAACAATCTTCCTTCTGCTGAGTTTACATTATAACAAACAAAATAAGCTAAGCAATGAAATTTGATTTTCATCAACATTCTGAAAATATGCTTGTCCTTGTATTTTCCTCAGGAAAAACAAAAAACAAAATATTTTATCCTGACTCCAAGTCATTCTGTAATACGTTCTCTGTAACAAAAATTAGGATGATTATAATGGGTCAACATTCCTGACATAAAAATTATGCTCTAGGGTAAACTAGCTTAAGCACAATACCAAAATAATGTAATTGGTTTACATGCTGGATCTCTCTCATATCCAGCCAGTACTACTAGGATGAGTTCAGGCTGCCCACAGAATTTACACATGTAACACCCATTGAAACATATTTTAACTATTGGTTGATGCTGTAGAAGCAGAAGGGAAGTCTAAATTTACATAGATTCCTGTAGTATAAGTAAGATCAACATATATGTATAACCATTACCCCTTAATTTGTCCTGTCACAGGATTAAGCCAAAAAAAAAAAAAAAAGGGTATGTGTTGTATCTTATTTTAAGAATAATTAAAATGACATCTGCTGTTACATTACACATGTACCACTCTGTGGGATCAGTACAGTGAATTTTACTTTACTTGAATGTCTTTCGTCACAATTCGTTTGCTAACTGTAGTGCTGTGTTGTCTGCTTAAGTTATTATTCACTACCTATGGTTTTGAAAATATATTTTCCATTAAAAACAATGCCATTAGCTTCCAATTATTTCTTATGTATTTTTTAAATAGCGTTATTTTTTTAAATAGGGTTATCTGAAGTAAGAAAAATAATGAATATTATGCCATTTTTGTTCAAATTCATCATAATAAGATTAATTCAATTTTTAACAGAACTTTTTGCCCTTCTGTAGACTACTTCTATCACCCTGTTGCAGAAGAGCTTCACTTTAGATATGCAGCATCTCAATAGTGGGGATTCTGAAAGGAGAATTCAGTGGTCTGTATGTTTTGTTGCTGTGTCTCTGAGAAGACAGTGATATTTATGACATTAAAAAGTTGATGTACTATCCGTCCATCTGGGCAGAAGATTTCAAAGTATTTTCAATAATTGAATGCTTTCAGCATTTGTATCTCTTTACTTCTGTTTGCTAACAGACACATTACCTTGTGTAACTTTCAACCTCAATTTGTAAAGTAGGTTTCCTGCAGAATATTTCATGGAAGCCGAAAACAGAAACTATGCACTATATTTAAAGGTGAACTCATTTTTTTCCTTTGTAAAACTTAAACTACAAGATACTTCCTTTGTAAGAGTTAGGGGAATGACTAGAAAATGAAGAAGGACAGAAAGCTTCTTAATTTATTTATTTTTATTTTCCTTAACTTTTATTCTCTGGCATTTAATGTTCTATAGCTATGAAAAGTGTAGGCAGTGAAACTATACTACATCCAGAGACTGAAAAGCTGTAGAGACAGGAGACAGGGAAAAAAAATAAATATATATATAAGTTGATCAATTTGGTAGATAGTCCCATTCTGTGTTTTGCATGAGAATTCACATCAAGAAAGCTATACAACTAATTCCAACAGATGTAGCAAAGGATGACTTGCAATCAGAAGCTTATGAGTAGAGACATAGAGATCACAATCATGGAAAATCCTTTTGTGCTTCAAGTAGGAGTATAGGAATAAAAAAATAAAAGTAAATAAATAAATAAAAAAGAGATTTTAAAGAAAAACAATAAAAATAAAAGTAAAGAACTGGAAACTACTTACTTTGAAACAACCCAACAAAACAACAACAAAACAGAAAGTCCTTCCGAAAAGCAAACAAACAAACATGTTGGAACAAAGGAAAAAAAAAAATCAAAACCCCAAATTTATCTGCCAGAAAATGCAGTAGCATCAATATTCAATGCTATCAATATATGATGCTGTGTTATAAAACATTTGCCTAAGCTTACTGTCTACATTATTGAGTTGAACTACTTGTTTAAGCTCTCATTCAGATGTACTTTAACCATCCTAGGTCAACTGAGTCATGGAGACTACAAATAAAACACTGGTTTCATCATTATTTTGTTTTAGTATCTTACAAAGAAAAGTGAGAAGTTCTTGGATTTGGTTGAAACCATCTGCTAAATATTTCTACTTCAAAAATATTTTTCACTAAATGTAATCTAAATTCTTCCATTCATGAAGGAATAGTCAATATGAGGTACTCTGTTGCTAACTCATGTAGTCATATAGATTCATTCATATATGTATATTCTTATGTTAGAGAAAAAGCCATTTATTCATGACAAAATTGGAACTGGCTGAGAAACGTGAGAACTGTTTTGATGAGCTAAGAAATAATAGGATATTAATTTTCTGCAGAACTATCAAAAATCTATTTTATCAATCTCAGTAAGACAAAGTTTGCCAGAAAATAGATATTTGCAACTCTTTAATTGACACTCATGAAAACTGATTGCTTGGAAGCCTGTGAAGATTATTCTCTCCTCACTCACCACTCCATCCTCATTTCTGCATGCTCAGTGGCACTCCAAACTTTGGCTGCTGTTTAGCATTGCAGCCATTTTTTAGTTCCTCAGAAGTTGCAGTTCTGCACAGCTACTAGTATTATCATTTTTTTTCTGCCACCAACTCTTGTTGGCCACCTTGAACATAAAATTCAATAAAGGGAGAGAAGAAGTAATGGAAAAGAAAATTATTATTTGAAGAGTGGGAGGTACAGCCATTTTCTATTGCCATTTTCTATTTTCTTACGTAGGGGAAGGCCATACAGTTAATGAGAAACATGAATTTACAATGCAAAAGAACAATCATTTAGAAAATGTATCCCCACAATTTAATTATAATAATTTTTTTTTAAAAAAAGTATTTTTGTAAGAAAAATTAAATGTTCATAAGCAGTCCACAAGTTGAATAGTCTATGTCAATTCACAACGAATTCAAACTTTTCTATTCTATCACTTCTTCTCCTAACATTTTAGGAAAACTTATTACAGTGAACTCTCACTAGTTATTCAGCACTACATTTGATCAGGTTTTTCTTTTGCTAAAAATGCAAAGGTTCATATTTGTCCTCAGAATATTTTATTTTTATTAAAAGGACATCACAGCACACCAAGAGGCAAGAGAAATGGGATAAAAAGCATCACAGACAAAAAAAGAAATTGAATACCACAAAGTCAGGTTTAAGCTTCCTATGCATATTCATGGAAGTATAAGCTGAAAGGCCATTTTGTGAAAGGTCACTATACTTCATAAAATGATAATTTTAGAAAGAAAAGCTAGTCCAAAAAGTAGATGTAGTCATTACTGACATATCTTTGTCTACCCTCCAGTTAAGGAGTTTTAATGATTAAGGTTCCTAAATCACTGCAATAATAGATGCCAGGCATTAGCTTTTAAGTTTTTTTTTCCCTCTATCTCATTTTCTTTCCTTTATGCAGTTAAACTTCATTACTTCTTGGTCTACGCGGCTTGGAATAAACAATAGGAAAACAGCATTCTCTCTTAGATATGCTTTTTATGCAAACAAAAGTTGTTCTTATATTTACTTCTCAGACTTATTTTTGTCATTTTTAAACTGTACCTACTAATTTACTCACTTTTTTTCCTACAGATTAAATATAGAAACTTAACTAGTCTCTTAACTACTTCCTTGCCATTCTGAAGAATTGTCTGAATATTTCTGGAAATACAGTGCCCAAAACGTTTAGTACTATAACTACTGAAATTTCAGCAGCACTGTGCAAATAAAAGATCATTCTATATATCTTCCAAGTTCTACCTTCTGGTTATATGTCCCACTATTATGCTTGCATTTTTCACAGACTTCACCAGTTTGATTAAGACTTTTCTAAAATGAAGATATACAATACCTTTCTTGCTCCTCTGTTTATAAATCCTCTATCATTCTATAAATAGAAAAGATTGATTCTGAATAAATCCCTATTGGTTGTAATATATCTCATTTTTTTCATATAGGTATCTCCAAATATTTCTTTCAGAATTTGTTCTAGATGACAAAGTTAAGATGACAGTCTTATAGTTCCCTACTTTCATTTTTTGAAGAGGAGACCAAAGCAACTTGCCTCCAGTCTTTTGATAAAACTTCATGTATTTATAGAAATACTTCTCAAATAAATAAGTAAATAAATAAATAAATAAATTGCTAATAGTTCTAAGATTCTATCAAGTAGTCTAAGTAACGTGAGCTGAAAGTCATCAGTCACAGACAATATGAAATCCTTTAATTTGTAATGGTCTCTCTAACTTGTTCTTTATTATTCAAGGGTGAGATCTCATCTTGTTCTGTTGTTGACAAACTCAGTTAACCACTTGTTAGAAGACATTTTTGTTAAAACTAATGAAAGTCAGATTACTAATACTAACCTGAGGGTTAACCTGTTTCACTGAGAAGTACAAACAGCTCATTTTAATCTTCCACTGACTACTGGGATGTTTACATTACTCCTTCTGCTTATTCTTACTACTACTTGACAGTTGGTGTAGTTATTTTTGTTAGATTTTTTCTCCCACAATATTACAGCCTTTTGTCTGGTTCTAAATAAAAATAAAAAATAATAATAATTAAAAAAAAGGAATGGGTCACCTGTTGGTAAGATTGATATTTGTTTACACAGCATTTGTCATTGTTTTGGCTTTATGTCTCATACTGCATGAGGTAATATGAAGGCACAATTCAGTTTGTTTGCCTAGGCACTCTACAGTCCTTCAGTACCCCTATAGTAAGCTTTACATTGCCCATATCTTCAGACTGTTTATACAAGTAAATTTAGTTATATTTAGGAACAGTCAGCCAAAAAGGTCAGTAGGATTCCAAAAAGAAACACTATGCTTTAGTACTTTTTTTTTTTTTTTCAGTCTTGGTGCTTATGTGCTTATTCCTTTTTTTTTGCTTATGACAAGTAACCGGAGATAATAAAGATTAGTAGTATGCATTCTGTAGGCATTGTATACCACTCTTGCATTTAAATAAACTACAGCTTAAATGGAAATAAAGAACTGCGATGGACTGCCTAGCATAGGAAGAAAATGCCTCTTTTCATGTTGATGTATTAGGTCATTGCTTGAAACCAAAATCAAGTAATAATTAAGTAATTGTGTTTGTATATCAGAAATCTGTTGAAAGTGGGGAAGTGTCAGTGAACAGGTTGACTTGTAAAAAAATGAACTGTACTGAAATCTGCTTGTCTGTATTTGCATAAGAAAAAAAAAATCTAAACCAAAACATTTATCTAAGTTGGTCTAGAGACTGGATTTCCTGTGGGAAATTTAAAAAAATGAAATAAATAAATAGGAAAGTAAAGAGAGAGATTAATTTCATTTTTTTCAGGTGAGTGGGAAGTTTTTTATAGATATTTATTTTTTCTTTATCTTTTTTTTTTTTTTTTTTAAATTTTTAACAATCCTGCCACACATATGAATTACTGATGTATACAGTAGCACCATAATTTCAGAGAAATTTCATCTATTCAAATCCTGAGGCGATTTTTTTTTCCCTGAAGAAAACCACTCAATTAGGTATCACTTTTACTAGTAATTCATATGAACTGTTTTATATTTTAGTTGAAGTTATTAAGTTCCTGTCTCAGTATACCTACAAGCTAGCATACTTTTCTTCTTTTGCCTAAATACATAATTTTTTTCTGATGTGATTTTTTTAAACTGCATGGTCTCATTGTATACTGGAATTTCAAGGAAGTTAGACTTCAGCATTTGCTAATGGATGTAAGAATACCATCGAGAGGCACCCATACTGGCAAACAGAGCCAGCATAGTCAGACTCCAAGTTGCTGGTATAGCTAAAGTGCTATGGTAAAACTACAGAGAAAGAGAAGTTTTTGTCAGACTATTAAAAAACTACAAGCTGCCAGATGATTCACTGTCCTTGAGTAGGCATGATATAGCAACACATTATTACAGAATAAAGAATTTGAAAGACTTTGGGAAAGAAAGACTACCATTAATACTGAAGTCAGAATTACAACGCCATGTATGCTAGCCTTCTATCACTTGACCAGTGTCTTGAAAATCCATGTGATTTTGCAATGTAACTATGAAAACTAATAAAATGAAACCGGCAAAAAGTGAATAAAAACAATTTTAAACTTCTTTTTCTCTCTTTTTTTTTTTCTTCCTGAAATTAAGAATCCACTGTTATGTAAAATACTTGCATCAGTGTTTGTTTAGTACTACTTTTTTTTTCTATAGAAATGAAACAAAAATGAGAAAAAAACAACAGCTACTACTACTGGTAGTTATAATGTGTGTTGGTTGTTTGCTTCTTTCAATATATCGATAGACTTTGCTACTATGCTACAGGCTTAATGGACTCATCCCATCAGGTACTTTGTCTTTCTCTTCCTTTACCTTTCACCTCTGGGAGTCAGATTGTAATCGCCAGCA
Organism: Tragopan temminckii; assembly: GCA_028571105.1. Classification (NCBI taxonomy): domain Eukaryota; kingdom Metazoa; phylum Chordata; class Aves; order Galliformes; family Phasianidae; genus Tragopan; species Tragopan temminckii. Next base: position 131,464,361 of record JAOWBP010000001.1, on the reverse strand, counting down.
CTTTGAAGAGTACTGTAATTCTTTGATCTGGTGCTTAGCTGATGACTTCACACTGCATAGTGAACTGAAGCAAAATGCCATAATATCCTTAAGTCAGTAATATCACAGGAGTAAAAATGAACTGTGTTCTTTCATTAGGTTGAGTTTCTGGTCTAATGGGAAAACAGCATCTATTACTTTATGAAGCCTAATAAAATGTTCACTATAAAGAGATAGTTCTGAGAATATGAAGATATCTGAACTAAAAGTACTTACCACAAGCTGACTCCCATTATCTGTGTGAAGCTGGTATTTCTTTTGGTGCTTCTCTTTATTATTTTCTCCCTATGAAATTTCTACTTTTCTTGGATCACAAATCTGTATGATAGCACAAATCGTCTGCATGCTATGGGAAGTATGACAGTGAAAAAAAAATGGGTTAGCCAACTTTACTTAGGCCATTATAAAATATGGGATAACTGCGAGTAGTTTCAAACAATCAGTTACTCAGTTTAAGGTCACTTTTGAAGATATTTTGGATTCACTTTTTGCAGACAGACTTTCTCATATTTTTCATATTTCAGCTTGTCAGCAGCTTGCACTAAAATATGAAGGTTTGAAAATGCAGTCCCTGAACTCAGATATCAGGTTATTACTCTGAGTTTCAAAGCACAACATGACATTTCCCTAGATTACAAATAAAAGGTCCTGTATTACTGGACAAATCTGTCACAGTGTTCTGTGTTAAACAGGAGTTCAGAAACAACGTGGTTATTGTTGCAGGACACCACTGACATACTGAAAGTACAGATTCTGAAAGACCTATTTTTGAGTTACAGTCAGCCAATCTTGCTCACCAATTCTAAATATGAAGAGAATTATCCATTGAAATTAATCAGGAATAGATCATGATTCTTGTAGAGACCTTTATATGCTTGTGTACAAGGTATAGAGGACTTACTTCTGTAAATTAGAAAGGTTTGATAAACCACCTCACTCTTTTTTCCAGCACACTTAAGAACATCCTATTGACTTCAGATAATACATGTTTTAATATATTCAGTACTGCTAAGTATTTCATTCTTCTTTCAGGTTCCATAGATAGGCAATATGATTGCACAGTATTAATACTTCTTAATGGCAGTAAATTATTTGGGATATTCAGAATTAATAGGAGATACCAAGGCTAAAAACTAAACAGTTCCTTCCAGTACTTGAAGGGAGCATATAAACAACAAGGGGAATGGCTGTTTACGAGGGTGGATTGCGATAGGACAGGGGAGAATTGCTCTGAACTGAGACAGGGGAGGTTTAGGTTAGATATTAGGAGGAAGTTTTTCACCCAGAGGGGGGTGAAGCACTGGAGCAGGTTGCCCAGAGAAGTTGTGGATGCCCCATCCCTGGAGGCATTCAAGGCCAGGCTGGTTGTGGCTCTGGGCAGCCTGGTCTAGTGGTTAATGACCCTGCACATAGCAGGGGGGCTGAAATAAAATAGATGATCATTGTGGTCCTTTTCAACCCAGGCCATTCTATGATTCTATGATCTTAGAAAAGCAGAGTATTTATAAAGTCTAAAATTTTATCTTCCAAACTAATTGCCCTTTTGCTACCTCCTGAAATATTAACTATTGATCCAATATACTAGGGAGAGAGCCTGAATTGTCTTCCCATCTGAATTTCTGCTCGAAAGTTTCAGATTCATTTACACAAGGTAGTCACATAAACAGTGGATTGTCAATACATATTGCTTTCTTAAACCTGTATTTCTCATAGATGTCTATATACTACTTTAGGCTGGAATTATGTATGTATTTGTAAATGTGTGTTCTTTTAAACGCCAACTAGGCTTTATGTGAGTGCTTGTCTTATAGTAGGTGGTCCTCAGTGTGCAAAACTCCTCAGACTTTAAATCATCAAAAGATTGGTGAAATTTTTAGGTTTAATTCCTGAACTACAAGCATGTTTGAAGATTACTGAGATTTTATTCACGGGGTTATGTTATAATGTTCCAGAGAGAAAGTGATAGAATTAACATAGGACAAAATAACATTGTGTAGACAAAAACACAAATTGACTTAAGATGAATAGGTAGATAGTAAAACAAGAAAAACTAAATGAAAACAAATAGGATGCTATCAATTAAAAGGCATTTAAACATTGGGAAGAAAAAAAAAAAAAAAGAAAAAAAAAAGGAGCAAAACAGACTGTTCTGTTTGAGGAGAAGACAGAAAACAAACAAAACTATGCTAAATATACCATGCCAGCTCTTTGAACTATCTACTTGCATAACATAAGAAATCTGAGATACAGAAGATCAAATTCAGATCCCTCAAACATTCTTAAGGCAACTTCATACCACCATAGTTTTCCATACAAATTGTGATTTGCAAACTACAATATTCTCTAGAAAATAGTGAAATTTCATTTATGTAATAAAGTTTTCTCAGAATGTCATTAGCTTTCAACACTGACCTTCACTCAATTCTTTGGAGAGTCAATTAAAATAAAACTTACCCCCCCACATTTTCTTTAAAGTACACCTTCTTACAGTCTCAGAGATGTTAATTTAAAGAACAATGTCAGATGTATACTTACAAATGTAAAGAAACAAGAAAAGATGTGCTTCCTTCTGCTGTTCAACTCTATCTAAATACTACAGTTTCAAAGAATAAGTTTCATTTAAAAAAATATATATTCTTTTTATTTATTACCCCCTTCCAAGATTATTCAATCTTGTTATCCTTTTATTGTGTAATAAACCTGCAAGATTAATGAACAATGATGCTTCTTTTTTCTAGGTATATGAAAACACTGAAGTAGGAGAAAGATTTGGAATTAGTCAGCTGAATTCGATAGGCATGTCATTGATAAAAAGAGAAAAGTGACCACAGTCCTGAAGTAATTTGCAGAACAGGGGGCAAATTCTCAGCTATGTCTGTTGTAGGTGACTAAATTTCACTTCAACTCCATAAATCATCCAAATTCTTTTGTGATTCTGTATATACAGACAGCTATTTAAAAACAGACAGTCTATTACTAAACTCAATAAATAATGTATAAATTAAGAACCAGATATTTTATATGTCCTCATAAAATTTTCCCTGAAGGAGCATGAATATATGCTTTAAAAAAAAAAAAAAAAAAAAAAAAAAAAGTTTTTAACTTAAATTTTAGCAGTATTTCTCTGTAAAAACAATATTTTTATTCTTCTCCTAGCGTACTCAATCCACCTTTTTAATCTATTTCTATTAAAAAAATTTGGAATAATCTTTAGCAGAAATTATAAGGCAGCAACACTTGTATATACAGCATACGATCTTGTAAAAGTCATCTGACATCACTGTTTGGGGTGACAGGAAAGTCTTCGAGCTTTTATCGTTTCTATACATGTTAATGTGATTGAAAAACAATGGTTTCCTATTGTCCTTCCAATGCAAAAGATTCTATGATTCTATAAAATCTAAGTGCTAAGTCCTTTGGTATAGAATGTGAATGAGTAAGTATAGGCTGGGCACCACATCTCTAGAAAACAGCTTTACAGATTGCGACAGACAGTAAGTTAGACGTGAGGAAACATTTTGCTGTAATTAAAAAAAAAAAAAAAAAAAAAAAAAGGTAAAATATAAACTGGAATGCTTTAGTAAGGTGGTTGCCAGTAAGAAAAGAAGTGATCATTTTTCCCTGTTTGGCACTTCTGAGAACACACTAATCTAGAGTAGTGAATCCAAAAAAGAGACACCAAGAAAACTAGGGTTGTGAAGCATATGACATATAAGGACAGAAGAAACGGCTAATGGAGGATCCAACTAATGTCTTCAATGATTGAAAACCAGTTACACAGAAAACAATCTGTGTTCAAAAAGACAAGAAGCAGTGGACAAAGCTGCAACAAGTCACATACCGGGGAAAAAAAAAATACAATAAGGCATCAAAATCTGGAACAGGTTACTGAGAAAGTCTGAGAGATCTCCATTTTGAAGATATTCAGAACTTGACAAGATGTTGAACAACATGCTCTAATTTTAAATTCAAATCTAGGTAAGAAGGAATTTAAATCAGAAGATCTTCAGAAGTCCCTCATGATTGAAATAATTGAGTTATTCTGTAATTTCTGAGTCTCATAACGTGAACACAGTCATGCATGCAACTTTTCAAAGTCTGTCCCCTCATTCCTTCTAGCCATTCTGCTGGAAGAAAATTGATCAAATTCGTCTTTCTCTTACATCACGGGGAGAAAAGGCACTCAAAACAACATATCTGTTCATTGCTTGCAGGAAAAAAAACAAAAACAAACTAACAAAAAAAAACTTCTTGAAGCTGTCTTGACCTGAAAACAGTGTGGTGTTCCTGAAAAAAAAAAAACCATAAAAGAAGGACCAGAAGACCCTTTCCATCTTTTGAACTCTCCTTTGTTTTTGGCTCAAACTTGCTTTCCAAAACATTTCTTGGGATAGGACTCTGACTTACGTAGGAGGCGAGTGGTGGATGTCACCAGGTGGCAATCAACATCACTTTGTGGACAATTTTTCATTTCAAAGCATTTCTTTGTACTGTTTGCCTTCAAAAGGGAATGCTCAGGAGTGTTAATTGGCTGAAGACTCTGCCTGGGAGAAAATGACTCCAGCCTGATAGGACAGATTGGGAAATGATACCATTGCGTCTTGTGCAGACAGGATACATCTGACATCTCCTAGCTTCCTCTTATCTGCTGACTTAAAATTTGCAAGGCCTGGAAGATGGCAACAAAGGAGTACCCACTGAGATTCAAAAGCCAGAAACTGTCACTCCAAAGAGAGCTGACAGACCACTTTGGACTATAAATAAGTTTATAATGCTGTTGGAGAGAGTAGTCGTAAACTGAACAACACAACCTCCAATGACCCATCACTATGGAAGATTAAATCCAAACCATAAGCAACACTGGAACCCTCAGTAATGACTCTCTCTCTCTTGCTTTCTACAAAGACTCCTTGCTTCTATTTCCTATCTCTTTTCTATTTCCCATCTTCCCCATCTCCCTTAGCGACTAGGATGTGTAACAAACTGGCTGGACCAACATTTGAACCGTTGTTTCTTAATGTCACTGTCGGGTATATATACATTAAAGAACCTCCTCTCCCTCCTACAAATTGGAGTGAGACACTATCCACACCACCTTTTTCTCCTAATGAAAAGACAAAAAATTACACAAACACATACACACATTTGTTTTCTTATCTCAGCAATCGTGTGATTAGGTGTACTATAAAAGCATTCCTCCCATATGTTTTTTGTATGGTATAATGTGCATTCATGTTGTATTATAAGAAAAAAATATTTCTCTGAATTTTGGTGAAAAATGCTGAAAGATATTTTTGAGACTCCATGAAAGTACTGAGTTATTGCTTTCTACATTTTTTCTATTAAATTTGAAAGGCTCTGTAAATTGGGCTTAACTCCAACTAGTAGCTTTGACAGATCATAGAATTATAGAATGGCTTGGGTTGGGAGGAACCTCAAGGATCATCAAGCTCCAATCTCCACAGGCAGGGCCACGTGTTGTTTGACTAAGTTGTCCTGAGCGGTTGTATAATTGTCTTTTACATTCCATTCACAGCAGTGGTACCATCCCTTCTAACACCCTCGCCCACAGGATAGCTCCAAGTTGGTCCTGGAAGAGATCAAAGTTGGCTGTCCTAATGTCCACGGTAGAAATCCTACTTTTTGCTTTGCTTCTTCCACTCAAGATCTTGAACTCCACCATCTCGTGGTCACTACAACCCAAGCTGCCCCCGACCTTTACTTGCTTGACTAGCCCTTCCTTATTAGTGAGAATAAGGTCCAGCATCACCCCTCCTCTCGTCGGTTCCTCCACCACCTGCACCAGAAAGTTGTCTTCAACACATTGCAGGAACTGTCTGGACCGCGCGTGCCTGGCCATGTTGCATATCCAGCAAACAACTGGATAACTGAAGTCCCCCATAAGCACCAGCACCTGGGATCGTGACACTATTCCAGTTGCTTATGGAAGGCCTCATCAACCTCCTCCTCCTGATCAGGGGGCCTGTAGTACACATGCACAACAGTGTCAGCCATACCAGCCCGCCTCTTGATTCTCAGCCACAAGCTCTCCACTGCTACACCACTCTCCCTCAGGTGGAGTTCAATACATTCTAGCTGCTCTCTCACATAAAGAACAACTCCACCACCCCGCCTCGCCAGCTGATCTTTCCTAAAAAGCACATAGCTCTCCATGACAACATTCCAGTCATGCGAGCTGTCCCACCACATCTCTGTGATTGCAATGAGATTGTGTGACCGCACACAGATCTCCAATTCTTCCTGTTTATTTCCCATACTGTGTGCATTAGTGTACAGACACTCCAGGGAAGCAGCATCCCCCTGCCACTCTCCATCCCTTTGAACTCCACCCTCATCACCCATCAAGCTCTGTTTTGAGCCTCGAACTACCCACTCAACCCCAGCAGCCATTATTTTGTCCCCTTCCACCTTCTTACCTAGTTTAAAGACCTTTCAATGAGTCCCTCCAGTTCCTGGGTTAGGATCCTTTTACCCCTTGCAGACAGGTGAGTTCCATCTGCAGCCGTCATGCCAGAAGCCAAGTAAACTGCCCCATGGTAAAAAAAAAAAAAAACACAAAATTCTTGTGACTGCACCAAGCTCTAAGCCATTTATTTATGAGGAGGGTTTTTTTGATCCTCTCAGTGTCCTTCCCCCCCACTGAAGGGATAGAGGAGAAAACCACCTGCACACCCACTCCATCAGGTACCCTCCCCAGACCCTTGAAGTCACTTTTGACAGCTCTCAGGCTTCTCTCAGCAGCATCACTGCTGACCTGAACTACGAATAAGGGGTAGTAGTCAGATGGGCAAATAAGCCCAGGAAGCTTTCTAGAGATATCCCTGACCCGTGCCCTAGGGAGGCTGCACACTTCCCTCTGGGTGAGGTCAGGCCAACATATGGGGCCCTCAGTTCCTTTTAGAAGGGAGTCACCTAAGACTATCACCCTCCTTTCTTTACTGAAAGAGGCAGTCTTCAAGCGTGGAGCCGACTGCCTCTCCTTAGAAAAGCTTGGAGGCTGTCCCTCCACCTCATTCTCAGCCACCTCACCCAAATTACCTCCCTGATGATTACCTCCCTGCTCCTGCTGGCCACACTATTTCTAATGCAGGCCAGGATGCTGCTGGCCCTCTTGGCCACCTGGGCACACTGTTGGCTCATGTTCAACTGAGCATCAACCAACACCCCCAGGTCCCTTTCCTCTTCACAGTCATCCAGCCACTCATCCCCAAGCCTATAGTGCTGCATGGGGTTATTGTGG
>JAOWBP010000001.1:131438909-131456961 GCA_028571105.1 Tragopan temminckii | reverse complement strand
GACCAGGCTGCCCAGAGCCACATCCAGCCTGGCCTTGAATGCCTCCAGGGATGAGGCATCCACAACCTCTCTGGGCAACCTGTTCCAGTGTGTCACCACCCTCTGGGTGAAAAACTTCCTCATGATATCTAAACTAAACCTCCCCTACCTAAGTTTAAAACCATTCCCCTTGTCCTATCACTATCCACCCTCGTAAACAGCCGTTCCCCCTTGCTGTTTATATGCTCCCTTCAAGTATTGGAAGGCCACAATGAGGTCTCCCCGGACCCTCCTCTTCTCCAAGCTAAACAAGTCCAGTTCCCTCAACCTTTCCTCATAGAAGGCCCTCTGATCATCTTAGTGGCCCTCCTCTTGACCCGCTCCAAGAGCTCCACACTCTTCCTGTACTGGGGTCCCCAGGCCTGGACGCAGTACTCCAGATGGGGCCTTGCAAGAGCCAAGTAGAGGGGAACAATCACCTCTCTCTCCCTGCTGGCCACCCCTGTTTTAATGCAGCCAAGAACACAGTTGGCCTTCCAGGCTGCAAGTGCACACTGCTGGCTCATGTCCATCTATTTATTTTATAACTCTTCATATATTGTAACTATTCAATTTAATGTATCTTTCTCTATAAAAGAGCTGATATTCTGCCTGAATGGATTTTGTCAGGATTTCTTCCACCTTTTTAGTTTAATCTTTACCTATCCTTGCAACTATAATCCCATTTCCCCAGAAACATAAATAAAGATTTTGACTTGTCTGTAATAGTTGTTTTGATGAAGCCACATAATAGTTTAACAAATATTTTACTCTTTTAACTACTGATGAGATGCACTTTGAACTGTCATTCAGTGTTTTTCTATATTTATAAATTTGTGGTTATAAATTAGTGTTTGGTTATGAGGAACATCTGTTCTGCCTATATTTGGCTTAACTGTTATAGGGATAATGTTTGCTAACCAGTAGAGACAGAGTAGATTGCAGCACAGCAATTCTGAGATCATATTAGCTGTCAGGCTCAATTATAAACCAGTTTTCAGTGTCATTGATCTTAACTTGAAACTTCCATCACTCAGTAGAATTACTAGGGAATGCAACTACCATGAGAAAAAAAAAATATATATATATACTTACTATCCTCTTGTCTCCATCCTTCTTTTATTTGCTTCATTTGACAGAGTAAAAAAAGTCTTCACTCACTGTATTTGTAGCAGCATGAACAAAACCAGACAAGTTTATCTAGTTTTATGGTGCAAAACTTAGCATCTTGTTGGGTGATAAATTTGTGTTAGTTACTAATGTATTCCAGTTTATGTGTACCTTGCTGTCCTTCTCTTGTATTTTTCTGTGATAAAACTTCTCTCTAGGCAGTGTAGGCTCCTTTAAAGATAGATTGGACTCTAAAGAAAATTTATTGGAAATACATTTAATATATTTACATCGTGGTCCGGTAATTAATACATGGGTGTCTTTTCAGATTTTTCCAAGTGTCTTCTTATTTACACTGTCTTATAAGATCCTCATGCTGTTTGTTTAGCTTAACAAGTTAGGAAGACAACAATGATAGTATCCATAAACTAGCAATAATAATACAGAAAAAGTAATTATGGAGGCAAATATTTATTTAAAAATAAGACAAAACAAATTTTGTTTGAATGCTTCTTGAACAGTGACAGGCATGGAGCATGAACCTTCACTCCAGAAAGCTTGTTCCAGTGTCTGAACGCTCTCACAGTACAGATTTGCTTCCTGCTGTCCAATTTGAACTTCCCCTGGTGCAGCTAGAGAACAGACTGGCACCTTCCTCTCCGCTTCCATTCTTTGAGAAGTTGTAGAGAGTGGGTCACCTAAAGTACCCAAAGATGCCTATGACATTTTCATGAACCTGAAAGATACAGAATTTCTGAGTGTATCAGTAAGAGTGAGTAGAAGTGCCATCAGAGAGACAAAGCAAAGAAATAATGATAAATAAGCACAAAAGGCAAGTAGTATTAGCTGAGAGGTGTGGGAGATCTGCAGCTTCATATCTCTTTTATAAATAACTACTAAGATTGCATTGGAAACACCTGATCCAAATTCATCTGTCTTTTTCTTGTGCTAGAAGCGATTCACTGAGCCCTCACCTTTGATTGTTTGGTTGGGTCAGATGAGTTTTTATAATAGGCAGCCTCAAAGTAAACAAACAAACAAACAAAAGCACCAGTAACTCAAATCAAGACAGCAGATGAATATTTAGCTTAAAATGTTCTCCCATGAAAGCTGAAAGGCAGTTTATTATCACCATAGCGTATTAGCTATATTTGTGTAATTAGGGTAAATTTAAAAAACAAACAAACAAACAAAAAAACAACTGTTAACTAGAAGTCTCATATACAAGTAAAAGATCTCAAAAAGATCATATTACCTCTGTCACTGAGTACATCATCCGCAAAATTATTCTGCCCAAGGCACAAGAAAAAAAATATTGTTAAGAACAACACTATTTCTGTTATGATCTCTCTACTGTCCTCAAGGACTATGATGTTTCTGATACCAATTTCTTTATGTTTCTTTTTGTGACAAGTTTTTGTGCCTTTGTACACCCTCAGTCTGTTCCTCTGTGTTCACATCAATGAACTTTCAAGACTGAAGGGACAACCAAGGACAATAGCTCTTGCTGAAACTCTAGTGCTATACTAAGAATAAACTACCTAATTTCCTAGGAATCCTGACTCTACTCACAAAATAGGATTTGGAAGTAAGAATAAATGTACTACTGTTTTGACTTATTCTCAATAAAATTCAAAATATCTGAAATATCTACTAATAAGATCTGATATTTTTATATGCTCTCATTTTGTTTTTGTGCTTCATACAAAATCCTGTTAATCAAGCTTCACTAAGGAGCTGGGTTTGAGTTTCACCACTGGTATATATTAGCCTTAAATACATATATATATATATATACCATTATTGCTAGCAGTCATTTATATAAAACCATAGCATGTACTATGTTTTACAAAGAAGTAAACCTTCTGAGCTGCTAAAATTCCTCAAGCTAGGTGAAAGACAAAGCACTCTACTGCAAGTTCATCAAAGCCAAACCGTGACATTGAAGAGTGATAATTTTCACAAAACAAGGATAAATAACTTATAATGTAGATCTCAAGGAAAATTATTAAAATGAAAATGTAGATAAAGACAAGGTTCATTCTAGTTGTATAGATGCAGTATATATGATGATTCATGTCTCTAGTTTTACTTGTTGACCTAAACTATGTCATCTAATTTTAGGTAACACACATGTATAATTAAAATCACCTCATCTAGTTTATAAAACAGATAGAAATCTTCAGCAGGAAAGCCACATTCTTCAGAAAGAATTCCAGAAATACATGTTTTAGTGTGGATGGGAAATCCTGATTAACTATAAATACATATTTTTGAATATGCTTTCTATATTCTTCTAATGTTTATGTATTCACATATAAGGATATGCACTTAGTATACTTTGGTCTGTACTGCTACTTAAAAGAGTGTTATGGAGCATTTTAGTTAAGCAATTTGGATGAATGATCAAGAATCCAGTATTAAAGTTTGTTTTTGAAATTTGGTTAAGTTCTCCTTCCAACATGGATCTCCTATAGAACAATCTATATCTAAGCAACTTGGATACAAGTTCATCCATAATTTCTCCTTTACGTCCAAAGATTTATCTCTGGTTTTCTTTATGTAGCAGTACAAACAAAACTAAATGACTAGCCCACAAAACCTTTGAAAACTTGAAGCAAAGTAAAATTAAAGTGCTTATCTGAAAGTAATAACTCCAATTTTATTATCTAGGCCCACAGTTTTGTAGGCAGTTGTTGGTGATATGGCGTTAGAAGTTGAACCTTCCCACCAGTATTCCATTATACTTTGTTGCCAAGCATCAGATGGAAGCAGAGGGGCAGCTTAACAAAACGCCATCTCATGTGGAAGTGTATATGAAGCAAATATGTGTCATTTAATTCTTCTATGCAGAAAAAAAAAATGCACCCATTGACATTCATTGATGTTTGTGTAGATGAAAACCAAACAGATGATGTTAGCACAGTGAGCTGGTGAGTGATGCATTTCAGCAATGGTAACAGCAACAGTAGGTCACCTCTGCTGGTGCAGGTTCTTACAAGTGTGGCATGCAGGTTCTTGTTAATCACTGGTGAAAATGCATAGGTAATGGTGGTAACTGTGTTGAAAAATAGTGTTTTGTAGCTGAGAATTTGGTTTATCAAATAGTGTTGTTGTGCTCTTTGTCATAGTTTCTATGGATATAAATAGGGGACATTGCTATTGGATCAACCTTCATAGATGCTGCCCTAGAAAACGCTCCTTAACCCAATGCGGCTGAGGCAAGTCAATAGATTGAACTCAACTGATCTAGTCTAACTCCCCTGCTAAAGAAAGTTCCTTCTACTAGGTTACACAGGAAAGCATCCAGAGAAGGAGAATCCCCAGCCTCTCTGGTCAGACTGTTCCAGTGCTCAGTCACACTCTTGCTCATATGGAACTTTCTGTCTTCCAGTCTGTGCCTATTGCTCCTTGTTCCATTGCTGGGAACCACTATAAAGCCTTTCCTTTATAAAAAAAGCATGCTAAAAAGCTACATTAAAGCCTTTGACACTGTACCCCACAATGTTCTCATGGAGAAGCTGGCTGCCTGTGGTTTGGATGGGCGTACGCTCTGCTGGGTGAAACACTGGCTGGATGGCCAGGCCCAAAGAGTTGTGGTCAATGGACTTAAATCCAGTTGGTGGCCGGTCACAAGCGGTGCCTCCCAGGGCTCGGTACTGGGGCCACTTCTGTTTAACATCTTTATTAATTATATTGATGAGGGGACTGAGTGCACCCTCAGTTAGGTTTGCAGACGATACCAAGCTGGGAGGGAGTGTTGATCTGCCAGAGGGGAGAATGGTGCTACAGAGGGACCAGCATAGACTGGATTGATGGGCCCAGAACAGGACACAATATTCCAGATTTGACCTCACCAGGGCAGAGAAAATGGAGAGTATCTCCTCCCTTGATCTGCTGGTTGCACTCTTTTAGTATGCCCCAGAATACTTCTTGGCCACAAGAGCACACTGTTAACTGCAGAGCTCTTTTCCAGCAGATCAGCCTCTAACCTATGCAGTTATTTCTTCTCAGGTGTGTGACTCTCTTAAGGTTATTCTGTGTCCAACTCTCTCCAGCCTTTCCAGATCTCAATGAATGACAGCACAGCCTTCTGGTTTGTCAGCCACTCCTTCCACCTTTGTATCATCAGCAGTCTTGCTCAGGGTGCATTTTATCCCTTCATCCAAGTCACTGATGAAGATGCTGAACAAGACCAGATCCAGTACTGACTCCTGGGGAGCACTGTAATCTACAGCCCCACAGTTAGATTCTGTGCTGATGATCGCAACCCTCTGAGCTCTGCCAGTCAGCCAGTTCTCAATCCACCTCATTATCCACACACCTAATCCATAATTTCTGAACTTACCATTGAGGATGCTATGGGAGACAGTGTTAAAGGCTTTGACAAAGTCGAGGTAGACAATATCCACTGCTCTCCCCTCACCTACCCAGCCAGTCATGGCATCCTAGATCACTATTGTATTGGTCAAGCATGACTTCCCCTTGATGAGTCCATGGTAACTGCTCCTGATAACCTTCCTCTTGGTTGGAGATGTGATCCAAATAAGTTATTCCATCACCTTCCCAGGAATAGAGGTAAAGCTGACTGGCCTGTAGTTTCACAGCTTCTCCTTCTTGCCCTTTTTGAAGACTGGAATGACACTGTTTTTTTTCCTCCCATCCTCAGGCATCTCTCCCATTCTTCACAGATGATAAAGTAGCTAGGAAATCACTTCTGCCAGCTCCCTCATCACTCATGGATTTATCCTATCAGGGTCCATGGATTTGTGTGCATTGTTTTTGCCTAGATGATCTCTGATCAAATCCTCCTTGACCAAGGAGAAATCTTCCTTTCCCCAGACTCTTTCTTATCTCCAAGGTCTGGGATTCCTGAGACACAGTCTTAGCAATAAAGACTGAAACAAAGATGTTCAGTAACTCTGTTTTCACAGTGTCCTCAGTAACCAGGACACCCACCCCATTCAGCAATGGGCCCCCATCATTTTCACCAGGGATGTGATGGAGTCACCATGCTTTGTGAGGTGTTCAAGAAACATGTAGATGTGGTACTCAGGGACATGGTTCAGTGGGAAATATTGGTGGTAGGTGAACTGTTGGACCAGATGATCTTAGAGGTCTTTTCCAGCTTTAATAATTCTATAACTCTATGATTCTATCATTCTAGTCTTTATTTTGCTATTACTTTATTAAAAAATACAAAAACAAAAACAAAATCACATTATTTTTATATATTTTACAACAATCAGATTTTTTTGTGTGTGTATATACACACACGTTTATCTAGAATGATGCAGCCTTACTTTACATATGCTCTAAGATGGTTGCTGTGAACAAATTTCACTCTAGAAGACTCACATCAGTCCAGAACAGACATATTAGACCATAAAGAAATTTGCTTCTGTCTGCACACATCCACAATACAATGTTTCCAATACTTCTAGAATGTAATTCATACAATAGAATAAGTACTGGAACGTATCTGAAATTACGTCTATCAATACTTTGCTGCTAGATAGCTGGAGTTAGGCAGATTTCACTGGCTTTAAACTCCACCTCTAATGAGACATGAAAGCTTGCTCTTTGAGCTCGCATTCATGATGAGCTTTCTTCCAGGGTAGAAGACCCATGATCAATTTTTGTCACTGCAACAATTTCACAAGTGACTAGACTCAATGTGTTTGATAACTATTTGTTTATTGCATTGCAACCTATAAAATGCAGAAGATTGACACATTATTTCAAAAGAATATTATTAGTAAAACCTCATTAATGTTTTCAGGGTATACAAATCTGTGATAATGGGGTTCAGTAGAAAAAATAGGGAATGTCCACATCAATCAGTTCGTTACACCATCACTGAACTTTTTATTTGAATGAACTTCAGTTACAATAAATTTACTTTAGTGCCATGTTTTGTTTTGTTGTTTGTTTGTTCGTTTTTCCCCTTAAAATACTGAGTATTGACCTGACATGTTTAAATTTGATTAAAATACTTTTATGTGTCATATTCCAGAAAGAGATTGCATGATATTACAAGGGCTTCATCTGCAATATATATGTGTAAGAAAAATGAGAATAACAACAGAATCATACTCGAGAGAATGCTCTGTGTGGAAGATAAAGTATAATTGTCAACTGAACAATGGGATCTATGCTTTAGTTATGTTTAGACAGAATATGATATTTCACGTGCTTATGTCAAGAACTCTTTTATTTCTGGTTTTCCACTGTACTATAAAAATGTTGTAAATATCATTTTTCATCTAGATTAAAAAAAAAAAAAGGAGACTTTGTGAATACTTACATTGAAAAACAACTATAAACTTCACTAGATTTCCAATCCATAACTGCACTTGAACTGTTGCCAAATAAAGACGAATGGATACGTTTTTGAGCAGTCAGAACTTGGAGCTGTAGAAGCGAATAATGCATTTTTTATTAAATATGTTAAAATTATCTGGTAAATCATAATTCTCATTCATGTTTAAAGTAAATAGGTGGGAATCTATTTTCGCTTTCCACCATTACAAAACTGAAATTTATCAAAAAGTAAACAATTCCTTTTAAGACACTGAGTTATTTAGTGTATTTGCTTGGGTTTAGGAGAAGCCAAAGACAATTACTGTGCAAAATAACTTAGTGTAGATATTCCAATTTTGCTCACTCTTGATATGATTAACTGAACCACTAAGCCTGACTGTTCTGTGGCATGATGTTCTATAATTAATACTTTCACCTTGAAGTCAAGAAAATTTTGTCATAGCTAGTATTTTTCATGAAATTTTTCACTTGCATGGGAAGGTGGAAGAAGAAGAAGATGAAAGAGATCTCTAGCAACAGTTATTAATAAGCAATGAGTAGATGAGTAAAACTTCCGATAAAATAAAATTAAAATACGGAGAGCTGCTTCTGTACATTTTGGTTTAATTCATCTTTTGGAATGATAGATCTGTATTAATTCCTGCTGGTTAAGAAACTGCAGAAGAATTATGCCATCTGTAACTAGGCTGAGATCAATTATCATGGTTCTACATGACTAGGCTAAAGATGTTAAAAACCTCCACCATAGAACAGGTGATGCCTAATGAGAGAGTTTCCTTAGTTTGAGGACTGTGTTTAGGATTCTGTGGTCACTGGATCTTTCATAGAGCTTAGGTATTGTTTAATGCAAGCAAAGAATTGACTGTAAGAATAGAGAACACAGAAAACTGATGTGAAAAGTTGATACGTACAAGAAGATGAGATTTCGTAACTGAGTTGGGTGGCAATATTCCTGGGAAAACCAATCAACATTTCTGCCAGATATCATAGAAGATCTTTCCTATGCTCTGATCTTCCCTGGCACTGTATAGACAATGAATATAGAGTAGAAGAATGAGACAGACAAAACTGATTAAGAAAAATTTATATTACCTCATTTTCACTCCCTATGTAAAGAACCTGACTATACTACAGCAGTGATAAAGGTGAGTCTGTCATGAGTATATACACACATGAATGGGCTCAGTTTATAATTTTTATTTTCAATATTCACTTTTTTTATTGCCTGCTCTTTTTCCTGTTGCATTTAACTTATTTAACTTGCGTTACATGATTAGGCTATAAGTGAAAACATATTTTGCATCTGACATACATGCATATAAATTTACATATTTATACTTTGGGAGCTATTGATTTTCTCCACTTTTTTGTTCAAGACAAGACTTAGTAGTATTGTTAAAGGAATGCCCATATCTTTATCACAAATGTTTTGGGTTGCATTAAACACAGTGTAGCTAACTGGCTAAAGGAGAAGATTCTCCCACTATATTTTGCATTAGTGCAACTTCACCTTGATTACAGTGTGTATTTCTGATATCCTATATATATATATATATAAATAATAATAAGATACTTGAATGCATCCAGAGAAGGGCAACAAAGCTAGTAAAAGAGCTATAAGTCATGTCTTATTAGGAGAGTTTGAGGACACTTGAGTTGTCCAGCTGGAGAAGAAGAGGTTAGGAGGTGGGCCTCATTGCTCTCTATATTCTAACATTAACTTGAAACAGCACTAGTGATAACTGTACAGGATCTCCAGCCTAACAATATATCTAACAAATCTACCTATGTTCACAAATGTGAAGGAGATGAGGAATCATTGACTCTTGAAAGTTTCTCTATGGTATCAAAAGTGCTGAATCAACAGAGGAAACCAATGAGATAGGTTAAAACGTAGAAATGCATAATTTTGATTGCTGTAGAGAGAAAAATCTCATTTCTAAGTAAAAAGTATGAAAATCCACTGTCAGGAAACTCATGAGAAAATATTCCTGTCTTCCATTGCATTACTTAAAATAACCTTAACCAAGAAATCATTGTCAGGTAAACAGCTTTACCAAAATTATAATGGGTTATAGCTTTCCTATGTCTTTGTTCATTTTTGTCAATTTCCTGCTATTAATAATCTGCTTCAGATAACAGGTTAGAAAAACACACAGATAATAAGAATGATAACTATATGCTTATCACTTCTGTTCTGCTCAGCCAGCCTTGATGCTTTTGTCAGAGGAAACTTTGACTTAGCTCACAAATTGGCACTGCTGATTTTGTTGTTCTGTAAAACCTAATCAGCTATCTTTAAACTGCTGACTAAAGCAGAGTTTTCTTGTTTTCAACTATGTATGCAAAAGCAAGAAGAAACTGAAGTTCTGGAACCTTTGAAATAAACAGGATAAAGGTTCTAGCCTTCCAGGTCCTCTATAATGAGCATCAGGGGGAATTAAATTAGAATTTGAGAGAAAATAATACTAGCTCCTACGCTTCAAGGACAGTAAAAAATGTGCTAAGTAAAATTATCTTATATGCAGAAAAATGTAGGATAAGGGAAAGTACATGAAGAAATGAAGGGAGTGGGATGTCATGTGAATAGTAACAGCTTTAGAATCAGTAAAAATCTACGTCAAAATCTACTGTTCTTGAAATGCCATTTTGTGAAAAACTAGCCAATTCTTCAAACCACTGACATTAACTTTTCATTTGTGTATGATATTGAATATATATATAAACAGAGCATGTCTACATAGAATTTTTCACTGATTTTTATTTATTTATTTATTTATTGCCAAGCAGCAGGTCTGAAGAATTTTTCTTAGTTAAATAATGCCCATCTAACTCTGATAGAAAGCACTATTAAAACAAACAAACAAACAAACAAAAAAGTTTTCGTATTAACTCATATTAGTAAGAAACAGATTTTTTTCTAAGAAAATTAAGATCATACTCAAAACTACTGGCAGTGATGGTGTAATTTTGGGCACTACATGATATATTTCATGCATAAAAAATACATTTCTGTGTTAAGTGCAAAACTGTACTTAATCAGAAACAACTGCTAATTCCATTCTCTTTTCTTTCATAGATAGAGATTGGACAGCAGTGACAGGTAAAGTAAACAAAAATTAGATATTTAGATTACCTCAATGTTTGGTTTGTATTTTACAATATGTAAGATATATGTGATTTCGCATAAAGTCTTCCATATAATGAACTATTTTCCTTTCTGAACAAAGCCAGGTAAAAACAAAAAAAATCCATAGTGTACCAGCACCCTGAATATTTTTTTTCTTCTGATATCCCATAAAGAATACTTAGAGAAAAAGACACAGCATACAGAATACTGTTTACTTTGAATGTTCTCCTAGGATTTCTATTTATTTCTTTATTTCTTTCATTTAGAATTGATTATTTAATGCTATTTATTCAGTATTTCATTTTCTTGTCTTTCTTGCACCCTCCACTCTTTCAAAAAGTATATGGGCAGTAATCTGATGTAAGGGTTATGTAATCTTATTTAGATTTCTTTCTGGTCACACTGCCACGAGCCTTCACCCTTTCTTTTTACCAGTTAACTGTTATTTATGAGAATAATGACCAGATAAAAACAATGATAGTACACATCACAGACAGTGAAATGTTAAGAACAAGTGGGAGTTTACCTGCTTGATTCTAGTAATCATATATGGTGTTTCACCCAAGCACATACAGAATGTGTTGCTTGATTAGCTATCCTGCAGAATGATGAACTTGGTTTACTTTATAACATTTCATTCCTGTGTTTTTCAAAATTACGCACATATATTTTGGAAGAACAATAGGGAAAAAAAGTCACTATTCTATTCCTCTAGGGATGTCTTAGGCTAGATACATTGCTTTAAGACTGAAAAAGACAAAACTGGAGTGAACAAAAT
Source organism: Tragopan temminckii (assembly GCA_028571105.1). Taxonomy (NCBI): domain Eukaryota; kingdom Metazoa; phylum Chordata; class Aves; order Galliformes; family Phasianidae; genus Tragopan; species Tragopan temminckii. The sequence goes on along the minus strand of JAOWBP010000001.1, from coordinate 131,445,601 downwards.
GGAAATACTGCCATTAATATCCCCCTTCTGCTCTTAAATAATAAAATGAATAAAGTAGCGTATCTTGTGACTCAGAAAAGTTGTTGGGAAGAAAGAGTGGATTATTACTTCTTGAGAGAGAGTTTCATAATAGAGATACAATAGTTGTTATCTTCAATGATGCATCTTACAGTGAGACAGGAGAAATGAATAAATGATAATAATTGCCAAATTATTTGAAAATGAATTTTCAAAGTTTTCCAGGAGGCATCACCAAGGTCTTTACAGAAAGTTTCCATAATATGAAAGAGATAAAATCTGATTGATGTATGCTGTATATTCTGAATACACTTGTACAAGTACAGGTGTTTGACATTTAAATCTAGAAAATCAAGTATCTTAAAGGAACCACTAGCGCTGTGTTTTCACTCTGAATAGCACGGAATAATTTCACTGCTGGAAAGGTTGTTTTGATATGCATAATTTGCACTTTATGTCTCAATTAAAAACAATACAGTAGGACTCGTGGCTTGAGACAGAAAAGGAAAGGAAAAATAATGGAAAAAATGGTAATGATAATAATACATATATATATATATATTTTTACAAAACAAGTGATACATAATTCAGTTGCTCAGTACTCACCAGCCAATGCCCAGATGGTCCCTGAGCAGTGGTAGCCCTTCCAGCCAACTCCTCCAGTTATAGGCAATCTATTCAGAACAGTTAACCTCCCTGACCAACAGAAATATTACAATACATATCTGAACGTCCCATAAGTGACAGATATTTTTCTTGTGCTTTGAATACACTACTACCTATTTCAATCTTTTTTTTTTTTTGCCTCCTTTTAGACACAAATAATAAACAAATAAATAAATAAATAAATCCCAATATAACAAAAGCAGCTGAATAAAGAATTTAAAGTCAACATATGTCTTAATATGTGTCTTACATAGCTCTATTCTTCCATCTACACTTTGCATTTTACCATTCTGTCTCTCAGGGTTCAGCTAAAGCCCTCTTTTCACACACAGATACTCTTCTACCTCCTTAGAGGTGCTTATGGTGCCCACAACAACATTCTTGTTTTCTCTTGAAAATGCCAGTTATCCTCCACACGTGCAAGTTAAAGAACAGTTTCTCCCTTGTTGTGATAAAGACTCCTCATACAGACCTTTTCTTTTGCGTTTCCTTGCATTGTTACATTTTCATTCTTGCACAGTTTTTGAGACACATTCCTAGAGTGAACAAGCTCTTAATTCTAAGTCCCTGTATGATTCTCCTCCTCTTTTACTACTACAATCTCAGACTTTTACCTTCCCTGGGAAACCACTGTGCAAGAGTTCATAAAGGTATATAAAAGTAAATGTCAGAATGGAACACAGGACAACTTCCTGAGAAGATATCTTGCTGTTTGGAGTGTAAAAACTGTAGTTTTTGTAGATTCACAGATTTATAAATGTGTAGATTGCAGTGGTGATTCCGTCTATAAAGTTGTCTGCCATAGTTCACACTGCAAAGGCAGAAAAAGGAAAAAATGTGTCATGATGCTGTATATGTAAGAAAAAGAATGTTGCTGAACTTTAGAAATTCTACATAATGTTTGAAATGGAGAGGAATTTAAAAGTATGTTAAGAATTACCTAGAATTATATGATAGTTCAGCCCCCCTGTATTTTCATGTTTGATGCTGTATTGCTTAAATACTCCTGCATGTTATTGCCTTTCTGATTGAGTTTTCAGTGATGCTAGGAATTAAATTCATTCAAACTGTAAAACACTGACTGCATCAATAATAGGCAGATTTTCATCTGAAAATAGGCAAGATATGTCACGTATTGTATTGCTTGTTTTGAAATGTCTTTTCTTTTTCTGACATTTCAATAGACTTTTCTGATAAAAAATCTTATAATCCAGAAAGTGCTATGAAAGCATAAGATCAGAAACTAGACTGCTTTCTATTAAAATGCTGAATGTCCAAGCTATATTAATGATTAAGGTAGTTAATGATCTCTAAAAATACAACAAATCACATCTTCTCATATGGATTTCAACATGGTGCTAATAAAATAAAAATAATATAATGTAAAGAACCCTCTTAAATATGCTAGAAGCAAAACACAGTTTTTCTACAAATACTTCAGATCCTTATGCAAGATCTTGCTGACATTTGCATTAAAAGCAAGTGTAATATCTCTCCTTAAACATATGCAGAAGATGGGATTAACCTTAATAACTTTATACTTCTGTGGTGTAGATACTCATATGAGCTAAACATTTAGACTCCCTTAAGAATTCAAAAAGAGAAACACAATTTTCAGTATGTACTTGACATATTACAAACTTCTGTATAACGAGAGGAAAAAATGCTATTTAGGAAACATCTTTAACCCGGATTCATGATAACACCAGAACAGTATCTATAGTGAATACAACTGGGCTCAATTATCACAGTAAAATAAACAAAGAAACAAAACAACAAAACAAACATTTTCAAGATTTTTTTCTTATTTATGCCTTTAAAAAAAAAAAAAAAATCTTATTTCCCATGACTCTAGCACCAATATTTTTGTTATATTGAAACTATAACCAATGTTTCCACAGGGATCTAAACATTTTATTTTGTTTAATTTTGTTTCATTTCTTAGCCACAAAAAAAAATTATGTATGTAAGTTGAGTAGACAATTTAATTACATTTATTTGGGAAGAGCTATAAAAGTAGAATACACCTGACTAATGCAGTCCTCAGAAAAACAATCATTTTCCATCACACCTCATAGAGAGTGTTTTAAAACATGAGTTACATACTAGTTGCACCGTAAAAGATGACAAACTTATTCAGTATCTACTGCTTTTGTTGTACATCTATATTAATTTCAAAATGTTATTGAGTAATTTAGACATCAAATATCTACTATCTAATTAAAAATAATTACTTAGTAAAGGCCAGTAAAAAGGCAGATACACTGGAAGTCATGTGTCCTACTAAAGAATTTGCTCCCAGTATCTTCTCCCACTATTGTATAATAAAATATTTCAATATGGGGTTTGTTATTCCTTTGAGAGATTTTTTTTTTTTTTTTTTTTTTCTTTTTTTTCTTTTAGGTGCCTAGATATTTAGTTTATGGTAAATGCTTATATTTCAGGTACTTGATCTTAGGATAGACAAAGTCAAGGATAAGTGATCTGTCCTGAAGAACATAGTAAGTTTAGGCAGTTGTATCATCCATCAACTCATGTCACTATCAAAGCTGTTGAAGTATGACAAATTGCTCACATAAGAGAGTAACCACACTATTTTAGAAGAATTCTGCCCTACACTGGATGCAATTTTAGGTGGCTCTCCATCAGACTAATCATCTATGCAAGATTATACTGATGTTTTTTTAACGAATCCTCATTCATAAATTAGAGTCCAGCTGCTTCTCACAGTAGGATGCTATAATACTGAAGAGCCATCACCAGGTTTACACCTGTCCTCGTCACTTTACATCTTACAAAGCCATTTTGATTAGTTACTTTCATTTATTTTTGAAGTGCTTTACAGGCAGACATGACAAACAGATGACCAGAAAGGTCCTTGGTGAACTTAACTGCAGTATAGTTCCAGTCATATAATGTAGGTCAAGGGGCTAAACATCTGTAAAACTTTGCAAATATGGAAAAAATCTTGCTATAAGTCAATAAGTAATCAGTAAAACACAACAGGAAAGTTGATCAGAGAGATTAGCCAAAGACCTCATCAATATAAGCTTTCTTATACTTCTAATAATTGATAAACAGCTGGTTCTTCTGACCACATTTTTAAAGAAACTGGAGCAGCCTGCAACCTATTTACAAATAAAATCTGTAACAAATTTAAAATGCATATTTACAATAAAAATAAAGATTTCTTACTCATCTCTTGTAACCTTTATAGGTTACATGATTAACAGGGGAGTCTGTGGAGCTTTCTGATCCCTAAAAATCATATTTACTATTCATCACTGTTGGTTTTCATGTATACACATGAAAGACCAAAGTTATCCATTTAATATTTTAAAACTAAGCCGGCAAGGAGCTTCTTTTTCATTTCTTGAGTAGTTTTTGGACTGAATCACACAGTATCTCTAACTGATTCATAACTTGGAGCATCAAATAGTTCCTTGGATTTGTGTTATCTAGAAACACAGGAGTTCTTGCTCAGTGCTCAACATTAGACTAAAAGAATCTGAGCCTAAATATTTATAAAACTGTATCTTGGCCACGGAACATTTCAGATTAATTTTCCTAAATCAGGCAGATCAGAAAAGATTACATGGATCCCTCTCTCAGTCAACACAAGGTTTCTATCCAATAAAGATCAGAGAGGAAGAAGATGCATATTTTGTGTCAACGTGAGTCAGGATGCAGTATCCTGGCAGTACAGGATGTCCTTGCAGACCCACCTTACAAAGACGTGTAACTAGAATGGGTGTAAAATCTTATGTAATCTGAAAGTTGCTCATTTATTCAGTTTTCCACTCGTATATGACCTGATATGGTACCATATTATTTGTCTACAAATCCTTGAAAATAATTTTCTAGGGAAATTTTGTACACATTACAACACAAATTTCAAAAAGAAAAATGATAAACTCATTACACATAATTTTCATAGATATGTAAACAGTTTAAATTGCTTCATTTTTATGATGAAATTATCTCAATCTGTAGAGTTTTGTTTAATTTCACAATGAACAGAAAATCAGGAAGCCTTTTATTATTATTATTATTAATTTCATGTAATATAATTTTGACAAAAATTACACTAACTCTTCTACCACTTCTGTTTTGACTTACAACGCAAAACCTCTTGATATTTTGTCAAATTTATTTTATGCCAGCAGCATTCACTGATTTTAATTGAATGGAAACAGCAGTTCTCATCTTCTATGTCACATTGCTGGATTTTATATTATTGAATTTCAAGCTAGTTTCACTGGGACCTGTCGAGAGGCTTACGCCAACCTCTGAGTCTCCTTGCTATACTCCTTTCCAGGGCAGCATTGTTTGCCTTTTGTCTGTTCTCTGATTAAATTGACATCATTTTATCTTTTGCGACTCCCATGTCATTTTCTGTTGACAGCATCCAGTAATGGTAACAGACCAGTGTCCTTGTGGAAGGGGCAGAAACCATTGATTGGCTGGGTGTATTAATTCAGACCCTTTAGAAGTCATACAGACATGTCTTTGTGTTAACTGGCAGCTGAATGGGGGCTAGTGAGAGAAGTTATTAACCACAGATAACAGTCAGCGCCCTCCATTCACTAGCAATGTCACTTTGTGCCATTTGAAGAACAGTTTGTAGTGAAATTTGGTCACATAACTCTTCCCCTCCCTGTACACATCCCGAACTGAAGTTATTTAAAGTAAAAGAGAAGAGATAATGTTCTGATTACACTGATGTTGGTAGGATGCTTACATAATTTCCAAGGACTTGAACCACTTTTAATAAAACCCATCTGCACTTCACAACCAAAATCTCTTCAAGATAACTTTATAGGCCTTGCTGATATTAAGTTAAATGTTTACCATGGGTAGGGAATTTATAATAGCATTTTGAGAAATAAATGATTATGAGAGGTTACAGGAAGCACCTAGCTATAAAAATCCTATCTGTAAAACACAAGGGAGATGCAATAATTATGTCAAAGCCTTCCATTCTGACTGAACTTCTGTCTGAAGTGTAAACAGAATAGAGAAATGGGAATACTAAAGCCTTAAAATTATGAACATTACAAAATATCTGCATTTAAGAATATGATATCTGGGAAGCACAGAATGGTCTGTGCAAGTTTATTTGCTGAATGTAAATCTTGTATTGAGAGGTGATCCAAGACAGCTAGCATGGCTTCATCAAGGGCAGATCTTGCCTGAGTAATCTGGTGGCCTTCTATGATGGAGTGACAGCATTGGTGGATGGGGAAGCGAGACATATGTCATCTATCTGGACTTCTGCAAAACCTTTGACATGGTCCCCCACCACATCCTTCTCTCTAAATTGGAGAGGTATGGATTTGAAGGACAGAATGTTCAGTGCATTAAGAACTGGTTGGCTGGTCGCAGCCAGAAGGTTGTGATTAATGGCTCTGTGTCAAGGTGGAGGCTGGTCACAAGCACTGTCCCTCAGGGATTGGTCTTGTGACCTGTGCTCTTCAGTATCTTCATCAATGACATAGATGATAGCACTGAGTGCATCCTCAGCAAGTTTGCAGATGACACCAAGCTGAGTCAATACACTGGAAGGAGGGAAGCCATCCAGAGGGACCTGGACAGGCTGGAGAAGTGGGCCCATGTGAACCTAATGAGGTTCACCAAGGCCAAGTGCAAGGTGTTACACTTAGGATGGGGCAATCCCAGATATTTATACAGACTTGCAGAAGATCTCTTTGAAATCGGCCCTGTGGAGAAGGACTTGGGGATCCTGGTAGACAAGAAGCTGGACATGAGCCAGCAGTGTGCACTTGCAGCCTGGAAGGCCAGCTTTGTTTGGGCTGCATTAAAAGAAGAGTGGCCAGCAGGGAGAGGGAGGTGATTGTACCCCTTTATTCACCTCTTGTGAGGCCCCATCTGGAGTACTGCATCCAGGCCTGGGCACCCCAGAACAAGAGCTCACAGAATCACAGAATCACAGAATCACAGAATCACAGAATTGTAGGGGTTGGAAGGGACCTCAGAGATCATCGAGT
>JAOWBP010000001.1:131404362-131428589 GCA_028571105.1 Tragopan temminckii | reverse complement strand
GGGGCCTCACAAGAGCAGAGTAGAGGGGGACAATCACCTCCCTGTCCCTGCTGGCCACCCCTCTTCTGATGGAGCCCTGGATACCATTGGCCTTTTGAGTTGCAAGAGCACACTGCTGGCTCATGTTCAGTTTTTTATCCACCAAGACCCCCAGGTCTTTCTCCACAGTGCTAAAAGAGCTGGCTACACTTATTTAGCTAACTGGCTAATAAAGGATTTTCACTAAAGTCTTATAGGGTTAGAATGGGATTGGAAGCTGTCATTGACTTGCTCAGCCATTGTGTGTCTACCATCCTTCACTTTCTGCATAATGTCAGCAATTTCAGAAAAAGATTAATTCAGAATTGGACATCCTTTACCCAGGTTTTTCTGCTTCTATGGACTATCAACTTCTGTTTTTATACTTAATATTCATTATCTATGTTTCACTGTCAATCATTCGCACAGTTAGACATAACACCAGCAAATCATTTATGTTTATATGGTATGGAAATCATCTGTCCACTGCTACTAGCTATAACCTTAAACTGATAAAAAAGCAATTCTTCTGTAGTTTGTTTTCAGAAATTGTGATCACACTTGTAATGCTTTACTAGATCAACTATTACAAAAACTTTTGATCTGAAGGATTTGAATTGTGAATTCACGCTTCAGAGATTATTTTCCTTAACCCCCATATTCTTAAGATGGAAGCTGTCATGGTTTCATGTTTTATCATCAGTATTCCACATCATGCATTTCTATTCTTGGCCAGCGCACCAGACTTGTCATGGAAAACAGGTTGAGACATGACAGAAGCAAACATTCCTATAAGTGACCCATTTGAGAAATTAGTGATATGTACGTGCCTGTCATCTGACAACTGTGCTAATTCAGGTGATATTTCCAAGTTTTATATATTGTTCTTTGCAACACAAACTGAACATTCTAGAAATCAGTAGCCTTCCGTGGAAACAAACTGCATTATGCTTTGTGCAGTGTCAGAAATGTTATACCTGAATCAATGAGATAGCAAATTTAACACAGAAAATTCAACATGTAATAATAAATGAAATGAACTTCAAAGTTGTAATAAAATGTTAAAAAAAAAAAAAAAAGTGTATCAACAACAACAAAATACTCCCAAAAATAAAAGTTTATATTTCTGTATATATTGAAGCAATCTCCTTTACCTTGGAAAACTGGGTTATTAGGTTCATCTTTTTATTTTCCCGTTTTGTTCTCTGCTTCATTAAAATACCACCTGCCACATGCAGAGCATTTACAGATCTACAATAAATTCAGTATCTTCTCTAAATCTGTTAGCAGATGTTGAGTTATTCTGGAACTAAATGATTTCTTTTGTGTGCGCGTGTTTCCTAGTAGCAGTTTAATGTGCTGCAGTTCTCTGAAGTGTTTAAGGATCTAATTTTTCATTTACGTGTTTGTTCTAGTTAGACTGTAGTTTAAAATCAAATCTTACAAAAAGCAGAGCAACAGAAATGAGAGAGCAATAAATAATTAAGAAGCTGTGTAGCTGAAGAGAGCTTGGTTAGGGCTATTTATGTACTACGTAAAACTCAAAGATCACAGAGATTTCAGAAGATGAAGTTTTTATGAGTTCAAATTAGACTTAGTTTCAAGTTACACAGTCTCTAATTGGAGAAGCTATGACAAGGAAGCAGAGATATCTGTGTGTCTGATTCTAAAAAGGAAAACCTTAAGCTTCTTTAGAAGATCAAAATATATCTCTATTCATTTCAACCCTTTTTTCACCACTACCTACTTCACCCACTGGCTCCATTATGTTACAAATTCTTGCCGTTTTCCCACTTGCAGTTTTGAGTAGACAGACATGGGTTATCACCTTTTCATAATGATAACAATTTCTTCTGAAGAAACTAGTTTAATTGGAATGTAACAAAATTTGTTTTACTGCTATCCAGACTTTAATTTCTAAAGGAAAGGAAGGGTTCCTGAGTAATAAAAAATAAAAATTGGCCGTATAAAATTGCCTACTTTCTATTTGCTTTTGTAAGATATAATATTACTTTTAATAAACAATGTCAATAGCACTAGTCCCAAATCACTGGAACACTGTGTAACTTTCTACTCAGCCAAAGCAATCTGAAATTTATTTAAACTGGACAATTGCAGTTCAGTCTCAGGACAGAAGGAAGCTTATGTATCAGAGAGTCTTTATAACAAATACTATAATGACTGTCCAAACTGAATCTGAATGGATGAAAAAGGAATGCTGTGGGTTTATCCTCATGCTGTGCTGGTCCTCATTCATTCCAGGTGTTTAGACATTTTTGACACATAAACTTAGAAAAGTGGATGCTCTTAATACACAAAAGTTGATGAGGGCCAACCAGAAGATGAGTGAGTGTACCATGTGGATTAATTAGAATTCTTGTTCTCATCTTTTCTTTTAGACTTATCTTAAATTTAACTAAAGTACCACATGAATCTTTCCTGAGAAGAGTATGGGATAATAATACTCTCCTGCGCATGAACACACAATGGCTTTGCATTTTTCAAGTATTGTTCAATACTCAGAAGTTAAGCTTTATTAACTACATAAATTTAATTATTCATGTTCAATCTTAAAGTAAACACTAAAAATATAGATTTATGTCTGTCTTTCTCCAAACAGATATTCTGTTTCAAGCTACTCAACATCTCAGTGCAAACAGTTCAGAGTGCCTAAACAGTGTTTTTTAATGGATTATCAATTGCAAATCCTACTTACTCCAGATTTAATTGCATCCTAGTTACTGGAGGGTACTGCCTGGGAAAGTCTTTCCAGATATTTTACTTTACTCCTTAAATTAGCTGTCACCTTAATGCTATAGTTTTATAACTACAAAACTACATCATGTCTCCTACAGCAATTAAAATGATCTAGTGCTGCTGATAGGTTGTATTTCTCGATGGTATATTATTATAGTATCCTCTTATGCTCTTTAATTTGTGTCCACAATCTCTAATCTAGGCAAATTACATCAAGCACTGGGAGGCCTTTGACAATACCTTTAGCTGCAGTAAGACTGGAAGATGAAAATTCATGCAAACTTTTTATCATAACTTCTTCTTTACTTCTTTTTCTTCTTTTGTATTTCTCTTTGTTCTGTTTTGTTCTGGTTTGTTTTATGAACCCATCAGCTCTTACACTGCAACAAAAATCATGACATGTTACTCCCACTCACTGTAGCATATCTAATTTTAGATTGCAAACTGCTTGGGGAAGGTGTCATGTCTCTTATGTATTGTGTAAACTAGATAGTGAACAGTGTGTAACCTGCACAACAACAACATGGGGCTGAATCATAGCCTTAAGCACAGACGGCCTTCTTTACAGAGATTTCATTGTAACCCAGTGTGAGAGAAAGGTGTGTATCAGCTGTTTCCTTAGTGTTGCCCTATGAACAATGAAACCTTGCTTGAGATCACAGAAGAATTAGCTGTAGGATTGAGAGAAAAGTGATCTGATGAAAGAGAAAAAAAAAAAAAAAAGAGAGAGAGAGAGAGTTAAAAAGGTCACATCATCTATTATAGCAACAGCTAAGTGCAGATTATCAGTAAATTCAACTCTAAATGGAAGCTCTGAGTAACATTCACTTATTAGGGCACAAAATTATAACTTAAAACATTACTACATGTTCTCTAATGTTAGTAAGAAAAAGTGGATTTTTTCTCTGATTATATTCTGGATTAGCTATCTATTTCATTGGAGTCTCTCCAGATTTATGTTGGTGTAAATGGGAGCAAAAAATTGCCCTAATTCATTGTCCCGAGTTTCTATCAAAGTCACTTGGAATAGTTTCTGTCTTACCCTCCAGCTATTTTAAAGGCATCACAATAGAAAGATTTCTTTCCTACCAGTCTGTCAGAGCCTTGACATTTTAAACTAGCTCCATCTATTTAATAACAAGAGTGCACATTTTAACACTTATCCAAGGGCAACTACAACATTCCCACTGACAACAAATCCTCTACATCAAATTACCAGAACGTATTCTGTCACTCAAAAAACATCTGCACATATCATCAGAAGCTCTCAGCTTTATGGTCACAGGTTATGTGGTCTGCCTAGGCATATTTTCTTGTATAATTCAAATTAAACAGATACTTTACCTTTTCATCTGAAATATGGAGTTCACAGAATGAAAAACAGAGCTCTAATCATTGTACAAAGCAGTGATCTCTATTGCACTGTAGACCTCTATTAGTCAAAATCTTCGCACACACATACGAAGAAAAAAAGAATTCTGAAACAGAACAGTTGGAATTTATCATGTGTGTTGTACCAGGAAGTTTTTTTTCCAAAACTGTTCACTAGTGTAAAAATAGAGAGACATAAAACAATTCTTCAATGTTAGACTATTTTCAGATTAGATCTTTAAATTTTTGTAAGGAAACAGAAGATTTAAATGCATTTCTTTTTGTTAAAAATAACCTTTTATTTTTTCCAATTCAGCTGTTAAATGTCATCATGTGTATCAAACTTCAAAAATCAAGAGTCAAGCCTGCCACTTTTATTAATCCTCATTATATAGCTTCTGGACAGAATTGCATCTCACAATACTAGTAATCAAGCTGGCTTTCAGCTTCATACAGTTAATTCATATTCATTTCATTCTGTCTTAACTTCAATTCAGTGACCTTTCCATCACTATCTAACATTAGACTAGAGCACAGGATTTTGAGTATTTTGATATTTTATCAATTATTTATAGATTCTACTTTAGCTTTGAATACTCATAGCTCCTCAAAAGCCTGTAACATGTTTATAATATTAGCACAATCTGACATGACAAAATATATATATATATATTTCATGTATCCTGTAAAGATACAAATGGAAAAGAACAAGCCATCTTTTAAAATGCAGAATTTTGAATATAAAGCTTTTATAAAATGTATTGAGATTTTGCTCAGGTACAATACTGAATTATAGGGTCCAAATTTTTCACATGATAATTTCCAAATTCTAATGTGCGGATGAGAAAAATGAAGAGAGAAAGGTAAAGTACTAAAGAGCATTTTATAATAAACACAGTGGGACAGGGGGTTCGAGTGCATCCTCAGCAAGTTTACGGATGACATCAAGCTGTGTGATGCAGCTGACAAGCAAAAGGGAAGGGATGCCATCCAGGCAGACCTTGACTGGCTTGAGTGGTGGACCCATGTCAACCTCTTAAAGATCAACTAAGCCACTGCAAGGTTCTGCAGGGCAATCCCAAGCACAGATACAGGTTGAATGGAGAATAGCTTGAGGAGAAGGATTTGGGGGTGTCTGTTGATGATGAACTCAGCATGATCTGACAATACACGCTTGAAGCCCAGAAAGCCAATCAGATTCTGTGTAGCAACAAGAGAAGTGTGGCTAGCAGGTCGAGGGAGATGATTCTGCCTCTCTACTCTGCCCCTGTGAGACCCAGCTGGAGCACTGTGTCCCCTGTTGTTGGGGCCCCCAACACAAGAAGGACATGGATTTGTAGAAACGGGTCCAAAGGAGACTCACAAAGATGGTCAGACAGCTGGAGCACCTACCCTACAGGGACAAGCTGAGAGATCCAGAATACTTTAGCCTAGAGAAGAGAAGCCTCCAGGGAAACCTTATAGCAGCCTGCTAGTATCTGAAAGGGGCCTACAGGAAGGCTGGGGAGGGACTTTTTATAGGGGCATGTAGCCATAGGATGAGGAGTAATCACTATAAACTTGAAGATGTCAGGTTTACACTAGATATAAGGAGAAAATCTTCATTGTGAGAGTCACAGGACACTGGAATAGGTTGCCCAGAGAAGTTCTGAATGCTCCCTAGATGGAGGTGTTCAAGGCCAGGATGAATGGAGCTTTGAGCAACCTGGTCTAGTGAAAGGTGTCCTTGTCCATAGCAGGGGGGGTTGGAACAAGATGATCTTTACGGTCCCTTCAAACCCAAACCACTCTATGATTCTCTGATAATATGTTATCAATGTTCTTCAATGTGGTATTTTCAGTTTAGATTCAAAATACAGAGGTATAATTTTAATAACTTTTAATGTGAATGGAATTATAAGTGATTTTAAAATGATTCAAAATACTGTAGGAAAAATATATTTTACTGTTCATTTTTAATTTTATACATCCAAGTTTTTTCTCTTATTATTCAGTCTCACTTGTTTGATAACCAAAACTTTTCTGAAAAGACTTTTATTCTCAGTTGTTCTTTTTTACCTTGTTTTATAAAAATAGGCATTAGCATTCATCCTTGGTGAGTCAGAATGAAAAACTAATAGATCTTTTGTTCTTGTGAACTATCCTTTAAATACAGTGATTCTACTAAATACTGTAGGACACCATTAATTACATAGTTGTGATCCATTTTATGATTGGAAAAGAACTATTTAGCTTTATGACTATTTTGTTATTTTACAGTAGATATTCTGAATATCAACCTGTATTTGTTCTTCTGCAGTCATGTAATGACAGTCCAAATCATTTGTCAGCTGTGAAAGAAAACAGTCCACTGAAGTATGATTTCTCTTCTCTGATAAAGAGCAGACAAATTTAGTCTATTCTCTTATATCTCAATATGTTAGTCCTTCTAGAAAATGATAACAACACTGCTCTGCGCTTATGAATTTAGATCTAATGCCCTTTTACAGTGAATTACATCTGCATTCATTTGAAGGTCCATTTTTATGGACACAGTAAAAGGATCTTAGCAAAAATGGGAGTGAGGCTAGGGCACTTTCTTCAAACATGAAATAGGGTAATTCAACATTCAAGTAATTATGGTGACTAAAACAAATTAAGGATCAATAAATATCTCCCTGCACTGCAGTTTACAGGAGCATGCCTTCCAGATATGTCATCCACTAATGTTTTACGAGTTGTACTAAGTTGTTCTGAAGATCTTGCCTCTAGGACATTATATATACTTGCAGTTGTGATGTGCATTGTTGAATATCCAGCAGAGCCTTAAATCAGTTGTTTTTTACTCCAATGCCTACTAGTGATAAAGGGATGTTTGCCTCTTCTAATTGGCACAGTTAGAAGCCAGAGGGGTCACTGTTAAGCCACCACAGATTTCCTCTCCGTCTTTGAAACTGTTAATATAAAATGGCATTCTCATCATGAATCTCAGTTATTACTGATTTTTTTAAATTATTTTAAAAAGGGCTTCATGTCAATCATTTACAAACAGTTGCTTTCTCTATCCATATGACTTCTTAAACACTTGTCAGAGTTTGTTAATATATTTTATTAAAAATACTTCGAGATTGAAAATAGAGACTATTTTTAATAGATATGGAAAATGATGTACATCGTTCTTGCACTTTACTGAGACCCTCAAAGTAGTAAAGGCTGGATGAAAATTATAGCTGTCAGTTTAGCTAAACAGTTTTGCTTTTCCTGTGCAGTGAGAGAACACTTTCTTTTCTTTGTTCACCAGAGTACCAACTTCCTTCTTATTCACAGGTACTATCCTACATGACTTTCAGCAATGATAACTGTCAGTATGGTGATAAGTGTAGAGAACACGTATCACAAAGGTATAGTGGGAGTAGTCACACAGCATAACCCCATGAGCAAGACAACTCAAAGACAGTGCAAGGAGGGACTTATGACATTTGTTGTGACTAAACTTGTCATCAGAAGTTTACTTTACCATCAAATCACAGTCCCTCCAACTCTCGAAGTTTTCCCATTATGAGGGTGATTTGAAAGATTTTCATTGCTCAGAGGAAACAGCTAACTCTGTAGAGGAAAAATCCATGTGAGTCTTTATGCTAGACTTCCTCCAGAAACAATAGTCATTGCAAAGCAGAAGACCCATATGTCAAAAGAGACTTTTTCATGAGGAAATCTAGTTAGGTATTTGGTAGTAAATAAAAATGGGACACTTGTGTCCCCCATGTTAAACACAGCCTAAAAATGAACACAAGCAATAACAACTCAAGTTTTAAACCCACTTAAGGCTTTGCATTATAATATTTTTGTTATTAATTGTCTTGGATGATTTAATGTCATTTATCATCTCGTAGTCTAACAGATTTGTTTGGTATCCAAGTGTGATACTACAAATAAAAATGGTTTTCTATCTATGTAATCCACCATATTTGATTTTTCACTAAGAAAATGACTTTTGTTCTTCCTTCCCTTTCCCTTTCCCTTTCCCTTTCCCTTTCCCTTTCCCTTTCCCTTTCCCTTTCCTTTTCCCCTCTCCCTCTCCCTCTCCCTCTCCCTCTCCCTCTCCCTCTCTCTCCTCTCCCTCTCTCTTTCCCTTTCTTTTTTCCTCTCCCTCTCTCTCCTCTCCCTCTCTCTTTCCCTTTCTTTTTTCCTCTCCCTCTCCCTCTCCCTTTCCCTTTCCTTTTCCTTTCCCTTTCCATTTCCCTTTCCAAGCATATGTCTTGTCTAACATAACACAAGATTCAAGGATATGAGAAGTAAAGAGGAAAAATAGCAGTATGTAGCGAGTGATAAAATAATAAAATAAATATCAGTCTGATGCAGACAGAAAGCTAAAAAAAAGTCTCCTTTCTAAACACAAGGTTATTTTTAGCCTCTGTAAAACAAAATAACATATTGAATCTGTACCTTGATGTCACCAAAACTGTTCAGCTCCTCTGTATGTGAAGTACAGATGAAGTACATTGTTACTAATGCAGCATTTACATTTAGTGAAATATTTATTTATAGGCATGAAGATGAATTAGAGCATTTGTAATGTATTAAATTTGCTGCCCAGGAAGAACAAATGAGTGACTTCTATATAATTTCTGAAGCATTACTGCTGAAGTAGATGCCAATTTGCAGTATGATGAATGACAACACAAATACTTTTAAGTTTTCCCCCAGTCACAGAAATCCAATACACACATTTTTCTGAACTAAGATCATCAAATATGTTAGAAGAAGTGTTTTATGTATTTTGTTTTACATGCATCATCAGTAAATAAAACTTTTAGCCTTTTAAGAGTCCCATAAATGACTTCTAGCAAAAACAACTAGTATGAAAATTCTGTTCAATTTCTGTTCAATTTGAATTTAGCAACTTTTTTTTTTAATACATATACATATACATATACATATACATATATACATATACATACATACATATATATATATAATGAGATAAGTCACAAATGTAGAGCTAAAGCTGGAACATAAGCCATTTGAAATTATTTACTACTAAAAAAATGTTAGGTGACTTGTGGTATAACCATAGTACATACAGCTCATACAGAATAATACTAACATACTTTTTTTTTTTTTTTTTTTTTTAATAGAGTACTATTTCATTTAGCAATGCGTCAGTGCTAATATGCAGAGAACAGTCATTAGCAAGACAAATACTATGTTTGCTATAGTTGAGAATACAATTAGTTATAGAAAGCATAATAAGATAAGAATTAATTTAACGTTCATATATAAATTCTCATAATTCCAGGAGTGGCCTTCGTGTTGAACGGAACAGTTTCCAGCCAGCTTCAAAACAGACCCACCACTTTCTCCAAGCTGAGCCAATGATCAGTGGCTGGTGGCAATTTTGTGAGAGAACATTTAAGAAAGAATAAAAAAAAAAAACTATACAACAGCTGTGAGCAAAGTGAGACAACGTCACATAGTTAACTAGATCAATCTATGCCCGTGACAGAGGGGCAGTAGGCCTCTGGGCCCCCCTGGCCCCACAAAATGGGAAGGGAAATGGAAAAGGGATAGGGAGATGGGAGCTGGGCTCAAGGAAGGAAGAAAAAAACAGCAGCAACAATCTTTGGAGGAAAACTTATTTTACTGATTATGATATCAGACTAATAAATAAAATGTGTGAGAGAGAGAGTTTCTGAGACCGAGTCAAACCTGAAAAGTTTGGTATGGCTAGGAAAGTACCCTCCAGCACCCACTTCCAGGCAGTAAGAGACCGCCCAACCAGGAAGGGCCAGATCCCATGACTTCTGTGATGTACAGGGATAGGTACCCAGAATTGGAGCATTAACACTTTAACTCCCAGTGCACTACATGATGATATGATGTGGAATACCAAAAACCAGAAATCACAAAACCATGACAGACATAGGGAACATGGGGAAAAACAACCCTGCGGACACTAAAGTCAATGCAGAAGGAGGGCACTTCTCCCTCAGAGTATCTGTGCAGGTTAGAAGGACAAATGTATCAGTAACTAGTCAGGACTGGAAACATCCTATGTTGCAAGATTAGAAATACATTTCATGGAGAAGGTCTGTAAGAAATTCTACCTGCTTGAACCTGTTAAAGTTTTAACAGGATAACTCCTTCCTTTCACACAGATGGAAACCTCATAAATGCAAATTTGTGAAGTGTTCCATATTTTACAACCGTGATCAGGCTGAGATTTTGTGGTTGAAAAGCAGGGACTGGACTAATAAAGCACATCTGGTGGTCAGGGTCTACTACAGGTCACCTAATCAGGGGAAGGCTGTGCATGAGGTCTTCTTGCTTCAACTTCAAGAACCACTGTGCTCACAAACTCTCATCTTGATGGGGGATTTCAATCACTCTTTCTTGCTGGGAAAGAAACATGGTGAATTGCAAGCAATTCTGGAGACTCCTGGAGTTCACTGATCATGACTTCCTTGTCCAGGTATTAGACAAACTCAGCACAAGAGAAACATCAGTGGACCTGGTGCTCACAATGCAGAGGAGCTCATTAGAGAGGTTAAAATTGGAGGCATACTGAGCTGTAGCGACCACACTCTGGTTGAGTTTGTGTTCATGAGGAAGACAGGCCTGGCAAAGAGCTGAGTCAGGACCCTGAACTTCAAGAAAGCAAATTTCAGGCTATTTAGGGTATTGCTGAATGAGATCCACTGGGAAGCTGCCCTTAAAAACAAAGGAGTGAAGGATAGCTGGCAGCTCTTTAAGAATGCCTTTCTGGGTGCACAAGAGCTCTCAATCCCCCAGCATAAGAAATCAAGCAGAGAAGGCAGGACATCAGCATAGCTGAGCAAATACCCACTGGTCAAACTGAGGAATAAAGACATATATAAACAGTGGTAGCAGTGACTTATTGCTTGAGAAGAATACAGGGATGCCACCCAGACATGCAGAAATGAGATCAAGAACGCCAAGGCAAAGGTGGAACTAAATTTGACAAGGGATATGAAAAATAACAAGAAGATATAGGTACACTGCTCAAAAGAGACAGGCCAAAGACAGTGTACCCCTTCTGATAAATAAGGGAACTGAGTTCATGCTAAAAAAAGAACATATATATGTCCTTGTTATTTATGCTTGGTTTAGTACTTTTCCTCATGACCATGGACTAAAAGATCAATGGGGCAATATCTTAATTTTATTTTTCCTATTTTCTTTTTTCTTTTTTTCTCCACTATGCTTTTACTTAAGAGAAGTACTTTTACTTACAAATTTAACCAGCAATCAGAAGAACAGCAAAATAAAAACAGTGTAATATCATCTGTCATTCAGATGTTTTATGGTGCATATACATAAATATTAAGACTCATAGGATAATAGGATCATTTGAATTGGAAGAGACGTTTAAAGGTCACATTGCCCACACTCTGGGCAACCTGTTCCAGTTCTTCGCTACTCTTATTGTAGAAAAGTTTTTCCTGATATCCAGTCTAAATCTCCTTTTAGCTTGAAATCATTTTGCCTTGTCCTATCACCACAGACCATGCTAGTCTGTTTCCCTCTTTCTTATAGTCCCCCTTTAGATCCTGAAAGGCCATTACCAGGTCTTCCCTGAATCTTCTCTTCTTCAGGCTGAACAGCCCCAGCTCTCTCAGACAGTCCTCACAAGGGAGAACAGTTCCATCCCTTGGATCAAGAGAGGACAAGGGAAGACAGTTCCATCCCTTGGATCATTTTGTGACCCTTCTCTGGACACACTTCAACAGATCCATGTCTCTCCTGTGCTGAGGACTCCACATCTGGACACAGTACTCCAGGTGAGATCTCATCAGTACAGAGTAGAGGAGTAGGATCACCTCTCTTGACCTGCTGGCCATGTTTCCTTTGATGCAGCCAAGGATATAGTTGGCTTTCTGAACTGCACAGACACATTGCTGGCTCATGTTCAGTTTACCATCCACCAGTACTCCCAAGTTCTCTTCAGCCAGGTTGTACTCCTTTCCTCCTCCAGCTTCTATTGATAGTGGAAACAAGACTTTACACTTGGCTTTGTTGAACATCATGAGGTTCTCCTGGGCACACTGCTCTCTCTGGATGGCATCCCATCCCTGACACCACACAGCTTGGTGTAATCCACAACTTTGTTGAAGGTGCACTCAATCTCACTGTTGATATAACTGATAAATTAAACATCAGTCCCAGTACTGACCCCTGAGGGATACCACATAACACTAATCAACATCCATTCATTGAGTTATTGACTTCCACTCTCTGCTTATACTCAGAAAATAGGCAAAATCAAATTAAGATATTGCCCCACTGACCTTTTAGTCCATGGTCATGAGGAAAACTAACTGAAGAGTTAGTTTTTGTATTGGATTTCAACTGATAAAAATTCTTAAGATATGACCTACCATATTCCCTGAGAATCTAATATTGAGGCTGGCCTAAGTTTTAGGAAAGAATGGAAAAAATTACCTAAATGGTGTTTGATCCTCAAGATTGATGTGTGTACGTATCTGCGGTATATGCTAGTAGAGCCATCTTATGTATATGAATAAGCTGTTCTTAGGCAACTGAAAAAGGATTTATCAATTCTTTCTGAAGCTTGCATTTGCATATGCAAATTAATATCAATATTAATATCATATAGAATAAAAAGAAAAACTATGAGAAATAAATGTATGTTTTCAACAACAATAAAAGAAAGAGAAGAAAAAGACACCAGGAAAATCCCACCTTTTTCTATGGATCTTCACAATTAGGGCTTAAAATTTTATTCGTGCAGTTGCATATGAAATTGTTTTAACAGGATCTTGAGATTATTTATCCACAGGAATTTGCTATCCATTGAAAGACAGGAAGAAAAAAGCTGCAAGAATGCACAAAACAACTACAGAACCACCAATACAGCCATGCAATGTTAAGCTGAGGTAACTGATCTCATATATTGCTTAGTTATAAGACAAGAAGAGACATATGAGACAAGAAGAAATACAAAGAGACTACAGGAAATGTAGCTCATATCTAGTTAGTATATTTCTGGTTCACAGCTGCATAGAAAATTCTGTTCTGGCACGATTTTGAAGAATGATCATTTCTTCTGGAGAAGCCACAGGTTACCGTGGGACAATTCTCAGTTACAGCTAGGTTACAACTTTATTTTTTTCTCCATGTTTACAGCAGTACTTGTGATTTCTGTTTCTAAATAAAAATATCTTTCATTTTCATCTAAGTTAGCCTTTTGTTGTTGTTGTTCCTAGTTGTTTTTTTTTTTTTAAATAATTTTTTTTATTCTTCAAAAAACTCATTTTAATCTTGAGTTTTCATCTTGTAGAAATTTTAGCATATTTAACATTCTTTTCATTATGAAACAGAATGAATAAATTAAAAGGTGAATTCATAAGATAAGTAATGTTTAAAGAAAAACTTGTTTTAAACAAGACAGAATGCATACTTTCTGTAATCTTTTAGCCAGCAATCTGGTCCCACAGGCTCCACTGGGAACTGCAACCATGCCCGTTCTTGGGCAGAGATAGCCCACTGGACTGACTGGACAACCTTGCAGCCTACCTAATACATTAAGCTGTGGCATTTCTGTACGCTACCAGTTGTACTATGTAACTTAGCCACCGCTCCAAGGCACTTGGACAATCTGTATCCAAACAGGTGGGATTTCAGAGAGCTAGAGATACATATGACTGGTACATGAGTTGAAAGAAAATTAAGCATTCATGCAAGCCTTCCAATATACCCCATCTGCTTTGTTTTTGATAAAAACTTCCATTGTCATCAAAGTTGCAAGGAAAACATGAATTGCATCAAATTATCTATTTTCACAGAATTATTAGTTACTTCTGAGTTTGGACAATTCTGCAAGGTAGGGGAGGAACTTTAGTTTCACTTCAGTGATATCCCATGTATGTCCCGCAGTATATTGGAGAATGATGGAATGCAGCCAGAATATGCTAGAAATTCAAATTCAATGTAATATGTTTCCGTATTTACATGAAATAAGGAATTATTATAAAATTATAAACTATCTAAAAATCTTTGAAAGCTTGATAAGTCACATGAAGGTAGTTGAAAGGCAGACCTACGGCTGCAGTGTCCAGACTCAAAATATGTCCTATAACTCACTCAGAATGTATTTATATTTACAATTAATACAGGGCAATCATTAAAATATTCTCAAGCAGAAAATAATTAGAATTTTCTAGATGCAGCTTAGATTACTTTCAAATTTACTGTGGCTAAATGATAATATATATTCTGTGCCACTTTTTTTTTTTTTTTCACCCCATAACGTCCACTGGAGAATCAAGGGACAAATTGTTCCTAGAATGTTATTGCTTTGGACTGCTGCTTCCACCTCATTTTGACACATCTAGGGCATGCAATTAATTCACAAAGGTCATTTTCCACACAAAAAAAGGACAGTGACCAGAAGGCAGCATTTAGGCTGTGAATACACCATGACAATTTAATCAATGAGAAAACCCTAGTGTCAAGAACCAGTTTATTTCTGGGTTGACAAAGACTGAAGTCTCATCAGTTCCTTGTAAAACTGGCTAAATACACAGTGAAGTCAGAGTCCTGGTGCAGCACAGAAGGAATACAAGCATTCAAATACATTAGTCATAAAGATTAGACAATCTTATCTTTAGATGCTTGTTTTTTAATTAGCAGAAAGAGCAAAGTATCATTCATAGAGTAACAGTTGATATGCCTTTGTGGTATATGCCCACCAAAATGAGGCTCTGTTCTTAATTTTTTGATTCCTAAAAATGACAATCTCATCTTTCCTTCAGTTAATTTCTGCAATTGGGTCAACAAAAATCTGAGGTTTAGTGGAAGGTGTCTCTGCCTTCAGCAGAGGGTTTGGAATTAGATGATCTTTAAGGTCTCTTTCAATCTATCATTCTATGGTTCTTTTCTGTGAATTAAATGCACACATAAATTAAATCCAAAACCAAAACATCCATAAACTTCTAGATTTTGTTATGTTGTTATGGAAATGACAATGAATGGCATCATGGCATGCACAAAAATTTTCATAAAATACTGAATAGCTTAACTTTCAAACTCCATCATAATCTACTTATTAGATGCTTGTTCACCTCTCCTGCCTTCTGGGCTCAATCTGATAATGACAGGTAATATATAACGTAGACTGAGCTCAGTACTTATCAGAAGGATACATAATTATTGTCTTGAGCTAATAATCACTAGACCACATGGGTAATTACATCTACTAGTATCAATCCCATGGGTGCAGAGGCATAGCAGCACAAAGGATAAAAATAGTTTAATTGAGAGCAATGTATGAGGGCTGCTCTGAAAGTAATGCCACCTATTTTATTATGTTAGTTCATGATGTCAGAAGTGGATATTGGTTGTATAGGCAGTAGAAATTGAAACTTCCACCAATATTCTGTTAAATTTTGTTGCCAAGCAGCAGATGGCAGCAGAAGGGCAGTCAAACATACTGGTGACTGAGATGGAGGTGTATATTCCTCCATTCAGAAAAAAATGTCATCTATTGACATTCACCAACACTTTCTGAGAGTTCTGTGATACCAAACAGTGGATGTGAGCACAGTGAGGTGATGGGTGGTGCATTTTAGCAGTAGTAACAATGACACGAAAGTCAAGCCATGTTCCAGACAGCCATGCAGATTTATGTTAGTGCACCATGCAGGCTCTTGTTCATTACTCGTGAAAATGCATGACTAATGGTGGTAACTATGTTTTAAAACAGTATTTTGTAGTTGAGAATTTGCTCTATCAAATAGTGTTATTGTGCTCTTGGTTTCTTTTGTGAACTTTTTAGAATTCAGTTGAGTATTTAAATTAATAGAGATAGAACATGGTACCTCATAGGTAGGTATCTGTGTGTAAATGGTCATAAGTAGGTAGAAAAGGACTGCAAATAAATAGCAAGCCTGGGGAAATATATATATATCTTTTTACTAAGACATTTAAACAGTTATATAACTTCAGAATTACTTTTGGGTTACACTGTCATTGATATTATGACTTCTGATTTATAAAACTTTACTGGCAAATTAATTAGGATCTGCACTTAATAACCTGACAATCCAGAAAATTACAGCTAGAATAAGATTTTGATTTATCATGATCATTTTGACAATTTTTTGATATACTAAGTTAATTAATTGACAATTCTAAAATATTATATCCAGTTTTTATTTATATTATTTTCTGAAATTAAATTTTCAAAAGCAGTAAAATTACAATCATAGAGCATTAAGGAATTCATAAACACATTAATTGGAGTAAATACTTAAGGCCAGTAAATTCAAATTTCAGTATCGATACCTGGCTTCAGACTGGCAGATAGATTCAAATGGTGGCTTTATGCTTTATATTTTATGCTGTAACACAAAAGACCCATGATGCTAATTTAAATCTACTTTACTAGGGAAAAACTAAACTGATGAGAATGAGCTCCACAAAAAGCTAATTGAGCAAAGTATGCTTGTTAATAACGCTGGCAAATGAATCATGTGCTTCTCTTTCCATCCAGTTCATGTATCTGTTCTTATTTAGGACTCACTGGAATGAACTTGTGTATACAGGCTAGACTTCTCCATACAAAGCAAAGAAACAAAACCAAACAAATATTATACATGATTGAGGTATAATGATAAGTAATGTATTCTTCCTCACTCTTTAACAGACACTGAAAATCCTTGGTTGCTGTCAGTTACTTTGCCTAAATTCCATTGGTAGTTCAGTGCTTAACCTCAGAAGTTTTCAGGGCACATAGGTACACCTTTGTGTCATAAGGTATCAAGACCCAGTTAAGTGGCTCAGAACCTAAGCCTGACTTAGATCTAGAAATTTGGTTACCAGAAGTTTTTATCTCAGTGCAAGGAATAGGAGAACAGTCAGGATGTTTGTAATGCACAAGCGAGGAAGCTATTTGCTTTTTTCCTTAAGTAACTTAAATTAGTATGGGGAAGGATTCAAAAATATCTTGTTTGCTAGATAGACAGAGCACTTTCAAACAAATAACAAGGCTTAAATACTTGAATACCTAAAGGAAATTTAATATGAGTTCTTCATCATGTTCTGTGATGAGTTGTCACTTGTGGAGTAATAACAAGTAGAACCAACAGAACAAATAGCTGCAGCAGCACAAGAGTACTCTGAGAAGTTTTGCTTTTCAAAGAAAAGGAGATATGCAAAAAATACTTCCAGCAACTATCAAGCATATCTACTGTCTGTGAGGAAATAAGGGGTATGGCAATGAAGAATTTGCTTTAATAATGAAGAAAATTGATACTAGGCATGCTTAGCAGATAATAAAACACTCATGAAGCTTCACCAATACAGAGTTTTAAGTTGGGAGAATACATAAATTTTCAGGAGTCAGAAGTGAAGGCAGAATGCTTTAAATTTAAATGACAACTGTGTTTTGAATCTCAGTCCCCAAAATGCACTTAAGCCTCTGCATCTGTCTACTGACTTTCTCTTCTATCTTTATGCTAAATACTGTATTTCCAATAGTAGATAGATAAAAAAATAAATAAATAACAATAAGGAAGAGATAGATTTGGCAAAAAATTTTATTAGAGAAAAAAAGATAAAGGATGGTATGAAATAGAAAATGTGAGCAAGAATATTACATTAACAGTCAGGTTATTAAGGACCCAGAGAGGTGTAAATCAAACTTAACAGAGGTAAAAAAGTTATTGTTTCCTTTTTCTCACTTGGTCTTCCCAGGACATCTGTAAGAAAACAAACTCCCAGTGTTTTGTTAACACATTTTATCTTCCAAAATGATGATCTGGCCTTCAGTTTGTATAGTCAGACACGAGCTTCTTCAGTCTGCATACATGCAAAAGTTGTCAAGAAACTTTTCATTGCACCAAAATCAGATAACTAGCAATTTTATTATGTATTGTGTTCCTTCATTAGCAAGAACTCCACATTTTATTTGTTATTTTTTTTGAAACTTACTTAAGAACCTTAAAAAATCTTTGCTATTATGAAGTTTCATTTCTACAGTTCAGACATCAAATTAATTTCAGTATTGTTTACAACTGTTGCTGTATTTATACAAAGAGATGCAGTGGTGCCTGTTATTTTGTAATCCAATTTTGTTAAGCAATTATTTTGCTTATCATTTTTCAAGAGAGATTTTGGATATTCCACAGATCCAAAAATACAAAACCAGATTATGTACATAACCAAGATGGATATATTTCAGTCCTTGAATACTTCTATAGTCAACACTTCTACTGGAGCATCTTGCTTTTGAGGAAAGAGCTGGGACTGTTCAGCCTAGAGAAGAATGACTCAAGGGCATATGAATGCATTAAGTGTAAATCAATGTATATAAATACATGAAGGGAAGTTGTGAAGAAATTGGAGTCAGGCTCTTTTCAGTGGTACCTAGTGACAAAACAAAAAAACAAATGGTCATATACTGGAACACAAGATGTTCCATCTGAATATCAAGAAACACGTTACTTTTAGTATGAAGGTAACTGAACTCTGGCCCAGAGAGGTTGCGGAATCTCCTTCCTTGGAGATCTTCAAAAGCTGCCTGTACATGGTCCTGTACAAGATGCTCTAGGTGTACCTGCTTGATAAGGGTGTTGGATCACATGATCTAAAATCTATCAGTTGATTTTTTTGTTGATTTTTTTTTTTTTTTAAATAATTGGATTTAGTAGCAAAAATGTTTGACTTCTTACTTTTCCTTCTTTTCTAATGGACAATAATTAGTGAACCATTATGCACTTACCTAATTACTTTTGCTTCATTACCAATAAGATTGCTGCACATATGCATGAACATACACGCTTCTATGCAGATATACCACCAAAATTCTTCTGTAATATTGTCCCTTTACCAATAGAATTTATATACTTAGGAACTTTTAAAGAGAACAAACAGCTTTAGAAATGATTTATATATTACAGATTCCTTGCTACTTTTCTGTACATGTTTTCTCATGTGGAAATCCATTAAATCTACTATCACAAATATTACACAGTATCCTACCTACTGGTACGTTGTAGAAATTAACATATCAACTGGTATCTAAATATAAGGAGCATATATTCAGCCCTAACCAGAAGTATCATTGGACTGATGTATTTTACAGAATACACAGAAGATCAGTATGTTGCAGGTGTTTTCCCTTCTCCTTCTGTTGATTTTCCAGATCCAATTTTAAACATTATGATTAGCATGTAAATAAAACATTGAGTGAAGAGTAAATTTTAACTTCAATGTATGCTTTCTATTTAAATGAAAAAAAAATATTCTTTTTGTAAAAATGCAAACCTTTGCTTAAAAGGTGTGCTTACTATTTATACTGGGGAAAAGGGAAGTTGGTTAATTTTTGTTGGTTTGTTTTAACCAAAAAACAAGGGAAATAAATAGGTTTTAGTAGTTCCGGTTCCGTTATAAATATTTTTGCAACCTAGTTCATCACATGATGCTTTATTTGTATCTCTATTTTGCTTTGTCCGCAATATTCAATTCCAGAAAATGTAAATTTGCCCCAGCAATTTGTGAATTCACAATACGCTTTAATTGCATAGTGCATACAGATCTCACTATGTGCAGTGGTACCAACAAAAGAAGATTATATAAAAGGTAACAATAGGAAGGTGAATAGAATACGTGAATAAGAATAATGTGAACATGAATATTAGCTATAGGCTATTCATAATAAGTTTTGGACTATTTTGAAAAAATTATTTCTTCATAAGAAGAAAGTACAGAGGAAGCAGAAAATATCAAGAGGCTGAGGTAAAAAGTGAAGTATGTTCATAAGAGTTTTAGCACTGAAGAGTATCAGAATAAACTCTGATATGTTATATGGTTTCACCTATTTAGGAAACTAAATTGTTCTGGAAAGAATCAGAAAAAAATAAAAATAAAAATACCTAACCACATAATAAAATACGAGAAAAAAAATTGTATAATACATAGGGAGATACAAAAAAAAAGAAAGAAAGGAAGAGTAAGATCATAAAATAAAGATTATATATTCTTAGTGCTATCCTTAATTACTGTCCAATGATCATATAAAATAACAAGAAGGATCTCAGAAATATCAGAGATTGGAAAGATGAAAACATGCAGAGAAAAAGAAGGAAAAATTAAATGTTTTTATCTTAAATCTGTTCAGATTTCTTCTAGTATCTTAAGCCTGAAAGGTTTAGAAAATGAACCCATCCTGTCATCCCAACATTAAGGGCATTCTTGGGCATTCATTTCTATCACATGACTTGCATTCAATAACAAAAGATTACCAGGTACATTTAGCAGAATTTCTGATTTCTTAACGTTGTCTTCAGAAAATATTTTCTAATAACTTTTATATTATTTAATTAATTTTCTTTCTTTTTGTTATTAAATTACTTATTTTCTGATTTTAAAAAAAGGATATTATCACTATCTTTGAAATAGTCTTATATGTTCTTAAAATCTATTATCACATCCTCCATTATAATTCTCTTTATTTTATCTTTACTTGCAGGCCATAGCCTCAAGATCTTCAATCAGTATTTCTGCTTTGTTTGGCATTCTTACCAACTGACACTCAGTTGTTAACAAGCTTGACATAAAAAGAACTGTCATTGTTTTATGACTTTTGGTAATTGCTCCAGCTCCGGGAACCCGTCCGGAAGAGAAGAACTACATACCCCAGAACACTTTGCATTCAGAGATGAGATATAACCCCTGGCAAGGTCAGGTGATGTCCCTTCCTCAGCTCTCCTCCCTGCTGCTCACCCCGACTGCCCATCTCACCTCAGTGTATGGTGAGGCCTTTAGTTCTCAGACACTCTTTCTCTCATTATATTTGATTTATTAGCTTCAATTCTAATTATATTGTATTATAGTGTGCTATCTTGCATTCCAATACCATATTTAGTAAATTAGTTTGTTTCTCCTCAGATTGTTGCCGTTGTTTTTAATTATTTTGGGATCCCCTGTTTCCTCTTTCCGGAAGAGCGGATCTGCAGATTTCTCTGCCCCGCTAGTCACGGAACTGGCTCAAACCAGCCCATAAACCGTTGACAAAAACAAAAGTGAAATCATGTGCAAGTTTACTCTGAATACTGAATTTAGTTAAAGAGTAATTGTACAAATATTTTTATAATGTTCACTTTTTTTTTTTTTTTTTTTTTTTTTTTTAAATTAACTATACTGTGATATTGTGGACTCATGCTTACTTTGCGATCATTTTTAACTTGGAAACCTGCAGAACCTGTACCTAAACAAGTGTTCCCTAATTTTTGTGTGTACAATTTGCTATTTCTGCATGAGTATCTTGCAATTGTCCATACTGAACTGCATTTTATTGTCTCAAATCTATCTCCAATTCATCAAGATATTCTGAGTTTTATTCCTGTTCTACAAGACACTTGCATTTTTTTGCAAGCTGGGTATCATATGCAAATTTTATTGGCATATCCTTTATTCCTACTTCCAGGCTACATACACTGAAGCTCCAGCATGACATCATTAAACTACTGAAGTGGTCCTCTCAAGAGCAGTACAAAGAATAGTAAAAGTAAACTAAAGAAATATGGTATAGAAAGCAAGCAAATCTGCAGAAAAGAAAATCTGTAGAATAAGAATCAAAGAAAGGCTATACATATGTTATAACACAGGAATGGGAATTAGGTCTAGATGGATCTATCATTTGATGAGATAACCAGATAACCCCCAGAGTACAAATCTGTAGTGACCTCCTTTCTTCTTTTTTTTTTTTTCCTGACAAGTGTATCTGTAAAGTCATCTTCAGTGTCTTCAAACAAAGCAAAATTTTCTTTATCCAGAAGCTTTTAGATTGCCCATATACATATTCTTATAAGAGAACACTGCATGTTCCAAAATTCTGTATAAATAGAAGATATAAAAGATCACAATTAGTGAGTTAAAGTAACCTCTGTTCCTCTTTACCTAGTGCAATGGATCATCTGATTATGCTTGTATTTTTGGAGTTTTAAGATCCACACTGGTAGTCACCAGGAGCAACAAGAGGAAACATGGCAGTGCTATTTGTCCATTTTCATTCTCATTCCAGTGCTCTTCCTTTCCCGATACCAGGTTATTACTAGAGTTGATGTTGACTTTGATAGCAACGTCAGTGAATTAAATACAGAAGTGATGCTCTGTTGCAATCGTACAGCTGAGTAACCATACCCAAACCCTTCTCTTTAACTTCAACAGCATACAATATAGACCCATGACTTTCACAACTAAGTAATCAGTATTCACAATGTCATAAGGTACACCTATTTTTCTTCTCAAAACAACATTCACAGATTGGATTTATTAAATTTATATTGTGGTATTATTGGTAACAGATATGGCCACAGTATAAGTGTGAAAACGTGAACTAATATGGATGCTACGAGGTTACTGCAGCCACACCATACTGACTGTTGCTTCTTTTATGCAGTATTTTTTTAAACAGAAAAATGTTTAACTTACAATTATTGGCTAGAATTATGAGTCATTAATCCCATTTGCTTTTTCTATAAATTTGACTGTCATGTAACAGCTCTACTCTAAGTCTTGGTCACAATGCAGTCATTGCCTTCTGCAAAGATATCCAGATTCCTGTAGTGATGAAAATTAGCGAAGTATGTTCTTTTTATCAGACTGAAAGGATTGCATCCTTCTTTTAACATAACTGGAATAACATAGCATATAGTGCATCTTTGTAGATTATGAAAGATTCTGGCTAAGAAAGATGGGGATTTCTTATCTGCTGTAATTTATGTCAGATAAAATTTCAATAACCTGATTAAAATTGTCAGTTATGTGATTCTCTCCCTTGCTCAAAATACTCTAAAAAGAATACATTTCCACTATTTACATTCTACATTCTTTGCAGTGTATTTAATATACTAAAATTCAATTAATAGAATGGTAGTGCAATTCTGTCACACCAATAATTACAGTTAATGCACATGGGATAAAAAATTCCGGTCATGGCATTAAAGACTATATTAAATATGTAGTAGATATAGCCATTTCTTTAAGGCTATTTCAAAGGCACCAGCATTTGGACTTCAAGAGGTAGAGCATTAACATCTGTTGTTTTCGTTCCGAGCTTTTTCTAATGCATGTCTCTACATGTAGCTTTGTACTTGCCAGCATGCCTGGGTGCAGTG
Source organism: Tragopan temminckii (assembly GCA_028571105.1). Classification (NCBI taxonomy): domain Eukaryota; kingdom Metazoa; phylum Chordata; class Aves; order Galliformes; family Phasianidae; genus Tragopan; species Tragopan temminckii. The sequence continues at coordinate 131,405,301 of JAOWBP010000001.1, read as the reverse complement.
GTCTATGTGTATATATACCAATGTCAGCTTGGCTGAAGCAAATTAATACTTATTACTTTTTATAGAAAGAAAGTATAACATAATCTACAGTTCAATTTTTCTGCCTTTCCTTGATTTGCTATTTGTATGTGTATTCCTGTGTACTTGTTGAGTTGAACTTTTGTATTTCAGTGTGTAAAATGGGACCTCTACAATGCAGTCAAATTCACAAATAAACAAAAGAAAAATTGAATTCTTTGTGATAATAGCACAAACATATCTCAATCTCAACCCAGCAACAAGAGTTTTACATTTGAAGACATATTTAAAACATATTTTCATATTTAAAACAGCCCTAAACATGGAGATGTGAACAAATAGTAAGATTTTAATAATGTTATCAAATTGATTCATGTCATATTGGAGAAAAAAAGTGGTTTGTAAGTATATTAGACTCAAATGTAGGTGTTGTTCAGTTACTGCTTATTCATACTGCTTCTGTACTGAATTACAACATGAGTTGATCTGGAATGCATGCCTAAGATTTAGTTTGCTTTAAATCTCCTGAATGCCCCTTTGGCAATTCATGACATATGCTTAAGTATTTTTATCAATATTATTTTAGCCAAGAGGCGAAAAGATATGTTTACAATGTATAGTTATTTATTTTGCATAGAAGCTTTTAAAATATGAATACTAACTAAGACCAGCAGGAGTCTTTAACTATGCAAATAATATAATTAGACAAAAAATTAGGCTTCTGGTCACAGATTCCTGGGAAATAATGAATTTTTGAAATATGAAGTAGAAGACAGGAAACAAGAAATAGGATAAAGCGTGTAATATTTCAAGTAAAGTTTTTCTCCTGATCTGCTAACATTATCTTGTTTTTGGTTTTTACAGTTTGAATTGCTAGCATTACTTCAATTTCTTCCTAGATTTTAGCACAAATTTTCTTAA
>JAOWBP010000001.1:131375044-131387765 GCA_028571105.1 Tragopan temminckii | reverse complement strand
AGGAGGGGGCTCAGCACTTAGCACTTAACAGGTCAGTTAACAGGTCGTTGCTCTCTGGACACGCCGAGGTGCAGCCATGGTCACCACACGGCGGCGAGCTGCTGCTAAAAGGGACGTGGAGACTCAGACTGAAAGCAGGGGAGGTGTGTTGCCTGCCTGCTGTCTGGATGAGAGATGTCGCTAGGAACTCATCTGGTTAAGCCCTCCGATTATCCGTTACTATTATCCATTACTAGTTTTCCACATTGGAAATGAAGAGGTAGGCAAAAGAAGTTCTCGGGTGATTAAAAGGGACTTCAGAGCTCTGGGAAGGCTGCTGAAGGGATCGGGAGCGCAAGTTGTGTTCACCTCTGTCCTCTCAGTTGGTGACTGGGATCCACACAAAAGAAGGAGGGTGGACATGCTGAATGAATGGCTTTGTGAATGGTGTCACACTCAGGGCTTTGGGTATTATGGTTTGGGACGCAGCCATGAGAAAGGGGGAATGCTGGTAGTGGATGGGAGCCAACAGAATAGAAGGACCACAAATATTCTTGGGAACAAGCTGGGTGGGCTGGTTAGCAGGACTTTAAACTAGATATGATGGGGGAAGGCAATGTACTGGGTGACAGAGAAGTGGGTGGGAATGCTGTCACCTTGGGAGTAATTAAGGGAAAACCCCAGACTTGTCCTGGAGGTATTAGGGAGGGCTCCTCCAAAAATGCAGCAAGGCCAGTAGCTAAGCTGAAGTGCTTCTGTACCAATGCACACAGCATGGGAAATAAACAGGAGTAACTAGAAACCGTGGCACAATTGGGAAAGTATGACCTAATTGCTATCACAGAAACATGGTGGGATGAATCCCATGATTGAAATACCCTGATTGAGGACTACAGGCTTTTCAGAAGGGATAGGCAGGGTAGAAGGGATGGGGGAGTTGCCCTCTATGTTAGGAAGTTAATAGATTGCGAAGAACTGTGTCTGAGGAACAGGCATGATCAGGTCGAGAGCTTGTGGGTAAGAATCAAGGATTGGTCCAGTAAAGGGCATCTAGTGGTTGGGGTCTGCTACAGGCCACCTGATCAGGAGGAGCCTGTTGACAAGGCCTTCTTGCTTCAGCTGCAGGAGGTGTTGCGCTTGCAGGCTCTTGTCCTGATGGGGGGATTTCAACCACCCGGATATCTGCTGGGATAGCGGCATGGCGGGTGGCAGAAAATCCAGGTGATTCCTGTCATCTGTTGAGGACAACTTCCTGGTCCAGGTAGTAGGTGGACCAACCTGAGGTGAAGCCTTACTGGACCTGGTGCTCACTAATGCAGAGGAGAGTGTTAGAGAGGTTAGGATTGGAGGCAGCCTGGGCTGTAGTGACTGTAGTGGTGGAGTTTGTGATCTTGAAGAATGTGGGCCTGGCAAAAAGCAGAGCAAGGAACCTGGACTTTAGGAGAGCAAAATTCTGGCTTCTCAAGGAACTGCTGAGTGGGATCCCCTGGGAAACTGTCCTTAAGGGCATAGGCACAGAACAGAGCTGGTGGCTCTTTAAGGACACCCTTCTGAGAGCGCAATGGCTCTCCATCCCCCAGCAGAAGAAGTTGAGCTGGGGAGGCAGGTGACCGCCATCGCTGTGCAAGGACCTGCAGCTTATACTGAAGGAAAAGAGAGAAATGTACAGGAAATGGAAGCCGGGTTGTGTAGCCTGGGAGGAATACAGGGCTGTTGTCCATGCGTATAGAGATAGGATTAGGAAAGCCAAGGCACGGATGGAGCTAAATTTGACGAGGGATGTGAAAGATAACAAGAAGGGGCTTTACTGGTATTTAGGCAGGAGGAGACAGGCCAAGGAGACTGTTCCCCCTCTGATGAGAGGTAATGGGGAGCTGTCTTCCTCAGACACAGAAAAAGCTGAGGTACTCAATGAGTGCTTTGCCTCAGTCTTCAGGAGTGGTCAGGCTTCCCATGTTTGCCAGGACCATGAGCCTCTAGGTGAGGGTGTGGGGAGTGGTTTCTGTCCCACTGTAACAGTGGAACAGGTCCAAGACCTTTTCATGAAATTGAACGTATGCAAATCCATGGGGCCAGATGATATCTATCCTAGGGTTCTGAGATGAATGGCTGATGTGCTTGCTGAGCCACTCTCCATCATATCTGAAAAATCGTGGCTGTCTGGTGACTAGAAAAAGGGAAACATTATTCACAGTTTTAAGAAAGTGAGAAAGGAAGACCCAGGGAACTACAGGCTGGTGAGCCTCACCTCTGTGCCTGGGAAGATCATGGAGCAGATCCTCCTGGAGGCTATGCTAAGGCATATATGAGATAAAGAAGCAGTTCAGGACAGCCAGCATGGCTTCACCAAGGGCAGATCTTGCCTGACCAATCTGGTGGCCTTCTATGATGGAGTGATGGCTTCGTTGGACAGGAAAGGGCAATGGATGTCATCTACCAAGGCCTTTGACATGGTCCCACACCACATCCTTCTCTCTAAATTGGATAGGTATGGATATGAAGGATGGACTGTTCAATGGATTAGGAATTGGCTGGCTGGTCGCAGCCAAAGGGTTGTGATCAGTGGTTCTGTGTCAGGGTAGAGGCCAGTCACAAGCGGTGTCCCTCAGGGGTCAATCTTGGGACCAGTGCTTTTCAACATCTTCATCAAACACAGATGATGGCATTGAGTGCACCCTCAGCAAGTTTGTAGATGACACCAAGCTGAGAGGTGCAGTCAATACACTGGAAGGAAGGGAAGCCATCGAGAGGGACCTGGACAGGCTGGAGAAGTGGGCCCATGTGAACCTAATGAGGTTCAGTAAGGCCAAGTGCAGGGTGCTGCACTTGGGTCGGGGCAATCCCAGGTATGTATACAAACTGGAGGAACATGTCCTTAAGAGCAGCCCTGCGGAGAAGGACTTGGGGATCCTGGTGGACGAGAAACTGGACGTGAATCAGCAGTGTGCGCTTGCAGCCCAGAAGGCCAACTGTGTTCTAGGCTGCTCCCTTAAAAAGGGAGTGGCCAGCAGGGAGAGGGATGTGATTGTTCACCTCTACTCGGCTCTTGTGAGGCCTCATCTGGCTGGAGTATTGCGTCCAGCCTTGTGGTCCCCAGTACAGGAAGGACATGGAGCTCTTACAGCGGGTCCGGAGGAGGGCCACTGAGATGATCAGAGGACTGGAGCACCTCTCCTATGAGGAAAGGTTGTGGGAACAGGATTTAGCTTTGTCAATGGTTTACAGGCTGGTTCGGCCCAGTTCCGTGGCTAGCGGCGTGGAGGGATTTCACAAAATCCGCGCCTCCAGAAAAGGGAAAAAGGAGACCCCAAAATAATCAAAAACAGTGGCAACGATCTGAGGAGAAACAAACTAATTTACTAAATATAGTATCGGAATGCAAGATAACACACTATAATACAATATAATTAGAATTGAAGCTAATAAATGTCATGAAAGAGAGTGCCTGAAAGGTGGATAAGCCTCACCATAACACTGAGGTGAGATGTGCAGTTCAGTTGAGCAGCAGGGAGACGAAGAAGAGCCGACAAAGTAGAGCACATCAGGTGACCTTGCCAGGAGTTACATCTCCTCTCTGACCACAAAGCCCCCTAGGGAATGTAGTTCTTTTCTTCCAGACAGGTACTTGGAACTTGAGCATTAGCACTTTAAGTCCCAGGGCACTACATGATGTTATGATGCGGAATATTGAAAACCAAAAGTCAGAAAACTATGACAGAAGAGAAGAGAGGACTCTGGGGAGACTTCGTTGTTGCCTTTCATTGTGGCTTTGAAGGGAGCATATAAACAGGAGGGGGAGCGGCTGTTAACGAGGGTAGATAGTGATAGGACAAGAGGGAATGGTTTTAAACTGAGACAGGAGTTTTAGGTTAGATATTAGGAGAAATTTTTAACTCAGAGGGTGGTGACGCACTGGAACAGGTTGCCCAAGGAGGTTGTGGATGCCCCATTCCTGGATGCATTCAAGGCCAGGCTGGATGTGGCTCAGGGCAGCCTGGTCTAGTGGTTGGCAACCCTGCACATAGCAGGGGGGTTAAAACTAGATGATCATTGTGGTCCTTTTCAACCCAGGCCATTCTATGATTCTATGATACTACAATACTACATATTAAAATACAGAGATCTGGTATTAAGTATGTCACTGTATATTTGTTGCTTTTAGGTCAAGAAAATTGTGTAGAATGTAAGAAAAATCCCTAGCATGGGTTACCCTCATCTGTTAAAATATACAGATGTTGAAATTCTCCTGAATTCACAACTGTTAGCCTTTCCTAAGGAGCTGTCCCTGCATATTTTCTGGAAGAATACAAAAATTGTCCAGAAGTTGTATCATAACCTTGACTACAGGAGTGTTCCTCACTCTGAAAAAAATTTCGTATGTGGAATCTGGACTCATCCTAGATATGGCAGTCAAATAAATAGGATAAAGGTTATTTTGGTAAGAATGAGGACACAGTGATATCACATACTCAAGCTTAGTAGTGTGTTGGGGTCCAGTAATATGGTTTTCCCCATAATTTCCATAGTTGAAAGAAGAAAGGTGCTTGAACAAGATAGTTCAGAAATTATGTAGTTTGGAAGATGCACGTTCAACTCTGTCTGCTCAATGACTATCATTTTTCGGCAGCCACGGTAAATAACATAGACTGAACAATGGACTTGTGGGGACAGCAGTGAATGTTTAAAAAGACTTCCTAATATCATGCTGACGTTTACAGAGTTGTTGCTTTTCTGCTGAGTTGGAATGAAGATTAATTTCTTATATTCATCTTTATTCTGATACTGAGTCATACTGAAAATTTTCCATTTTCAGTATCTGTGCAAAGCAGTGCTATGAATTTGTTTAAGTCAGTGTTGAAACTGTTAATCTTAACATACTTCCACATCTAAATGCAGTGAAGCTTTTCTTAGAGAAATGGCAAACTATCTGATTGATGTGAGGGAAACAATGGATAGTAAATAGTGTAAACAGTCTCAAAAAAAAAAAAAAACAAAACAAAAAAACAAACATGAGATAATAAAGAGTAATTGTTATATATATAATGCTCTAAGGCTTCTAGACTCTTAGGACCATTCTAGGAACCCCAAAATCCTGGGAAACTTTGTGATTTCTGAAATCTTGCAGATTTTGAGTGATCTGAAAAGAGCTTTCCAGGTGGTGCAAAAGTCAGAAATGCTTCTAATGCATTCTAGTTCTACAATAGACACAAGGAGATATAGAGTTTTGGGGCTCTCAGAACCTTGGAGATAATGTACCTATTTTGAAAATGAAACTATCTTTCATTACATCTGTTTTTCTGGACAATCTGCTTCTTGGCTCCATACCTTGGATTTTGAGGATCATAATATTATCACATCTTTGGCTGCAGAGTCTTCTGGTCCTGAATTTACCTGCCTGGAATAGGTTATGGGAGGGTTGCCATGTTATGATTAACCATGAAATCTCAGTTTCTGTACCACTAAACCTACATGTGCTAATATCCAGCAAAAATTGAAACACTTATGGCTAATACAAGAAAGCTGACAGTACTGTCCCTCATCACTGTAGAGAGAAACAAGACAACTCTGCCATTCTGTGCATAAGGCTATTTTTTTTTTAAATGAGGTAAGACACATTTCAGCATTTTTCATTGCCATTGGAAAAAATGCGAGTTTTATCCTCAGATTAATCCATCCTGATTTTCTGATGGAAGCAAGCATTCTTCATTGCTGCACTGGCTGCATGGGGGATCACTACACCTAAACAAACACATCTGGCATAAAAGATCTTCAGCTTATTTACAGTACTTGAGTTACATATGTAAAGATTTTCCCAGACAGTACATATATGAGGCAAAAAGCTGGATTGCTACCCTGGACTTTGGGAGACCCAACTCTGACCTTCTCTGGGACCTACTTGGAGGTATCTCACAGGCTAGAACTGCAAAGGTAAGGGGGCACGTGAGAGCTGGGCAACATTTAAACAGCAGTTCTTCCACGCTCAAGGTTGATGCATCCCTAAGAGTAGGAAATCAGGCAAGGGAGGCAGGAGACCTGTGTGGATAAGCAAGGAGCTCATGGGTAAGATCAAAGGGAAGAAGGCGGTTTATGAAATGTGGGAAAAGGGCCTTTCTTGTTGGGAGGAGTATAGGAGTGTTGTCAGGGCCTGCAGGGAAGCGACGAGGAAGGCTAAAGCTCACCTGGAGCTGAAACTGGCGAAAGAGCTAAAGGGTAATAAGAAGGGTTTTTTTTTAAGTATATTAACAGTAAAAGGAAGACTAGGGATAATGTGGGTGTGCTGCTGAACGAGGGAGGTGTCCTGGTAATGGGGGATGCTGAGAAGGCAGAGATACTAAACGTCTTCTTTGCTTTGGTCTTAGCTTCAGAGACTTCCCCTTGGGACTCCTGGACCCTGGAGGAAAGAGAGATCCTGGAAATTGTGAGTTTCCCTCTGGTTGAGAAGTGGGTGGTCCAGGAGTGCCTGGGTGGGATCAGTATGCACAAATCCATGGGCCCTGATGGGATGCATCCACTTGTGCTGACGGAGCTGGCAGAGGTGATTGCTGAACCGCTCTCTATCAGCTCTGACAAGTCTTGGAGAACAGAAGAAGTGCCTGAAGGCTGGAGGATAGCCAACATCACTCTGGGCTTCAAAAAGGGCAAAAAGGAGGATATGAGAAACTGCAGGCCAGTCAGTCTCACCTCTGTCCCTGGAAAGGTGGTGGAACAGCTTGTTCTAGATGCCATCTTCAAGCAATTGGAAGAGAAGAAGGTCATCAGGAATAGCCAACATGGATTCACCAAGGGAAAATTGTGCTTGACCAACCTCAAAGCCTTCTACGATGGCATCACTAGCTGGGTAGATGGGGGGAGAGCAGTGGCTGTCATCTACCTTGACTACAGCAAGGTTTTTGATACTGTCTCCTGTGACATTCTGATACTGAAGCTGAGAATGTGTGGAATAGATGAGGGACAGTGAGGTGGGTTGAGAACTGGCTGGCCGGCCAAGCTTAAGAGGATTCTGATTGGTGGTGCAGAGTCTGGTTGGAGACCTGTGAATAGCAGTGTTCCCCAGTGGTTGGTGCTTGGTCCAGTCTTATTTAATATCTTCATGAATGATCTTGATGAGGAGACAGTGTCTACTCTTAGTAAGTACACCAATGATAGACAGCTGGGAGGAGTGGTTGACGCACCAGAAGGCTGTGCTGCCATTCAGCAAGACCTGTACGGACTGGAGAGCTGGGCAGCAATAAAACACATGAGGTTTAACAAAAGCAAGTGTAGAGTCTTGCACCTGGGAAGGAATAACTGCAGTTATAACAGTACAGGTTAGGGCATGACCTGCTGGAGAAGAGCTCTGTGGAGGACACAGGGATCCTGGTAGATGACAGGTTGGTGATGAGCCAGCAGTGTTCCCTGGTGGCCAAGAAAACCAGTGGTATCCTGGAGTGCATTAAAAGGAGCATGGCCAGCAGGTCAAGGGAGGTGGTCCTTCCCCTTTACTCTGTCCTGGTCTGGCCTCACCTGGAGTACTGTATCCAGTTCTGACACCCCCGGTACAAAAAGACAGGGATCTCCTGGAGAGAGTACTGTGAAGGACCACAAAGATGATAAAGGGCTTGGAGTATCTCTCTTATGAGGAAAGGCTGAGTGATCTGGGTCTGTTCAGCCTGGAGAAAAGAAGACTCAGAGGGGATCTGATTAATGTCTATAAATATTTTAAGTGTGGGAGTTAAAGAGACATGGCCAACCTTTTCTCAGTGGTCTGTGGGGACATGACAAGGGGAGACAGCCATAAACTGGAGCATAGGAAATTCTGCACCAATATGTGAATGAACTTCTTCACAGTAATGGTGATGGAGCACTGGAACAGGCTGTCCAGGGAGGTTGTGGATTCTCCTTCTCTGGAGATATTCAAGACCCACCTGGATGCCTACCTGTGCAACCTGCTGTAGTGAGCCTGCTTTGTAGGGGGGTTGGACTCAGTGATCTCTTGCAATCCCCACAATTTTGTGATTCTGTGATTCAGCACTTAAAATCATTAACATAGGGTTCCATCCCCTTACACGTACTCTGTCTTTTTGTTTTGGTGGTCCTGGAAACACTGGTGATCATCTCATTGTGTCCTTTAGTTTAATTTTCTGGCCTTTTTATTTTATTAGGAATGGAAAGTTCCTTTTGTGAGATGCTTTTCTGACTACAGGACCAAGGACTAGTTCTTAGCTGTGCTTATCTTTCATGTGCCCTTGTGGAGTGGTCTTTGTAGGCAAGAACCTTCTGTGTACAGTCTATCTCCTGTTATCTAAAATAGTCACAGTGCTCCCCAATAACAGTACATCAGTGGCTACAGTAGTCCTAACTTTCTTTGATTTCCAAGTATCATTGCTCATTTTCTCTCTGATTTGCAAGAACTGCTGCAGAGGACAAAAGTACTTTACAACAAAACAGCCCTGATAGATTGATAATTAATAGATTGTTTGTGACTGCTTTTTTTTTTTTTAATAGTAATCCATGATCAGTAAATAAATCTTACATCTCATCAAAAAAATTTAGTGCAACTTATAATGTAAATGAAAATGGTTCTTAATAAGCTTACTTTCAGATTTATAACCTGAACTGGCAAAAAAAAAAAAAAAAAAAAAGGCATTTGCTATTCTGATTCTGTTTGGTGCTCCATTACTCGCTTCCAAGAGTGCCTACGTCAAATGCTCCCATAGCAAGAAAACATCTGAACATTTCAAGGTTGGTTGTGAAGGACTCTGCACTGACTTTCTTTTTTTACACTGCAACTCACTTTGCTGTTGTCAGGTAATCTGCTGACCACACAGAATGCAAGTGCCTGCTGAGGTGATTGAGTGATTCATGCAGACTCATGCACTTGACACACAGAAAAATTTAAGTATCTGTCTTATTTCTTATTACTTGTATATAAGTCATCCCCAGTCAGGACCATATGTCTTGTAATAGTACTCTACAATATCAGTACTCTACAAAATGTGTTTAGTATATACTTTTTGATCAGATTTGCTGCATCTTTTTTTTTTTTTTTTGGTTCTATTCTTTTCTAAGCATCCATTGTTGGCCATTCTTAGAGTCAGGAATTTGTGCTACATAAATAAAAGTATATTTATTAAGTGAGAATTTTTTGTATCTTTTCTTAAAATGCTATGTAAGCATTCTGTATGCAATATTATTTTAGGCTGTGTACTAAAAACATCTATCTGGGATTTCATTGTAGCAAAAATATATTGCTCCACTGCTATATCACAAAGTAAGCTTTGAGTTTATTACTTTGCTACGTTAATTAATTTATTAAATATTAATGATGAAAAAGCCATTCAAGTGATGTTAAATAGAGAGCTTCAGTATTGCTGGTATGTTATTATCCCATTTATCAGCAGCTATGCATAAGATGTACAAAGCAATATAGCTGGTATGTTCATACCATATGTTGTTAATCTAGTTAATGGAATAACAAATACATAGCTGAGTCTGTTAAATGAGAGACTTAAAGAATGCATTTGTGTTGAAATACTTTATCTTCCACAGGCAGGATGATTAAGCTGTCTTTTTTTATCTCATATAAAGAAGGTAGTATAAATAAAAACAAATTAGAATTATGTTAATTATCCCAAATATTGATCTGACAAAAGCTCTAAACTGAAACAAATGCACTTATTTTTAGATAAATATTATGTAAAGTTATATTAAGTGTAATTTAATCTTCAAAATTATTTGTATGTCTTTACATACTGAATTTTACTTAATCTCCTTTATATTTGCTTATTATATTTCTTCGGTTTGTTACTATTTATTGCATTGCATCAATATGAATTTTCATCTTCCTTCTGTTCTCCTTAAATAGATGTAATAAAATGTCAATTTTCTGAGCTGTAACTCAGAATGTCAATTTTGGAAGTTGATGTTTTTTTTTTGTTTTTTTTTTTAATGTAAGTATGTCATAGTTATTGACCTAAAGCTCAGAGACGAGACTGAAAATTCAAACTCTGTTGTGTTTTTCTTCACTTAATGTACTTTCTTGTACAGTTCCCTAAACACTGCTCATTTCTTTTCCTTTATCAGTATTGTCTTTCATTAGTTTTAAAAGTGATATATTTATGAAACTATGATTTATAAATGATCTTCTATTAAACATACTGATTATTAATTTGTTCTTTTAATAGTTCAAACCATAGTAAATCAATTCTATTACATGTGAAATCTGATGTTCAGAATTTCTGATTGCAACTATACTTTCGAATATTCCTTTATGACTGTAATTAACTTACGCAAATGAACCACTCACAAGTAATTTCATAATCAACAATGTTAACTTTTGAAGGGTAGTATTTTGTTCTAAATATTGCAAGTACTTAGTGCTGCTCATCCTATTTTGAACAGGAATATTGCTTGTATTTTTTAATGTGATATGTTTATTAAAAAGGTATATATATTCCACAGCGTAATAAATCCAGTCAAAAGCTGTGGCTGTGTACTCAGCAAAGCAGTGTTGAGGCCAACATGTCATGTCTCTTACTACACTAGCTTTGTGTTAGTCATTTCTTTATATCAGTAAGTTTACGTTGATTTAGTACTGGAACAACTGAGATTGAACACAAAAAAGAAAAAGAGTATTTTGTGAAAGACAGTTGCCTTTTGGGAAAATTTATAGAGCAATGGCTGTCACAAATCTTCTGACTAAATACTTCCAAATTACATTGTCCATAATTTTAGACTATTTTACCTAATTTGGAATATTCTTTGAGTTTTATATCATTCTGATTGTCTTTTATAGTACGAGACCTAGGTGTCTGGACTCGTATGAGAATATTTCTAGGAGCAGACTGTACAATCAAGCTCCCTCCTCATCTTTGTTTCTGTTTCATGTTGATGACTTCATTGCCATGCTATATAGAGCTTCATTACTTATTGTTCTCTATTCTGATGTTTAATATAAACTTTCACAGCGAATATTTCAAAGCTGTGTTAGAGTAAAAGGTTGTAGAGCTTAGGACTTCTTTCCTTACGAGCGCTGTAATGAAAGTGTTACACAAAGACTGATTTTTTTAATCTTTATTGTGAATCAAAGTAGATATTTCTAGTATCCATTGTTACAGAAGATGTGACCTCAGTGTGCCTTCTATGACTGTTCTGCCTGAGTTTACTGTGAAAAACATAATTAGCCTTAGATTCACACAGAGATTCATAGTCTGCTCTGACTCATCAAGATAGTATCGCTCTTAGGTGTGTGACAGTGTGCGTCCTCTCTCCCACCCCCAGCTTCCTCCTTCAGCCAGGTTGTTATGCCCAAGGGTTTATCAAACAACGAGGTGAAAAAGACCTTGCCCTTCTTCGGAATTGGTAACAATCAAAGTATTGCCAGGAGACAGTTAATGTCCACCACAATGCCATCTCAAACTAGGTGCTCAAAGAACTGATAGCAGGCAATTGGTTCAGTAGATAGCAATGCTAAATACTATAAGTCATCTTACCCCATAAAGCGCAAACAGCCCAAGAGCCCCTTTGAGCTCTCCTTGCAAGCAGCTGGCTGTGCACCATGATCTTGCCTTAAATAGGGATGTCTCCTGAAGTTACTCAGGCCTGTGCAGAGATGCACCTCTATGTAGTGGCGCCTTGCCTATCCAAATCCTCTGTAAGTGGTTTACTGATCTAAGTGTACTAGCTTCGCTAAGATTTGATCTTAGATTTACTATGAAACCCCACCCTCTATGTAGCAAATTGTCAAGGCTAGCTAACTATTCTAAATCTTATTAAAACACTGACTTTGTCGTTTAAATTAGTATATTTTATATTCGTAAATATCTTTTTGCCTCTTTCTTACGAGTAGTAAGAAGTAGTTTCCATCCATGTAGTAGTTTCCATCTGTGACAAAGCATGTGCATCAGCTTTATGTATCTGAGGAATTTTCCCATAAAAGGGATTAAACTGATGATTGAGGGTTTTTCCAGGAACATAAATTCCATGTCAAATTGGACCTAGCTCTGTAAATGACTTTGCGATACCAGTCATGGCAGTGCATTTTAGTGTTCTTTATAAAAAATAATTACGTAAGCTTGGGGGCTAGACTCTTCTAAAATTTTAAATGATATGATAAAGACATCCAAGAATTATATTTATACATGTCTGCAGAATGAATGAAGAGCTACACAGGCTGTCCAGTAGGAAACACATAGAACCTAATTGTGGGAATCAAATTTTGTTTCTGCATTAGAATTAGATAGTATTTTTTTATTTCATGGTCTCCACTGCCATAGTTCTTTTTGGGAATCTTTCTACTTTACTTTCTTTACTTTACTTTTTTCTTTTACTTTACTTTCCGCACCACATCCTTATCTCCAAATTGAAGGGATGTAGATTTGATGGGTGGACCACTCAATGGATAAGAAATTGGTTGAAAGGCCACAGATAGAGGGTGGTCATGAATGGCTCTCTGTCCAGGGAGGGGCCGGTAACGAGCGGCATCCCCCAGGGGTCTGTCTTGGGACCGGTGCTCTTTAACGTCTTTATCAATGACATTGATGACGGGATCAAGTGCACCCTCAGCAAGTTTGCTGACGACACCAAGCTCAGTGGTGTGGTTGACATGGTGGAAGGAAGAGATGCCATTCAGAGGGACCTTGAGAGGCTAGAAAGGTGGGCCTGGGTGAACCTGATGAGATTTAACATGGCAAAGTGCAGAGTTTTGCACTTGGGCCAGAGGAATCCCAGGCATCCATACAGACTGGAAGGAGCGGTCCTTGAG
>JAOWBP010000001.1:131341707-131374944 GCA_028571105.1 Tragopan temminckii | reverse complement strand
CCAGAGAGGTTGTGGATGCCCCATCCCTGGAGGTGTTCAAGGCCAGACTGGATGGGGCCCTGGGCAGCCTGGTCTAGCATTAAATGGGGAGGTTGGTGGCCCTGAATGTGGCAGGGGGTTGGAGATTGATGATCCTTGTGGTCCCTTCCAACCCTGGCCATTCTGTGATTCTGTGATTACTTGGGGGGGGAGGGTCTCTGATAGTTTGCATCACTTATCTTCTAGATGAACCTTCCCCAGGAATGCATGCTCAGTATACAGGTGTGTATGTGTATATTTTGTTATACATGTTGCAAGAATGTCCTGCACGAGATTGATCAAACCAGAGAACAAGTCATCACATGTCCAAGGAAGTGCCTGAAGAGACATCAGGAAGGCCTGGCATTGCCCCGCCCCCTGATGCTCTTTGTTTAACGAAGACTTTGATGAAAATCACCATATCAATACAACTGAGACATCTTGGAAATAACAGGACAGCTACTGACTGACACCAGATAACACACAAACTAATAAATGTAAAGCTTTGATAAGATTGTGAACCTGGAGTACCCAGCCAATGGGGAAACAGGGAAGGGGGATTGGCAAAGGGAGAAACGAGGTACAAAAGCTGTCATTGCGTCCTTAGGGGTGCTCCTGCCTGTGGGACACCTGCCATTGCAATCACGAATAAAATCTGCTTTTATCAGAGATACCGTCCTGACAAAATTATTTGTTTATTTCCAACATAATGAAGTGTATGTCTGTCCCTGCTTTAGATAGAGCATCTTCTTGTGGAAGTTAATAGCTTTAGAGCCACGTAAGCTTCGTTTTTGAAGTGACTCAAAATTGATCACTCTATCCAGTATTACAATGTACTGACCAGTCATTCTCAGTATAAAAAAATGAACTCATAAATTACTGCTTCCTAAATGGACAATTACCTATAGGTTGGGTATTCATTTAAGAAATGAGAGCATCTGGTTGATGTACCTACTCAGTCTGTGGATAGAAGACTATTCTAATGAGGCTATTTGAGTTCGGATTAGTGATTCTTGAACTTTTTTTTGTATAAAATTACTGAATATTCACTGAATCAGAGACCTGAACATGAAACTTTAATTTCCCAGTGGTGTGCCCTCAATTCTGAGGCTGTAAAGTCATTTTTTCTCACCATCTGAATTAATACTTTATTACTACAAAGTGGAACAGCTTCAAGAGGAAAGACAAAGGATGGACAATCACCCCTTCTGCTGTAGCTGTTCATCTCCAGTGCAAAGTACCCAGTTTCTAATCACCCACTGATCTGAAGCTATGCAGAAGTGGAGATGTATCAAGTTCCATTTAATTGCCTTTCTCACTGTCACTAAATTGATCACTACAGGTTTATAGACATCTGAAATGTTAGTTGTGCTTTAAAAATAAACTCTTTGGCAGCTTGAATTAAACAGCAGAATAGAGTTAATGAACTCCGTGGCAGATTGAAATGAATATTTATTCCTTTCCTGTTGTATAATATCGTATCTTACATAGTCCTGTGTTGCATCATTCTATGTGAAGTACTATAAGTTTTTTAATCACTGCAATACCACACCTCTAAATAAATACTGTTACTCTGGAAGAGTTTATGTTTCTAATGAGTAGATTACAAGAATGTATTCACTTGCCTGTTCAATGTTATTGATAATTTCTTCTTCTGAAAATAGAGATTTCTTTGCAGTACCTTAATAATTTTCCTTTCAATTTCCATTAACCCTAATCATATCATTCATTAATCTGTTATTCTCTAATGTCTTCTAGAGGTTGGTTGTTCTAGTCTTATGTAGATGTACTCCGTTTTTGGTGCCATCTAGAAATCTATTCCAATTCTCCAAATTACTGATATTTATAGTCCATGTAAGGAAGTACATGAACTACTAAATTCCACAGTGATGTTACGCATTTCTCCAACACTGGAGGGTTTACAGAACAGATATCTGTCAGGAATGTCATAGGTATAGTTGTGCTAACATTGGAGCAGTTAAAATGGCTTTTAAATGCAGAAATAAGTTTATCTCAAAAGGGAATCAGTGAATATGAATATAAATATTCTTTGTCAAAAGACATTCCCAGTACCTGTTCTTTTTCACCTAAATAACCTAGCACTTCACTGTCATGCAAATGAAATGAAATACATCTTTTCTTATTTATTTCCTACAGTACTGGCAATATTTTCAGAATGTTACTGTCCAGGGAAAAGCTGTTTCAAAGTTCTCTTTAAATTCCTAATTGGGGAAAGTATATTGATTGACAGCAGAAAATAAAGGTGAAAGGAAGAAGATAGATGTATCCTGAAGGTGAGTCTGTTTGAAAATTATGATTTAGTCTGCATTAATAAGAAAATTATGCACTGAGCTTGCAATTTATTTAACTTTTTCTGTGGCTGATTTATATAGAACAAACGTTCTTCACTATTATTATTTAAGCAGTGTGTGTGTTCTCTTTCACCAATTTCTAAGAAATTATAAAGAAAAGGATGAGAATAATGAAGCAGACTAAAAGTCAGAAGAAACTAGACAAGGTAGTGAACTCTCTCCCCTGCTGGTAGGTTTATTGTCTTTTTTAATGTGAATTATTATTTCATTAAAGTGATACTATAATATAACAGAAAACACTTTTGAAATGGATAATTTTAAATAAATAGTCTTTTTTCCTAGAAATGTAATTTGAATGTCATAGCAAATAATTTGAACTTAATAGAAATGACCATTTAAATGTAACCTGTTTAACAACAAAAGAGGAATATAATTACTAATAACATATTATTTTAAAAAAGCTTCTAATATGTACAGTATTTCTTACATAAAGCACACAAAAAAATTTCATCCCTTATATATCCATATTAGCTTTCGGTATTTGACATTTTTCTGTAATTTTCACACATTTGTTAATTTTTAGGCACATGTATAGGGCATATGAAATGTCAAGGCAAGCTGTAATATATTCTGTCAAAGTCAGATTCACACACTTTGCCAGGTATTTATGACACCGAGATTTGATTAGCACAGCACTGAAAGATAAGCTACAAGCCATAAGAAATGTCACCTAACTCTAGAAAAGCTGTCCACTGAGCAAATTCAGCCATGGTAAATATAGCTGTCCAATGGGTATGGAACACACATTCTTCATTTGAAAATTGTTTTCTGAAACTCTTTAACTTCAGCTCTGTCTCTGATAACTTTTAGATGCATAAATATTAATCTTATGTGCTCGATTGGATAGTAGGTTGATTTTCAATTTGTTTGTTTTTTTTTTTTTTTTTATTGCTAATAGTAATTTAATATCCAACTAAAGGATTTACAAATACTTAATGACAAGTTGTTTCGTAACTATCTCTTGTGATGATGCAAGCATTGTACTGGCCTGGAACAAACCACCACATGGTGATTGCCAGTATCTGTGTTTGTATGTAACTCACAGATAAACTCAGAAGATCTTTCAGAAAAGCGGCAAAATTATTTCAAAAGAATCTTTGAGATTATAAGCATCAAGTCATTTAACATGCATGTAATAGACACAGCATATTTGTGTGGAAAAGCCACTGTTTGCTTGGATTGCAATGTGGACATTTAGCCTGTATTCAAATTTGAATTCTTTACTTTGTTCTTCTGTGAGATATTCATGGAGTGGACATTCAATAGTTCTGCCAACCTAAGTGTTATTTAACTTACCTTATTATGGTATTAAAAGGGAAGTTTAGCTGGCCTACTTAGGCATCTGAGGCACAGTGCCCAATGAATGCTTCAGTCAAAAACTTCTCTGGTTCACAAAAGTAATCTGAGAGGTCTGGCTTGGTATAATTTTGACTCAGACTATAGGTATATCCATCTCCCGTATTAAAATAATTTAAATAAACTTATACGTTGATGGAAGAATTTGACTTGATAGGGATAGTCAGAACTATCTTTCCTTGTTCCAGTTGATTTCTGTGAACTATCTTTCCTTGTTCCAGTTGATTTCTGTCAACTTTCTGCATAAGCTCTTAATGATAAAAAATCTACTTAATCCTGAAAATGGTGATATGAACTCCACCTCTTGTTAGTATGAGAGGATCAAGTTTGCTAATTCTCTAAGATACAGTTCTTGCAATTGCTCTCAGTGTTGCTTTCTCTCTCACTAAACCTTGACATTGAGACTGTGTTTAGTTCATAATAAAAATGGGCAGAGCAAGGTTAAAAAAATAAAGCCAAACCAGTCAAACTTTCAAATATCTATATATATAGTCTTTGTTTATTTATTTATTCATTTTGCCTTGTAATGCTGGCTGTGGTAAGTGTCTAAACTGAAACAAAAAATTCAAATAGATTTACCTCAATATGTGACGCTCATATGCATCTGCTACCACATGGGATGCCTGTCTGAGACATATGTCCAGGTTTGGCAGATGTAACAAGAGACCTGGATATCCTTACCCTTCTAAACAGCACCTTAAGATTTGTTCATAAATCCTAGGGAGTAACAAATGGTAGCTCTATCTTTGTCTCATATTTTCTGTCTTCAATACTCCAATGTTCAAGGAAGTTTATGGGATTCCAGTGTATGGGAATTTTGTCATCTTCATTGTAAATTATTCTGCTGCAGCTGAGCAATTACATTTTGCAGTTTGCAGAATCGTTTAGCTGAAGCCCATTGGTTGAATACCTGCTTGACTCAGTTATTTTAGTACATCTGCACATCTGCTAAAGTTGCAAAGGAAAAGAAGTGTTAAAAACAACAAGCAAATCAATATAAATTCATGAAGTATAATGACATTTCTACCTCATACATCATTTAATAAAAGTTATATATTACTGTAATTACCACACACTATAGAAATATAACTTAAATTAGCAACATATATTAAAAGTGATATGCCATAAATGATAAAAAGCATCCCTTCCACAGTAAGAGCAAAGCAAGTCAGAGACCACCTATTGTTTGTTATGTGTAACAGTCCTAAAGTTTTCATGTATTTCATAGCACTGCTTTCATCCCAGTACATAATTACGATTCTACTTCTTCCATTACAAAGTTTTATTGTACAGTGATTGATCATGACAGACTGTAAAGATTGTTCTGTGTTTTTTCTTGTCTTAATATGCTTTTTTTTTTTTTTTTTTTTTCCCCCAGCCTTCTGACTGCAGAATTGAAAGGCAAAGATATGAAATGTGCAAGAATCCACTGACAATTCATATATGCTCATGGGAGAAGAAATATTTTCTTACATTTTCTTTTGGCATCCCCTACTGGCATACAGCTGTAAAAACTCCTTCATGAGACCAAAGATCTCAAAAAGGCTTGCTGAGCTTCTTTAGCTCTAAGTTCTTTTGATTGTTAATAACAATAAAATTGAAGGCATGTTAATGTGAAATAGTTTATATTCTTCTCAAGCAACATGAATTCATTGCTTCAGTGAGTATATGATTTTCTTAAACAGTAAATCAAATTTCTGAACTTTCTTTGCATGTTACACAAATTTGATTTCACTGTGTAATAGAAATAAAGAGATAATCTGGATGTATTTTTTTTTTTTTTAATTCTTAACAAGAAAGGTTTGTAATTTTTTGTTTGTTTGTTTATCAAAGACGATAAACTAGTATCCCAGAATTATAACCTGCAAGTTCTTATTGAATGCAGAAGTGTTGGGTAGCTGCACTTTCGTGTAAAAATATCTAAAATCTCCATTAATGTTAGGAGTTAGAATGTGTATGCTGGCTGTGGAAAATGATACGGGGAGACTAAATAGATAGCAGTGTTCTAAGTTTGCTTGTAACAGTATTTTCTACATACAGTTTTTGGGTTGTTTGTTTGTTTGTTTTTGGGTTGTTTTTATCTTTATTAAACTTGCCTGTGTGAGTTTTCTCATTTCACTTTCTGTTGATACTTATCATGCACAGAAAACTAAATAACTTTAAATAGAAATCAAGTAGTCCACTACTGTATAACTAGGTGTTGATCAATGTCACTTTCTAAATGACAAATGATTTCCAATTGCACATTTTGTTCATTTTTTAAAAATGACCATTAATCTCTAGTCATGATAAGATCAGATTATGGACAACTAAATATTAACACTTCCCATTAACCTTAAAATGTAATTATGATTGTCAGATGAAATAATATAATCATTTGTCCTTTCATATTATATATTAGACAGGAGTAGCCTCTTCCTTCTATCATAGACTATTTCTGCTATTTGCCTAACATACCTTTTTTTTTTTAATTATTTTTAACCCATGTCTGAATACATGCACATATAGAAGAAACACCATATTTTAACTTTTATTGCCTTCTAGATTGATTGTATTTACTTTTTAACTGCAGGCTATTAGTATTTCTTTAGAGTTAATGAGTGGATTATGCCTTCTTTGCAGATGAGAACTGTGAGGTGAGGTCAGCTCAGTGACTTGTGAATTGGTAACACCTGCCTGCAACACCAGAATTATAGGAGACTTTGTTCCCCAGTGTATACTTTAATCATTCAGTAGAATGTAATTTCTTCTGGCTATGGAATATAAACTAATGTGATTTATTTCCATTTATAGTGAAAAAACTTGCCACGTCCCTTCATTTTCAAGACAATAAAAATGTGAAAGATGCGTAATATTTGTAAAAAGAATGATGGTAACACCAATGTTATTAATAAAGAGCCACAAGGCACAAAGCTATGTCCAGATTTGTAAACAACAGAGGACCAGAAAGAGGGTTACCATTTTCTATGCTTAATTGCTAGCACCTTCTCTAACATTTCCTTGCTATGCACCAGCTGTTCTCCAGAAAGTGTTTGGACTTGAACACATATCCTAGTAGGCAGTTTGAAAGAAAAAATCCTCTCTGGGGATGAGAGAGTTTGTAGAAGAGGATACAATAAAGGCTGTGCCACCTAAGCCTGAAGGCCATAGAAGTGTCCCCGGGCTCTATATTTACTTGTAGAAGGCAGCATATAACTGTATCCAAACTGATTTCTTAACAGCTGCTGTATTTTTAACCATGAACCAATTTGTCAGTCAGTGCAGTATCTTACTGCAGTTCTTAGGCTGTGCTAGAATAAATTCCCATTCCCTGGTATTTTAGAGCATCAAATATCCGATTATGTAAGTAGGGTAAATTATACTGCCAGGTGGACCACAACCCACACTGAATACAAAATTTGTCTACCTTGAAATTTATATTGGAGTCAAATGTGATATTTCTGTTGTTTAGAATGCTCCATAATATTCACAAGTTCATATGTTCTGATATAATCTGTTGTCTCCCTACAGATCTATTTATGGGGGAAGTCACATTTTTACTTTTCGCTTTCAAAGTGTACCTGACTTGTCTGCTATGCAGGTTCAGTATTTTTTATCTAAAAGACACTCAGTTGAAAATTTGTGACCCTGTGAAATCAAGGAAGATGTCTATACTGTCTATACTATACTGTTTTTTAAAACGTAAAATTAAAATTATATATTTTATATTCAATGAGATGATATAACACAGGCTATTTTTTTTCCTGCAGGCTAGAACAAAAAGAGTAAGAAGTTATTTTTCTCTTCTGTGAAGCAAAACTTCAATGTTGCAGATTCCAAAGATATTTGACAAACAATTTAGGATCAGGCTTATATCACTTCATGAAGTGCAAACTTGTTCAAATCTTTTATCCTCACTCAGAGTAGCAGTAACTGGACTGAAGATTAAGGGCTTTTTAAAAGTGTAAATTAATTCCATCTGTTGATACCTCCTCCACTGTAAGCAAATAGCTACTATCAGAAGTCAGACTTCAGAAAATGTTCTGAAAACAAAATATATACATACATAATAAATACATATTACTTACATTTTCATAGCTCTGAGATGATACCAGAATAAGAGATCATTACATATTGAAAGTTCATATAGAAAACATAAACAGTAAGAATATAATAGGACTTAGTGTTTGTTAATTTAATAAAATTGTCAAAACTGCAAAGCAAAACTCATGTATATATATATTTTTTCTGTGACTTTCCCCCCAGTGTCAAAGAAAGGCAAATCCAAGATACAGTTGCTTTAATAATTCTAGTATTTAATTCTAGGAGTATAACACTGGTTACCTATCTGCTGCCATTCAATGGTTTTGATTTCTGGTTTTCATTCCTTTTTATTAAGTACATTCTGTATAGCAAAGTCTACTGTCTCATCATTTGAAAGTAACAGCAGTAGGTCACTCAGAGCATGTTTTCTCAGAAATGAAAACATCACATATTTTATAATTTTTGAGACACAGACAAGTAATGTATCCCTGTTCAAGACAGGGATACTGACTCCAAAGACCTAGTATTCAAAAATCTCTGCTTAGCGTTGGGTAAGAATAATCATTCCAAGCCTCTTCCCTTTCTTTAGAAGAAGCAGTGCTTTAGTACATCCTACTTATCTCTCATGTGTTAGAACAAAATAGAAATAAATAAAACTTTAAGTTATGTGTTTATTTCATGTCTAACAACCTCTGCTTCATATTTTTCTCAGAAATAGGCTTTGATATATCTTATCTTCATTCCTGAAGACATTCCTTATAAAAGCTGCAGAACAGAGTGGGGGAAAAACACACCACATAATTTAATATATTTAATATTTAATAACGTTTTCTTTCCATGCACAAGAGAACTATTATCCTCCCTGTAGCAATGCTGTAGAGTCAGAAGTGTGTTTCTGGTCTGAACATGCAAACTTCTGCCTATTATGCTGCGCTATGCTGAGCGTTGAAGTCTTATTCAGCTTTTCCCTAACTTTTTTTTTTTTTTTTTTTTTTTTTTAGAGGGGATTTAAAAAATATTTGTTTTTTGTTAAAATATAAAATACTTTTTTTTTACCCATATCTAGCTTAACAAAATGAGAGTGTCTGCCCTGGTCAGGCCTCACCCAGAGTGCTGTATCCAGTTCTGGGCTCCCTGGTACAAAAAAGACAGGGATCTCCTAGAGAGAGTCCTGTGGAGGGCCAAAATGATTATAAAGGGCCTGGAGCATCTCATGAGGAAAGGCTGAGTGATCTGGGTCTGTTCAGCCTGAAGAAAAGAAGACTGAGAGGAGATCTGATTAACATCTATAAGTGTGGGAGTTAAAGAGACATGGCCAACCTTTTCTCAGCGGTCTGTGGGGACACAACAAGGGGAGACAGCCATAAACTGGAGCGTACGAAATTTTGCACCAATATGTGAATGAACTTCTTCACAGTAATGGTGATGGAGCATTGGAACAGGCTGCCCAGGGAGGTTGTGGATTCTCCTTCTCTGGAGATATTCAAGACCCGCCTGGACATCTGCTGTGCAACCTGCTGTAGTGAGCCTGCTTTGTAGGGGGGTTGGACTCAATGATCTGTGGAGGTCCCTTACGGCCCCCACAATTTTGTGATTCTGTGATGTATGTACATGTATAGGTACCACACAATTGAGATCCAGAAAAGCTTAAGTGCAATCTTTTTAATTTTAGATTTTGCTCATTTATTTGATTTTTTATTAAACCACTACAGTAAATACAAATATTTTTATTTAAATACAAAAGAAAACATCCACTTATTATATGATAAACAAACTCTTAATATGGAGCACAATAGGAGAACCACTGAAATCACTGAGAAATCCTCCACTGTTTCTGATTGCTGAATGTCAGCAACAAATATCTGTATTCCATAAATTATAATAATTTCTTACATATCAGACAATTTGTACAAAAACTTCTTGTTGTCGGTCATGTAACTGTGATGATTAGGAAATGACTCAGTAAAATTCATACATTCTTCAAAGACTGAAATTAAGCTTTTTTATGAAATATGCATGTTTATGAAAGATGTATGTTAGCATATTTACAGAGGCAACCTGTGCGTTGTCTGATTTAGGGTGCATCCTCATTTCTTATTTTACTCCTGCAGATTATTCAGCTGCTAGTTTAACAGCTGTATGTGTTATCATCTCTTGTAACATTACACAAATATGATAGATTGGAGATGATAGTTTAAGATCTATTTACTTTAAATTTACGTTTGCATGCATTTAATCCCTCATCTCTGGTACATAATAAATAAATACAATTTTACATATATTTAATCCCTCATCTCTGGTACATAATAAATAAATACAATTTTACATATATTTAATTTTACATATTTTAAATGTGTTGTAGTCCTCTAATCTATGATTCCATTGCTTTCAGACATCCTTTTTTTCCTCCCACAAATATGCAAATAGATACAAGGAAATATATGACCAATTGATATTTTGAAAAATGCTAACTGAAGAAGATAAATGTAGCCCTCTTCTGAAATTCAGTTCATTAGCATTAAAGTCTTGACCATGTAGAATATTAGAATCATAGAATCATAGAATAACAAGGTTGGAAAGGACCTGCAAGATCATCCAGTGCAACTGTCCTCCCACTGCAATTACTACCACAAGCTACTAAACCATATCTCGTAGCTCCTCATCCAGACGTCTCTTGAACACTGCCATGGAAGGCAACTCCACCACCGCCCTGGGCAGGCCATTCCAGCACCTGACCATTCTCTGAAAGAAAAAAATTTTCCTTATGTCTAATCTAAATCTCCTCTGGTAGAACTTGTGGCCATTTCCTTGGGTTCTGTTTGCTGCCTGGGAGAAGATGCCAAACCCCTCCTTGTCACAACCTCCCTTCAGGAAGTTGTAGAGTGGAATGAGGTCTCCCCTGAGCATTCTCTTCTCCAGACTAAACAATCCCAGCTCCCTCAGCTGCTCCTCATAAGATTTGTGATCCAGACCCCTCACCAATTTTGTTGCCCTTCTCTGAACATGTTCCAGGGCCTTGATGTCTTTCTGGTAGTGAGGGCCCCAAGACTGAACACAGTACTCGAGGTGTAGCCTCACCAGTGCTGAGTACAGGGGGACGATCACCTCCCTGTTCCTGCTGGTCACACCAGGATAGCATTGGCCTTCTTGGCCACCTGGGCACTTTGTTGGCTCACGTTCAGCCGAGCATCGACCAACAGCTCCAGGTCCATTTCCTCTTCACAGTCATCCAGCCACTCAGACCCAAGCCTATAGCGCTGCATGGGGTTGTTGTTGTGGCCAAAGTGCAGGACCCCACAATTGGCCTTGTTGAACCTCATCCCATTCACTTCAGCCCAGCGATCCACCTTATCCAGATCCCTCTGAAGGGCCTCCCTAGTCTTGGGCAGATTGACACTGCCTCCCAACTTGCTGTCATCTGCAAACTTACTGAAGGTACACTCAATCCCCTCATCTAGGTCATCAGTAATGACATTAAACAAGATGGCCCCAGTACCGACTCCTGGGGGACACTACTTGTAATGGGTTGCCAGCTGGACTTAACTCCATTAACTAATACCCATTGGGCATGGCCCTCTAGCCAGTTCCTTACCCAAAGAAGGGTATACCTGTCCAGGCTACAGGCAGCCAGTTTCCTCAGGAGATTACTGAAAGACTGTGTCAAAGGCTTTGCTGAAGTCTAGGTAGACTACATTAAGAGTCTTTCCCTCGTCTACCAGTCTGGTCACCCCGTTGTAGAAGGAGATGAGGTTGGTCAAGCACGACCTGCCTTTCATGAACCTGTACTGGCTGGGCCTGATCCCCTGGACGCCACGCACCATATGATCTCACCCAAGATTATTTGCTCCATAACTCTCCCAGGTACTGAGGTCAGGCTGACAGGCCTGTAGTTCCCCGGATCCTCCTTATGGCCCTTCTTGTAGATGGGAATCACATCAGCAAGCCTCCAATCCTCTGGGACCTCTCCAGATAACCAGAAGTGCTGGTAGATGGCAGAGAGGGGCCCGGCAATCATCCCTGCCAGCTCCCTCAGCACCCGAGGGTGAAGCCGTCTGGTCCCATGGACTTGTGACAGTCCGGATGGAGGAGGAGCTCTCTGACTGTCTCCACCTGAATCACCAGGGGTGTATTCTGCGTAGCATGCCAGACTTCCAGATCAGGATGTAAAGTGCCCTGTGGATAACTGATCTGCCTATTTAAGGCAGATGTAAAGAAGGCATTGAGGACCTCAGCCTTCTCCTTATCCTCAGTGATCACATTTCCCACTGCATCGAGTAAAGGATGAAAATTCTCCCTGGTTCTTCTCTTACCGTTGATATATTTGTAAGAGGATTTCTTATTCTCTTTTACTGCAGTGGCCAATCTGAGTTCAAGTTGAGCTTTTGCCTTCCTAACTTCCTCTCTGCATACCTTAACAACTTCCTTGTAATCTCCCCAGGTAGCCTGTCCCTTCTTCCAGGGGAGATAGACTCTCTTCTTCTTCCGGAGTCTCAACAATAGTTCCCGGCTCGTCCACACTGGTCTTCTTCCCCTATGGTTTGCCTTATAGCATTCAGAAACAGCCTGTTCTTGCTACTTTAAGATTTCCATCTTGAGGAGTGTCCAGGCTTCTTAGACCCCTTAAGGAGTGAATCCCAAGGGAGCCCTGCAACAAGCATAACGAACAGGTCAAAGTCCGCCCTCTGGAAGTATTGTGAGTGGTACAGTTTATATTGTTCACACAAACCCAGTTCCTGTCCCCCAGTATGTATGTTTCTGCTAAACAACAGTAAATCTCAGATTCCAGAGCAGAGTGAAGAGGCAGAGACCAGATGTGCCTATGGAGACAGAGGCTTAATTACAGAGCTTGATTGTACTAGTAAGATCATGCTTAACTGTGCATCCTCCTTTGATAATTTAGCCCAGCTGCTCTGCAGCTCTAAAAGCCATGCAGCATGTTTCAGAATACTTTATGCTTTTAATAGAAAGATAGATAGCAATGTATAAAATAATGTTTAAACTAGTTCAATACATAATTGCACATTGTAACAGAAATCTGATTATATTTATTTATTTTGCCTGCTGATAGAAACAGATTCGGTAACTGAAATGACAGGCTCATTTAGACTACACTAAAGTCCCTTGTTCCTCCGGTAGTGTCAAGGCTCTCACTTATTAAAAGCAGAGCTGTTCAGATATTTATATTTTTAAATAAACACTTCCATTAAAGCAGACAAGTGAACAAGCTGTAGTGTGTTTTCCCATATCAGGAAGAAACCTAAATACACATAGTTGTCATCAGACAGATGTCATTTGGCCATAGATAAGCACGTGTTGTTGAGATCTCTGATAAAAATTCTTTGTATGTAAGTGAACAATGTTATTTTCACATTAAGCCTCCTAAAAATCTTGCAGTATCACTGAAGGTGAGTTATGAAGTTCTTATTAGGTGGGAAATTGGCATTTTCCTCTAGTGCATGCTATCCAAAAGTGATTAACAGAAGCAAATTAGTAAAGAATAAGCACCAGGGATGTAGAAAACTTAGACATTTATTTCCAAAGTTTCTGCTTTTAGCCCAATATATTAAAACTATAATAGGAAATAAACATAGTCTGTTCTTGTTTCTGTGTTTCACAGATTCCTAGCTGAATTAAATGATTGTAAAGGGCACTGATAAAAGTTGGAGTAATATCACGTGCATTTTGCTCGTGAGTTCAGCCTGTTCTTCTTGTAGGGAGGAGTCATTAAAATCACATTAGATAAGTGTTTACTTTTCACACTTTTACTCTTCACTGAATTCTGGTTACATTCAAAACATATGTACCAGGTAAAATGCAAAAGAAGCAATCCTCAAGAATATGTCAATACCATTAAAAAGCCTGTAGCCAGGGTAGCCAGTATCACTATGATTTGTGCTGTCAAATTGGCCTGTGATATAGTTTTGCCATAGTACAAGCAGCTCTTTCTTAAACAGCTCCATCACAGTTCAGGGAATACAGTATTCCCAGTGTTCTTTACCAAATCATGGTACAGAATAGTAAAACCTATTGAGGGGCAAATAAATGAAATTGATGAAACTAAATAGTCTGTGCCACCTGATCTCAGAGACAGAGAATCTATCTGGATCCAATTTGTTTATTGGTATTTTCAGATAACAAATTGTTGTAGAAATAAAGTCCATATTACTGTTCAATTGAAAAAGACCATCGTGTCCCTGAATTCAAGGAGCACTTGAAATGTACTTGAAATGGAGAAGATGTGTAGAGGAAAACCAGATTTATATGTAAGAAAATGTGAGCTGTTCAGATTCCTCACTCAATTTACGAGTTACCATTAGAAATCCCTGTTATTCTTCATCTTAATTCCTAACTTCATTTCACTGTGATGTAGTGAAAACATGGAGGCACTTAAAATAAAAACACATAATTGGAAGCCATATATAGTCAAAAACATTTTAATGCAATCTCTACAAAGATTTATAGGTTGATAAAAATGAAATTATTACATATCTGAAATAGTGTACTAGGAGATTTAGTTTTGTTTACGCAAAAATGATTTTGTTATTGCAACTAGAAATAATTACTTGTGGTAATTAGTTATTTTATTATCCGTCAAGCAAACAAACAAGAACGAGGTAAAACGTTTATAGATAAATTATAAACAATATTACCATGCCCTTATTTATTTTTTCCTCTTTAGTATGAGTTTTCTTACCAGCTTCAACAGCACAGGTTCTAAGTCTTTTCCAGTAGTGCAGAAAATTACTTGCTTTTACTGAAATGTGGCTTACCTTTACTGCTAATACCTAATATATTCAGTATATACATTGAAGGAAGAAAGGTGCAAAGGGAGACATGAAACAGAGAGAAAATAATGTCAGCAATTTCAAGGAAAGCAAAAAGAGGGGAAGAAGAAATAAAGCAGAATGTTAGGAGAGAATGGACAAGATTTAGCAGACTTCAGATCCCTGAATACCTCTCAGTAGAGAGGATGTACAAACAGTGAAATAAAGAAGAAAATGAGGTCTCAAATATTCTCAGGGACTCGTGTCCTCTTAAATACTCTTAAATACTTGGATTTGAAAGTACTTGACTGGTAGTGTTGTTTTCTGGATTCTGATGATAAAATAGATAGTAATAATTGATCTATTGTGGATCAGGAGTAAGTTGATACTCAGACTTCCAGTTGCTAAATGATTTTTTTATCATTATGAATTTATTTTCTTAAATTATTTTTCATTTTATGAGTTAGTCTCTTCATATGACTATCCTTGGAGCCCTTATATCCAGATGTTTCTTCAAATTTCTGTCAGTGAAAACTAATTTAATATATGGAACAGCAATATTTTGTAGTCATAGTGAGATAAATATATATATAGATTCAAAAATTTTTGCCTTTCCCAGTCTTATCCGGCTATATGAAAGTATTACTTCTTTCCATCTCACATTTCCAGTGATGTAAATATTGGCATAAATTTGAAACTAAATTAAATTGTTACATTTGTTATAATTTAGAAACCTATCGAGCTTTGACTAAAGATCTACAAGACCATCAACAAATGAACAAAAACAAATAATCCAAGTCTTTGCTTGTTTGATTTTAGTTTACTTTTGTTAAATGTTATTTCAATATCAGAAAACAGCACAATTTTATTGTATTAGTATTTTATTTTCATTATTTAAAACTTACATGATTTTTAATGCTAGACAACAAACAAACAAAAAACTCAAATAAATAAACAACTGTATACTCATATACATACCTTGTTTTTATTTTCCTGTCACATATCTGTGGAAGAAAACGGAGAATCTCTATCAACTGATGTTACACTTTCATTGAATTAAATTGGGCATACTTTATAATTTTTTTCCAATACTGGAAATTATTTAGCAAAGTTGATCTTGGAGCACACAAAATAATTTAGATAAAAACAGCAAATGTGAAATTCACTACTTGCAGAAGGTCTGCTGAGGGCCTATGAAGAACTCACTTCCCACCTATGCCTCATTTTCAAAGTTTCAAAGATTTTAAGCTGACTCCCGGGCGTCATACTTTGTACAAAATACAACATAAGACAAAATAGACAACACAAAAGGATTTGTTGGGACTGAAAGGGTAAAACTTTCTGGTATGATCACATTTTCTGTGGTTTTTGTTTTCTTTTTGATACAGAGTAATTTGTATATTATTTTTACTAGCAATACTAAATATTACACTGATATTTTCAACCTAAATTCTATCACAGATTAGTTATTTTTTAAACTTATGAAGAACACCACCACAAACTTATGAAGTATATCTCTACAGAGAGAAAAGCATTACATTCACCCATAAATCATTCAGTGTTTAAATTATAGCGTTTTAGTAAAATATTTGATTTCACTTTATTGCTTATTTTCTTTCATTTAAGCAGGAATTTTGTTCCCAAACTGGTTTGGTCTTGTTGATTTTCTTTCTGGTGTTTCAGGGATGCATTTATGACTCAATTTCTCAATGATTTCTTTCCATGGATCTATATCCCACTGAGAGTCCTCATTACACAGGAAGCTTTCTCATTGTGTTGAAATGGTCCAATTTTAAGCTCTGATAGAGAGTATGACATAGTTGTTCAAACAGAGATACTTCACGTTATTTGATATACCACAGCGTTTCCAAGAGATATAAATAAGGCTGTAATTTCTGACATTTCTTGTATAGCTGGAGGCCAGGGAGGATGGCAAAGGGCAGGCTGTAAGTAAAGCTTGTAATGAAATAACATTCATGAATAACATTATTTCTTAACGATGTTGAAATACAGATCTGTGGAACTAATGCTTGTTAACTAAACTAATGCTTAATAATATCAAGAGGTAAATTTTGACATACTGAGTGTAACAGAGCAGACTACATTTGCATCCTAAGAAATCAAGGTACATTTCTAAGACCGAAAACCAAATTAGTATTCCAGCTTCAAAACAAGGACTTGTACAGCTCAGAATATCTGTCACATGAAAAAATTGTTCAGTTTGTTTACTTTAAACAAAATCAAGGTCAAATTGATTCATTGGTATATTAATGACAAGTAATTAATGAACAGCTGGTGAACTATGATTGCCAAGTCAGTAACAGTAGTAGTGAAGACAAACCACAATACTAAGCACAAAACATATTTCTAAATACCCTGCTTTAGCTAAGCCCTCTCTTTCTCACACTTCTCACCTACCCACACCAACACACAGACACACCCTCATATGCTCACACAGAGACAGGTCATGCATATCACTAGCTCCCTGGGAATTTGGGGCTTTCCTCTGTGCATGCACACTCTGTTTCTATGGGACATGTACATGCTCTGGCTTTGAATGCACCACCGCTGCTCCCAAAATTTGACTGATCCACACACTGTTCAGAAAACACCCAGTAGACTCATGTTGACACATTCAAGGCATGGTCCCTGCATTGTCACCCTGCATACTTCAGCACATGGTGTAAGATTCCTTGTCAGCATGCAGGTGCTTATACCTCCTCATTCAAACGTCTTTCTATAGGCAATTTTGCCAAATATTAGCCTTGTGATCATCTGCAAAGGTGACCTCGGTTTATTAAAATACATGTGAATGTCCTGGTTTCAGTTGAGATATAGTTAATTTTCTTCATAGAGGCTGGTATGGTGCCATGTTGTGATTTAGGATTATAATAATGTTGATAACATAGAAATACTTTAGATTTTGCTGAGCAGTAATTACACTGAGTCAAGTATTTTTCAAATTCTCATATTGGCCTGCCAGGAAGGAGGGTGCACTAAAAGTTGGGAAGGGGCAGAAGAAAGAGAGCTGACCCAAACTGACCAAATGGATATCCCATGCTATATGACTACATGCTCTGCAATAAAACTAGGGGTAGTTGGCCATGGAGGGATGGCATTGGTTCGGAACTGGCTGTGCATTACTCTGTGGGTAGCGGGGAACTGTACTGTGCATCATTTGTTTTGTTTATTCCATTTTTATTACAAAGGTTGCCATGAAAGTAATGCCTCCAATTTATTTACATGGTAACTATATCAGATTAAAAGAGCAGAATAACACTATTTGATAGAGCAAATTCACAGCTACAAAATGCTATTTTTCAACATGGTCACCACCATTAGCTATGCTTTTTTGTCAGTGATGAACAAAAACCTGCATGCCGTGCTTGTAAATATCTGCATGACCGTTCAGCACATGGTTTGTCTTTCCTATCAATGTCACCACAGCTGAAATGCACCACCCGCGGCCTCACTGTGCACACATCCACTCTTTGGTCTCCATAAATGTTCAGTAAATGTCAATGCGTGTCAATGGGTACCATTTTTTCCACATGAAGGAATTCACTTACACCACCTTTTTGCTTCATAAGCACTTTCGTGTCAGTCTCCACTTTGTCTGTCTGCCCCCCTGCTGCCATATGTTGCACAGCAACAAAATATAACTACTTCTGGGAAGATTCAGCCTCTACTGCCATATAAGCAACATCTGCCTCTGAAATTGTGGGCCAACATAATAAAACAAGAGGCATTAGTTTTGGACCAGGCCTTGTCTTGTCATCATAATTATTGTAAAAGTAATAAAATTCTAAAGAAGTTATAATAACAGATAATAATTATGAAATGTAGTACTAATAAAATATTTAAGTAAATAAGCTCTACCTAAGAATTTCATGGGTTTCTTGATTCTTTCTTCCATCCCACTGGGAGGGAGAAGTGAATGAATGTCTATGTGGTGCTTGACTGCCTGACAGATTAAACCACAATATTTAATTACGTCTTGTGATTCTGATGAAAGAGAAGCCAGAATAGTAACTTGTGGAAACAACTAGGTCTTTTATTCAAAATATTTATTTATGAATTTTGACAAAACCTGACTTAATTATTTAGACAAAAATGTGCTTCTGTCAAAAAGCAGTCTGATATTTTTAACTCTCAGTCACACCGATGTTATTATAAAAGGAAAAAAAAAAAACAAACAACAACAAATGTGAAGACCATTGCATACAGTTTTCAACAGAATTAAGTGAAGACAATTTGATAGATTCTATTAGTTCACAACAGCTAAGGATTTGATTTTCTGCCTGTTGAAAGGACAGGTGAAATGGTAAAGATCATGCTGTATGGTTATGAAATTTGAAAAGTCCTCATTGTTCGTGGTAGATAATTAACTAAAAGCTCAGCGTAAGTGCGTAAACTAGGATAACTAAGTAATGTTTATGAATAAGCCACTAAATACCAAGTAGGAAGGAAGAAATAAGTAATAATTTGCTCTAAGTACACTTCTTAGGAGAGGGAAGAAAGTGATTATTCTCCTCAAGTTTTTCCCTCACAAATATTTGCTATCTGTGAAGCCTCATATCATATCCAGCTTAGTCTTTCAGTATATGAAAGACACTGATATGTTGGTGCAAGTTTCTTTGAGGGCTACTAACATGATTGATAGGTGGATCAACTGATATACAGTAAAAGATTAAGAGAGCTGGAGTTGTTCAGTTTTAAGGTTAGAAGACCTACTGTTCTGTACCATCCTCGTGACTGAGTATAGAGAAGATGAAGCCAGACACCACTTATAGTTGCAGAGCAAAGGAGGAAAAAAAAAACAAACAAAGAAAACCAACAAACCAAAAAACACCAAGAAATTCCTACTGGATATTAGCAAAAAAAAATCTCAAGTAATGCAGTACAAGAACTGGATGCTGATGGAACCTGTGCAATGTCTGTTAGTAGACATTCTCTACTGGATGCAATCTGAGTGATCTGATCTGGCTTCAAAGTTAGCTCCCCTTTGTCTGGGAGGTTGGACCAATGCTGAGATCTGAAGGTTGCTTCTGGTCTATATTGTATCTGGTTCTGTATATCTCTAATAAGACTCTGGTGTGTTTTATTCAAAGCAACTCACAAGAGAAGGAGGGACACACCTTGGTCCTACCTTTCTTCTCAATGACTTTTAGCAGAGAAGGTGCTCATGTTTTTGGAGTCAATCTGTTAAATTTCTTTGCATAGACAACAAAACTTCTAGATAGGGAGAATGAGCACAGAGGTCATCAGCAAAGCTCTAACCATATTTCCTCCTCTCAGAGATATATTATTACAGTTTCTATTACAATAGCCCCTTAAAGATATATTCATACATTAACTGAGTAAAAATATATCTGCAAAAGTTATATCAAACTCTGCATTGAAAATGAAGTATAGAGTATTTATTGCTGTAAAGAAAATTTAACAATAGTCACGAAGATATTCAGGTGAACCATCTGACAACATAGTCTATACAGATTTCCAAAAAGTATTTGACGAGATTCATCACCAAAGTATGGCTAATATGCTGAATTGTACCAGGATAAGAATAAAATATGTAAATAAAAATTGGCTAAAAGATTAAAAACAAGCAAATGAACAAAACAAACAAACAAACAAAAAAAAAAAACAGGATGTGAGTGGTGAGTTTTTACTGTGGAAGGAAATGAGCAGTGAATTCTTATTAGTGCTTTAGAAACATCACCTTAGAATTAGGAACTTTGTACTGAAAGATGCTGGATGCAGGGAAAAGATCATTACCCCATATGCTCACGATGGAGCACTTGCTTTGTTCTAATGCTATTCATTGACAAACACAAGATACAGGCTAAGCAGGTCTTTGATTTAATCTTACCTTCTAAGGTTTTTCATACTTTTTAACGTTAAATACCTAAGTTCCACAGTTATCTATGTTGATATTTATGTCCTTCAGCGTATTCATAAAAACTTGGAAAGGAAATCATAAATTTTGCTGATGGCATTAAATAATTCAGGTATCTAATAAAGACTGTGGAGAATTATAGATAGATCTGACATAAATGACAAGTAAAATTCACCACTGGTAAAAGTAAAATGACATATATAGAAAAAATGATTATATGCATATATATCAGGCTATGAGTTGGCCTGTCAGAATACATGTCAGAAACAAGATTCTGCAGTTACAGGTGTTTCCATAGAAAATGTATCTCTACACTCAGTAATTATTTCAAAAGAAAAAAATATATACATACCAGGAGTTATTAGGAAAAAGGGAAAAAAAATTAAATAAGGTACAATGTAATATATATATTCATATATTCATATATATCTATATTTATATAAATATTATGTTATATATATTTATATAAATAAAACATTCAATTATTATTAATATTATTAACAATAACAAATTTTCTATTTGAAGGGGAAAAAAAAGGATTGACTGAAGAAGGTTTAATAAAACTGTGTAAATCATCAGTAGCGTGGAAAATGTTCATTGAAAACTCTTTCACAAAAATAGAACACATCAGTTAGTAGAATATCTAATCATATATCTAGCCCCCAATATAACATCTAGTTATAAAAATAAATAAATAAAAAACATTTAATAGAAAGCAAATTCGAAAGAAAGCAACAGAGTCAGTTATTTCCACAACATGTAATCACACTGTAGATTTTCTCTTCAGCATGATTTGGAATTAAGTATGAAATTAAAAAAAAAAAAAAACTAAGGAACAAAACCTATGAAGTCATTCTAGCTAAAATCATGCTATTCCTGTCTTAGGAAATGTTGAGTCATGAACTACAGAAAAATTGATTACTGAAGAAATATATACTATCACTGAAGAAATATTACTTCATGATTGGTCTGTTACCGTATTCTTTCTTAAACATCTGATCTTAACTGCTTTTGAAGAACAGATTTCAGACTAGTTAGACCTTTGATCTAATAGTATTTGTCTTCATATTTCTTATTTGTTTAGCTGATTTTAGCCAAAAGCAATAATAACTTCTATAGTTGATCACAGTTCTTAAAAGGACAGAATATGATAATAAGAAGTACTTTATTATTATTATTATTATTATTATTATTATAGTTTGTGATGATTTCATGTTAAATGTAATTTTTCATAATATTTATCAAATCTAGAACACAAATTCCTACCTGCATAAACTAAAAGTAATATAGCTTAGAGACATTTCTTATTTCAGATTCCAAATATTGTCTGGATATTTTCTGTATTTTATGAATATTTCTCTATTAAGCCATTTATTATGTTAATTGAGTCATTTTTGACATACAAGATGAAATCTATTGGATGCAGTAATAGTTACTTTGTGGAAGAAATACGGATCAACTGAAATATTCTAACAGCTCTGATAGATTTTAGTAGAGAAATTACCTCTTAGATATCACACCTGTCCTAAATAGCTACATGAACTTTATCTTCTGAGCAGTGTAACAGGCTTTATTGTGCATTATTTTGCACTGCATTTGACTTAAAGAAGGGTTTTCATCATATATAATGATAGGCATATACTGAAAGACAAAAAAAAAGCCACCATCAAAAAAACAGGATACTAAATTAAGAAAGGCTATCCAGACAATACATTAAAGTGATAGGAAATTTATTCAGGTATACAAAGATGACGTCAGAATCTCTCACAATTGCATATTCATGGTTTTCATGGTTTTCCAATACATTAATTATAAGAACTGCATACTAAATATACTGTGAAAAATATACCATCAATTAATAACACAGAGAAGCTATGATGCAAATTCAGGAAAAAAAGTAGTAGTAGAAAATGTCACTGCATGTACTTTACACAGGCCTTGTGGTAAGGCAGTCTTTGAACAGCCTTCCAGGCATCTACCTGATGTTCTTTGGGAATACTTGTGACATTATGTTACTATGAGCAGCTGGAAAATGAGAAGACAGCCCCAGAAAGATGAGGGTTTTGGATTGTCTGTGGTAACTATAATTAAGAATAGATTTATCTTTTTCACAAGATGTTGCCTTTCATGTCAGAATGTTTTATCCTGTGGAAAAAGATAATTTTGTTTCCAAGCAAGGATTTATTTTTATAATTATCCAAGTGTTTTATACTGTCTCAAGAAACACATTACTTTAAAGGACTTACTGTCCTGCTTGAAATGAATTCATCATACAGTGAGTAAGATAATGGCAACAGAGATCTTGAGATTGCATTTACAGATAAACAGAATTTACACAGCAGTATGTAGACCATATTGAGCTAAACCTGCTTACAGTGTGTTTACATACAGGCATATCTAATTGCTGTCAAAAACTTCACCTTCAGCTGTCACCTTGCATTTACAAAAAAAGTTAAGAAAGTATATCATTATATAGTTATTATTATTAATCCCTACATTATTTCTTTTTCTTTACTTAACTTTTAAGCATTTTATTTTAATTAGAAATATTAATGACTATCCAGTCTCCTAGAAAACTTTAGAACCCATGAGAATCTGATCCCAGAACTCTTGCCTGTATCCATCCCTGTATATATATAATTTCTATATATGCGTAGAATCCCTAAATTTATATATAATATACTCATATAATATATAATACACATATAACATGTATGTAAGTATGTGTGTGTGTATATATATATGTACAAATCTTATATTTTGGAGATACAGATTTCAGAAAGAAAATAACTTTCACAATATACCAGAAAATAACAAGAAAGTTAAAAAAAAAAAAAAGAGAGAGAGAGAGAGAGAGAGAGAAATGAGGAATTTTATCTGATGAATAATCTTTTAAGAAGTCCTAATAGACAAATCCCAAGGAATTGTTAGAGATTTCAAGAGTAAGAAGCTAAAAACTATATGTGGACTATATGACTATATGTAGAAAAAAAAAGAAGTCTGTGCAGAATAATAGTAGATTATAAAGGCAGGAAGTCAATTAAGTATTTACTAATTTAGTTGCAGTTAGGCTTTTTACTTAAGTTAAAGGCTTTTTTAATAAATATGTATAAGCAAGGAATGTAATGAAAAGGTAAAATATATGCCAACTGTTCAACTGATATTCAGCAGATGGAGGAATACAATAACCAGGAGGATAAAGATAATGCCAATAAAGATTTACTGGGAGGAGGGTACTACATGATTTACATACTGTCTCAAAAGATCTTAGATAAATGGATTAGCTATGTTTTAAATGACCTTTCTGACATTAAAAAAAAGTAATAATAAAAAACTACAAAGCAAAACAACGTTCTTACATAACTCCTAGCAAGTCAAGGGAATATGTTTATTTTTACTCAACATAGAACTGTTGTGAGACTAAATAAATATTAAAGAGCAAGGCCTGCTTGGCTTATAGAGAAACTCAGGGTACAAATAAGAACGAACACTAAGCTAGAAAGATAAAATAAAAATTGTCTTGGGCCACATATAAAATACATAATATAGTTAATGTAGACAAGCTATTTTTTTAATTTTTTTTTTTTATTATTATTTTTTAGGAAAAAAAAAAGGGAAAAAAACCTATGTTGGTTGGACAGTTATGATAGACACTGGAAGTATCTACAGGTTAGTTAATTTTCTGCATCATTCTGGAATCTTCTGAAGACAAAAAGTAAGATTATGAGAGATAAATAAGCTGTTAGCTTAGTTACTACCTGGGTAATTTCATTTGTTTTTCCTAGGATTAGAAAAATACCACCCACTATGCCAAAAACAACCAACAATGAAATACTTAAGAAAAGATTTCTCATACTATATTCATGATGAAATTATAATTCAGAAATTATGAGAAACATTTCATTGGTAGATTGTCATTATATTAAGTTGTAAAAACATACAAAAAGGAAAAAGAATTTATTTGATAGTCATCATAATGACATACAGAATACACAGCTCATATTTCAATCAAACTTTGCTGCAATAGATGTGAATATTTTCTTTTTACAAATGAAATCAATTATATTGCCTGATATATTCCAATTAAGTGTATTTTAGATTATTTTCCTTTCTA
This sequence comes from Tragopan temminckii, assembly GCA_028571105.1. Taxonomy (NCBI): domain Eukaryota; kingdom Metazoa; phylum Chordata; class Aves; order Galliformes; family Phasianidae; genus Tragopan; species Tragopan temminckii. The sequence continues at coordinate 131,350,398 of JAOWBP010000001.1, read as the reverse complement.
AAATATGTATCTCTACCTTGTTTGAGATTCTAGCTCCTTTGGGTGTTTTTTTTTTCAGCATTACCAAACTGAAACAGTTGACATTTCTATTATAGAGAATAAGCTCATTTCCTGTGAGTATTAAATTTCACACAGAATACATCGAACCTCTGCCATAGCTACACCTACTGAGCTTGCTTTTTTTCTATTTTCTATAATGTACAAATGAATGAGTGAGAACTTGACAGTTTGCTTCTCATTAAGATGAAAAAATAAGAGAAACAAAGGAATAAAAAGATGAAAAATATAGCTTTCTCTGCTTGAAAGCATGGAGAGAATTTTAGTTATTACCTTACTAACCTGTTTTGGGAATGTCTATACTACAAATAAGAGAAGGCTGGAAAGTAAGCAACAGTAGTTTTTCTACTATTAGTTTTCTCCCTGTAACTGTGTTCACATTTCATCCAAAGCATGGAATAAACTCATCAGAGTTACAGAATACACTGGCCCACTGAAGGAATAGTATAGTATGCTCAGTGTTTGCTACACTCTGAACAGAAATATTATGTTTGTGTAATGTTTCATGAGATCAAACAGAAGGATAGCCTTCTTTGGAAGGAGAAACTCCCAAGCACTGAGAACATTAACAACCTGTGCCACCTGGTCTTGGAGTCAGAGGTGGATATAAAAATGTCACTTTATTTACCAACATATACATAATTCTCTTCATAAATTAATTCAAATAATTGTGTTATGATCTGTATGGGAACTGCTGAATCACGGCCTGAACCTCTGATTGATCACCTGGAGCGAGCAGTGAGTCAGCCATGAGTTCCTAGCGAGCCCAGGATACGGGTGAGCTCTATATCTTTTCTTTGCTCTGGTTTAACAACTTAGCCAAGCTTTTTGGTATTTATAATATCTATATATCCATTGACTATACATGATCTTAAAGCATTATCTAATAAAGAGTAAAAGCAAAAGAAACAAAAACAAAACAAAAAAAAACCACAGGGTTTAAAATTCCTAGACTTCTTTCTTTCCTGTCTGTCAAAATCAGATTCTTTTATTTAGAACTTCTCAGTTGTCAAGGAAACAGATTCAAATCTGTGCAAAATTTTAGTTAAGAAAAGTCTGACAGCGGAGAAACTAAAAAAAAACAGAACTACAAGCTTATATTCTTAGTATTCAACTTCACAGACACATCTGATTCCCAGACTGAAATGAGCTTCTGTCCCTTGGGAACATATATTCTAGGTAGCGGTTGAATACATCATGACAGCTTGAAATCTGCTTGGCTTTGTGAGATAGGTGACCAGTGAGCAAATTCAATAGAAGTGAAAACAATATAGTAATACTATATAGAAAAACCCACAAGCTTTTATATGAGGAATCTAGTCTTGGCACTGGATGTCAGGAGGAAGTTTTTGGATGTCAGGGAGAAGTTCTTTACAGAGAGAGCAGTGAAGTACTGGGACAGATTGCCCAGAGAATATTCCATCTGTGGAAGTGTTCAAGTCCAGGTTGGAAGGGGCCCTGGGCAACCTGGTCTAGTACCAGATCTGGAGGTCGGTGGCCCTGCCTGTTACAAGGGGTTGGAACGTGATGATCATTCAGGTCCTTTCCAACCCAAGCCATTCTATGAATCTATAGTTCAATGACTCCGTGACGGTCATTGCTACAATCCTAAACCTTAATAATAGAAATTAATTGCAGCATTCAATTTGCACCTACATTTACATAATTTTTTCTACACTGCACATTATTGATGAAGGTTAAAGCTTAGATCCTAACAGATGTCTAGGTGCCATGAGGATAAATTTAAACTACGTTTAATAATCCATGTTCAAATTTCAGAATTAACTTCTAAGACACTTAATTTTAAACCTTGTGTGAAACTGAAAAGTCAGATGGAATTTTGACCTAGTCTGAGTTGCTTTCCAGCCTACATTCAGTTGTCTCCAGAAAACAGTTTACAGTGTCAATTCTTGGAGAAGACAAACCTCCAAGCATGATAGAACCTCATCAGAAATACTTGCTACACTGCAGGAAAAAGTCAGTGAAGGCCATTGCTTTATTTTAAATCACAGAATCAAGCAGTGATTAAGGTGAGAAGGGACCTACTGAGACCAGATGTTTCAATTCCCCTCCTCAAAATGGGTTCTGTTGGAACAGATTAATCAGGACCATGTCCAGTCAGGCCACCCATCTTAACATCTTTAATGAGTTCATCTGCATTAGTGAGTATCAGGTCCAGTAACATTTCACCTCTGTTTGGTTTGTCTAATATCAGGACTGGGAAGATGTGCTCAATGCACTCCAGGAGGCTCCTTGATTGCTTACAGCCTGTTCTTCTGCTTTCCCAAAAAACATCTAGGTGTTTGATATCCCAGGATGAGAGCCTGCAAGCATGATGCTTCTTCGTTTAGTTAAGGCAATAAATAGAAGAAAGAATGCTTGAGTTTTTTTCTTTTTTTTTTTTTTATGATGTAATATCATTTATTTCATCTCAGGGAGCATGGACTGATCTAACAAATGAAGAATATATATGGATAGCATGGACTCCCCATCTGGAAAAAAAAAAAAAATGTTAATGTTTTCTAGATCTCTCTTGTGTTTAGGTAATTCAATTGTAAAAAGAAAAAAAGAAAAAAAAAAAAAGAACAAGAATGTAAACAATTTTTAAAATCACTCAAATAAGACAGAAAACAATGTGCCCTCTATTATAAAAAACTATATTAAAAAGAATCATAGAATCATAGAATGTCTTGGGTTGGAAGGGACCTCAAAGATCAGCTAGCTCCACTGATTTCCCTCTCAGATTACTTATTTATACCGAAAATATAGATCCAACCATACAAAACTGGGACATACTTGCTGTATCACAGGACATTGAGTACAAAGAGAATCAGAAAAATTCATAAAATCTGTAGTAAACAACCAGACACCTAAATAGCTCTATCAAATTTTAACAGTGACGTTTTAGAAAAGAAGCCGATTTTATTCTTTCTCTTTTTTGTTTAATATTTTAGTTGAGAAGGCAAAAACATGGTATTTCCTTCAACAATTCTATTACTGTAGCTTTCCTGCAGCTTTTGGACCCTCTAATGAACTGAAAACGTTCCCTCTAGCTACTTGAAGTATATGAAATATATATGCTACATTATGTTCATGGAAGGTAGGGATAACTCTTTAAAAAGGGAAGGCACTGACAGTGTTCTGTTGGCAATGCTACTGAAACTGCAGTCCCCTTACAATTCACTGAGCCAAAACAAAACAAAACAAAAACCCTATGGTTGTCTAGAAGAAAAAGAGATTCAGGACTATATGCAAAAAATGTAAAATAGGAAAATAAAAAAAATGCTGGACTGAAAACACAGAGGAAAAAATACATTTAATATATAAGGAAATAAATGAAAAATGAGGAAAATTTTATCGGGAAGTGTAATTATGAACATAAAAAATGAGATTGCTAAAGTTTACCTAATACCAGGATCAGAGGCTGAAAGATGGTTCATCATGGAGAAGAGGTGAATTTTAAAAATTTCCATATTTGCAATTGAATATGCAAGTCAGATAATACTTTGTTTTCTTTGGCTTGTCATTTCTCTGTTTTATCAGATCCTTGTTTGATGGGAGACTTAAGCAGACTATGTTACTATTTTCAATCTGTTTTTGTTCAGCTGATACTCAGCATGCACAATGAAGCTTTATTAAGAATAGAAAAACATTGGGTTTTTTGCACCTTCTGCTTTTTTTCTACCTATGTGAGAGGCCAAGAAAAGCTATCAGCTAATGAAAGAAGAGTGTTTGACCATTTGCACCAAGATTCTGCACTATTTGCACCATAGGATTTTCTTCCTATTTGGACAGATCATCTCTCACAACTCCTTTTTTCTCTCACAGCTACACAGACTGAGTTGCTTAAATCTGAAATTATAATGCACGTTTTAGAATTATGAATTCCACTTTTGGGAATAGCAGTATACTTTTGTTTCTAAAAGATACACATAGAAAAAAAATCCAAGTTTTTTTGTAGAGAACACTTTAAGTGAAAACAAATAAGGAATTACTTCTCATTCAGCTCAGTTGATAAGATTGCTCCCTGCTTCCCTGCTGCCCTTTTTGATTCTGTGAAGCTCAGCATTTGCAGGAGCTAGAAAAAAAATAATTATCTATGTATAGGTGAGCTTCTAAGGGTTTATGGAGCTCTCAATACCTACGCATACTTGTCTACAATTTTTCTCTCAGACCTTTTGCTGATCTTACATGTTGCACGTTGACTTCAGGGTTTCTTTGGGTACTTTTTCTTCTTACTGGCCTGTAGAAAATTGCATTTCTAGTATTCCCTTAAGCTTCTCCCTGAATCCATATTCTCTTCCTCTTAGATCATGCAGACAATAATAACAACATGCTGCTTCACTAGGACTGAGCCAATTCCTGTGTTGTTCTTCATATGCTTTATGCAGTAGACAACAACTATAGTTACAAACCTCCACACAGCTGTTTATTCATAATAAGCATGTATATGTTTCCGGATTGATTGAGATCCATTACCAATAGAGAACATAGGAGATACTTCTGGCTATTGGGGTGTTTTTTTGTTGTTGTTGTTATAACTTTTTTTTTTCCTCTTTTTTTTTAAATCACATTTTACCCCTGTTAACTCAAATCTGAATGATAACAGCATCTATCTGCAACATTCAGTTGCACCCGCTGAGGAGGAAGCACTATGCCAGCTGCAGCACATTGCTGGTGGAATCTGGGATTCCTGGCTTACAGAAACTGTAACTGGTTATATAAAAATGTAGTAGTGATGAGCCTACAGACAGAAGAAGATAATACTTGCTGCACTCTGTCCAAACAATGTTTGTGTCATTCCTCCAATAGATTTATTTTATTTGAAAAATAATAAATGGAAAGAGGAGAAAGCTGAAGAGGACACAGAGATTCCGATAGGCAGCAAAACAGTTGCCCAAATCATCTTCATTAACATAATATACAGAAGAATAGATAGCTGCAATGATTTTTTAAATATTGACTCTGACGTTGTGAAGTGAGTAACAGTTACCATCTCAGCTGATGGCCGCTGCCAACTGCATGTGTAACAATTTTTGAGATTCAATGATGCCTACAGTAGACAGCAATTTTGTGGGTGCTGGAGAAAGTACCAAGGAATTTCAAATAAAAACCTTTTTTTTTTTTTCACAAAGTATTTCTGCTTATTATGACAAACATAGTAACACAGTCAAAAGCTTGATCAGAGACGTGATGGCTGCATATTTATAAGGTCTGTAGCTCCTGTTTCCCAGTGGATTTTGTGTCATTTCAGTCAGAAAATTGCCTCCAGACAAATGCAATAGTAAATTGGAGAAATCATTTTCTACCTTTTCTTTCACTGCAATGAGCCTGGATCAGTAGAAATAGTGAGAAGATAGAGGTCATCACAAAATACTTACTTTAGTAGCATTAAATTATATTGATTGTTCCATGATAAAGCAGTCTTGACAAGAAAACAAATTTGAAAAACTCAATGCCCCCATAACCTAAAAAGAGAAAGATTTTTTTTTCTTTAGAGTTAATGAAAAAAACAATTATGTCATCTATATATTAAGATTTTTCAGTGATCAACACATTTCTGAAAGAGCACATGAATTGTATACATTTACATTATATGAAGTCATTAAAGTAAGGTCCAAAACTTAATTGCTTTTGTCAATGCAAGGTCTCCAAAATCTACATTGTCCATTTTACCTAGGGTTTTTTTTTTGTTGTTGTTGTTGTTTTGTGGTTTTTTTTTTTTACATTTGACAGGGAATGCTCATTAATCATTGTCTATTATTATTTAATTAAGACAGTCCAGAAAAATAACACAAGGAATACAAACAATGTACTTTTGTCACTAGTGAGAGAGACTAGATTCCTGACTTAGGCAGATGAGATAAATAGTGTGATGCCTTACTGTCATCAAGGGTAGGTGTTTATCAGGGAGATTCAGCTTTTTCTTTAACTTGAATAAACCTAAGGAGTTCACATAGTGCTCTCTCTGATCACCTAATTACTTCTAACAAGGTACCTTCTTATATTGTTAAGTACAAGTCTTTTTGTCTTTTGATTCTATACAGAATCTATAGAATGACATTAAGCTTCACTAGAACTTACTGGTGACAATATTCACCTCAGAAGGAGTAAGAGAAGTTTTTGTTGCCTACAAGAAGAAATAGACCGTGGATAAAAATGAAATTATATTAGATTAGATAAAATTAAAAAAAAAAAAATCTTGAAAATTATTTATTGGGATATCTTTTCCACACCTACATGAGAAGCCAGTCTCCTTATGCAGCTTCTAACCTCATGACTCATGTACTGTGCTGTTAATTGCACTTAATTAAGAAAGATGTCCTAACTGAGAACCGCTGATAACTTTGAGATTTTTTTTTCTGAAAACTAAGGGAGAAATCCAAGTGATCTATTTACTGTATATGTGTTTGATTTGCTACCTATAATATTAAAAGTCATTGAAAAGAAAATTGAAAACACTTTATCTGTCCCATCAAATGACTATTTCTTAGTTTCTAATTTTATCTTCTAGCTTTTCTTACAGGAACAATACTGAGGAAATGCAAAAATGCAGAATTTACTGTACTTCAGCCTCACTATTTCAAATCCAACTTTTTCAAGCACATATTAAAAATTGGAAAGTGCCTTTGCAAAAATCATCTATATTCAAATGCAGATCAGTTCACCAAACCGTGATCTGTTGATTGTTTACACCTAAATCATCCACTGGCTTCACTGAGATTACTTTTTCAAAGCACAAACTTACTACTCAATAAAGTATTGTTCACAGTGAATGAAAGGTTCAGAATATTTATTGTGAAGATGTTCTTCAGTGTCTGTCTGCCTTTATACTAAGAATGGAATACGAAGAAACTGAAAAAAATAAATTAAAATTTAATCTTCTCTTCCACACATATATTAGTCTTATTAGATTCTGGATAAGTGACCTGTAGAGTTACTTCAAAGTGGTTTTTTTGTGTATGTGTGTCATAGTATAGTACTCTAGAAAGCCAGAAAGTCCCATTTTACACATCATTTGTATCTTGATAAGCAGTTAGTTTATCAAGCTAGAATAGTTAGAAAGTATTGGGAAGTTTCAAATAAAATAAAATAAAATAAAGATGTATTTCAGTGTTTATGTATCAAAGTTCTGTAATATGCAGGGAAAAGTAAATTGTAGACTAAAAAGGCAGTGGCATATACCTGTTAGATGTGAATTTTTTGCTGTAGAAAAAAGGAATAAAGGAGTTGAAGAGGTGATTAATTCCTCTTTTCAGCTACAGTCAAGCATCAGTTTAATTGCAAAAGTTAAGCATTTAGCTAACCCAGGTCTAAGCACCTGGCCTTTCAGAATACATAACAGTGGAGGGCTGGTAGGTGAGGGAGATCTCAGTGAGTGTTCAGTGAGTGTTTAATACCATAATGATGTCTCATTTCTCTAGTTACCACTCTGTGCTAATAGTTTGTAATATTACTGTTCATGAATACCACACTGATTTAAGAAAAAAGAAAAAAAAGTAGAATGTATCATTAGCAATTTAGTTAGGTCTTGATTATCTTCTGTGTTTTTCCACAAGAGGCAGGCTACTGACTTTTCTGTTCATGCTGTTGCCAAAGCTTTTCTCTCTAGAGAAAGTATCTGTTACACAGGAGTATTTGGGAAAATTTTCAGATTTGAAGCCTCATTTGTACTATTTTCTGGAAAGACAGCTGGCACAAATATAAAGAAATGCCTTGTCCTCTTGAACATAGATCTATGTTCTCTTATTGTTAATAATAAGATTTGAAAATTATCCATATAATCCTGATTTTATGAATTTTTTAGTGAACAATCATGATGATATATAATTATTTTTCACAGCCTATGGCTTTAAAAAAAATCTTTGCCATTTTGTGGAATGTTATCATTCTTTATTTCTTCTTTAATGGGATGAATTTTAGTGCAAACAAAGAAATATTCAACTCATGACCAAAGTGTATCTACATGTCCTGTGCACCATTAAAGTTTTACAGCAGTAATATCTAGAGAACATTCATTTGATTTGCTTGAATGAAAGAATTATATGAATTTAACTTTATAGGAAAATCTTCATTGTATTAATAAATTTGCATTGATAGGTTTTAAAACTGTGATACTTTTTCAGACCAGAGTTATTAGTCAGAAGGACTGGAAAGGTGTTCTGCAGAGCTTAGGTTGACTGTAAGGCAGCAGTGTGCCTTTGTGGTCAAGAAGGCCAATGTTATCCTTCAGTGCATTAAAAAGAGCATGGCCAGCAGGTCGAGGAAGATGATTCTTCCCTCTACTCTGCTCTGATGAGGCCACATCTGGAGTACTGTGACCAGTTCTGGGCTCCCTAATTCGAGAATCATAAGGAACTTCTAGAGAGAGTCCAGTGGAGGGTCACAGAGATGATTAGGAACCTAGAGCATTTCCCTTAACAGGAAAGGCTGAGAGACCTGGGACGGTTCAACTTTCAAAAGGGAAGACTAAAAGTTGATCTTATAAACACACATATCTGAAGGGCAGGTATCAAGTTGATCAAGTTATCTTCCCTATGAAGAAAGGCTAAGTGAAGTGGGTCTGTTTAGCCTTGAGAAAAGAAGACTGAGAGGGGACCTGATCCAGGTCTATAAATATCTAAGGTGTGGGGG
>JAOWBP010000001.1:131292442-131318618 GCA_028571105.1 Tragopan temminckii | reverse complement strand
AGGAGCCAACAAGGGGAAGCAAAATCCCGTTTGCTAGCAGTGAAGGTCTTGTAAGGGATGTAAAGGTTGGAGGCCATCTGGGGCATACTGATCACAAGCTGAAAGATATCTCGATCCTTTCTGAACCACGGAGGGGAGTAAGCAGAACTGCCACCTTGGACTTTGGGAGGACAGACATTAACCTCTTTAGGACCATAATTGAGAGGGTCCCTTGGGAGGTAGTTTTGGAGAGTGTGGGAGCCCAGGAAGGCTGGGGATACTTTAAGGAAGTAATTTTAAACGTGCAGGAGCTGACCATCCCCAAGTCACGGAAGACGAGCCGATGGGCAAGGAGGCCGGACTGGCTGAACAGAGACCTCTGGCTGGAACTCAAGATCAAAAGAAAAGTTTATGGTCTCTGGAAGAGTGGGCAAGCTACTTATGATGATTACAGGTACATAGTGAAGCTGTGCAGGGAGAAAATTAGAAAAGCCACAGTCCAGCTAGAACTGAACTTGGCCACTAAGGTAAAGGAATAAATATTTCTATAAATACATCAACAGCAAGAGGAGGGCTAAGGAGAATCTCCATCCCTTGTTGGACGCTGAGGGCAACTTGGTGACCGAGGATCAGGATAAGGCTGAGGTACTGAATGCCTTCTTGGCCTCAGTCTTCAATAGTAAGACTTGTTACTCCGTGGGAACACAGCCTCCTGCACTGGTAGACAGGGATGGGGAACAGAATGGGCCCTGCATGATCCACAATGAGATGGTTTTAGACCTGCTCCGAAAGCTGGGTGCTCACAAGTCCATGGGGCCAGATGGATTGCACCCTAGAGTGCTGAGGGAGTTGCTGGATATGGTTGCCAAGCCAGTCCATCATTCTTTAGCAGTCCTGGCTATCTGGAAGTGACCGGGCAGACTGGAGACTGGCAAATGTGATGCCCATCTTCAGAAAAGGCCAGAAAGATGATCCTGTTAAATACAGACCTATCAGTCTCACCTCGGTGTTGGGGAAGGTTATGAAATGGATAATCTCAGGAGCCATCATGGACCAGTCAAAGGTTAACCAGGGGATCAGGCCCAGTCAGCATGGGTTTATGAACAACAGATCCTGTATGACAAATCTGATTTCATTCTATGACAAGGTGAGCTGCTTAGTGGATGAAGGTAAGGCTGTTGATGTGGTCTACCTGGACTTCAGTAAAGCCTTTGACATTGTCCTCCACAGCATTCTCGTGGAGAAGCTGGATGCCCATAGTTTGGATGGGCATAAGCTCCACTGGGTGAAACACTGGATGGATGGCCGGGCCCAAAGAATTATGGTCAACAGAGTTAAATTCAGTTGGTGGCTGGTCACGAGCGGTGTCTCCCAGGGCTCAGTACTGGGGCCGCTTCTATATAACATATTTATAAACAATCCTGATGAGGAGACTGAGTGCACCCTCAGAAGGTTTGCAGACAACACCAAGTTGGGAGGGTGTGTTGATCTGCCTGAGGGGAGAAAGGCACTACAGAGGGACCTGGAAGGACTGGATCAATGATCCAAGGTTAAATGTACGAGTTTCAGAAGGACCAAGTGTCGGGTCCTGCATTTTGGTTACAACAACCCCAGGCAACCCTACAGGCCTGGGGAGGAATGGCTGGAAAGCTGCCTGATGGAAAGGAACCTTGGTGTATTGATGGACAGTTGGCTGAATATGAGCCATCAGTGTGTCCAGGTGGCCAAGAAGGCCAATGGCATCCTGGCTTCTATCAGAATGCTGTGGTGAGCAAGACTAGGGAAGTCATCCTGCCCCTGTACTCGGCATTGGAGAGGCCTCACCTCGAGTACTGTGTTCAGTTTTGGGCACTTCAGTAGAGAAAGGACATTGAGGTGCTGGAGCAGGTCCAGAGAAGGGCAACAAGGCTTGTGAAGGGCTTGGAGAATATGCCCTATGAGGAGAGACTGAAGGAACCGGGGCTGTTTAGTCTGGGGGAAAGGAGGCTGAGGGAAGACCTTATTACTCTCTTCAAATACCTGAAAGGTGCTTACAGCGACAGCAGGGCTGGTCTCTTCTCACTGGTAACAGGACGAGGGGAAATGGACACAAGTTGCACCAGGGTAAGTTTAGGTTGGATATCAGGAAAAACTTCTTTACAGAAAGGGTTGTAAAGCCCTGGAATAGGCTCCCCAGGGAGGTGGTTGAGTCACCATCCCTGGATGTGTTTAAAAACCATTTGGATGTGGTGCTCAAAGACATGATTTAGTGGAGAGCTGTTAGAGTTAGGGTAGTATGGTTAGGTCGTGGTTGGACTCGATGATCTATAAGGTCTTTTCCAACCTGAGTGATTCTATGATTCATCACAACCTCCCTTCAGGAAGTTGTAGAATGCAATGAGGTCTCCCCTGAGCCTCCTCTTCTCCAGACTGAACAATCTCAGCTCCCTCAGCTGCTCCTCAGAAGATCTGTGCTCCAGACCCTTATCAGTTTTGTTGCGCTTCTCTGGACCAGTTCCAGGGCCTCAATGTCTTTCTTGTAGTGAAGGGCCCAAAACTGAACACAGTATTTGAGATGTGGCTTCACCACTGCTGAGTACAGGGGATGATTATCTCCCTGCTCCTGCTAGCCACACTATTTCTAATGCAGGCCAGGATGCTGTTGGCCCTGTTGGCCACCTGGGCACACTGTCGGCTCATGTTCAGCCAAGCATCGACCAATACCCCCAGGACCCTTTCCTCTTCACAGTCATCCACCCGCTCGTCCCCAAGCCTATAGCACCGCATGGGGTTATTGTGGCCAAAGTGCAGGACCCGGCACTTGGCCTTGTTGAACCTCATCCCATTCACTTCAGCCCAGAGATCTAGCTTATCTAGATCCTTCTGAAGGGCCTCCCTACCCTCAGGCATATCGACACCACCTCTCAACTTGGTGTCATCTGCAAACTTACTGAAGGTACACTCAATTCCCTCGTCTAGGTCATCAGTAAAGATATTAAACAAGATGGGCCCCAGTACCAACCCCTGGGGGACACCACTTGAAACAGGTTGCCAGCTGGACTTAACTCCATTAACCACTACCTCTTGGGCACAACCCTCTAGCCAGTTTCTTACCCAAAGAAGGATATACCTGTCCAGGCCACAGGCAGCCAGTTTCCTCAGGAGATTACTGAGAGACTGTGTCAAAGGCTTTGCTGAAGTCTAGGTAGACTACATTAACAGCCTTTCCCTCACCTACCGGTCTGGTCACCCAGTCGTAGAAGGAGATGAGGTTGGTCAAGCACGACCTGCCTTTCATGAACCTGTGCTGGCTGGGCCTGATCCCCTGGATGCCACGCACATGCCATGTGATCTCACCCAAGATGATTTGCTCCATAACTTTTCCTGGTACTGAGGTCAGGCTGACAGACCTGTAGTTCCCTGGATCCTCCTTACGGCCCTTCTTGTAGATGGGAGTCACATTGGCAGGCCTCCAATCCTCTGGGACCTAGCAGGAGCGCTGGTAGATGGCAGAGAAGGGCTCAGCAGTCACCCCCACCAGTACCCTCATCACCCGAGGGTGGAGCCCATCCAGTCCCATGGACTTGTGACAGTCCAGATGGAGGGGGAGCTCTCTGACTGTCTCCTCCTGAATCACCGTGGGTGTATTCTGAGTAGCATCCCAGACTTCCAGATCAGGGTGTAAAATGCCCGGAGGATAACTGGTCTGGCTATTAAAGGCAGATGTGGAGAAGGCGTTCAGGACCTCAGCCTTCTCCTTATCCTCAGTGATCACGTTTCCTGCTGCATCGAGTAAAGGATGGAAATTCTCCCTGGTTCTTCTTTTACCATTGATATATTTACAAAAGGATTTTTTATTCTCTTTTACTGCAGTGGCCAAACTGAGTTCAAGTTGTGCTTTTGCCTTCCTAACTTCTTCTCTGCATACCTTAGCTACTTCCTTGTAATCTCCCCAAGTAGCCTGTCCCTTCTTCCAGGGGAGATAGACTCTCTTTTTCTTCTGGAGTCTCAACAATAGTTCCCAGCTCATCCACACTGGTTGTCTTCCCCTACGGCTTGCCTTACGGCACTCAGGAACAGTCTTTTCTTGTGCCTTTAATATTTCCATCTTGAGGAATGTCCAGGTTTCCTGGACCCCTTTACCCTTAAGGAGTGACTCCCAAGGACCTCTGCAACAGGCATCCTGAACAAATCGAAGTCCGCCTTCTGGAAGTTCAAACTAGCAGTTTTGCTAGTCACCCTTCTAACATCTCCAAGAATAAATATTTCTACAATTTCGTGGTCACTCTGCCCAAGACAGTCCCCAAGCTTCACTTCTCCCACCACTCCTTCTCTGTTACTGAAGACCAGGTCTAGCAGGGCACCACCCCTGGTAGGCTCTTGTACCAGCTATGTAAGGTAGCTGTCTTCCACACACTCTAGAAACCTCCTGGACTGCTTCCTCTGCACTGTACTATATTTCCAACATATATCAGGGAAGTTGAAGTCTCCCACGAGAACGAGTGCTGGCAATCGCACAACTTCCGTGAGCTGCTCATAGAATGCCTCGTCCTTCTCTTCATCCTGATTAGGCAGTCTATAACAGACCCCCACCAAGATGTCGCCCCTACAGGCCTTCCCCCTGATCCTTATCCATAGACACTCAATTTTACCATTCTCCACTCCAAGCTCTTCAACATTGTGGGTGGTACTCGGGTTATGGTGGGTGGTAGTTACGGTGGGTGGTTACGGTGGGTGGTTCTGGGTGATGCTTAATGAGTTACGGGTTCACGGGGCGGTCGCATGTCACGGTATATAAGCAGCTGTTGCGCTCAGCTCAGCGCTTGAGCTACACCCTACGTGTGCTTCTCTCGTGTCCCTGTGACGGGGCTTGGTGCAGACGATAAGGGCACATACATGGTGTTGCTAACTAGGCTAGGTTGCATGGAGGTTAGCGACAAACATCAAAACACTCTTTAATATAAAGGGCCACTCCACCACCCTTCCTTCCTCATCTATCTCTTCTGAAGCGCTTGTAACCATCCATCACAGCACTCCAGTCATGGGAGTGGTCCCACCATGTTTCAGTAATAGCAACTTGGTCATACCCTGATGCACAATCGCTTCCAGCTCCTCCTGCTTGTTACCCATGCTGCGTGCATTGGTGTAGATGCACTTCAGCTGAGTCATCTGCCTCACCCCCAGCTCCAGCATTGTTCCCTTAGGCTCATCTCTGGTGAGCCTTGTTTTGTCGTAGCTAGTTTAAGGCTTTTTCAATAAGTCCTGCCAGCTCCTGTGCCAGTATTCGTTGCCCCCTTTGGGATAGGTGGGTTCCATGCACAGACAACAGGCCAGGGGCTGAGTAAACTGCCCCATGATCAAAGAACCCAAAGTTTCTGCCTCAACACCAGCCTCTGAGCCAGGTATTCATTTCTTGCGCTTTCCAAGCCCGCTCCGTGTCCCTCACTGCCCCTGAAGGTATAGAACAAAAGATCACTTGCACCCCCACTCCTTGAACTAAACGCCCTAAACCCCTGAAATCTCTTTTCATAGTTCGTAGGTTTCTCGGGGCAGTTTCATCGCTGCCCACCTGAACTGTGAGTAGTGGAAAGTTATCAGTGGACATAACCAGCTCTGGGAGTTTTCTTGTTTTGTCCCTGACCTAGGCCCCAAGAAGGCAGCACACATCCTGATGGCTCAGGTCTAGTCTGCATGTGGGGCCTTCAGTTCCTCTGAGAAGGGAGTCGCCCACCACAACCACCTTTCTTTCTTTCCTAACAGAGGCAGTCTCAGGATATGAGGATGACCACCTCGCCTTAGGCTCCCTCCTAAGCAGATCCTCCGTCACCTTCCCACTCACCTCCCCTTCAATTTCCAGCGTCCCAAACTTGTTGCTTAGTGAGACCTGGGGAAGTGGGGTAGGCAGGCATGGGGGGCTCCCATGACATTGAGTCAGGACTCTTTTCCAACCCTCGTTATCTGTCAGGCCTGTCTGACTGTGATAGGGCAGGGAGTCAACCACTTTTATGGGGGTATCTCCCTGGCACCCTTCCTTCTGGCACGCCAGTGAGTCACTCCACCAGTAAATCTCCCGCTCACACTCCCTCATGGTCCTTAGTCTCTCTACTTCCTCCTTGAGCTACATCACCAGTTTTAGCAGCTAATCCACCTGCTAACACCTCACACAGGTGGAATTCCTGTCACCCTCCCTGTGGGGTAGGTGGGACAGGTGGGGTAGATGGAGAGGAGCAGGGTTAGTGTGGGGTAGGTGGGCGGTACCAGGGTTGGTGTGATACGGCTACGGGTCTTTGGGAGGTGACGTGTCACGGTATTTAAGGGTTCATTGCGCAGCACTAAATTCAACATTCGGTGCTTGACACTGTGTGTCTGACCCGTTTGTCCCTGGGCAGGGAGTGTCCAGAACAGAAGGGTTCCGAGTCCTATGTTGTGAAAAGGCAACATCTGGGGACCCCAACATGAATTGCAGTAGAGACTCGATAGAGAGCGCGTCCATAGTGTGTGAGATAGCTGCTCGTTATGGCTTCATTTTTGAAGCAAGTGGCGAGTATGCTGAAGGGTGTAGGAGTGAACGTGGACTACCCAGTCCACGGGAAGGAGTTAGAAACTTTGCTGCAGTGGCTTCAAAAGAAGGGGTTTGTCTCAACCCCAGGGGAGTGCCTAGCAAAGGATGTCTTAGGGCAGGGGAGGAGCTGTTTCGCTCCGCTTGTGCGGGTAACAAAGAGGCGGCTGCCTTACTGCCTGCGTACGGCACATTGAGAACCTTGTTCGATCGAGCCAGGGAGGCAAAATGCCTATGGCAGGTAGTGTATGAGCAAGTTAAAGGCGTGGAGGGCGGTAGCTCTCCGCCCACTCCAATGAGAGATACAGAAAACAGAGAGATGAGTGAAGAAGTTGTAGCCCCCCATGGGAGTCGGAATCTAGTTGTCCCACCCCAGGGGCTCGGGAGTTGGACTCTGGGAAGGGGGAGAAGGAGGGTGCACCGCTGTGCGCCCCGATGTTCTGATGTGACCGGCTGATGCCATCAGCACCACCGTTCCGATGTGAGATGGGCCCGCAGGGCAGTTGGGGCTATGGTGCGTCCAGACCGTGCTTGCTTAACGGCGCGCTGCCAGAGTTCAAGATGGCACTCACAGCACTTCCGGCGTCGGCAACCACAGGGGAATTGATTCAGCACAAGTGTGAGTTCGGGCGGATGTGTGAGTCCAGCAACAGTGCCGCCCCTCTTGCTGCTGCTCTGCAGGCATTTGCTTTGCAATTGATAGGGGGAGGAGCCTGTTTTGGCTGTGGGGAGCGAGGTCACTTATAGCACAATTGCCCAAAAAGGGCCAACAAAGAATCACTTGCTGGGTATGTGGGGGAAATCACATGGCAAAGGAGTGCCCCAATCGTAAACGAGGTCAACCGCAGGGAAACAGGAGGGCTGGGCGACTGCGCATGGGTGGAGCCCAGCAGGCAGTAGCAGTGATTCCTGTGCAACAGTTTCAAGTGTGGGGGGCCCCTTGGCCAGGGCCCAACCAGGAGCACAACTAACTGGGAGGTCTCTCCGGACGGCGGGGGTGACTGTAGAGCTGGCGCTGCCTGGCCCCGTCCTGCCAGGGACATTGATTGCCGGCTCTGGTGCTTTGGAACACGGGTTCATTGCCCCAACCCAGCGGATGGCGCAGTCCACTGTCACAGCACATGCTTGCTCCGATGCCATCCAGCCCATGGAATTCCTGCCATTAGTTGCTCTGTCATTGTCCTTAGAAGATCGCCCAAAACTGCAGGTAGTGCTATACATTCAGGGCATGCTACAGCCCCACCCTGAAAGGTTTAAACTGACATGTTTGGTTGACACTGGGGCAAATATAACAACAATTCCTGAGAATTTATGGCCGCACAGATGGCCTTTAGAGACCATCACTCGCATGGTAGGTGGGGTGGGTGGCTCAGCCTACGGGCAGCAGAGACAACATCCCATGGTGGTGGAATGGATCGATGACCCTGAGCCCCACCGATCTGGCCCCATCTGTCCTTTTGTACTAGAAGTGCCCATCACTCTGTTAGGGCGAGACATTCTCACTGGTGCAGGGGCGACAATCCATCTTGGGAAGCCACAGGGTTTTTACTGAGGGCCACTGAGGAAGCCCTTAAAGAGGGGGGAACCCTGGAGGGGCCAGAACTGTGCCCACTGGCACTCCTGCTACAAGCATTGTACAGCCTTAATCATCTGGAGGGTCGACAGGGGGACCATCAGCTAGGGGAGCAAACCCCCACTGGGGAAGTCCAGATCTGCCAGTATGGGGGCCCATGATGAACGTTTTCCTCTCTTAGTCCTGGGTCAGGGATATGCGTGTGTGAGCACCCCACAGGGCCCATTGTGGCTGCTGGCCAGGTAGGTCCGCCTAGCGCCGGTACCGACTGGAAGGGCACCGGCGGCCACATGAAGTCTTCGACAATTCCTCGGTCTGTCATCACGGTCAGAATGGCACGGTGGGTAACACATCTGTCACAGCACTGAATGCCACCCACCCCCAAAACCTGCTACAGCACGTGAAACAGCTAAGTCAGGACCTGCAAGAAATGTTAAATCTCTGTCGTGGACAGATGGCTATGGAACTGGTCCTGGCTTGGTGGCGTCCTGGGCGATCATCATTCTTGTTGCCATCTGCTTTGTACCTACCCTGCTGCGATTGATAAATGACTTAATCCGATGACACGTGATCGGCACTCATTACGTACAGCTGCCAATATCAACACCAGACTTGCCAGAGGAAGCAGTCTGACAACGGGCACGGGATTATAGGGGCAACCGGGAACAAGTGGGGTACGGACACAGGGCCACTATAGCATAAAGAGGGGAGAGATGTGGGGTAGGCGGGACAGGTGGGGTAGATGGACAGGAGCAGGGTTAATGTGGGGTAGGTGGGCGGTACTAGGATTGGTGTGATAGGGCTACGGGTCTTTGGGCAGTTGCGTGTCACAGTATTTAAGGGTTCGTTGCGCAGCATTAAATTTGGCATTCGGCGCTTGACACTGTGTGTCTGACCTGTTTGTCCCTGGGCGGGGAGTGTCCAGAACAGAAGGGTTCCGAGCCCTATGCTGCAAAAAGGCAACACTCCCCAGGCAGCAGCAGGCTCAGGCACTCCCTGCAGCCGGAGACCTGAACAACTACATTTCTGGGCAGGTCCTGCATCTGGGTCACCACGGTCTTCTTGGAATAAGCCTACTGTCTGGTGGAGACCACATTTAGGCTTGCGGTCTCAGAGACTGCCAAGAGGAAAGCCGGTCTCCTGAGCAAGGAGGAACAACATTTACAGTCCTCACCATTTGACCCACCTCCCACACCCACAGCTGCAGCACCATATGGGCAGTGTGATCTGTGCTCACTCGCTGAACCTCCCCAGTCTCAGTGGGCAGCAATCACAGTTACTCATTTTCTGTGCTTTGTCTCCCTAAGACTATTTAAAGCTTATCACCAGGTGCAAAGGGCAGGTGATGACACATTCATAAGGTGTGTAAACTGTGCTGCTAATGTGTCAGCTCCACCCCCAGCCTTGCTCAGCAGCCCACCCACAAGCTGCCAGCCCTCCAGCACAAGCACAGCATTGTTTCTGGCCTCAGAAAATCCTTAAGAGCTTTTTTGTTGGCCTTTTTCACTCCAGATCCCTTGCCCAGTGCAGTCTTACCTGCTCTGAAGCTAGTCGCTGCAGCAAATACCGTCTTATGTATTTTTCATACTTGCATGCTGGCACAAAAAACATAGCCATAATTATTGTTTTGGCCTAATAGTATTTGCAAAAGCAACTACTATTAGAGTCTGAAAACAGGTGGTAAGAGTGATAGGCTAGGCCTCTGAATTCAAAAGGTACGCACATGCTAAGTACTGCCCTTAAACTGCACGCTTGTAGGTACAGAATCTCCAACCGAATCCACAGCAGCAGGCACAGTCACGCAAAGCTACAGTCACACAAAGCTACAGGGCAGCAAGTGGCATAATTACTGCTCACCTCAGAGAATAAAGAAACTTTTTACTGTGAGGGTGGTGAGACACTAGAGCAGGTCGCCCAGTGAGGTTGTTGATGCTCCCTCCCTGGAAGCATTCAGGGCCAGGCTGCATGGGGCTATGAGCAACCTGGTCTAGACAGAGGTATCCCCGCCTATAGCAGGGGGTTGGAACTAGGTGATCTTAAAGGTCCCTTCCGACCCAAACCATTGTATGATTCTATTATATAATAGTGCATTTGAATATTTTGAGTTATTAATCTTTCTTGATCAATATTCATTGGTAAGGTGAAAATTAGTATTAGATAATAGAAACATTTTTAATCAAGCTACTTTAAAATCTTCTTAACAATGCCTGCATTTGCATCACTAGATTGGGGGGGGAAGATTTTCAGTAATTTGTCATTCTTCACATAAAATGCCATTATAACAGCAAACAGCTTAGTGTATTAAAATAAAACATGTATACAGGTAAATAACTTATTTTATAAACTAAAAATTAATTCAAACTTACTATCTGATTTAAATGAAGATCGCATTTTATGGTCTATTAAAAAAAAAGGTAATCTTATTAGATAAGTGAAGTTCTAGGTATGTATTAGTGCTATATGAGTCAGAAATAGTAAATTTTGCTTTCTGCGTCTTTTATTTGTCAGCCTTTCCTAAGTAGGAAATTCACAACTGCTTTCAAGGCTCATACTTAAAGAAAAATCAGAAATAATGTAAAAAAAATAGGTACTGTAGTCTTTTAGAGGTGCATTTGGATTTATTCATTTTAATAGGACTACATTATTGGCTTCAAGTGTCTTTTCTATTCCTACTCCAAATTTGAAACCCAAAAGTTCTGATGATAAAGCAATGTTCAACATTTACAAGATAGTCATAACTACGTTTAAATTCTTTTCTGAACAAATCAAACATTGGTAATCTCTGTTTGAAGAAGAGATTTATTAAAGTTTGACTAAGATTTTTCTCCAATGCCTTTACATCTACCCAAGTCACAGACATAATGGTACTATAAAACTACACTCAACTCCATGTGTACGTAGGAGAAACAAATCCAGTCCTAATTTCACTCACGGCTTCGCCGTGTTTCATGCAGAGCCCAGACAGCTACATTGAGGTAGGCTACCTATAAGCACTGCTCCTAAATAGACTACCTACTTAACACTGCTCATTTTTTAATTTTTGCCACCAGGTAACTTCTCCATATATGAAAATTAATCAGTGAGGTGGAAAGTGAAGAGGAAGAAAGAAATGACATGTAACAGGAGTTCTTGCCATTAGTCTTAAAAAAAAAAAAAAAAAAAAGAGAGAGAAGAAAAGAGAAGAGGATAGCAAAGCAAAGGTTAAAAAAAAATATTAAAAAATTTAAAAAAAAAGAAGGGAAGGGAAAGGGGGAGAGGGAGGGGAAGGAAGGAGAGGGAAAGGGAAAAAAAACAGAACACTGAAAAGAAAACAAAAAAAACAACCTAAGCATAAGTAATGACTCCAGTAGAGTTTAAACTGTGACATAGTTCAGATAGCTCATATCAGCATTACAAGCTTTTGAGTAGGAAGGAACCCTTAAAGGTCATCTAGTACAGCTCCTTGCAATGAATGAACAAGGACATCTGCAGCTAGATCAGGTTGCTCAGAGCCTGGTCCAGCCTGACCTTAAATGTCTCCAAGGATAGGGCATCCACAACCTCTCTGGGCAACCTGTTTAAGTGCCTCACCACCCTTATCGTAAAAAACATCTTCTTTATATCCAGTCTAAATCTCCCCACCTTTATTTTGAAATTATCTCTTCTTGTCCTATCACAACAGACTCTGCTAAAGAGCCTGTCCCCTTCTTTCTTATAGCCCCCTTTAGATACTGAAGGACCACTATCTGGTCACCTCGAAGCCTTCTCTTCTCCAAGCTGAACAGTCCCATCTCTCTCAGCCTGCCCTCACAGGAGAGGTTTCTACGTCTTGGGTGATTTTTGTGGCCTTTTTCTGGATATGCTCTAACAGGTTCACATCTCTCCTCTTCTGAGGACTCTGCATCTGGACACATTACTCAAGGTGAGGGCTCACTAGCACAGAGTAGAGAGGCAGGATCATGTTTCTCAACCTGCTGACCACACTTCTTTTGATACAGCAGAGGGCATGGTTGGCTTTCTGGGCTGTGAGGGCTCATCAGTGGCTGATGCCCAGCTTGCCATCCACCAGTACCCCTAAGTGCTTTTTGGCAGGGTTGTTCTCTATCCTTACATCCCCCAGCTTTTCCCCAATAGCAGGGGCTGTCACAACCCAGGTGCAAGACCTTGCACTTGGTTTTGCTGAACTTCATGAGGTTCACCTAGACCCACCACTCGAGTCTGTCTGAGTCTCTCTGGATGGCATCCTGTCCCTCAGACACATTGACCATACCACACAGCTTGCTGTCATCCACAAATTTGCTGAGGGTCCACTCAGTCCCACTGACTATGTCATTGATGAAGATGTCAAAGATCACTTGTCCTGGTATTGACCCCTCAGAGACAACACTCATCACTGATCTCCATCTGGACATTGACCATCATTCTCTTGGTACATTCTTTTAACCAGCTCCTCATTCATGAAACAGTCCACATGTCAAATCTGCATCTTTCCAGTCTGGAGAAAAGGATGTTCTGGGGAACTGTGTCAAAGGCCTTACTGAAGTCTACATAGATGCCATCACTATCTCTGCCCCTGTCCACTAATGCACTTACGCCTTCATAAAAAGTGAAAGGGTTGGTCAGGCAGGACAATGATTTTCAAATAACATTGAGAGTAGCTTGGCAACTACCATTTCCTCAGGAATCTGGGATGCTTCTCATTAGGACCCATAGTGTTATGAATGTTCAAGTTCCTCACTGTACAATCAATGAATGTGTAGATGTTATAAATACCAGAGAGCTAGGCTATACTGTTATTATACCAGAGCAAAAAAGATAGGATGCTCACCCGTATCCTGGGCTCACTACAAACCTCCAGCAGAAAGGATCTCCAAAAGAGATCCTTCCCCACTGGTAGTCAGCTCTTAAATGGGTCTAGGAGAGGTGGAGTGAGGCTCCACCCCTTTCGGCAGCACAGGTGAATTGCCTTCACCTGTGCTCCCATGGCTGACTCATTGCTTGCCCCAGGTGATCAATCAGAGGTTCAGGCCATGACTCAGCAGTTCCATACACTCACATTGTCATGAACCTGATCTTTGCTTACAGCAGGAGAGCCAGTGCTCTCCTAGTTCCCACCTTCCCAACCATCCGCTCAAGGGCTGTGTTGAACAATCATTAGTGAAGACTGAGGCAAAAATTTCTTAAATATCTCAGCCTTCTCTTTGTCCATTGTTTCTACCCTGCTTGTGTGTCATGGTTTTAGTTTTTTTTGTTTTCAGTATTCCACATCATAACATCATGTAGTGCACTGAGAGCTAAAGTGTTAATGCACCAATTCCAGGTAACTATCCCTGTACATTACAGAAGTCATGGGATCTGGCCCTTCTGGGTGGGGCAGTCTCTTACTGCTTGGCAGTGGGTGCTGGAGGGTGCTTTCCTAGCCATTCCAAGCTTTTCAGGTTTGACTCGGTCTCAGGAACTCTCTCCTATCTTATTCGATTTATTAGTCTCAATTCCAATTATATTGTATTATACTGTGTTATCTTGCATTCCGATATCATAGTTAGTAAAATAAGTTTTCATCCATAGATCGTTGCCGCTGTTTTTCTTTTTCCCTTCCTTCCCATTTTGTGGGGGGGAGGGAGGCAGGGGCCTACTGCCCCCCTGTCACGGGCATAGATCGATCTAGTTAACTCCATGACACTGTGTTTCTCACTAAGGAGGCTACGCCCTCCCAGACTTTCCTTTTCCAATTGATCACAGAATCACAGAATTGTAGGGGTTGGAAGAGACCTCCAGAGATCATCGAGTCCAACCCCCCTGCCAAAGCAGGTTCCCTACACCAGATTGCATAAGTAGGCGTCCAGGCGGGTCTTGAACATCTCCAGAGAAGGAGACTCCACAACCTCCCTGGGCAGCCTCCTTAAGCTCTACCACCAGGCTGAGCAGCTCATCCACCTGCTCGCACCTCACACAGGTGGCGTCCTTCTCATCCTCCCCCGGCAGCAGCAGGCTCAGGCGCTCCCTGCAGCCAGAGACTTGAACTGCCACAGTTCTGGGCAGGCCCTCCGTCTGGGTAGCCACAGTCTTCTTGGAGCAAGCTCGCCGTCTGGTAGAGACCATATTTGAACCTGCGGTCTCCAGGTCAGTCAGTAGGAGAGCTGTCTCCTGAGAAGGACAAGAACACTGATGTGTCCTGCCACAAGACCCACCTCCCACACCTACTGCTGTAGCAATGGGCAGTGTGGGCTGTGCTCACACTCTAACTTACCTCCCTGTTATCAGTGGGCAGTAACACCCTTTTCTCACCAGGCACACTAGGTGGGCAGAAGCTTTCTTCCTCCCTTGGGCTGCTTATAGCCTCACAGAAAAAAAAAAAGGGTCAAGGTTAATCTCAGAGATAAGAGTGAGCAGTGCCGGCTCCACCCCTGCTGTCTCAGCAGCCCACCCACAAGCTGCCAGCTGCTGGCAGCCCCCAGCATCAGCACAGTGCTTTTGCTGGTTCAAAAAAGCCCTAAAAAGAGCTTTTTGGACATTTGCTTTAGGTCCCTTCCCCAGTGCAGTCTTACCTGCCCTGAAGCTGGTCCCCGCAGCAATGACCGCTTCACACGGTAGGAGGGTGTTTAAACTCTACCGTGAATGTGCTGGCTCCATGATCCAATTGATGTACCTGTAGAAGCCTTTGTTATTCTCCTTTGCACCCCCTGTGAAGTCCAGTTTCAGTTGGGCCTTGGCCTTCCTGTCCCCATCCCTACACAGTCTAGCAGCAACTCACCAGCTGATATTCTTATCTACTGCATGCATCATCTGCCGTTATATATAATTATTTGAGATTATCTTGCTGAGAAGACATTTCCAGTCATGATTGAATGCTTCCATATTTTTGGCAGCTCTAAGACACAGAGAAGGCACTAATGCCTTAATTAGTGGCCTACCTTCCAGAATGATACAGATGTGACAATTTTTCACCAGTGTAATTGCTGACTGAGAGTAGCAGTTTATACAGTGCTTAGTTTCAGAGACCTTAATTGCAGAATTAATTTCATTTACTTGCCACTTAAAAATACAACTTGTACAAAAAGGTTTCAGAACTTGAATACTTCAAACTGCTGTATGCATTCTTCAGGGCAGTGTAACAATCAGGCAGTATTATAGATTTGTCTCTGGTCCCTAGATGTTGGCAGGCTAAGAGAGGTTTATCATTAGCATTTTTTTCCAAACCTGAACAACTTTTACATACAACAAATAAACTCATAACTACAAGCATGCCTTGGGTTTCATTAAGTGTGCTGCAAAATGAACACAAAGGTTTACTTCAATCTTCTTATTCCAAAGTGCAAATAGATTTTGTGCCACTGTAAACCACGTGACTTTTTTTTTTTTTTTTTTTTGACCACTTTAGGGGTAATTACTTGATTAATAATTTACTTTATGGCTTCTTAATAAAAGATTGCCACTTTGAGAGAAAATTCAGGAATCTTAATTCCACATCAGTAAACTCTGATTGACACTAATTAGACTCTTTTTATTTTCCCTTATTGATAAAATATTAAGGCAGCACACATATCTTTTGACTTATCCTAGATCACAATTCATTTCCAAATTAGTGTATTATGACAAACCTTATATTAGTGTCCACCACATTTTCATACCGAGGAACTAAAGTAGGAAGTATTAGTAAACAAATCAGTGAATCCAGTGAATCTGTATGTCTTTCCAGTAGACTATCTATGGCCATAACAAAATAACTAATAAGAAGTTGTGTGTTGGATAACCATATGTATATATATATATTTTAATATAGCATGAAATTAAGTACAGTCATATATGTGACTTTTATTAATAAACTACAGCTGCTTTCTGCTAAGTTTTGTTGTGACAGAGTATTCAATTAACAATATTAACATGTGCATGTATGCTAATTTCTGGGGTTTTCAGCTGTTTTATTTGGACATTTGTCAGATATGTATTATAATATTGACAGTCCACAGACAGATTTCCAAGAAATAATATTTCATTGAATCATCTCCATTCTGCTTGACGTGATCACATTCTCACTGTCAGAGAGATTCATGCATTTTTCAATGATACGAAATCTCTCAGTCATAGCATTCAGCTGCAATGTGTTGCAAAATCCTGCTTATTCCTCCTTGCAAAACACTTTGTCTATTTAAAATAATACCACTGATAAGACATTATCAGAGATTATTTCAAAGATATATGTTATGCTGGGAAAAGTAACTAGATAAATAGCAATCCAGTTTGTAAGTCTCACTTCTTCCTCGAAGCTTGCACTTAATCCACTTGTCTACAGGAATTTCATCCCTATAACACAATCGGGATACCTGACATCTAAAAAAATCCTGACTTCCAGTGGTTATACTTGAACTTGGTATATTCTGTCTCAATGTAAAATTTCATTTTCTTAAAATAACACTTCACTAGTATGTTCCTTAGTTTTCAAATACAATTGAGTTAACTTCCTTAAAGAAATACTGATATCTTTACCATCATGTGTTTAATGTATTTTTATTATTACATCATACACATTTATGACTATGCACAAGTACATAACAAAAAACTGCATGCATAATATCATACTGTATAAAATAAAAAGACTAGAAGATATTTTTTGTTATTGCTTTTGTTTTGCCTTTTCCTCCTTTTCTGATGGCATTTACAAAACAGATGAAAAATAGAAATTAAGGAAAGTGAAATTAGTGCCTATTTTCACAAGCATTTCAGACAATAAAAGTACTCAGGAAATCATTTATTAGCATATTTAGCAAGAACTCTAAACATGAAATAAAATCTTTATGCTACTGTAACTGTAATGTTGCTGAAAAGCAGATTAAGTTTAAACTAAACAATCAACTCAGTTGTGTAAATCTTTCATGTTATTCTTATGTTACAAATCACATACCACAAATCTATTTTGATGCTTAAGCACTTTCAGTTAACTGCTTTTCATATGCATATTCTTACTCAATATTGTTCCATTTATGATACAATTGCAGTATCTGAAGATAGTTTCATTACAGTACTAAACTATGTTTAAAATTTTAGACTGAAAGGTAATAATTCTTACCACAAAAAAAGCAAATATAGAAAACAAGTGGAACTTTTGTTGTTGAAAGGAAGGCAAAGAGATTGTTTTTTCACTATAAGATTAATGTGGGTATTGCACACATGACTGAAGTATTATTTCATGACTTTATCTGCAAGCCTTGATTAAATAATTGGCAAGCTATGTTACAAGAAATCCCAGTGTTAAAAAGGACTTAAATTAATAATGTAGCTTTCACAGAAAAAAAAAATCCTAACCAGTTAAAATCAGTAAAAGGTTGTTTGTCTACAAAAAGACAGCTAATTAAGGGTAAGATAATGATAACTGAATTGAAACTCTCTGAAAAAACAACAAACTTGGGAAACTGTGTTGTAACGCAGCCCTAGTAAATGGATCAACATGAAAATTAGATGGAAAGCTATCAATGTATGCTATATTTTTGGAAGTACTCTACTGTAATTATTATATTTCTTGAAAACTAGAAAAAAATAACAAGTATATTTTTTAAACTGCTGCTAAAAGTGTTAATTTCTAATATAACAAGGAATTGTTTGTATAACAAGTAAAACAAACTATAACCAAAAAAGTCAAATTTGGGATGAAGAAAACTTACAAAAAATTCTTTTAATTCAGGGTTCAATCACTGCTATTAAATAAGTATCTTTTCACTCTATTATTAATTTTTTGTTTATCTATAGGTAAATTTTATACATGGATTTTCTAGATTAGTGAACCAAAGCAGAATGATTATTTTGCTGTTCTTTACATATTACATTAGCTTTGCAATATGATCTAAAGTCAAAATAAAAAGTACTGTGTGAAAATTTCACAGTTATTTGTGTCCATATCATTTATCTTAAAGACTCTTCAAAATTCAGAATTGGAGAATTATTAAACAAAAATATATCCTAACTCTGAACAAACAGGTGACTATAACTTCAAAGTGTGAAACGTGCAGATGGGATTTTGATGTGGAACAGCTCCTGTGTTGGGCCTGGCAACTGTTAGTGTAGAGTATTATTTGGCTTTTGCCTGCTTCACTGT
This sequence comes from Tragopan temminckii, assembly GCA_028571105.1. Classification (NCBI taxonomy): domain Eukaryota; kingdom Metazoa; phylum Chordata; class Aves; order Galliformes; family Phasianidae; genus Tragopan; species Tragopan temminckii. The sequence continues at coordinate 131,300,459 of JAOWBP010000001.1, read as the reverse complement.
TGTTTGTCTGTGTTCTTTCGTAGCTGGGCAGATGAGCTTTCATCACATAGCCTAACAGTAACTCAAAGGTGAAAAAAATCAGCCAGTAGAATATGTGCACATATGCTTAACAGTGTCTCTATATGTTGAGATAAAGATCTTATTATACACACCACAGAGAGACTTTAATTATCAGGTTACTGACTAACCTGTAGAATAAAATATGTTGCCTACTGATTAATAAAGCTGCTTGCCTTTGCTGTAGATGGAGAGAGAAGAAAAAAAAAAAAAAAGGAAAAAAAAGGAAGAGTGAATTGTCAAACTTCATTTCTATCTTCATTCCATAGACTATTAATGTAGTAAGTATCAAAATATTACTGCAAAAATATATCAACAGCTATTAGTGGGAAAAGGACCAAATTAGAATGCTTCTCCCTCAAGAACAAATGAATTAATCACTAGGCCAAACCAGATTTCTTCACAATGAAGTTTCTTCTTAATGAAGAAAAAGTGTCTAGTTTATCTAGTTTATCTTTAGCATCATATGGGTATATATAACATGTATCATATATTTGATATACGTGTCGTCATTTATATGTACATATGTGCATGTATGCATATACATGCACACACAAACATAAACACACTCAGATGTTAGCTCATTTATACAGTTCACTTACCCAAAGTTTTTACGTATGAACCATTTGTACAACTTACTTAACCAAAGTTTTTATGTATCAGATTTTTGTGGGTTTTTTTTCCACTGTCATTAATGTTGAACATAATTCTGTTAATTGGAAATTTAAAATTTAGACAAAAGATTATCAAAAGAAAAGACAATTAAAAAGAAGGAAGGAAAGTAAAATTTTGTCTAGTTCTGTTAAAAGATCTATTGCTGAGTAGTGCTGTGTTACACATGCAGGAGGAATTCTGTAAGGCTGGTGATTATCTGTGAAGTTTCAAATGATTCATTGCTAAGTTCACCTACTTTATGTGCATTTTACAAAATAATTATTGTGGGAATCAAATGTTGTTTCTGCATTAGAATTGGATAATGTATTTTTTTTTTTTTATTTTCATGGTCTCCATAGCCATAGTTCTTTTTAGGAGTCTTTCTACTTTACTTGGGGGGGAGGGGGTCTCTGATAGTTTGCATCACTTATCCTCTAGATGAACCTTCCCCAGGAAGGCACGCCGGGTATATAGGTGTATATATGTATATTTTATCATACACACTGCGAGAATATCCTGATTGATCAAGCCACAGAACAAGTCATGGCATGCCCAAGGAAGCGCCTGAAGAGACCTCGGGACAGCCTGGCATTCCCCCCGCCCCCAGGTGCACTTTGTTTAACGAAGACTTTGAAGAAAATCACCGTATCAATATGACAAGAGCACTGAGACATCTTGGAAACAACAGGATGGCTACTGACTGACACCAGATAACACACCAATTAATAAATGTAAAGCTTTGATAAGATTGTGAACCTGGAGTACCCAGCCAATGGGGAAACAGGGGAGGGGGATTGGCAAAGGGAGAAACAAGGTACAAAAGCTGTCATTTCAGCCTTAGGGGTGCTCCTGCTTGTGGGATCGCAATGTGCCCGCCATTGCAATCACAAATAAAATCTGCTTTTATCAGAGATACCGTCCTGACAAAATTATCTGGATATTTCCAACAATTATGACTGCAGCTGTCAGATAAGATAATGGCTTTGTGATCTCTATATTGTATATTTATTCCTAAGGATACTTTGACGGGAAAGCAAAAACTTTCAAGGATGCACAGAACATTCTGAGCTAATTGCTCTGTGAACTGCATTAGCTGCCTATACTGATACAGTCCAAAATTTACATCACAAAACTTGCTAGCAACAAAACAACAGGTGAGAAGAGGCTGCTTGAGCTTGTTTGCCAATAGACCTAGCCAGATTGCTATTACTCTGCACTGAATTCTAATTTCATAATAGATTATACAAAAAGAAAAAAAGACATCTATTGAACTTGATTTTTTAAAATAATTTTGATATAACATATTGAATGAAAGAGCCCTGAAGAAATTAACTTAGCATGTGATGGATTTGAAAACAGATCTTAAGAAAATAATTGAGTGATATTTCTCTTAAAAATATCATCTTACTGTTTTCTTTCCATAATTTTGATGAACAAATTTAATAATTATAGTACGAAACTTTTATATGCCTTAATTGTATTGGGAACAATGTATTTGTTCTCACTTGCAATGCTTTGCAATAATAAAAACATAGACTTCTGCTTCGTATTTCAGCATGGCTTGGCATGAGATGCAGTAGAATTCATGTTTTTCTGACAGCAAGATGGGTTATATTTTGAAAATTCTTTGAAAGCGTTTTACTGAAAGAAAATGGATTTGAACTGTCACGTTGTGTATTCTTGGAAGCCCATGTATTCAAGCATACTGGCAGATTATTCTGAGTTACAAACTAGCTGCAAGGGCCGCAAGCAAGCTTTTAAAATTTTAACTACATTAAGCTGATGGTCTAATTTAAAGAAGAGAAATAGCAACAACTTATGGAGAATAACATTTAAAAAAATGAACACATTTCATTGGCAGTATGTCATGGTTTTATGCTTTCTGTTATTGGTAATCCACATCATAACATAATGTAAAGCACTGGTAGTTTAAGAGTTAATGCCCCAGTTCCATGGACTGACAATTTTCCGGGTACCTGGTTCTCAGAAGAGAAGAAGAACTACATACCCCAGAGGACTTTGAGTTCAGAGGGAAAGATGAAACTGTTCGCGAGTCACAAGACTGCTCTATCTTTTTTCACTGTTCGTCTCGGAGTGTGTGTTCCCCAACCATTTCTCTTTCAGCTTTAGAGTAAGGCCTTCGGTTTTGGACACAGTCCCTCTCATTTTATTTATCAGCCTCAATTCCAATTATTTATTGTGTTATATTGTGTTATCTTGCATTCCAATATCTCATTTAGTAAACTAACTTTCTTCTTCAGATCATTGTCACTGATCCATTTTTAGGTCCATCTCCCATCTTCCCACCCTTTTTCCCTTTCCCCTTTCCTGGGGCATGGGTCCATGGGTATCCCTGCCGCATTAGTCACAGAATCCAGACAAACTGGCCCATAAAATGTCAACACCATGCCCCCCGTTCACCCTTTTTCGGGTTGGTGTGGGCCTGCTGTCCCCCTATCACAAACACAGATAGGTCCAGAGATAACTCCATGACAAATTAAAAGATTATTCTGTCCTAGTAAAAATGACTTGATATCTCAGTGTTCACACCTCTCTAGAATATATTTTTGCATAATTATAACAGGAGCATACAAATACAATTCAAATGTGTCAGGGTTGTAAATCCAGCAGGGTAATTTGTAAGGCACGTACAGTTTTGTACTAATGTGAAGTACACTTTACTTTAAAAAATAACTTACTGTGTATCCTTGGAAAAGGATTTGACTTTATTTTTTAAGAATGATGGAGTTACTTAACACATCTGAAGATTTTGGCATGAAAAAACACCAAACACCTCTACTTGTTGACAAAATTGGTGTGCATTCAATTGTTTATGAGTTTTATACTAAAAAAAACATGCTTTGAAGTATAATCTGTTGTTTTTCAGCCAGAAAAAAAACAAACAAACAGAGAAAACACCTCAGCCAAATCTATGCTAGTTCCAATTAAAGCACAGAACAACAGCAAAAACAAAATAAAAATTTGTCTTGTTTGGAAAGATGCTTATTACCCTAATGATGTTTTGAATAAATACATAGCTATATTAACAGTAACCTTTGTACAGTAAGTTTTAACCGTCAGATAATGGAACAGTGAATCCAAATGTAACAGAATAATACACTTCTGCTATATTTTAAGATTAGCTATGCATCTTAATTCAATTATAGTTTACCTTGATAAATTATAACTCCAAGTTATAACACTCTTTAACTTAGAGTTTTAACCCTTCAAACCTGTGAAACATGGAAAGAGTGCCAATATAACCTTCTTATCAAGCTCTATTATGCTGTCCAAATGGATAGTAATTCACAGATGAAATGTGGTATATGAAATGAGTCCTGATTATCTTAACAGTTGTTTGTTGCCACTCCCTGGCAGCAGTAAAAACAAACATAAATACATCCTTCCTCTTTTCTCCTGGAAATACTGTCCCAGCAATGTCTTACCTTTTAATTAAATTTGCAAATGTACACAAGGCAGGCTGATTCATCTGTAACACTACAGAGCTAGTAGGATTTAACAGCTAAGACAGATGATGTTATAACTTTTTAATAGCGTTTCAACTTTGACTGGCTGAAGAGGGCTACAGCTGAGAAGAAAATAATGCCAGGTAAAATCTGTCTCAGGGTTATCAAAATCACAGAATCATAGAATGGCTTAGGTTGGAAGGAACCTTAAAGATCATCTAGTTCCAACCCCCTAGCATGGACAAAGTTGCCAAACACTAGATCAGGCTGCCTAGGGCCTCATCTGATCTGGCCTTGAAAAGCTCTAGGGATGGGGCATCCACAATTTCTCTGGGCAAGCTGTTCCAGTGTCTCACCACAATCTGAGTAAAGAATTTCTTTCTAACACCTAGCCTAAATTTCTCCTTTTTTAGTTTAAAGCCATTCCGCCTTATTCTGTTACTATCAGACTGTGTAAAAAGCTTGTCTCCCTCCTGCCTGTAAGCTCCCTTCCAGTACTGGAATGTTGCACTGAGGTCTGCCCATAGCTTTCTTTTCTCCAAGCTACACAACCCCAGCTCCCTCAACTTTTCTTCATAAAAGAGGCGCTTCAGCCCTTTGATCTTCGTGTCCCTCCTCTGGACCCACTCCAACAAGCTCTGCATCTTTCTTGTGCAAAAGTTAAGTACAATCACAGTTATTACTAGATGCCTAGCTTCAGAAATGAAAGTAATGCAGTGGATCTAATTTTCCTATAGGTGAAGTGGGAAACTTTGGTTCATAACAGCCAAGGTAACAAAGGCTACAAGACCTCATCAAACCAGCACTGAATACTAATGAAAGGAATGAAAATGAATTTCCTTATATTGTATAAATGAAAAAGGCTTTCTCATTGCTGTAGACTAGTACAAACATAAAACAGAGATGAAGAGGTACAAATTCATTCTGGGGTTATTTATCTATTTAACTGCCTTTACAAAGACTACCAAGGTCAGAGGAATTGCCTCAGACTTTGGGAGATCTGGATTCTGTACCTAGAACCTCAAGTTCTGTACCTTCAGCAGTACAGCCCGGGAAGACTGATTCATTTGATCACACACTACTCTGAGTGGGAAGTTCTCTCTAAACATCCCCGATTATGCCTTAACACATAATTAAATTTCAGTTCTGGGTCTAGAAAAGATAAGGTAGAATTGAGAGCTTCACGTAGTGGGTTGATACGGTTTGACACGGTGTCTATCTGAATGGAAACACCTCAGCAACTCTTCTGAATAATAATCTTACATTAATGGCCATTCGTAATTGCCATACATTATGAATGGACACGGTATAAAGAATCTTGAAGTGTACTTCAAACCTCATTCACCCATTACACATTTCCAAACCATAATCACTTAAAAAGCCTGTCTTTCATCAACCTAAATTCTCCCTCTTAATCATGCTGTTGACAGTTTCTAAATCAAAATATTATTCCACTGAGTTTTTATCAACTTTACCTTTGTTTGCATTTTGTCAGTTTTTGTGTGATTGGATTTCAGACTTTTTGTCTGGCACACAATGTCTAGCTTACTGCTGGCAAAAAATATATATATATAATAATAACAACAATTATATGTTTTTGGGATGTCTAATTTCAAGATCAAAGATATTAAATAGTTTGCCATTCTACCATGTTCCCTCCACCCACAGCTATTGACCAGGTTTATTTTGCCCAAAGCTTTATTTGTTTTTAACAGATGTTTGTTTTGGATATTAATTTTATGTATATTAATGAGCTGTACATTCTAAAGGATTCAGGTTTGTATTCACAAATAATCTCTTAAAGCTCTTTAAGCTGTTCAGTAACATCTTATCAATAGCAAAAAGATCTCTCACTGAAACAATCCAAATTCTTTTACAGGTGTTGGAAAAACACATTTATTGGTAATTGTACTGCACATATTTAAATGTATTTTAATTCCTTTAACCATGGACACTTTTTTCCAATTATTTTACTCCAAAGCTATCTGCCCAATAGAAGATACGGCATTAGTATTTGTTTTTCAGAATAGCTGACACATTACACACACTTCACTCCCCATCTCTCCTGGTTTTTTTTGTTTTGTTTTGTTTTGCGATTTCTTTACAATAGTCACTCACTACCATAAAAATAAATAAGCCAGAAATTCTAACATATTTTGAAAGAATTCAAATACTTCATAATTTTGTGGGTTTTCTGTTTTGTTTTGTTTGTTTGTTTAACATGAATAGATAATCTAGAATAACAATATACACAATTATGCTTTAGCGCAAAATTTGAATGGCCTGGCTTAGTATCAAGATGTTAGCAAAGGCATCTTTGATGATATCGAGCAGTCACTGAAAAGTAACAGCTGACTTGCTACACTTCTTTCTTCACCTTTTTTTGGGGTGCATCCCTCATAGTGTTTGACTTCATGCTTTTATGACGCACTTTTGTTCAAAGAAGATGAGCCGAACACTGCTCTTTGAAGGTGGTAAGGTTTGAGTAGTATTCCACATCAACTGAAATCCCTTAGCCTTTTTAAACAAAACAATAAAATCAAATCACCAAACCTATTTTACAACTAAAACAAAGAAAACTCCACAATATTAAAAAAAAAGAGGTTTTATAAATACTTGCAAGCATCTTTCTCTCTCTTTCCAACTAGACTGCTTTATTCCACCCAAATCTTTTTATCTTTTTATCTTTTTTTTTTTTTTTTAATATTATTTTTCAATTTCTTCATGTCCTTCTGAGGTTTTTGATGGGTCTTGAGTTGCTCTGGCTTGTTTCTCCAAAATGAGCAAAGCAGCAGTTTGTATTGCACTAGCTTTTTCTTTTCTTGCTTGCTTTTATTTCGAGTAAATATTAATTAATGTTTACAATATACAGCAAAAAGCAGGTAACATAGCACTTAAAAAATAAGACAGAGTTGTCTCCAATTATATTATAAAGTTTCAGTGGTGCCAGAATTTCATTCTGTTTTGGATTTGAAAATTACTCTATTTTGCTGATTTATCTGTTATAAAGAGCAATGACACATTCAAACAAGAAGAGGATGACAGAACAAAATTTAAATGGATACCTTCAAGGTGAGAAATTGTTTTTGACCGCGTAATGACCTAATCTTTCTCAATGGTAGGCCTTTTATCAGAATAATTAACACTGTCAACAGTACTTCACAAAAATCATGATGTCACCATTCCATGGAATAGAGTTTTCTCTCTGAAGTTTTAACAGATCAGTTGGAGAATAAATAAGAATGCCTAACAGCATATACACATCAGTATTCATAGCAACATCCTATGGAAATCCGCTGATATGAAAAAACAGGATCAATCTGTTCACCCTTGCTTCTTAAAAATACTACCCACTTCTCGTTATTCCTTTTCTCTATTTTTTTTAACAGTGCAATTTATTAAAAGTGATAACACTAGGAGAACACAGAACTACATTTTTACTATTCTCAACTACTCTCAAAGAGCCAAATATTACTTACTATTAGAATAATACCTTCTTTGAAGCATAATACAAAGAAAATAGTAGTACTTTATGTTCCAGACAATTTGAAAGCTTTCAGATTAAGTGACTTGCCCACCAAATTACGCTGAAAGCTAAAGGAAAAGCAAAAAATCTGAACGTAAATCAGCTGTGAATGAATGTTCTGCTTCAATGCAGAACCATACTTTCTGTTCATCTGTATCTTCTATTTGTCAAATATAACTAAAGACGAATAAGAATAAAAAAGCCTACCTAAATATTTCTCAGCAGTCATGGGTAAAACACTGTACAATCAATGGAAATATAGATATTATAAATGCCAAAAAGCTCGGCTAAGTTGTTAAACCAGAGCAAAGAA
>JAOWBP010000001.1:131269811-131284499 GCA_028571105.1 Tragopan temminckii | reverse complement strand
CCGCCCCCCCCCCCCCAGGCACACCTGCCCAGCAATTTTCCTACCTCCCCAGCTGCCCTTGCAGAACAGGCACAATGCTCTGCAGGGACAACTGGACCAGTGGGAATGATGGTTCTTTCCACTTAGAGATGCCACCAAAGTTGAGCCAGACTACCCTTAGTACTGAAACCTCCTCAGCAAGGAAAAAAAGAAGGGTTATTGTCATTGGTGACTTGCCGCTGAAGGGAACAAAAGGCCCAATATATAGATCAGACCCTCTACACATGGAGGTCCGCTACCTTCCAGGGTTCCGGGTTAAAGATGTAAGGAAGAAACTTCCTTCCTCAGTATGGCCCTCAGATTATCTGTTTTTGTTTCAGGTAAGCAGTGATGAAATAAGAGGAACTTCCCTAAGGACTATGAAGAAGGACTTCAGAGCCCTGGGGTGACTGATCAGAGGTCTGGGAGCACAAGTTGTGTTCTCCTCTATCCCTCCAGTTATAGGGAATGATGAGGGACTGAACACAATGGACAACAGGTTAATACTTGGATCTGAGCCTGGTATGCCCAGCAGGGGTTTGGGTTTTTTGACCTCGGCTTGATTTACCTGAGACCAGGCCTGCTGGCAACCAGTAGGAATAGCTTATGCCACCAGTGGAAAGTCATTTTACAATGGGAATTGGGAAGGTTCATTGATAGGACTTTAACTAGGTATGAAGGAGGGTGGGGATGAAACCGGGGTCACTAGAAAGGAGCCGGTATGTAATGTATCAGTGCTTGTGGGAGGCAGATGTTCTGGTAAGGTCCCCCAGCCTTGTGTCTTAGTGGAGGAGAATGACACACCTTGTAGGAAGAACACAAGGGTTGGTGTGAGGTTTGTGGCAATAGAAACATCTGAGTACGGTCACGAGGGTATTAGGGCTTCTCCCACTCAAAAGGTGGCCCAGCTCAGGTGCATTTACACTAATGCAAGCAGCATGGGTAACAAATAAGAGGAAGTGGAGGCTATTGTGGGGTTAGAAAACAATGACATAGGTGCCATCACAGAAACGTGGTGCGATGACTCCAAAGCTGAAGTGCTGTGATTGATCCCTACCAACTTTTCAAAACAGATGGGCAAGGCTGAGTGAAACACTGGCTGGATGGCTGGGCCCTAAGAGTTGTGGTCAATGGAGTTAAATCCAGTTGGCTGTCTCTCATAAGTGGTGTCCCCTAGGGCTTGGTACTGGGACCGCTTCTATATAACATCTTTATAAACAATCCTGATGAGGGGATTGAATGAACGCTCAGTAAGTTTACAGACAACACCAAGTTGGGAGGGAGTGTTGATCTGCCTGAGGGGAGAAAGGCACTACAGAGATCCAGATAGACTGGATCGATGATCCAAGGTTAAATGTACGAGTTTCAGAAGGACCAAGTGTTGGGTCCTGCATTTTGGTCACAACAACCCCAGGCAACCCTACAGGCCTGGGGAGGAATGGCTGGAAAGCTGCCTGATGGAAAGGAACCTTGGTGTACTGAAGGACAGTCGGCTGAGTGTGAGCCAGCAGTGTGCCCAGGTGGCCAAGAAGGCCAATGGCATCCTGGCTTCTATCAGAATGCTGTGGTGAGCAGGACTAGGGAAGTCATCCTGCCCCTGTACTCAGCACTGGTGAGGCCCCATCTCGAGTACTGTGTTCAGTTTTGGGCACCTCAGTAGAGAAAGGACATTGAGGTGCTGGAGCAGGTCCAAAGAAGGGCAAGAAGGCTTGTGAAGGGCTTGGAGAATATGCCCTATGAGGAGAGACTGAAGGAACTGGGGCTGTTTAGTCTGGGGAAAAGGAGGCTGAGAGGAGACTTTAATGCTCTCTTCAAATACCTGAAAGGTGCTTACAGCAACAGCAGGGTTGATCTCTTCTCACTGGTGACGGGTGACACGATGGGGGGAAATGGCCTTAAATTGTGCCAGGGTAAGTTTAGGTTGGATATCAGGAAACACTTCTTTACAGAAAGGGTTGTAAAGCCCTGGAATAAGCTCCCCAGGGAGGTGATAGAGTCACCATCCCTGGATGTGCTTAAAAACCATTTGGTGCTCAGGGACATAATTTAGCGGAGGGTTGTTAGGGTAGTATGGTTAGGTTGCAGTTGTACTTGATGATCCTTAAGGTCTTTTCCAACCTGAGCTACTCTATGATTCTGTGAATTCAGGACTTTATCTCAAACTGAACAGTACATTAGCATTAGGACACTTGTGGATGCCAAATGCCAACATCTGTATTACACAAACTAAACTGTCCCTGACAAAACTTTCATTTTGGCTCACGGTTCAGAATTTAGGTGATTCAGATCATGGTTCAGAAATTCTGACAGGCCATGGAACATTCTCAATGCACAACATAAATATGGAAATCAGAGTAGCAAGTTTAAATACTGATTTTACCTTTTCTTTAACATTGCCTATTAGGAAAAAAATAATAATTTCTATATCTAATATTTAAAAAAAAAAAAAATATCCCACACCATCTGATTCCATTTTGTCTCCCTTCAATCTCCCCTCCCGGCTAGCAATAACAATATTGAAATCTAGTTGATAACTGCTGAAAGAACCTACATCACTGCACAGCTAATCTCTCCACGTCCAGAAAATGAGCTCAACTGAGTTGTCCACAAGTACTGATTATCCTACAAGCAGGATTACAGGAATACAATATCAATAATGTCTATCCTGCTTTGCGTAAAACATTAACTAGAGGAGGCACTTCATTGGTTCTGTTTCTGAATAATCCGGGGGAAAATAGTGCTGGACCTTTGATACCGATGTCAACCATAGCTGCAGTGACCATAAGATAACATTTTAAGAGAACAAATCCTGATAGCAGTTAGTAAAATGGGAAATTACAACCCCAGTTGTCAGAAGTGATTCCTGGTTGAACTCAAAAGGAAGAAGTACATAGGTTTCAGCAGGGATGCACATCCTGGGAGAAATACAGAGGCACTGTCCCAGGAAGCAGAAATTGAATCATTCAAGAAAAAGATTAGGTGCAGATAAGAGTTAACAAGGGACATGAAGGGAGAAAGAATTTCTTTAATTTTACTGCTAGTAAGACTAGGTAAAAAAATTTTTGACCACTGCTCAACAGAGCAACAGCAAAGGACTCAGAAAAGGCCACATAACTTAAAACTTTCTTAAGCTCAGTCTTTTTGTTGTAGTTGCTGTTGTTGCTGTTTTCTTCATGCTTTCAGGACTTCCATGTTCCTGTGCCTAGTGGCAAGATCTATGGGGTACAAAGTATCCCTTACAGCAGAGGAAAAAGTACTTAGGGAGCAGTATAAATAAATTGGAAGAGTCCATGGGACCAGAGAGAACATATTCAAAGAGGAGTGGCTTGAGGTAGCTCAACAATGTCACAGAAAAGATGTTCCCTCTTATCTTTGTCAGACCATGACAACTGTAAGATGTTTCTAGAGACTAGAAAAAACCTAACTTCCATCTATCCCAAGATGTAACTACAGTCTTGTTCTTCTGATCAAAGAAATCACAAAGCAAATCTTCATAAAAACTACATACATGTTGGATCACTAAAGACAGTGAGGATAATCAGCGACTGGAAGAGGCTGCCAAGAGAGAAACCTTTGTAAATGCCAATATTTAATGAGCCTCAACAGGCTAATCTAACTTTGGACTTGAGCCTGCTTTGAACAGAGGCTGTTGAATCTGACTCTAGAAGGTCTCTTCCAAATTAAATTATATTTTAGGATAGTAACAGCCAAGCTAAAAGCAAGCAGAAAGCCATTTTCTGTGCTTGTCCAGTCACAATTATCTAAATCAAAACAAACAGTAGAAAACAAAAAGAAAATTCAGAAAACCCTTCTCTTCATTTTTTTTCTTGTTGGACAGTATTTTCAATTATACATAATTCAAAAATTCTTTGACCAATTTTTTGATACCTAGTCTTTTGACTGGAGAGGAGTAGATCAATGGAAAGTTGTCTGAAGGTTTATTAGAAAAATCTAAATATGATTTTGCTTATTATTTCATTATCAGTCCTCTCCTTATTAAAGTATTTGCCCAACTCCAGAAGGACTTAGATATGCTGTAGAACTGAAATGACAAAGGTGAAATTAAATTTACTATTGACAGTCAGGAATACAAACATGTACAGCTGTCTTAAAAACAGTGGGAAGAGTGAACTAGATTAATTAAAAATATATATATTGCAGTTTCCTCTGTATTCTTTTCTACAAACTGTGCACTCTACCATAATTAAAAATGGCAAAAAATATACTGCTAAAAAAATAGCATTTCTATATACTATTTTATAACAGTATTTTAAGTAATCTATATTCAACAAGGCAAAGCACTAATAGTATTTCTGTGTATCTAGTGAGTGTGTTTTCCTAACAGTTTAAGACTGTAGATTCAGGCATTGCATTTGTTTTACTTTTTACCTCATCTGTGCTGGAAAATGTGAAAAGCAAAAATAGACCAAGAACCTGTCAGAGAGGAACAACCAATTTATCATTATTTCTACCAATTTTTGTATTCCAAAAGGAATGTATGCAATTCCTCCTATTTGTTTCCACAGAAACTACAACAGGTACAAAGAACACAGTAACACTATCTGACAAAGCATGTTCTCAGCTACAAAACACTAGTTTTCAACACAGTCACCACCATTAGCTATGCATTTTTGCCAGTGATGAACAAAAGCCTGCATGCCGCACTCATAAATATCTGCACCAGTGGAGGTAACTCATGGTCGCTGTTAGCAAATGCTGAAATGCACCACCTACCACCTCAGTGTGCTCAAATATGCTGTTTGGTCTTCATCAATGTTCAGCAAGCATCAGTGCACGTCAGTGCCATTTTTTCTGCATGGAGGAATTCAATGACACATCTTTGATTTATACGCACTTCCATGTCAGGTGACATTTTGTCAGACTGCCCCTCTGCTGCCATCTGTCACACGCCAGCAAAACGTAATGAAATATTAGTGGGAAGGTTCAAACCCCACTGCCATGTCACCACCATCCACCCCTGATGTTATGGGCCTACGTCATAAAAAAGGATACATTACTTTTAGAGCTGCTCTCATAAAATTGGACACAGATTAGGAGGCTTGTGTTTTCTTCTTCTTGGAACACCATAAATGCCAATTGACAGAAAGATTGAAATGTAGTATAATTGTTTCTTTACTTTACTGAGGGAAAGACCTTAGTGTTCTAAATAAAAACAGCATCAGATGACAACTGTCAAGGGTGCATAAAGCATCAGATGCGTACTAGGTTTAATAGTGGCTAAAAGAGTGGAACATAAGAGCAACGCTAGTTGGTAGCTCAGTGGGTAGAAATTACTGGGAACTTTTTTGGCATCTAGAAATCTGAGCATATCAGAGCAAGATAGGAGAACAGAAACAAAGTCTTAAGAATGATAAATGCCAAAAGGAGACAGATTTCTACGTTTATTACATCTACTGATCTGAATATATGAGGACTCTTCTTCACATGTGCTGCAAGCTACCTAGACCAATCTGCTATTGGTGGTTTTTCTCATTTATTTTAAATATTTGGATTATTTAAATACTTTAATGAACGTTTACTATCTCAGGAGATAAGCCAGGGCACAGGCAAGGAAGAGGTCATCCTTAGACTGTAGCCTTACATAGAGCCTTACATGAAAAAATACTTGCTCTCTAACTGGAAATTCAAAAGCATTCTGTGGATTTTAATCTAAACTCTTGGAGTGGATTTTCATTTGTATGTACGAAGTCGAAGGATGTAGCAAAGACCAAAATCTCACACTACTGTAACTATTTTAAGCTCTAATTACAGTCCAAAATCAAGCATAGTTTCATACATACTAGCTACTTTAATACTCAGTCATCTTAAAGAATTTTGAAAATGATAATGATACATAGTTTTTCTATTTACTGAAATTAATTTTTATTATTTTTTATACTTCTTGTAAGTTATTAAGCCATTTTTCAGTACACTGAAAGCAAACATTCATGAGAAGTTGGTGTTCAGTATTATTATTCTACTGTACGTGTCTGAGAGATCCTGTATAACGCCTTCGAAGACTGAACTTTCAGATGGCACCTTCTACAGTCATTTACACTTGGGAGGCAAGAATGGAAGCAGGCATAAGGAGCCACAGAAAATCCTGCTCTGTGTAATAAGCAGATCATAAATATTTGATGTAATTTGTTTACATCCTACCTGTGAGCAGGTATCTTGCGATTCCCAGCAATCAAGATAACATCACAGAGCTGCTGTTGCTTCAGGTAGCTCTCCATTTTTCTGAAGGTTTGCTCAGCATGGTGAACAGCCTGGTAGAATTCCTCAGAGGTACTTGAATCTATGTCGCAGTGAGGTGATAAAGGATGGCTGGCTGCTGACAGCCTGTAAACCACAAAAAAAGTTCCATGTTGGCAAAGTGACCAGTTGCCTAGACTCCATGTCAAACCCCTGGAAGCTGATAAGTGCAATTACTGCATCCTTCAAAATTCTCATCACCAGAAGTACAAGAAGGGACAAGTTATAAGGCGTCTGACACTGAAATATGTGAAGTTCTGTTTTTGTTTTGTTTTTTTTTTTTCTTAAGCATGGGCACAGGAATAGTGTATTTCTTTCCTCTTTGAAAAAGTTATTAAAACATAAATAAAGACAACAAATAGAAGCTCAGTATATTATTGTTAAGAATGACAGTACAGCTAGGTATTCATTATCAAAATATGACTGCTTTCTTATTTGTAGCACGTTAGAACAAAATTATTCTACAGAATTAAATAAATTACCTATTTTTTTGTTTAATCTTTAACATGACTTCACAAAACAAAAGAATGGAAAAAGCAACTCTATTTTTCCACCAACACTAAGAGTGCCTGCTATAGCTCATTTCTTCAAATTCACATTCATTTTACACCAACTTGGGAAGCAAATTAAAACTCCAATTTACTTACTTTATAATAAATTGGGAATATTTCCACATTGATAAATTGCAGGGATAATTTTTAACCAAAAGGTTCACTAATGCAAAATAAATTTAGCCTACAAAGATGATGTCTACAAACTGTAAACACAAAAATAAAAAGGAAATAGGAGAAAAATGCTTTTTTTTTTCCTTCAAGGTATAGTCCAATTTTCTTAGTTTTATTTCATTTAGTTCAGAACTTCTGATTCGGACCTTTGCTGAAAATAAGAAAATCTGTCCACAAGCACTAGACTTTGAGGAAATATGCACTTCAAAACAATTCATGAAACAGACATTTTTTGCAAAAAATATAATGAGCTGAAAATGGAGGGCTTTACAGATGATGCTGATTACATTCTTTTCTTCAACTAGGTATATATAAAACAAGATACATATTCAATAGAAGACCATCAGTATTACAGGACATACTTCAGTCCATGAAATTAAATTATATTACCCATTTTAATTCAAGCCAACCTCATTATCTACATATTCCACTGAAAGGAAAATGTCATTGTTTTATGATTTTCGTTATTGGTATTCCACATCATAACATCATGTAGAGCAATGGGAGTTAAAGAGTTAATTCTCCAATTCCATGGCCTGCCGATTTTCCAGGTACCTGGTTCTCAGAGGAGAGCTACATACCCCAGTGGACTTTGCATTTCCGTTTTCCATTCAGAGTGAAAGATAAAACTATTTGCAGATCACGAGATGCCCCTTTTTCCCTTCCTGCTTGTCTCAGTGTGTGCGCGCCCTAGCCATCTCGCCTTCAGCATTAGAGTAAGGCCTTTGGGTTAGGGGCACTCTCTCTCTCAATTTATTGGATTTATTAGCCCCAATTCCAGTTATATTGTATTATACTGCGTTATCTTGCATTCTGATCTTATTAACTTTCCTCCTCAGTTTTGCTTTTAGGCCCATCTCCCTACCCTTTTCCCCCTTTTTCCAGGGAGTGGGTCCATGGATCCCTCTGCCCCACTAGTCACGAAACTGAGCCAAACTAGCCTGTAAACCATTGACATACTTCAGTCCATCAAATTAAATTATATTACCAATTTTAATTCAAACCAATCTCATTATCTACATACCCTATTGAAAGGAAAATATTCAAGAGAGTAAGTAATTTTGATAATTTACACTAATGACATAGCAATTTCATTATATAAACTCTGCATTAATTTGGTACCATGTTCTAAGGAATAATATTAATAGACCTTAATATAATGCAACCCACACTTCTGGTGCTGGAAACATTTGAAAAGTGCGTAACAATAATTTAAAAAAATAGTTGTTAATATGATACACAGTTATTTAAAAAATACATATTTTAACACTTTTATTGACTTTTGATAGACTGTACCCTTCTGTTTTTTATGATAGTGCTATAAAGCTAGATTGAGCTGAAATGAACTTTTTTGTCTTTGAATGACTACAGTGAGTTTGCCACAAATTTTGCCCTCTTTTCTGCTTGCTAATTATAAACGTTTTCCACCCTCAAACACATCAGTCTATGCCACTTAACGAGTCATTAAATGGCTACTCAAAAACAAGCTCCAAAGGCACAGCACATTTTAAATTACTATTTTGGAAATTAACAAATTTAGTAGATGGCAGTAAGTTAATCTTTTATTTATTTTCTAAGAAAGCCCAGATGAAAAATCTGCTACTGATCCTCTTTGAGAAGCTACCTCTTATTCATTATAAATGCTCTGTCTGCATAATCAATACTTTAAATTAAATCAGAAGTTAGTTAATATAAGAATTGTTAAAGACCTTCGGAGAGTAAAGAATGCTTGTTCAGTATCAGTTCATGAAAAATATGAACTTATGAGCAATTAGTGATATAAAAGCAACATTTTCTGTTTGTCTATATTGTATTTGTTCAGGGACTCTGAGCAATTCAGTGAGAAGTTTGTTGACTGTGTTCTGCAGGAAATCCAGCATAAATTCATCTGAAGAGCCCCTGATTTTTCAAAACAATTTTTAGCACTTTTGTACCCCAGTATGGATGGGAGGGCCTGTCCTGTAGTACTAGAACAGGAAAGACTCCAGACGGCCTTTTCCCATAATCTTTCTTAGTACATAAGTGCAAAACCTGAACTTACTGTGGGAATCTCAAACTTTCATTTTGAAATTTCAAACACAAAACATGTCTAGTCTAGAGCACTTTTTATCTTTAAACAATTTAGAACAATACAGAATTAAGAAAACAAAACCTTCCACGCATTTACAACCATGCTACTGAGTATGCCAGGATGAAAAAAATAAAATGGCCAAAAAAATTATCAACACTGTAAATGATCAATAATCTGAAGTTCAGTCTCTACTGCCATACCACCACCATCTGCCTCTGACATTGTGGACTAATCAAATAGAATAGAAGGTATTACTTTCAGAGCAGCCCCATATAAATTGTGGAATTGCACTTAACAAAGTGAGATGGACTGCCAAAAGTCGCGAGTTGAATTAGCTATTACTTGCAAAAACTCAGAACAGAAAGTTTCATATTTTTTAAGTCTTTTAAACCATTTTCTTATTGCAACAGAAAGTCTTTTTTTTTTTTTTTTTTTTCCCCATGAAAAAGCACGTTTTTTACTCCACTGACAGGAATTATATCTGCAACAGGGTTCTACCTGGAGTTACAGGAGATTAGCAAAAATTTATGTTATAAAATATAAAAAAAGATAATCAGAACATCAAATAGGACTATTTGTACCATTTCAGTTCAGAGATGCATTACTGCTGTCTCAGAGTTTCCCCATCTATGCAAAAAAATATTTTTAGACAGTCACTGCAGATGACAGATTTGTCATTCTGGAGATAACACTGTTTCCTTGTAAATGTAATTTGGAGATCAAACTACTGGTAATGCAAATTATTCTTTGGACACCAGGAAAAAAAAGAAACATTCAGACATCAGGGCATTTGTGTGAATAGCAAAAATATGTATTAATCTACCGCTGGTGGGTTGATCTTAACAGTATTACAAGCCTCAGTACACAAATACTAGTTACCAGTTTATTGTTATGATCTCAAACAAGTCATCTGAGCAGCACTTTTTAAGAACAAGGACAACAAAAAGCTACACTGAAACAGTTTCTATTGAGAAAAAAATATATATGTTTTTGTTTAGTACATGACAGAAAAAAATAAATAAATAGAAGTAGGCTTAGAAGAGTTTGTTCAGACTGTAATTTTACCAGGTTACTAATTGTGGTGGTTTCATTCTGGTAGGTAGCTCAATTCCATCACATCCCCTCTTCAGAAGAACAGGGAGAGAAAGAAAGACAAAAAAAAAAAAATAAAAATAGGATAGAGAGATTGCTCACCTGCTACTTTTATGGGCAAAAACAGACTCAAAATAGTGAGATTAATGTAATTTATTGCCAATTACTAAGAGACTAGAGCAGAGAGAGACTAGAAGCAAACTAAACACCTTTTCTCCATCCACCCTCTTCTACTTTTTTCCCCCAAGTGCTGCAGCAAAACAAGGAATGTGGGCCCTGATCAGCCTATTGCACTTCGTCTCTGCCACTCTTTCACAATCACACTGTGATAAATAATAATAAAACTAAGACTCTGCCTCTGCTCCACATGACATCCCTGCCATGGGAGATCGTCCTTCCCAAACTGATCTCACATGGGCTTCCCACAGGCTGCAACTCTCCAAGTACTGCTCCAACACAGCTAAGCACCACCGGGGCCAACCTTCAGAAACAGACTGCTCCAGCACAGGGCGCAAGGGCAGCAGCTCATTCAGACCTCCTGCCCACCCCAGGCTCTCCTTCTCTCTCTCCTTTTAATATAAGAGAAGCAGACAGAATTCGTATTGCAAGGAATCAGCATAGCCTCACACTAAGAGTAAGGCTACTGCTTCTTCAGACATAATTCTCCCAATCTCACCAAAAATCATTGCAATCTTTCACCATTTTTTTCAGTTAATGAAGATTTTGACTCAAAGTAAGAATGATAAAGAAACCTGTACTACTGTGCAGATGAAATTCCTTCTGTTTGCCAGACTCTTTGCTTCCCATTGCGTCAAGAAGCAAGCAAGCAAGTAAATAAATAAATAAGAACAAAAGATTTGTTATTTGTTGGTTTATGGTCTTCTAATCCTTTTATGACAAACACATAAAACAAGAAATCCTAATATATGAATCAAGCATATGCATTCACAGTGCAGTTATACTGTAATTACCCAACTGGTAATATGATAGAGAAACACCATTTTCATTGTGATTACAGGATTATCATCATAAAACTTTTTTAATGCTTTGGTTAAATATTTTTTAGAACATTTGATCCCAGATTTCTACGAAGGGAAAGTTTAATTTAAAAGATTATTAGGACCCAGAAATTCAAAACTGCAACTTCAAATTATACTTAAAAAGTTGAAGTTTTCCCATTTCTAAAATGATACACCATTGTTCTTAACACACATGCTATTTTTTGTGTGGGTTTTTTTTTGTTTGTTTGTTTCATTATAATAAAATCACTTGGAGTCTTTAAAAATAAATTTCCTACTTTGACTGATCCAAACCACTAATGAAAGTAGTAAATAATAGGAATTCATGAGGTGGCTGTTCGTGGCAGACAAAGCCATCAGACAGATTTAAATTGCATGAGGAAGAACTTTGTCTCAACTGTAGAAATTACTAACTGGGAAGTCTGGTACAAATGGTAAAGAATGTTGGAAAGGAGCCTGATACTGCTGCCCTGAGCAGTTAAACATGACAGGATGGAGGTGTATTGTCCTATCTTCTTGCAGATATGAAGCACTCATTCCTTTGGCTTAAAAGTACCAATGAGCAGACATGTGCAGGAAGAAAACCAAAAAGCAGATGCAATAATGGAAATGGGAGACAGGCGATTTCTTAACAGCTCAACAAATTTATGGCATTTTATTTCGTATCACTGCACATCAGCTGAGCAGCACCAACAAAGACAAACTCAGGAAGACACAAAGCACAGACTGCCACACTTTCCTTGGAGTCAAGTAATTATGATGGCTTACTGCAGATGATGATCTGCAGTGAATCTTTTTTATTTTCTTAGATTGCTCATACATAGTATACCCAAACAGTTCTCCTGTTAAATTATGTCTCTTATTCTCCAGTGCTACCTCTTATGGTAGTAACTGTCCAATGTGTTAGCACTTTATATTTCAGCTTTTTAAAAAACGGACTGAGTCAAAGCCTGAAGACGAATGCACAGTCTTAGTACCCCTTGTAAACGGCAGAAATCTGAGGAAGATTGTCCTTCCAAGTCCACAAAAAGATTCAGGTCATGTCTCTGGTGCCGGATTTGCCTCTCACAATAAAAGATAAACTTTCAGTAAAGCTGCTTGCAACTGAAAGTTTGTTTTTTTAAGAAATGATAATTGGATGGATGGAAAGCTGGTTTACAGATAAAACAGAGTTCTATAAAAATTAATGTTCATTTAATAAATAAGAAATTCTGCTAGCATTTCAGAACAGTTCTTAAAAAATAATCATTATGCATTAGTTCGACTTATGGATTTTTTTTGTCATTATTCAGAATCACTTAGTTATAATTAACACTCAGAGTTTCACTGAGTATGATTTTTAGTCAAGAAAGTGAATACAGAAAATACAACCAATGTGAAAGGCTAGTAATTGAAAGTGACAAACTGATAACAGAGCCTTACCAACTTTTGTTGTCTGGACAAAAAAAAATTCAGTGCAACTGTATTGTATTAACATGTATTTATAAATTTTGTCATTGAAATAATGAATATTAAACATTAATATTAAAATATTATTCATTAAATTAATACTATGCATGTACATGAAATGCAAGGATAAAACATTAGAATTTTGACTTTAATTCACGTGCTGTCAAAGCCACAGCAAATAAAAAAGATAGTTTCTGACAAGCACTACAAAGAAATGGTATCAGGTAATATTTTAATTCAGAAGCTATGCACATAAAATAACTTCTAGTTTTATTACCACCCATCATTTATACACATATTTCACCACAAAATTAGAATCTTACAAAAAAGGCACTTAAGATTGTACATTCAGAATCTGCTGAAGCAAAACATACCCACAAGACTCCTCTAATACTCTATGCAGAGGAAGCTCCCATATCTTTCAGGCAGCTCAGCCTGTAAATTTGTGGTGTGTAATTCTCCAACAGTTGCAACTTAATAAAACTGATACAGTACCACCAATAGAGTATCACTCTTCTATGTTACTCCCATAACTGTTCTAGGAATAATTAAGCTTCAGATTCGTAAAAACTCAGCCCCAAATTTCCTAGTGAAATGATCTAGGGCGAGCAGGTGGAAAAAAATAAAAAGAAGTGCAGAGTACATTCCAGCTGATTCCTTTAAAATTGTTTTTGCTTCCTTCCTTACAAGAGTGCTATATTTTCTGAATGGATCACTTAAATTATGCAACATTTAATAGAATTATGACATTACATTAGTGTCATGTATTGATTACTTTGTTATGACAAATGATTATATCTATATGGATAAACTAAATAAATCAGCCTGCACAAGGATGCAGAAATACAAGGATGTGAATTTATTATTTTTTTACTGAGACACTTTCTTTAGTATTTAATTTATGATATAGGTGCTTAATGCAAATAGAAATTATAGATGTGAATGATGAAAGAGGCATAAAAAAGAATAAGCAAGAATTGTATTACTACTGCATTTAGCATATATTTCACTAAAATTTCAAAGCACAACTGTATTATGGACAGAGAGTTGGAAAATTTCATGACCCTATGACTGCCATGGTCGTCATGTCGAAAACCATGAAAAGCTTAATCCTCAAAAAATCCAAGCTCTAAACTCTAGTTAAGTACAGCCCTTGGTCAAAAGAGAATCCACTCACACACACACACAACCAGTGCACCACCACTAAGCAAGTGGAATGAACGATGCTTCAAAGCAGGGAGCTTGCACTGCATTAGGTAGCAAGAAGCATACCGTCTCTTCATGCTACTCATTACAGACCTGTACAGTGGCATGTCTTTCACTGATGCTCACAGATTTCATGCACACCTGCATCTGCAATGCAGTGGAAAAGATTTATCTGAAATAAAGGCATAAAGTATCTGCTATTTCGCCACCCTGAAGAGTCAATGCATTTATTTGATAATCTTGAACAGAGTGACTGACAATTTGGTGGAGTCTCTCCAAAACGAATTTCACTAATTCAGCTACTACACTACAGATCACTTCAACTTTGGAAATTGAACTGGCAAGTAGTTTAGGACTTCATATTCTTTAACAACTAACGGTTACTAGCCCTGTACATGCTCAAGCAGTACTCTTCATAATGTATTAAACTTCACAGAATCATAGAATCAAAAGGCTGGAAAGGACCTACCAGATCATCTAGTCCAACTGCCCTCCCATTACCTTTGCTACCACAAGCTACAAAACCATACCTCGTAGCTCCTCATCCAGACGCCTCTTGAACACTGCCAGGAATGGCGACTCCACCACCTCTCTGGGCAGGACATTACAGTGCCTGACCACTCTCTGAGAGAAAAAGTTTCTCCTTATGGCTAATCTAAATTTCCCCCAGTACAACTTCTGGCAATTTCCTCGGGTCCTGTTTGTTGCCTGGGAAAAGAGGCCAAACCCCTCCATATCCCTTGATCACCGAGGTTCGCTGCTTCGGAGCCGCCCCAGCCAGAGCCGCAGCGACTGACCGCGAGGTACAGGCGGGTTTCGGTCGGTTCCTTCATCCGGGGAACCCCGAGATAAC
>JAOWBP010000001.1:131252034-131269711 GCA_028571105.1 Tragopan temminckii | reverse complement strand
ATATCTAACCTAAATCTCCCATGTCTCAGTTTAAAACTATTCCCCCTTGGCCTACCACTATCCACCCTCATAAACAGCTGTTCCCCCTCCTGTTTATACACTCCTTTCAAGTATTGGAAGGCCACAGTGAGGTCTCCCTGGAGCCTTCTCTTCCCCGAGCTAAACAATCACAGTTCCCTCAAGGAACTTCCCCAGGCAAGTCACTCGATCATAGGAGGAGATCAGGTTGGTCAAGCAGGAACTGCCTTTCATGAACCCATGCTGGCTGGGCCTGATTCCCCAGTTGTTCTGCACATGCTGTGTGATTTTCCTCAAGACGATATGCTCCATAACCTTTCCTGGCACCAAAGTCAGGCTGACAGGCCAGTAGTTCTCCAGATTCTCTTTACAATACATCTTGTATATGGGAGACACCTTGGCAAGCCTCCAATCCTCTGGGACCTCTCTGGTTGACCAGGAATGCTGATAGATGATAGAAAGTGGCTTGGCTATCGCCTCCACCAGTTCCCTCAGCACCCTCAGGTGGATCCCATCCAGCTCCACGGACTTGTGGCAATCTAGGTGGAGTAGTAGGTCTCTAACAGTTTCCACCTGAATCATGGGAGGTTTATTTCCTCTCCATGCAAGAACTCCAGGTCAGGAGTTAGGGTACCCCAGGGATAACTGGTCTGACTTTTAAAGACAGACATAAAGAAAGGATTGAGAACCTCAGCCTCTTCCTTATCCTCAGTGGTCATGTTCCCTGCCACACCCAGTGAAGGACAGAGATTCTTCTTAGCCTTACTCTCTGTTAACTTATTTGTAAAAAAGCTTTTTATTCTCTTTTACCCCCAACAGCCAAGTTGAGTTCAAGCTGGGCTTTTGCCTTTCTGATTTTCTTCCTGTACATCCTAACTTCTTCGTACTTTCCTCAAGTTTCTTGTCCCTTCTTTCACAGGAAGATTCTCTTTTTCTCCTGGAGCCTCAGGAAAAGCTCCCTGTTTATCCATGCTGGCCTTCTTCCACGGTTGCTCATCTTCCAGCACAGGGAGTAGCCTGCTCTTGCACCTTTTTTCTTGAGGAGCAATCAGCTTTCTTGGACCCCCTTTCTATTCAGGACTGAATCTCAAGGAACTCTCCTACCAGCATCCTAAACAGTTCAAAGCCCACCCTCTGGAAGTGCAGGGTAACAGTTTTGCTGGCCCCACTCCTGACTTCACCAAAGATTGAGAACTCTACCATTACATGACCTCTCTGTCCAAGACAGCTCCTGACCTTCACTTCTCCACCAGTCCTTCTCTGTTTGTAAACAGCAGGTCTAGCAGGTCACTTCTCCTGGTATACTCTCTTACCAGCTACATCAGGAAGTTATCTTTCATATACCCTAGAAATATCCTAGACTGTTTCTTCTGTACTGCACTGTATTTCCAACATATATCAGGGAAGTTGAAATCCCCTATGAGAACATGGGCTGGCAATTGCTCAACTTCTGCCAGTTGTTTGTAGAATGCTTCATGTCTCTTCATCCTGGTAAGACTATCCATAACAGACCCCCACCAGGATGTCCACCTTATTGGCTCTCCCCACAATCCTCATCCATAGAGACTCAACTTTATAATTCCCAGCCTCAATCTCAGCAGCATCAAAGCACTCTCTAACAGAAAGCCATGCCACCAGCCCTCTGTTCTTGCCTGTCCCTTTTAAGGAGCTTACAGCCATACAATGCAGCACACCAGTTGTGGGAGTAATCCCACCACATTTCTGTAATGACAACTAAATCATAGTTTGTCCACCACAAAGTGGCTTCCAGCTCCTTCTGTTTATTGCCCATGCTGTATGTATTGGCATAAATGTGCTTCAGCTGAGTCCCTTGCCTCATACCCAGTCCCACTAGGCTCATCTCCAGGAGGCCTAGTTTTATCCCCTTCTCCTTCATATCTAGGCTAAAGGCTTCTCAACAAACCCTGCCAGCTCCAGGGTTGGGCTCCATTTCCCTCTTTGAGACTCATCAGTAGCCATCAGGCCAGGTGCCAAGTAAACCACCCCACGGTAAATAA
This sequence comes from Tragopan temminckii, assembly GCA_028571105.1. Classification (NCBI taxonomy): domain Eukaryota; kingdom Metazoa; phylum Chordata; class Aves; order Galliformes; family Phasianidae; genus Tragopan; species Tragopan temminckii. The sequence goes on along the minus strand of JAOWBP010000001.1, from coordinate 131,267,675 downwards.
ATAAATAAATAAATTCTTACATCTACACCAGCCTCTCAGCTGTGTATTTGTAAGGTCCTTGATCACCCAGGGTAGCTGCTTTGGAGCTATCCCAGCTAGAACTGCAGCAACTGATCATGAGGTACAGGGGGTTTCGACCAGTTCCTTTACCAGGGGAACCCTGAACTAACTGAGCAGCCTGGCAGCTCTTGCGAGAGCAGCTGATGCGGTGTGGGTGCTGCAAGGACAACAGAACTGCATCCACACCCCTTGCCTTAGAAAAAGCTTTCAGGAGGGTCATGGCATGTCAAGGTGCAGTAAGGAGAAGGTAGTGTGTGTGCAGCACCCACAGCGTACTGCAGCATTAGATGCGGTAGCTTGTGCAGTAGGCCACAGAAGTACTGTCTCTCCTTGCTCAGGAGACCAGCTTACCTAATGGCAGTCTCTGGGTTCCTTCCTCATGAGAACAGAGGGCCCTATATGCAGACCGGACCCGACTCATAGGGAAGTGTGCTGCCTCCCTGGGTCCCAGGTCAAGAAAACTCCCAGATCTGGTTCACTCCTCTGATTACTACCCATTACTGATAGTTCAGGCAGGCAGTGATAAGGTAGCTCAGAGAAGCCTGCAAACTGTCAAAAAAGGCTTCAGGGCAATTGGTTGAGGGAGTGGGAGCACAAATGGTATTTTCTTCTATTTCTTCTGGGGCAGCAAGGGACACAGAATGTGCTAGGAAAACACGTAATGAATAAGTGGCTGAGAGGCTGGTGCCGCCACAGGAACTTTGGGTTTTTCAACAATGGGATGATTTACTTCACACCTGGTCTGATGGCTGCAGATAGGAAGACGGATCCTAGCCCAAGAGCTAGTGGGGCTCACTGAGAGGGTTTTAGACTAGTTAGGAAGGGTATGCAATGAGGCTTGCTAGGACAGAGCAAGTAGTCTGGGATTTTATACTAGATCTGATGGGGGAAGAGAGTCAAGTATGGCAGGACAGAGAAAGGCTTGGGGTTGCTGTCATATCAAGAAATTGAGGGAAAGACCCTCCAAACTCTCCTGTAGGATCTTCTGGGAACTCCTCAGAGGTGGAGGGATGACTCACGACTGACATACTGTGATTGAGAAAGACTCTTCAGAAAACATAAAATAAAATATTCTTTGCTTTTAAAGGATGAAGTGCTAGAACAGATTGTAATGGGGAAGGCAGGGAATGGGTCTATTACAGCCAGTACAAGAATACAGGATGCAAAAGGGATTATGTGAGATAGTTTCTTATTACAGAAGGAAACTGTCTTTGTTTCCTTCTCAGTTTTAACTCAGTTACCCTTCTGTTGAACCTAATAACATTTGTTTCACTAAAGATTGCTTCCTTATAAAGACATCATCTCAAAGACATCTGGAGATGGATAATTTGCCACTTCTGCAGTAGTTTTCAGAAGTAATCATCCTCAGCATTAAAATGTGTGTCTAATTTACCATTTAAACTTGTCTGCCTTCCACTAATATATACTCATTTTTATTATGAACTTTTCTCTGATTAACAAGTCCATTAGCACAAAAAAATAAAAAGAAAAAAAAACTACTTTAAATAATCTCTTGGCTTTTTAACAGCTCTAAGAATTTGAGTGGGTCTGGCCTTGCTTTTACAGTTCATTCACAATACTGTATCCTATAGTACACCATCAAAATGTTCAGGAGTCAAACAGGATACTTAATCCTTAATATCGTTTGAGAGGTTTTTTTTTGTGACAGCAACTACAAATTCATTAGTAATCTCATAATCATTCACTGATCTAGCCTAATGCTACTTAGCCTGTAAAATGTGATGGAATAAAGCACAGAGCAAAGGCTGCATAAATATACTGTCTTATCTTATTTAAAAAAAAAAAAAAAAAAAAAGCTTTTAGATTCATAAATGGTTAATAAATATTGTAATTAAGATAATATTCTAAATGAATTGAAACTTTAGCCAAAGCATTAAAATGCTTTTTTTCTCATATTCCTGTACTTCAAACTTGAATTAAAAATAAGTATAGTAGTCATTAACTAAAATAAGTAGTTAATAAAATAAAAATGCCTTTAATGAATCAGGGAGAAATGAATGATCATAGACAAAAAATGTATTATTCTCTTACTCTCCACACTATAACCATTTGCAAAGATTATGAGTTTTGTTCTGTCTTCATTAGCTATCTCAAAGCATATGTGTTCTGTATCATGTCATATATCCTGCTGCTAAAGAATGTTTCAGTTACAGTTTTGTTTGAGGAGTGAATTAAAAAAAGAAAAAAAAAAAGTGCTTTTATGTTAATATTTCACATTTAGTAGTCATTTTAACTGAAACCAAATACTAAATAAAAAATAAAAATAAGAAATAAAAACCCACCCCAATAAACATCACACAGCAAAAACATGAAAACTTAAACATTTTTTAATTTATACTAAATTTTCATATTGAAAACAGTAAATTCCTTCCAAAAGCATTCTTGAAAACAAGTAGCTCATTATAGGAAAAATATAACGTTCTGGAAATGCCTGAGTTATTTGCCTGAAATATTCTCCCACAGTTTTTCTTTTCCTTTGCCAGTTGCTAATTTATCTTTTCAGGAACATCCAACATTTCTGGAAGTCTTATTAAGCATGAAACAAGAGGGTATATTCCTAATTAGAAAAATACTGGAGCACAAGAAGAATTCTTCACAGTCATCCAGTCACTCAGCCTCAAGCCTTTAGCGCTGCATGGGGTTGTTGTGGCCGAAGTGCAGGTCCTGGCACTTGGCCTTGTTGAACCTCATCCCATTCACCTTAGCCCAGCAATTCAGCTTATCTAGATCCCTCTGAAGGGCCTCAGGCAGATCTACACTATCATTCTGTGATTCTGTGATACCTCCCAACTTGGTATCATCTGCAGACTTACTGACAATGGTACAATGGTGATCTCCATATATTTTCCAATAAAATATTTATATATATTACAGTGTAAAATAACCATTGTGTTTACATCTTGAGTAGTATGTCAAGATGCAAACTTTCAGAAAATTAGTCACGTTTGCTCTTTTTGACTGAACACTTAATAAGCTGATAAGTAAATGCTGAAAATATATTAACTTACTGTATGAATCCCAAAGGACAAATTTCATTCAAAAGTGAAATTATAAAATATTTGTCATACTGCGCATTACACTGATTGTACTGACAAATACTCTTGTTTTATTGGTGCTTAGTAAATTAACCAATTTGGAAGGAACAGACATTATGTTTCACTTACTTCAAGATTTTCATATTACCATAAAATAATCTCATGCTCTCTACTACAGTGTACAACAATTTCTTATTGTCAGTTCTTTATTTAGAAAGAAGAGCTTCAATACTTTTTAAAATTCACTATTTAAAAAAACATCCCTAATTTTTAAAGAATGATCTGAATCTGCCTCCAAACTCAATTTCCCAAGCCATGCTGCTGTAAAACCATTGACAGCAACAAGGCTAATTGGGGTATCTTCTCTGTGCATCACAGATTTTGTAAAGTTGCGATTTTAGAGATTCTCCATGCAATGTTTATTTTTAGAAGATCTTCGTGGACAGGTCTTCAATTTATTTAGTAGTTGTCATGGTTTTGTGATTTTTGGTTTTCGGTATTCCACATCATAACATCATGTAGTGTGCTGGGAATTAGTTAATGCTCAAGTTTTGGGTACCTGCCCGGAAGAGAAGAAGAACTACGTTCCCCAGGGGACTTTGTGGTCACAGAGAGGAGATATAACTCCTGGCAAGGTCACTTGATGCGCCTTTTCTTCATCTCCCTGCTGCTCAACCGGACTGCACATCTCACCTCAGCATTATGGTGAGGCCTGTCCAACTTTTGGACATTCTCTCATTATATTTATTAGCTTCAATTCTAATTATATTGTATTATAGTGTGTTATCTTGCATTCCAATACTATATTTAGTAAATTAGTTTGTTTCTCCTCAGATTGTTGCCGGAATTTTTAATTATTTTGGGGTCCCCTGTTCCCTTTTTCGGAGGCACAGATTTTGTGAAATCCCTCTGCCCCGCTAGTCACGGAACCAGGCCAGATCAGCCCATAAACTGTTTGACAGTAGTACTTTATGTAGGTTTTGTCACCACAGAATCCTTCAGTCAGTTACATAATTAAACACGTAATTAGGGAAGTATTTCTTTTTGGTTGCTTTTTAATCTATTGCTCATATGTTTTTAATGAAGCTTAATTGTAAAACTGAAGAAATTAATATCTCATTCTCCCTTCCATGACATTTATGTCTTGCATGTCTATTACAATACCTCCAGAAGCCATATCCTTCCAGAAGCCGTAGCTAGTATTGTATTATTGTATGTTTATATTATGTTATATATGTATTTTGCCAAAACCAAAAAGAACAATAAAACAAATCTGTTCACATGGAATATGGGGCTTTCTTCCTATCTTCAGTTATTTTCTGTTATTATCCCTAGCTACATCTAAATAGTACCCTAGCAATGCCCTTGCAATGGTTTCTCAGGATTACTTTTCTTAAGGTGATTCAGGAAAGCAGACACTTCCTATTCTTCATTCCCATGAAGAAGAAACCTAACCCACAGGACTTAGTCTTGAAGCAGATAGCAGAAAATTTAGTCTTCAGAGTATGTAGCACATAAACAATCGCTGATGCTTTTTTATTACTGCTTTTTAGTTTTCATGTAATCTTTGTGAAATTAGATGACTAGAGTTACAAACAGTATTAAAGATGCAAACAAACCATGGAGTCTAACAGTAGGATTTGACATTTCCTATTTTGTCTTCTATTTCTTTCCTAACTGTCCCCAACACTTTACTTCCTTTTAACTAGCCTATCTGCTCAGCTAATATTTTCACAGCAAATAAATGATCTCAGTGAACAAAAGTTGTAGGTTTTTCTCCTACCTGACAAGAGAAAGTTATTCAGGACCTTGTCATTAAACGTATATAGATCATTCCTCCATCTGCAGTAATTTTAACCTGCATTTAATTTTGCTTAACATTATATGCTTAGCATCCTAAGATTCTTTAGCAACTTCTTAGAGTCAGTTTTTGGTTTTTACTATGCTCAGTAAGTATGTACTGTCTATAAAGTAATTTTATTTCATTATCAATTCCTTTTCCATATGATTTATGACAATGTTCAACTGAATACTTTTCTTGTAGTCTTTATTGATAACTTTTTACCCAGTAACATCTGTATTCTCATTCTCATCCTGTGATTCTGTGATAATGGGAGATTGGATAGTAAGTATGCATATAGGTACAGATATGTGTATACAAACATATAAGCCCACACTAAAGATATCCCACTGCAGAGTTTTTAATGTATTCTAAATCACAACACTTATCTCATGAGCAGACTATAATTAAAACAATTATAAAAAAAAAATCACTACTGAAGGAATAAATTCTACTGAAAATTGAAAATCACAGAATGTCAGATAGAATCACAGCTGATTATTTTGTATTACATTTTCCCTTGATTGGACAGTGATGAAATACAATAAGCTTAGAATTAATAATTGTAAAATAGAAACATAATATATTTTTTGGTAGAAAGAGGGAGATGGTCCCTGGTGGCTACTCAGTCCAAACCCCAGTCAAATCAAGGTTTATTTCAAATGTAGGTCAGGGCCTTGTTGAATCTAGCTTTGAATATTTCCAAGAACAGAGATTGTTATAAGAAATCTGATACAATGATTACCTCCACCACTGTGAATAAATGTTTTTCAACTGGAAAATTCCTACAACTTTGGCTATTGCCCAGTGTCCTCTCATTGCTCACCTTCAAGAAGAGACTAATTTTTATCTTTTTTACAATCCCTTCAAAAAGGTACCTCAAAATATTGATTAGGTCACCCCTGGCGGACTTCTATCCACATTTCCTCAGACCCCCCCCAAGCTCTCTTCATATATCATACACTTCCTGCTTGAGCTGGATAAGCAGACTTCAGCTTCCTTTTGTTGAACTGAATTGCCACCAGCTGGAAGATATATTCCAGTTACAGCATCATGAGTTGTAGGTAGAAGGAAATAATTGTTTCTTTAAATCTACTGGCTAATACAACTAAATGTATTGTTGGTCTTCATACAGATGCAGCACAAAATTTCATCAGAGGAAAAATTCTGAATAGCTTCAGCGCTTGGCTTGAACAGTTAAAACCAGTAATGCTGACTAAAGCTACATTTCATTCGAGTTGTCTACAGACATATAAATGAACGTGTGCATGTTGAAAGGGATTAATCCAACCCATGACGAAGACATAACAATTACTAATTTATTTATACCATATCCTTTACAGTATTTTTGCCTTATTTACCCTTTTGTTCTATTTTAGTAACAGTGTCACTCTACTGTTTTTGCTTTTCTCCTATCCAAGTGAAAGCAGCTATCTTGAAAACAAAACTTGTATTTGTAACTTTTAAATATAACAGCAAAAAGAAGAGTAAGAAAAACTTTGATTTTTTCTGAGTGTTTTTTTTTGTTTGCTTTTTTTCCTAATATCGTCAATCTTCACATACATATAAGAAAAGAACCGCACAGATTTTAGAAGAAAAACCTGAATGTAAGAGGTTGTGATACATAATGAGTCAGATATGCCTTAGTCTCACAAGAAAAGAGTGCCTGCAGTTCTACTAATATATCTAGTTCCAGGATCATTTCTGAACATGGCCCTGTCTTGCCATACTCTCCCAGGAGTAAAAGATATTCCCTGTAAATACAGTTTTGTACATCAGCATATACAAATATCAGTTCTCCTGCCAGAATTTTGCCTGTGAAACCTGCATTTGTGAAGATCAATTTATATTATCAGAATTAGAAAATAATATGCCAGAATTAACAGGACCTCAATTTAATATAATTAAGTGTATGACTGTTAATTTGTCTTCGCAGTAGTCTTTTGTATAAAAAAAACTGTATTTTGTAACAGACTAAGTTCTTAAGCAGCCTTGTCTAGATAACTCATTGTAAGTACAAAGACAACACAATTCTACTGCAGGATGTAAGAAAATCAATAGCATAAGCACTGATAGAAACAACTCAGAGAAGGCTCAGTAAGATAAGCTCACTTTCATTCACATTTTCATTATTACCTTTACAGAAAAAAACACAGAGTTACATAATTAACTAAATAATGGGTGAACTGAAATAAAATAAAAAGACAAAAACCTTTCTCTTCTCACCCCCAAAATGATACTAGTTTCTTGCATGCGTTAGTTAAATGAATGTATAATACTCTTTTTCACTGTAGGCATTTCTGATCACAGCATGCTAGGAGGTAGATATAATTTGCAAAATTATTAAGTAGTTTGCATTGTCATGCCAAGGAAAGAAGACGTAGTAATAAAAGAAACATGCAAAGCTGTACATTTTTCAGACTCACTGCATCCTAAGTATTGGCTAATACTTGTATCTATTTATAATATACTCTATAAAGTTACATAAAGGAAAAGGACATTTTTTGTTCTAAGCAAATGACAACCTAGAATACATGACTGTTTACATCTCTTTTTTTATTATTATTAATTTTTAAAATCAATCCACAAAAGCTTTTCTATTATAAAAGAAAGGAAATGAAACTATGACCTGCTCTCTCATAAAAAAAATACATGTGCTGAATAAATATTAAATCACAACAGCAAATAAGAAATCACTGCTTACACAACTAATGAAAATGGAGTAACTGTCTGTTTATATAGAACTGCCTGTTTATATGTACCACTGGAAGTTAATGTCTTTGTTTCAAAGAATGACCTTCTCTACTGAACACTGTAAACTTTGAAAAGAACTTAAATGTTTTGGCAACTTCTAAAATATATGGGTTCTGGAGTATAGTCCAGAAGCCTATGTGTAATGCTTAGAATTTCTACATGTACAACACAATCTAAACAGTGGAGACTAGCTGGAACTTGCTAAGTACAGATTTGTATCTGATATATTGCCACTACTTGAGTCTTTCCTGAGACTTTAATTTATCATACTCTTTGAAAGAAACAAACAGTACTCACATTTCTCTATAAATGAGGATTTGGAAGCCACTAGATTCATTAAGTGTTCACTGAGTATCTTGGAGACTGACATTAGTTGTGCTTTCACACCCGCTTCTATCAAACTCTAGGACTGCACCAACACCATCTGAAGAAACTTAGCAGTACTCCAAACATACTGTACGCACCTTGGTATTTAAAGCTCTTGCTTACATGCTTAAATAACACACACACACATACACACATACACACACACACACACACACAAAACAGCATTATGTTTTATTTAATTAGTTAAATGAATAGCAAAACTCAATCTCTTTCTCATGTGTCATGTATTCACACTTTGTGGCACTACAGCTATGTATTCTCATTAAATTTAATTAAAAAACTCACCAGCAAAAAAAAAAACAAAAACAACTAAATTCAATGCTACCTGTAGATAAAGATCAGTAAACAATCACCTAATATTTTAATATAATGTAACATTTTAAACAACAAACAACTAATATTCTAGATCAAGCTTAACTTTTATTTAAAATTATTTGACCTATTGGGAATCACTTTTATCCAAACAACATTTTTTGAAACCTAATAAAGTATTAGAAACAAAATGAATCATTTATCTAATAACTTTTCTGTAGTGCAGTAGAGCTTTCACACATGTATGACTTACCAATTTTCAGTTACCTTCAGACTTTATCTCAGAAATTATTTTTATTACCTCTACTATACAGATCAGAAAAAGAAACAGAATTTAAGGTTTAAAAAAAATGCTAATATTTTCAAAAATAATCCAGTTTCAGATGTTTAAATATTGCTTAAGGCACTACAAACACTTCAAGTATAACAAAACGTAAGCTCTTACATTTCCCAGAATGGCTTTTCATCTAAAGTCTCATGCACAGTCAAGATAAAGCAAGAAATATTATTAATTATTAAGAACAAGACTTGCTACACAAATTTTTCTCTATTTTGTGTGGTTTTTTTTTTTAAGATTCCACAGAATATAATTTTTTTAAAATTTTATAATTAAATATAATTAAATTTTGAATCATAGTGCACCTGTGCAAGAATTCCAAATTAAGGATGAACATGCATCTTTGATACTAGCATCTGAATGCTTGTTTCTGTAAGCTAGTACTTTTGAATATATTGTTTCACATATAGCTGTTCTTGTATTTTTCCTAAAAAGAAGAAAAAAGCAATAAAAATTACTTATATTTTTCTTAGAAATATGAGAACTGTTTTTTTATTGAGATTATTTTTTTTTAAACAGGAGAAAAAAAAAATCAAAGGAATAAGAAAAAGAGCATGAGACAGATATATGGCTTGGAAGATATTATGACTAGTTGAATGTTCCAAAAATTTAGTATGTAAGAATGGAAACAAACAGATTAATATGGGTTAACTTAAATTAAAAATGGGAATCAGTGAGTGAGAACTTTCAATTTATTTTTTAAACAAAAAAAATCATATTTAATCCCTGAGTACTAACTGCTGCCCTGAAATTGAAAATGAAGACAAATGGAATTTAAATGACCACTGGAGAAGCTTCTATTTCTCTAGTGATAACAGAGGAAGTTTGGATAGCAAGCTTAGACTGCGCAGTTAACATCACTATGACTGAGTTATGCAAGACAGCAGGCATTCTGAATTTTAAAAGGTGCATATGAAGACTGCACTGTATGAATTCAAGAGATGCCTAATATTTTAGTGGGAGAAAGTTGTTAACTACTGACAATTATTTTTTAAATTAAAACTGAAAATTAGATGTGGGCTGCATGGATATCTTTTATGTTAGTTCATTTATATAAACATATTAGAAGAAGCAGTAAATGCTGTTGATTTGATGTTATATCATCTTATACAGTGGTTTTCAGCTCCAGATAAACTATTCTAAAGCCATTAATAAAAGACAGTCACAAAAAAAGAGTAACCATTGTTTTAGCTTAACAATAAACTGGATTTGCCATCTGTATTCTGCTGAACTGCACAGTCACAAGGCTACATAAAATATGGAGGAATCTCATACATTCATAGTACTGAAATATGAACCATTGGATCTTCAAAAGAATGGTTAGCTACTAAGAAAGGATACAGAATCAACTGAGCAATAAATTAAGTTTCCCTTTGTAAACACACCAAAATCAACTAGTGTCCTGTTGACTTGAACTGCACTCCTGTGCTGCAACAAGTTATACACATCTCCTATGAGAAAAATGTCTTTTATTCATTATCCCCAAGTTTCAGGGGACTGTATGCCTCCTAACAAGCTGAGAATCTTCTGTTCTCTCTGGTACTGTGGATTCCTTGTTTGGCAAAACCTCTCTAATGTTATCCTAAACTCAAAAATATTTCCTTTCCTGAGCTGTCTGTTAATGAGAATTTGGCTTTCCTCTCATCCAGTTCCACTTTACTCAGTATTCAAGATGAACAAACAGGAGCCTTCTTTTCCTCGTGTCTTTATAACAGAAAATAACATATACCAACACTAATAAGGAAATATATAGATTATCATGTCACTGACATTTAGAATTAAAGCCAAGAAGACTGTTTAGATCATTAATCTAATTTCTTAAATATCAAGTACATTCTGCACACACAGCTCACCAATTACCCTGGTAATGAGAATAATTTCTGCTTTGCCAAGATTTTTTTAAAATGCATTCATTCAGTCCTGAGATGACAATATCTAGAGATTAAGAATTCACCATTTCCTTTACAGCTATTCCAGTCTGTTCCAGCATTTAAGCACTTTTCTTGATAGAAAAGTGAACCTTAATTTTGCACTGTTTAAACTGAATTTGCTCTTCCTATGGTTAAAGCGCTATTTAGTTCACAGTAGTTTCCCCCTGGACATACACTGTAATCAAATATATTGTCTTCCCTTATTTTTAATATGCTGAAATAGCCCAAGCACTCTCAGACATTCATTGCAAATCATATTATCTTTTCTTGTAATACAGTGTGTCTCTTTTCTTCATGCTCCCCAAATATCAAGTTCTATTTAAAAGTGATAACACGAGAACTGCACCAAATATTCACAAATCCACCAGTACATCCAGAGATAAGCTGTTTTTTGCCACAGCACCATATTGAAGCACAAAGGAGTTTTCTATCTATTCCTGTATAGATTTTCTGCAGCTAAAGTGTCCAGACACATACCACATTTTACTGAAGTCCAAATGTATTAGGCTTTTTCTATTTTATTTTTTTTTTCCCCTAAGAAATCTCAATCATCTTATTAAAATAAAAGATGTTGGGTAAGTCTGACATGATCTCATTTGGTAAATTTTCTGTGTGACTGGGATATGTTCTATATATATATACACACATGTAGATATGTACAGAAGTATGCACATGTATCTAAATGCATATACATACACCTATATGTATATGCACACACAAAGACACTCGTACACATGTATCACTTGCATTTACTTTGAACTCTGAGTTTTACCTTGTTCTAGTTTAAACCCAGGTAACAGAACCCAATGGTAAAAGCAGAACTCGCGGCTTGAAATGAAGGCAGTTTACTAAGTAAAGCAAAAGCCACACACAAAAGAAAAGCGAACCAAGGAATTCATTCAGTATGTCCCATCAGCAGGCACACGTTCAGCCACTATCAGCAAAGAAGGGCTCATGGCACATAACAGTTTATTGGGAAGGCAAATGCCATCACTCCAAACATCCCCCCTTCCTCCTTCTTTCTCCCAACTTTTTTTTTTCCTGAGCATGATGTCACATGGTATGGGATATCCTTTTGTCGGTTTCAGTCACCTGTCCTGGTTCTGTCCCCTTCCAACTCCTCATGCACCCTCAGATTGGTCACTGAGGCAACAGCATGAGAAGCTGAAAAGTCCCTGGCTCTGTGTAAGCACTGCTCTTCAACAACTGAAGAAACTGTTATAATCATTAAAAAAAAAAAATAAATCCAAAACATGGCATCACATGAGTCTCCACAAAGAAAATTAACTCTATCCCTGTAAAAATCATGGCATACATTCATCTTCACTGTGATAATTTTCTTTTCAAGAAGTTCAGTTTTCACTGATGCACATCCTGCCTTGGTCCATATGTTTGAAATTAATATAATTACTCAAAGGAATTAGAGGTTTCTTTTATGATTCATAACAGATACTTAATTACTGTCAATCTCTACTTCAACGCAAGCACTACTGTGATTTTTCCTAAATCAAACAAAATTATTTCTCTTTTTTTTTTTTTTTTTAATTCATTAGGAAGCAATGTAACTCTGCACTTGTTACTTCTTATTTTATCTCTGTATTTACTTCTTAATTTTTCTCAACTGACAAGATAAAAGATAGTGAGAAATAGTAACTTTGGATAAAGGGTAAGCATAACCTCTGTTATCCTTAATTGGACTGTGACGTCAACCTGAGACTGGCTTTCAGCAAACATTATCTCTTTGTCTGGTAGGGTATAACAACGCTGCACATATGCAGATACACCAGGTGTACTCTGAGAATCAGTATCAAGATATGATAAACATATGAAACCACTATCAAGATAAATAACATACTAAGAAGATTTCAGTAAGCATTTTTTGTAAAGTCATCAATTTAGACTCTATTCTGTTTTGTTAAACAATAAACCGAGTATGTTCATATTGTTAATAATCCACCAGAGGGAGTTCTATGAATAAAATAAAACAGAAATATTGACAACACACAAAAACATTTTGAATAAGGGTTTACCTATGCAACTAAAATTTTCATTCTAAAATTTTTAGACAAGAGTTTAGTACCTAAAGATTCAAATAGAAGCTGACATTTCTGCTGCTCTAAAACACTGGCAAAGAGGAGAATTAAATGCTGTTATTTGTTTCTAAACCTAGTCTTTTGTGGAATAAGTATTTTGAGTAATTATTTAAGTATTTAACTGTAAGAGTCAATTGCCAGTCTTCCATCACAGATACCTAAGTAGAATATCCTCATGAGTTCCAGTTACAGTAATATCAGTGTTAAGTGGCAGATTTCCCAAACATGTTCATTCCATAGAAAAGCCCCAAGAAATATCCACACAATTTTTTACACCTTGCTCTGAGTAATGTTTCCCTTGAAACATTTAAGCTATATTAACATAAGTTCAACGCTGAAAAATGCTAGCTATGCAGGTTAACACTAAGTATGGTGCTAATACGATGCCATTTTGAACAAATAATTCCAGGAGTTGCAAATGAAGTTAATATATGAGTATACAATACACAAAAAGATATGAACAGTATTAACAGAGTGATTCTTGAAGTACATATGCTAGATTGACAGCTGGTATAAAACAGCACAATTCTGATGACTTTAATGAAGTTATCTCAAGTTAAATTAGACGGCTTTTTGCTATTCTCATCAGTTTTTAGCAGTTGATGCAATAATGATCTCAAATGAAAAAAAAGCTGTTTACTTTCAAGAAGTAACAGATCCTTCTTTGGAAGAATGTTTTAGTTTCTGAAGTAATTCAGAAGCAGTCATATTTAAGCAAGCTTTTCAAAAGAAAAATGCCATCACTTAAATAAAAAGGTGTTGTGGTATTTATTTATTTATTTTATCCCTAGGCTGAATGTTGTGTAGTCTCTCCTCTTATCTGTAGAAAACATTATTTTTACTTGCTGCTTGTAAATACAAATAAATACTGCTTTCATTCAATTTCAGCATGGGTCGTGCTTTCAGAAAAAGACCATTTTACGTGATGATGTTAGCTAGTTTCTTGGACACATTTAAAAGTTAACAAACATACTGGTGAATATCATTGCAGTAGAATTAGACAATTTTCATAAAAAGAGACACATGTTAATAGTAGAAGAAAAAAGATTTGGATTCTACATATTTCACGAGATTTGATCAAGTAATTTTAATTATTTATATTCCAATTTTATCTTCACTAGTATGGCAATAAAAATAATAACTTATGTGTAGATGAACTTATCAGGGTTTTTACTATTTAAGTTGTAATTTACTATCAAAATCTCAAGGTAACAGTATTCAACTAGAATAGGATATCCAGTAATTCAACACCTGCTTATAAAGCTATTTATTTTAAACTGCACAAATTGCAAGCAGTAATAAAGATCAGTATCTGCCAAGAAAAATAACAAACAAACCATCATCTGTACTGTGAGATATTTAAAAAGCTCCACTGAACTCATTTGGAGTCCCTGAGAAATTGATGGACACAACAAGATTATACCATACGAAGAATAAAATGACAGGAAGTAATGAATGAGCGAGGTAAACAAAGAATGAAATTAAAACACTGTCAATTCTAGTAGTACCTACCGATTTCTTTCTGCATTACCTTCCTGCCCAGCTTTGTTTTAAAGCTTTCAGATGCACATTCTCTGTGTAACACAATTTTGTTACTACTTAGAAATGAAAAAGGTAAAACATCTGTACAGGATGTATGTAAACTGAGTAAAGAGAGGGGAAAAAAAAAGAAGAGGGAAGGAAAGAAGGGAAGCAGGTGAGGAGAGAGAGAAAGAAGGCAGGCAAGCAGGAAGAACGGAAAATGGAGGGAAGAAAGGACAGAAAAGGAAGAAATGAGTGAAGATAGGGAGAGAGGTAAAGTGAAATAAGTGCCTTACTTTGTAAAAGAGATGGAGAGGCAAAATGAAACTAAGTAGTTCATTACATACAGCCACAACACTTGGCATATCCTTCTCATGTATTTTATATGTAGATCATATTTTACATATTGATCTTACTGTTTTTGTGTACAGATAGTGAATCTTTTTCAGAATAGGATGCATGAAGAAAGCAGTTCCAAAGCAATTTATAAGCTATTTAAGAAAGACGACATCACACCCTCCTGATTTTTAAATAAAGGGTTTTGGAGTATTTTGAAATAATTCTTTTTACACAGCCTGGCTTGTTGAAGGCATCATCTGTTACAAGTCTTCAACAACACTGAGTATAAATGAGCTGTAAAAACTTAAAAGCTCTAAGACATAATATATTGCCATCCAAAGAGGAAAAAAAAAAAAGAAAATGAAAAAAAGAAATGAAAAAGTGAAAAAACACTTATTTCTGATAAGGAATATTAAAGAATATTGCCAGTCATAAAATCATAGAATGGTGTGGGTTGAAAAGGACCACAGTGATCATCGAGTTTCAACCCCTCAGCTATGTGCAGGGTCCTTGACAAAATCCACAAATCTTCTGGATTTTCTGACACCTGCCATACCACTATTCCAGCAGATATCCATGTGGTTGAAATGCCCCATCAGGACAAGAGCCTGCAAGCGCAACACCTCCTGCAGCTGAAGCAAGGAGGCCTTGTCAACAGGCACCTCCTGATCAGGTGGCCTGCAGCAGGCCCCAACCACTAGATGTCCTTTACTGGACCGATCCTTGATTTTTACCCACAAGCTCTTGACCTGATCCTGGCTGTACCTCCGACACAGCTCTTCGCAATCTATCCACTTCCTAACATAGAGAGCAACTCCTCCACCCCTCCTACCCTGTCTATCCCTTCTGAAAAGACTGTAGTCCTCAATCAGGGTATTCCAGTGGTGGGATTTATCCCACCATGTTTCCGTGATAGCAATTAGGTCATACTTTACCAATTGTGCTACGGTTTCTAGCTCCTCCTGTTTATTTCCCATGCTGTGCGCATTGGTACAGAAGCACTTCAGCTTA
>JAOWBP010000001.1:131225374-131238375 GCA_028571105.1 Tragopan temminckii | reverse complement strand
GAATATGCCCTATGAGGAGAGACTGAAGGAACTGGGGCTGTTTAGTCTGGGGAAAAGGAGGCTGAGAGGAGACCTTAATGCTTTCTTCCAATATCTGAACGCTGCTAACAGCAAGAGTGGGGTTGGTCTCTTCTCACTGGTAAGAAGTGACAGGATGAGGGGAAATGGCCTTAAGTTGTACCAGGGTAAGTTTAGGTTGTATATCAAGAAACACTTCTTTACAGAAAGGGTTGTTAAGCACTGGAGTAGGGTCCCCACGGTGGTGTTTGAGTCAGCATCCTTGAATGTGTTTAAAAACCATTTGGATGTGGTGCTCAGGGACATGAATTAGTGGAAGTTTGTTAAGAGTTAGGGTAGTATGGTTAGGTTACACTTGGACTTGATCTTCAAGGTCTTTTCCAACCTGAGCAATTCTATGATTCTGTGATTCTCTCCCTGGAAGACTCCAGGAATGGGGCATCGACCAGATCTCTGGGCAACCAGTTCCTATACCTTATCACCCTCACTGTAAAAGATTTTTTCCTTATATCTAATCTAAATCTACTCTCTTTGAGCTTGAATCCAATTCCCCTTGTTCTATCAACACAGACCCTAATAAAGAGTCTGTCCCCTTCTTTCCTGTAGCTCCCCATTAGATACTGAAAGGCTGCTATCATGTCACCTTGTAGCCTTCTCTTCTCCAAGCTCAACAGCCCCAGCTCTCTCAACCTGTCCTCATAGGAGAGGTGTTCCATTCCGTGGATCATTTTTGTTGTTCACCTCTGGATGTGCTCCAACAGTTCTGTGCCATTTCTGTACTGAGGACTCCATATCTGGACACAGCACTCCAGGTGAGGTATTACCAGCACAGAGTAGAGGAACAGGATTGCTTCTCTCAACCTGCGGATCACACTTCTTTTGATGCAGCCCAAGACATGGTTGGGTTTCTGGGCTAAGGGGGCACATTGCTGGCTCATACCCAGCTTGCTATCCACCAGGACCTTCAAGTCCTTTTTGGCAGGGCTGTGCTCAATCCTTTCATCACCCAGCTTGTATTGGCAGTGGATGTTGCCTTGACCCGGTTCAAGACCTTGCACTTGGATTTGCTGAACCTCATGACATTCACCTGGGCCCACTGCTCAAGCCTGTCTGTGTCTCTCTGGATGGTATCCCATCCTTCTGGTGTGTTGACCACACCCCACAGCTTTGTGTCAGCAAACTTGCTGAGGGTGCACTCAACCCCACTGTCAACATCACTGATGAAGATACTAAAGAGTATCGGCTCCACCACCAACCCCTGGGGGACACCACTCATCATCAATCTCCATCCAGACATTGAGCCATTGATTACCACTCTCTGGACTCAATCCTAAACAAGTTCTTCATCCACTGAACACTCCACGCATCAAATCCACATCTTTCCAATGTAGAGAGAAGGATGTTGTGGGCTACCCTATTAAAGGCCTTACTGAAATCCAGATAGATGACATCAGTGGCTCTTCCATTGTCCACTGATGCAGTGAATGTCATAAACTAACTACTCTTAATTAAAGAAAAACAAATACATTCAGGATAGAAACAGGCTGCTGATTTCAGTCTATGTTCTTAACCACACTTATCAACAGCCTTACCTTCATCCACTAAGCGGGTCATGTCATAGAAAGAAGTCACAGAATCATAGAATGGCCTGGGTTGAAAAGGACCTCAAAGATCATCGAGTTTCAACCCCCGTGCTGTGTGCAGGGTTGCCAACCACCAGACCAGGCTGCCCAGAGCCACATCCAGCCTGGCCTTGAATGCCTCCAGGGATAGGGCATCCACAACCTCCTTGGACAACCTGTTCCAGCACGTCACCACCCTCTGAGTGAAAAACTTCCACCTAATATCTAACCTAAACTTCCCCTGTTTGTCAAACAGGATCTACCGTTCATGAACCCATGCTGACTAGGCCTTATCCCCTGGCTGACCTTTAATTGATCCATGATGGCTCCCAAGATTATTCTTTCCATAAACTTCCTTGGCACTGAGGTGAGACTGATAGGTCCGTAGCTACCAGGATCATTTTTCCGGCCCTTTTTGAAGATGGGTGTCACATTTGCCAGTCTCAGGAGACAGCTGCCTGTCTTTCTTGAACTGAGGAACTCAGAACTGGATGCAGTACTCCAGATGTGGCCTCACTAAGGCAGAGTAGATGGGGAGGATCACCTCCCTCAACCTGCTGGCCATACTCTTTTTAATGCAGTCCAAGATACCACTGGCCTTAGCCACGAGGGCACACTGCTGGCTCATGGTCAAGCCGTTGTTCAACAGGACACCCAGGTCCTTCTCCGGAGAGATCCTTTCCAGCAGGTCAGTCCCTAACCTGTACTGGTGCATGCAGTTATTCCTCCCCACGTGCTCCAATATTCATTGTAAAAAACACTGCAAAAACAAAATGTGTATAGTGAAAACTGAAAATCAAACATAGGCATGAGAATATAATGTGATTGCAGCAAATATTTTTTTCATTAGGCAGTCATATGTTTATTTTCTACAATTAAGCAGGTAGAGGTAAATTAATTGGGGAAAAATGAATGGAAAAGGATAAACGTAGTAGCTGAGGTGGTTGGAAGAAGATGATCGTAGAAACAAACATTTTTTGACAGAGCAGGAACAAGGACACACAAATACATAGAAGATGAAACTAAACAAGGAGAATAGGATGGTGACATTCCACTGTGGCTACAGTGCTATAATATCATCTGAATTGACAAAGTTTCTTGCTTGTTTCTTCCTGTATCTGATAACTAGGATGATTTCAGTTTATCCTGTCATTAGTGGGAAGAGATGCAGCTTCAGTGCAGGTGTCTGCAGTTTGAGGTACTTGCATAAGCTGCCAGACTAGTCCTTGGAGACCTGGTCAAGCGTTGCCAATAGATTCTCTACAGCTATCCTTCTTCAGAAATGTCAGCACCTGCTCTGGGATAAGAGTAACTGCTCTCTAAATTACAGCAGCTCTTGCTAGATCTCTATTGCCTACGGTAAAGATTAAGAGTATAGTTTAGGTATCAGTCCTTATATCAACAGAGTAGGAGGGAAGAACCATATACGTTCCAGCAACGCATGCTATGGCAGTTCAAGACCTCAGGCAACAAGAACACTATTACAGTCTACTTTCTGCAGTAATCTAGATAAACAGCACTCAAATTTTTAAATAACTTTAAATTATAGATACCTTGAAAAGGACAGTTGTAGGAGGCAAGAGCTGTTTTCAGTCTTTCAAGCTTTCTTTGGCTCGCATGCATAACATTCTGTAAACCTTGTCCGAATGCTTCTGTCTCCCTATAACTCTGCATCATGTTACTTAACTTTAAGAATCAAATCACATGCTCCCAAAACATAAATTATTAGACAACATTTTACACAGTACCACTAACCAATACTGCTCCCCAGTGTAACTGGCTTAACATTTTCTTTCAGGATTGATAACTTTTATCATTTGCACTTTTTGCAGATTTTCATTTTCTTGTTTGAAACAGACAGAGCAAGTGACCAAAAAAAAAAAAAAATTTTTTTGCCAAGCCCTCTAAATGTCTGCTCTCATGCCTTACTGCCTCTTCTAATGCAATTATAGTTGAACACTTCATCTGAAAAATTAGTAAGATATAAAGATGTATGTTCAAACTACATAATTCACAATAATAATTTTTAAAATACGCAAATTCCTGTGGTTTGATTAATTACCGGCCCCAGACCTATATATCCGTATGTTGTACATAGCCATCTCACCTTCTCATATGTTCTTTTGCATGCTGTGCCATACACATTTTGTCATTTACAGCCATTTTATCATTTGCAATTGCCCCAGATTCTTGGGGGGGGGGACAACAAAACAGCAATAACAAAAAAACAACTGAACTCATATCCATTACTTGTTTTGTTTTTCTGTTGTTTTTTTTTAACAGAACTTTGGAGGGAAAAATAAATATTAGATGAAGGAAAGAAAGGAAAGATGCACATAAATAGTAAGAGATACAGTTGAGAGACAAAATGTGGTATAAAACATAAGAGACCAAGAGATCGATTTAAATTGAAAGATTGTAGGTAGTCCACAAAACGAACACATTTCAGTGTGAAGTATGAGACCGACTTTGCTTAAATGGGTAACAGAAGATTTTGTATTGACATATAAGACGTCACAAAGAACACCATAAGACAAAAAGCACAATGTTCTTTACATTATCCTACCACTTCTTTTTTTCTGCCCTCTAGATTGACATGTTTGAATCACACCATGTCTCTGAAGTCAGAAACTTAAATGATTTATTCTAAAAATTACACTTCTATATCATTTATTTATTGATTTATTATTTCACAAAGCAGTTTCAGATTCTCTTGACGAGGGACAAGCATCAATATATTGAGAAGTTTAACCGTGCCAGATGAATGCACTTTACAGTCTTGTGTTGTTTTTTTTTTTTTCCTCAGAAGTGTGTTTGTTTATTTTCATTTTTAGGAGAGTGAGGAGGAGATGAGGTTTAAGAATCATGAGCAAAGATCAAAACTCACCTACAACATCTCTGAATACTGCATTTTTTTGAACCTAATGAGGTTCAACAAGGACAAGTGCAAGGTGCTGCATTTGGGCCAGGGCAATCCCAGATACTTATAAAGACTGGGGAAAGAATTCCTTGAGAGCAGTCCTGCAGAGAAGGACTTGGGAGTCCTGGCAGACAAGAAGCTGGACATGAGTCAGCAGCATGCACTTGCAGCCCAGAAGGTCAACTATATCTTGGGCTACATTAAAGAATTGGTAGGCCTGCAGGGAGAGGGAGCTGGTTGTCCCCCTCTACTCAGCTCTTGTGAGGCCCCATCTGGAATACTGCGTCCAGCCCTGGGGCCCCTAGAACAAGAAGGATCCTCTTGGAGCAGGTCCAGAGGAGGGCCACTAAGATAATCAGAGGATTGAAGCACCTCTCTTATGAGGAAAGGTTGAGGGAACTGGACTTGTCTAGCTTGGAGAAGAGAAGGCTCCAGGGAGACTCATTGTGTCCTTCCACTGTTTATACATGGGTGGATAATGATAGGACAGGTGGGAATGATTTTAAACTAAGAGGGGGAGATTTAGTTTAGATATTAAGAGGAAGTTTTTCACACAGAGAGTGGTGATGCACTGGAACAGGTTGCTCAAGGAGGTTGTGGATGCCCCATCCCTGAAGGCATTCAAGGCCAGGCTGGATGTGGCTCTGGGCAGCCTGGTCTAGTGATTGGCAACCCTGCACATAGCAGAGGGGTTGAAATTATATGATATTTGAGGTCCTTTTCAACCCAGGCCATTCTAAGATTCTTTATTAGCTCTAGACAATGTCTTGATATTTACTCTTATGTTCATGGCTCCCATTCACTGAGGCTTCTATCCTTGTGTCCTGTAAATAGAACATGACATTTTTCAGATGGATCCATTCCAAGAAGTAGACACTTACTGGCAGAGTATTTCAGCTCTTAACATTTCAGTATCTAAATCCATTTTGTTTTTACTGTCTGTTCTTGGGTATCTAATATAACTAAGAGATAACAATATTTTCATATATGAAAAGAGAAGATATTAAAGAATGATGTACTTGGTACATTACATATAAATGATGAAATCATGATGAAATGATGAAATACAGCAAAAACCATTCATTTTTTAGCAACGTCATTTACTAATTATCCAGAGATAGACATTTTCCTGCAAAAAAAAAAAAAACAGATGGAATACCCTGATACAAGTAAAATATTCAAAGGCACAAATTAAAATAATCTTAACTGTATAAAAAGAACACATGAAATTACATCTAATCTGTATTCAGTTATAGTTTATTCTTTCAGTTGTGATTTATTAGACTGCCTTAAGATACTGGACATGAAGGTTTGTAGTAGCAGAACAAAAACAAATACGCACTCCAAAAGTAATGCCTCATCTATTTCCTTAGAAACTACAACTGATAAACATTTAACAAGTGTTGATGAATGTCAATGAGTGCTATTTGTCCCACGGAGGAATTCAGTAACACACCTTTGCTTCATTTGCACTTCAGTGTCAGGCACCAATTTGTTAGACTACCCCTGAGCTGCTATCTGTCACACAGCAACAAAGTATAACAGAATATTGTCGGGAAGGTTCAACCTCTAATGACATACCACCAACATTTTCCCCTTCAATCACAGGCCAACATAATAAAATAAGAGGCATTATTTTCAGAGCAGCCTTCATACATAGAAAAATCGAGGCTCTTACAATGAACATATACAGTAATTTCTCTTGCACAAAAATATGCAGGCACAACTTCCCAGGGATAGAACACCTCCCCCATGAGGACAGGCTGAGAGAGCTGAGGCTGTTAAGCCTAGAGAAGAGAAGGCACCATAGAGATGTGAAAATGGCCTGTCACTATCTTAAAGGGCGCTATAAGAAAGAAGTGAACAGACTCTTTAGCAGGGTCTGTGGTGACAGACCAAGGGGAAATGGTTTCTAACTAAAAAAGGGGAGATTTAGGTATTGGGTATAAGAAAGAGGTTTTTTGTTTTTGTTTTACAATAAGGGTAGTGAAGCACTAGAAAAGTTTCTGCCCAGAGAAATGGCAGAAACTCCGTCCTTGAAGACATTCAACGTCATGATGAGCAAGCAGTGTAGCTGTACGCGTCTCTGTTCATTGCAGGGCAGTTGGACTAGATGACCATTAAAGGTCCATTCCAACTCAAACATTTCTATGATTCTGTAATTTTTCAGATGGCTAGACCTCTAAAAAAGCATGAGTTATTTAAATTAATAGTACTGAAGACAGCTTATATGGAAAAGACAGGTGAAACAGAACTTAATTAATAGCTATATGTATGACAAACATAGTATGGCTATACCATGCACGTGGCAAGACAAATGATAAGAAGTTAAGGATTTTGACTGATATTCTTGATATATTTCAACTTCTTTTTTTACATAAATTCTTATGATCCAGATCGTTAGTGGATAAAATTAGCTAAGTACACCACTGCACACTCCAAAATTCTATTTTTTTTTCCTTTAGTTATCATTTGTAAGCTTGTAAAATTAGGATGTAGCTTTGGTGAAACCTCTGCAAGTTCAGTTTCAGCTACATATAAATGCAAGAATGGTGGCATATACAAATTGAAAATTGCCTCAGACACTGGAATGGATGCCTAATCAATCAACTAAAAAAAAAAGAAAAAACAAACCTTGCAAAACAACCAAACAATAAAATACCACCTCTGTGTTCAATACAGATATTTTCTTAAGAAGGATTTTTTCCTCACAGTTAGAATAATACCAGTATTTAAAACCATGAAGAAAGGTAGGAGTACTATATTTATCATTACAAGGATTTTCCTCCCCCCCTCACACTTTCTGCTGATTTTGCTATTATTAAAACTGTTGCTGATGCATAGTTGTCCGTTTTGCTCAAGATTTAAAGATGCTGCTATAATTAGGTGAAAAAATGATGACCTTGATCTAGTGATCTGCAACATTACATCGTGAGCTTAAAAGATAGTTACTCAAGTGGAATGAATGTGACCTAAGTAGGTTACTAATGCAGGCATCAAGGAGAATACCTCAGTAAAGAAAGAATTATACAGAAACAGAGCAATAGTCACTGCTGCTCTCATTATTTTAACTGTAAGAAATGCCTTTAAGCACTTAAATAAATGACTTGTATACAATAGTCCTCTTTTTTTTTTTTTTTTGTTTTTTTTTTTTTTGAATGAATGAATGAATGAATGAATGTGTATAAGGATTTGCCAGAAAGTTACATGAGCAAATATCAGAAAACCTTTGGGAACATTCAATTATGTAATATGATATCTGTCAATATTGTTAATGAAGATATGAAAGGCCACCAGTTCCAGTACTGACCCCCAAGTGACATCACTCATCACTGAACTCCATTCAGACATTGAGCCACTGACCACTGTGTACTCTGTGAGTACAAGCTTGCAGCCAGTACCTCATCCGCTGAAAACTCAAAAAAAATTCACGTATTTCCAGTTTGGAGAGGATGTTACAAAGGCCTTACTGAAATCCACATAGATGACATCAGTGGCTCTTCCCTTGTCCATGGATGCAGTCATGCTATCATAGAAAGCCAACAGGTTGGTCAGGCAGAACTTGCCCCTGATGAAACCATGCTAGTTGTCCCATATCACCTTCCTGTCTTCCCTGTACCTTAGCACAGCTTTCAGGAGGATCTGCTCCATGATCTTCCCCAGCACAGAGGCTGACAAGTTGGTAACTTCCAGAGTCATCCTTTCTACTCTTCTTAAAAATGGATGCTATATTGTCACTAGGGACTTCACCTGACTGCCATGACTTTTCAAAGATTACTGAGAGTGGCTCAGTGACTACATCAGCCAATTCCCTCTGGACTCTGAGATGCAAGTATGCTAGACTACCTTTGCTCATCAACAGAAGCATGAGAGTTATGTGGGAGTATATTGGATACAGACACTAATATATCTAAGTGTATTCTTCAATGGTCTATATATCTCCACATATTTATCACAGTAATAAGAAATGTCTCTCAAAAGCAAAATAAGGCAATATCTGAAATACTGCTTCAGCAGGGTAATTAATATTTCAGATTCGTTTTCTGCACTATGTTGCTAACATCTTCCAGTTTTCAGCAGGGAATACTAATCTTAAATTTAGTGTTCCTATGCCCCCTTACATAAGCTACAGTTACAAAATATAAGGTTCTTACTCTT
This sequence comes from Tragopan temminckii, assembly GCA_028571105.1. Taxonomy (NCBI): domain Eukaryota; kingdom Metazoa; phylum Chordata; class Aves; order Galliformes; family Phasianidae; genus Tragopan; species Tragopan temminckii. The sequence continues at coordinate 131,229,657 of JAOWBP010000001.1, read as the reverse complement.
CCAGAGCATACTTTCGAATAGGCAACATAATGCAAGTGTTAAAAGATCAATGTAAGGACACTTAAAAATATGTGGATATAGCACTTGGGGACATAATAATAATAATTAAAGAAAAAAAAAAAAAGACTTCAATAATCTTGTTCCCATCCCTATCCCAAGGGCTCAGTGCCAACTCTTGGTGAGACCTTGGAGAGGGAACAGAGTACTACTACCTGCTGAAGCCAGGTTGGGTGTGGGTGATGTGGCTCGTGGTGACAGCTGCAGAGGCCAGTGGGGTCTCAGCATCAACCCCTGGAGTTATATATATATATAGAATCATTTAGTTGGAAAAGAGCTCTAAGATCATCAATGCTACATTAACGTAGCATTGTCTACCACTAAACCATGTTCCTACGGACCAAATCTTGACATCTTTTAAATACTTCCAGGGATGCTAACTAAGCTTCCCTGGGAAGCCTGTTCCAACCCATCACAATCATTTAAGTGATGAAATATTTCTTACCTAATATCAAATCTAAAATGCTTTCTGTGAAATCCCTCCGCCCCGCTAGTCACGGAACCGGGCCGGACCAGCCTGTAAACCGTTGACACCATACTGCTATGTACACAAAATGTCTCATGAATATTGTTTTATATATGTGATGGCAACATGGTTTGTAGTAAATTCCAAACCTGAAAAATACTATAAGGTGCATAGAGAATGCTATAAAACCATCTCAGCATCTCAGGCACACTTCTTAGAGAGACCAAGAATAATTAACTAAGAGGAAAACCTAGATGCTTTCATTATTTCTGCCTTAATTTTCAGTATTTCCAGTAGACTCCTAAAAGATTAAGAATGTCAGTAGGTTGGACAATACCTCTTTCAGTATTTAAAACATGCCTATACGAGAATGAAAAATTTACAATTAAAATAAATGAGGTTCAAGGAAAGCGTGCTGCAAGAAGTCTTTATAAAAAGTGACAACAACAATAAAAAAAAAAAAAAAACGAGAGAAAAGAGCATTTTAGAAGTTCACTACAGAAAAAGAGCAATTTCATGTAGTTATAATAAATATTACATAAAAAAGAAATAAAGCACATTTGATAAAATATTTTTAAAGAAAAAGGATTATTACAAGTGGCTGAGAACTAATACAGAAAAAAGGAAAAATATGCAACATAGGAATTTAAGCAGAAGTGACTGAAGATCTCAAAATTTCACATTTCAAAAGCTTCACTTTTTCTTATTGCTGTAGCAAAAGTAATGATCTTTCTAGGCAGCAGTAAATAATCATGACAAAATCTCTAAGGTTGTTTGATATTGACCGATGATGCACTTCACATAATACCAAAGTAATTTTCCGGATATATTTTATATTTAATCACAAGACTAAAGAATAAATACATACTTAATAATCAGTAAATGAACTCTGTCCTCTGTCACTGAGATGTCATTTTTCTGGAAGAGGTTTCTTGCTTAAGTAATTTTTCATTATTTCCTTGTATTTTCTCCTTGTATTTACTTAAAAAACTATGATTCAACAAATCATAAAATAATCTAGAACTCTGATTCCTAAAAATATTATATACCAGTCTTCTGGGATCTTTTTTTTTTCTGCTTTGTTTTTCAAAGGATACTCCTTTTCCTTAGTATTGACAGGTTGAAATATTTCAGTAGAGATCATTCATATTCTGTCATCAACTTAACACTGTCCAATTGTTTATACAAATCTCCTCTAGCTGTCTAAATATATTCCTCCTATTGTAATTTTAAAATGCATTTCCTAAGATAGACTGTAAAGATTGTGCTCTACCACACAGCTTTTGTTCTGTTTGGGATTGCAAGACCAATATCAGTGTTTTTGCATTCTCAGAAATTGACAAATGTCACTTCGTGCATTTATTTCAGCCTAACACTCTCCTTTTATGTGTGTCTAGACATCTTTTGTCTACTACTAGATGATTAAATCCTGCTAATTCAAGTTACAGAAGTCAATGTGACTAAATGGATGGGTAAGGGAAACAGAGTATTATCAGAAGCATGTACCTGGAATCACAACTTCCTTACACCTTCCTCTCGTTCTATTAATACAGCCCATATAAGAAACAAAGAAACAGATTATATGTGTCTTTTAAATCAAATGAATAAGTAAACAAAAATGGATGAAAAGACATTTAAATGAGGTTTTCAGAAGTTGGGAATTAAAATTATTAAATGATCTAACCTCCATTTCATTCTATCCAGTTAGTACTATGCTACATTAACTTTTCATGTGAGGCATAATTCCAGTCACTGTCTGCTGGAGTTTAATTATCACTTCTTCTATGGAAAGAAGAATAATTATAGAAGAGATTGCAAAACAAACTTGCTTTAGCATGGTAGGCTACTTTTATGAAGTGGGCCACATAACCTTGAAATACTTTCAGAATACCAGGTGTTACCCACTGCTTTATATACAAGTTCTTAAACTGATAATTTGCTTAGCTCATCTCCATCTTACAGGTAACTGTTTCATATCTGGTAACGAACACCAAAAAGCATTAAAAACACACCATTGCGAGTAACAGTAATCCATACCAGCATTTCTTTGGAGAAAGTTGTGGAGAAAATACTAATTAATGAGGAAAGATAATACAACATCTGCATCATCTCATGACCTGAAGACTGAGGTGCACTGTACTAATTCACAGTAGTTCTTCAAAACATGCAACCAGAACTCAGATTTCCTGAACTGATTTGAGAATCAAGCTTCACAGTGCTCAAAACATAGCCCTGGATATGGCAGCATCATGTGGGATGGACTGAACAGATGCAAGCCAGTGCAACATGGCTGCAGAGTTATTAGGAACATGTTACATAAGCTGTAACACCCTCCTCTGAAGATGCAATCTGCTCTATCAGGCCCCTTCTCAAAGCAGTTCTTTATCTGTTGTAAATGTATATAAGCCTTGGTACATTTGTTTTAAGTCAGAGTTCATGTTGACGGAGGGTTGAACATCTGTTGCACTGTTTTCTCACTGCAAGCTACAGAAACAAACTCATGCCTGATCTGAATCTGCAAAACTGACTGCGATTCTTCAATGGATGCTACGCTTCTGCAATATTCATATATATTTCTGTATTTGATTTACTGTATGAACCAGAATAAGACTTATACATTGAGCTGAAGGAAATACAGCTGCACATAAATACAGCTGCACCTAAGTAGTTTTTACAGGCGTTTCCTGTATGTGAATACTTACGGTGTTCACAGCCATTTGCCTTAAGTAAGAGAAAAACTGTTTCAACAAATTTTATGATATGAAAGCGTGCTTAACATTTAGCTGCACAAACACTTATAAATGTTAAAAGGATAAAAATAACCTGCAGCTACATTAAGAATATACAAGTACTTGTTCATTTCTTAACAGTTTCCTATCCTCTCAACACTATTTTTTCCACACAGGCACATACAACTCTCCTGATGCTGTAATTTTGTGGGAAAAACTTCTCTTTTGCAAATGATATTACCCTGACTATGCAGCAAAACAGCTTCAAGAATTAATCCTAAACATGGATCTGTGTGAAGACCTAATTTCATTGTATACATTTTATTTATTTATTTGAGAACATTCTTTTACAGTAGAATTCTGGCTTCTGAAGGCATATTCTTCAGTCTGAATATTGATAGGAACTGGAGGATACTGCGGAATTGTTACTGAATTTCAAGACAAATTAATAATGAAAACCTCTCCAAGAATATAGGCTTACTAGACAGACAGCTTTTACCTCAAATATCTTACTTCAGTCAAAAAAATCAGTGGACTAACCTTCTTAATGATAACTGCTATGCCCACAAAAATAATTATAAAATATTTGATAACATTTCTATTACTTCTTACTTTTTTAAAAGCAGTTAATAGCATAATTCAACCCCTCTTCAGATGCTGAGAAAGTGGGAACCCACTTAAAGCTTGTTGTCCAGTCTTTTCCTCTAACTAATAACTTTTCGCACCTGAAAAGTATGATTCATGCATAAGATTAGCCTTAATTTCAATTGGGATAAAATTATTTTCTTCAGAACATCTGGCATGGTGGTATGTTTTGGTTCTAGGAGAAAACAATGCTGATGACACACCAACATTTATAGTTGTGGCTAAGCAGCGTTGTATGGAGCCAAGGCCATTCTCAGCAAAGGGCCCTGTTTACCCCACAGAGCATCAAAACTGCTTCTGAAAAGTTCTTTGTAATGCCAAGCAAAGTATTATTGGGAAAACCAATTGGAAAAAAAAAAAAAAAAAAAAAAAAAAAAAAAAAAAAA
>JAOWBP010000001.1:131207360-131225274 GCA_028571105.1 Tragopan temminckii | reverse complement strand
TGGGTAAAACAAATTGTAAAAAAAAAAAAAAAAAAAAAAAAAAAAAGCTGACTCATCCAACTGTTGACAGTCTCTGTCTGCAGAATATACCTTCTTTCCCAGGACCAGCCTTTAATGAGGTTAACCCAAGAATGAGCCCAGCAAGGGTGGGTGGGGAGTGGGGGAAGAGGACCCAAGGTCCACTCCTTCTGGTCAGGTGGGAAGCACAGCTAAATTGTCTGAACCTCTACTTCCTAGGTCAGTCACCCCCTTCACCAGGTGCTCAATCATTAGTTCAGGCCATGACACAAGAGTTCCTCTACATGCCCAAGGAGATGTGAGGGAACAGAATTAGGACAGCTAAATTAAACTGGGCATAGGGGGTATTCTGTACCATATTAGATCATGCAGGAGTTTTGAAGAAGGTGGCAATTCATTTCTCTCTCTTCAGCTGTTCAGGAGACTACTTGGCATTGATGGGGGGGAAATGAGAAATTGCTTTTGCATCACTTGCTATATACATTCACATACATGTTCATTTGTTGTAATTATTATCCTTTACTTTGTTTTAGTAAATAGTTTTATCTCAACATATGAGTTCTAGTTTATTGTTTTTTTTTTTTTTTAATTCTCTCTTCCACAAAACAGAAATGAAAGAGAATTTCTATAAAACTAAAAGTAAGGTAAATGAACATTGCTACAGATACTTTGTTTAAATTCTTGAAAATCACAGTAATTTTGAGCAAAGAATGAACTCAAAACTCAGTTTCAGTTCTCTAACAACATTACATTTTTCTTTAAATGTAAGTAGATCTTAATTGGACCAAAACTATTGTCAGTTTTCCTGACTTGGATTTTGGCAGCAATTCTACACTGACTTACGTAGGCTCCTTCTCCACCCTAAACATAGAATAGAAAGTTATTTCACTATTTTCTAATAAAGTAAACACAAAATATAACTTTTATAAGGTAACAAATATCATTTAATACCTTTGTTGTTATCCATTCCTCCAACAGCATAAAGTGTCCCAACTGTAGATTTTCTAGGTTTAGTTCTTGGACTTTGCATGAGAGTTCTTCTCTCTGGTAAAAGGTGATATTTCATGGCTTCCAGAATAAGTTTCTGGCATTCTAGGTCATCCTTAAAAAGTGCATGGTTTTCTAGGTCAGCCAGGATCTGTGAATGACAAGATAATTAATAAAAAATGCCTAGATCACAAAACTGATGTCATATGTTTATCATTTTAGTATAGAACATAGTCTTTTGTGGGATTATTTATTTATTTATTTATTTGAAGGACATGAAAGAAGAAAATAAATATTTAACTGAGGTTATTCTACCATCCCTTAAGACTGCCATCTGTCTCTTACTGAAAACACTGAAGAAAATAAAATATTTTCTTGTATGCTTCAGCCTTCAGGAGCTGTAGGTTCCCAACATAACACTGAAAAGATGAGAAGGCATCTCTCTAATCATCCTGAACGTGCAGTTACGTAACATTTCCGTAAAACAACATGCAGTATTTTGAAATACATCCTTTACTTGTAACAAAATAATAATAAAAACACCTACAAACAAAGAAACAAAACTTTATTGTACAAGTTTTGAATTTATTGATTTCCTGCATTATTGGCAAAATTTAGGATTAATAATCTAGATGATGGAGCAGATCATGTTGAGGGAAATCAAACGGCGTGTGTGGAATGAGTGGGAGATCAGGCCTAGACAGCATGAATACTCCTACAGTATTCTCCCAGAGAAGCTGGCAGCCCATGACTTGGACAGGTACACTCTTTGCTGAGTAAAGAACTGGCTGGATGGCTGTGCCCAGAGAGTAGTGCTGAATAGAGTTAAATCCAGCTGGTGACGGTTCATGAGTGGCGGTACCTGCAGGTTGGTACTGAGGCCTGTCCTATTCAATACCGTTACCAATGACCTGAATGAAGGAATTGAGTGCACCCTCATTACAGGAAGTGTTGATCTACCTGAGGGTAGAAAGGCCTACAGAGGGATCTGGACAGGCTGGATAGGTGAGCTGAGGCCAGTAGGATGAAGTTCAACAAGACCAAGTGCCAGGTCCTGTACTTTGGCCACAACAAACCCAGGCAACGCTACAGGCTTGGGGCTGAGTGGCTGGAAGACTATGTGGAAAAAGCATACCTGGGGGTGTTGATCAATGCTCAGATGAACATGAGCAAGCAGTGTGCCCAGGCAGCCAAGAAGGCCAGTGGTATCAGAAATGTCTTGTACCAGAAATAGCCAGCAGGAGCAGGGAGGTGATTCATCCCTCTGTACTCAGCCCTGGTGAGTGCACATCTTGAGAACTGTGTTCAGTTTTGGGCCCCTCACTACAAGAAAAACAATCAGGCCCTGGAGCATGTTAAGAAAGGGGCAGCAAAGCTGGTGAGGGGTCTGGAGCACAAGTCTTATGGGGAGTGGCTGAGGGAGCTGGGATTGTTCAGTCTGGAGAAGAGGAGGCTCAAGGGTGACCTTATCACTCTCCACAACTTCCTGAAGGGAGGTCGTGGTGAGGGGGAAGTCAGCCTCTTCTCCCACGTCTCTAGCAATAAGACTAGAGGGAATGGCCTCAAGTTGTGCCAGGGGGGATTAAGAATAAGGCTACAAATTGTGTTAAGAATTCAAATCAATTGCCTGTACAGACATATCCAGTGGCATCTGAGATGCTATAAAACACCCTTGAAACTTTCAAGATACCACTGGATTAAGCAACCTGGTCTAACCTCATAGCTGACCCTGCTGGAGCTGGCATTTTGACTAGAAATCTCCTGAAGTCTGCACCTTTCTGAACAATTTGGGGATCTCACTGATACCAGTCCAGAAAACTTTAACTGTTATGCAGATTCTGCATCACAACCACCAGATCCTGATATCAGATACCCTAAGGCATCCAGAATTGGATCAAACTCTCAATGACCATATTTAAGCAATTGAATTCTACTTCTAGATGACGATCCCTATGATCTGCTGCTTATAACAAATTAAAGCAGGTTTTAATTGCATATGGCACCACACCTGTACAGTCTGGAAGATCTTGTACAACATTTATTTAGCACTCCCAACTGTTTCTGGAGTGCAGCTGATGGCTGAGAAGCAGGAATATTTAGTCCTCTCCACAAATACACAAACATATGCAAATTACAGTGCCATTATCTAAACACAGGCAGCTAGATTTATTTTAAGAACTGTCAGCTACTTCATCTGGACTTCAATTGCTGATGAATAAAGTGTGAATTTCCTTTATCAGTCTGTCAGCTTTTGGCAGGTAATATGTTCGGTGATACCTAAAACATTACTAGCTGGTGCATGTAAACAGCAGAATGCTGCTTCCGATTTTAGGAGCCAATCATGAACTGAACTTCATTTATAAAGAAGGAAAACCCTTTGCATGTGTCTGGATTTCAGATAAGAAAAAAAATCCTTTCGGAAAAAAATCACTAAATAAATACTAATACTGGAATCAGGTTAAAACAATGTATGCATGTATCTGTAATATGAGTGGATGGAGATTCAAGGTGCTAGGTTGTCCTCTTTCTTATTAAAATAATAGAAGGCATAGATGGAAGAGAAATAGCTGTATGCAGAAAACAGAAGATATTTTTGTTCCCTGAGGGCAGCATATTTAAATAAGGCAACTGTAGGTGACTGAAGTCAACAGCTTGATATAAATGCTTGCAAAGAAATTGCACATGAATAAATTGCACATGAAAACATTCTTAAAGTTTATTTTCTTTTTCCACAAGAAAATGACCATCTCCCAAATTCTGCTGCTTTTGATAAAAATGGCAGTCATTAAAATTTTATCAGGAAGTGCATTAAAATGTGTACCAGTCTGACATTTTTCTTGAATTTGTATTATAATTGAACATATCATATGTTCACATTTAACCTCATTAGTTTAAATATCAATATTTTATTTTCTTTCCTCATAGCTGCTGAGTGTTTTCGTATTGACTGTAATGGATTTAGATAAAATACAGTTTATATATTTCTGCAGTGCTGTATATTTTTACATTTAATATTTTTGATCTATGGCCAGTACAAAAATAGTAATTACTGGATTTTTTACTGTATTTCTTAATCTAAGTTATACTACGAGAAAATTGATTCTATAATTACACTGTTTCATTTTTCAGATAATTTAATTTTCTCACTATGTCGAAAAATCAATTCTCACAAAGGTGTTTTAGACATTATTTATTATATAAATTATGTAATTGTATATGTTTTTGTTTTTGTTTGTTTGTTTGTTTGTTTGTTTATTTTTGCAATAGCTGGTATGGTGCTGCCTTTTGGTTTAGGATGAAAAGAATGTTCCAGTGTTTTAGCTGCTGCTGAGCAGTGCTTATGCAGCGTCAAGGAGTTTTCCACTTCTCCTGCCCTGCCAGTGAGGAGGATGGGAGCGCACAAGAAAGCAGAAGGGATGTTCAATTCCATATGACATCGTGCTCAGGAAAATAGCACTGGGGAAAAGAAGGGGGAAAGGGGATGCTTTGTGTTATGGCATTTGTCTTCCCAATAAACTGTTATGTGTCATGAGCTCTGCTTTCCTGGAAGTGGCTGAACACCTGCTGATGGGACATACTGAATGAATTCCTTCTTTTGCTTTGCCAGCATGTGCAGCTTTTTTCTTGCCTAGTACATTGCACTTTTAGTTTTCTGACTCTGTCCTCCATCCCACTGAGGGGGGTGTATGCAAAGGGTTTGTAGGGCTGAGCTCCCTACCAGGGTTAAACTATGACAGTTATTATGTGGTTCATGATGCTAAGAATATTAAAGTGTGCTAGTTAACATTGTTAGTAGCTATATTTCATAACATTAATTTACAATTCATAATATTAAGATTCTTAATACATTATTTTTGTGATTCTTTTTCCTTTGAAGTCCTCAGCACAGTACTGTCTGAAGACAAGTCACGTTCAAAGTTCTAAATAGGATGAAGTCTTCTTTTGCAATATGCTTTAACGTGTACATACCACTATTCAAGCAAATACTGCATTCTGTCAACATTTACTTTATCAGAATATAGGCACAACAAAGCTAAGAAATCAAATTATTAATTTCCTCAGAACAAATTTGAGATAGTATATTGTTACCTAAGCCTATACCTTTCTAATGCTTAAGGGAATTAATGCAACTGACAACAATTTTTGATTTTTTTTTAAAGGCAGGTCTATTATATTAGTAAAGATGAAAGATCAACAATTCTATTTGGTGACTTCCTGACAGCTATTTCTATAGTTTATCATCTCAATCTGTGCTCAGGCTCTTAAAATAAATATTTATCCATATGAGATCTTCCAACTGAGTTACAGGTGTTTCATAGGAGTGATAATCAGTTGATGCTGTTTAGTCACAAAAGACTGAGGTCTCATGCACCAGACACAAACAAAGGCTGTGCCTCTTTTGCTTTCTCGTAAAGAAATTCATCCTAGAAATGAGAAGCCATTTCTAAGTAAAATTTCAAAAGCAGACAGAAACCCGTGTTTATTTGCCTCAAAATAAAATTACATTAAAAAAAAAAAGCTTTCACTCAATTCATAAAATTATAAAAATCATTTTTGTTAAAAATAAAGAAAAAATAAGTCTTGTTATGATGAGATAATATTTCTTATGCTCTCTTTTCAACAGTGCAGATATGAGAAGACCAATTTTCAGAAAAATTCTAATTCCTTTCCTTCTATGCACTCAATCTACCACATTGGCTAATTTGTGATAATCACTGGATTTCTGAGTAAAATCCTGCGAATTAAAAAAAAAGAAAAAGAAAAAAGTTGAAATTAAAGCTACTGCTTAGAAAAAATAAAGAAGTCCTATAAAGCGTACTGGTTTATCTTGTCTCTTTCAATATTCTTCTGTGTTTTTCTACTCCATAGTTATCTTTCCTTATTACAACAAAATAAACAATATATTGTTATGTAATCAGGATGCACGTGATCAGCAAATTCTATTAATAAGGATGTTTCCCTGGAAACCATACTATGTTGAGCTTACTATTTCATAGCTATGACATTGTTAATTAAGAGGGACTTATATCTAATATCAAGTGAAGATCTGGTTTTTTCTTTTTCTTCTCTGAAATTCACAGAGCTATTGCTTCTTACAAGGACCATGTTGGTGATACTTCCGCAGTATTAAATGCTTTGGAACATGCCTAGAATTTTTCAAACTGGTGGTATTCTGAGAAATTTTAGTAACTTTCACTGTACTTATTTTTCCCAGTTAAAAAAAAAAAAAAAAAAAAGGCAATATGAAGTCCCCTCCCAGCTGTATTTCTAATCTATCTTCAAAACAATGCTAAGAGAGCTGGCTTGCTTCATGTCCTGAAATCAAATTGATTTTGAGATGTGGAGTGAAAAGTAGCCACGTACCTCCAAAAAGAAAGGTAAGTCTAATGAGTACAGAAGCAGGAGTTTTGTATTGGTTCAGTGACTGACACTGGGACTGACAGTAGGCACGCTGTGGAACTGCACTTATACTGCTGTGGGCTTTGCCTTACTTGGCTTGCTATCATCTTTGGATCCCACCTTCTTTCCTGGAGAAGCAGTTCTATTTCTCCTGCTCCTTGAAAAAACTCCCTTAACCCATCTTTTATGCCATTGATTTTCAATTATTATCCAGGTGATTTGATTAGTTCCCTTGAATAATATCAAGTGAAAACTCTCATATTCTACAGAAATCACCATCTAAGAGAAAGGATGGGTCCTATCCTCTTCCACTGAACCTCTGATATCTAGAATGAAATTCTGTAGCTTCTAGGAAAAATGAAGATGCCATCCACCTGGGAAAGGAATATTCACTTTCTCAGGGATGGAATTTTCCTTTCCCTGTGCCCCACTCTTGGAAGAGTCTACAAGGTTATGGAGAGGAACACGAAGAGAATACAAATCTGTCCCACCTTGAGGGTGAAATGGGTCTATTAGCATCCAAGACACTGAAGACCTGGGAAAGACAACAATATTTGTAACAGCAATACTGCGATAATATGGAAGAAATAGGAACTAAAACTTGTAGCACTATCTAAAAACTCATATGCAGATCTGTAGTATCAAGGTAACAGTAAATCCTTATCACTAAGTCCATGCAGATTGCAGAAACATGAGCAGGAAATAATTGCAAAAAATGATAGAAAGTAGCCATAGCTTTTTTCTTTTCATTCATTAATAAATAAATAAATAAATAAATAAAAACATTTCCTTATCTCTTCCTGTATCTGAGCACCACTTTTTCATATTCTTAATAAGCTATTTAATCATAATTTTTTCTTCTTCCTGTAATAGGTATACGAGTGCTAATCCAAAAGTAATGCCTTATATTTTATGACATCAGCCCACAATGTCAGAGGCAGATGTTGATGGTATGACAGTAGAAGTTGAATCTTCCCATAAATATACCATTGAATTTTGTTAACATGAAACAGGTGGCATTAAAGGGGCAGTCCGACACTGAAGTACATACGAAACAAAGGTGTGTCATTCCTCATATGGAGAAAATTGCATTCAATTACATTCATTTATGCTTGCTGAATGTGTATGGAGACCAAACAATGGATGTGAGCACAATGAAATGGTAAGGTTGGTGGCAACACCAATGTGAAAGACAAGCTTCCACAAAATGAGGATTATCTCACACCACAAAATGAGGATTATCTCGATCAACTCATTCACACGTATCAATGGATTACGATCAGGGAACTATATATGGAGCTGAATATCAGCTTCAGTGCACTGCAAACAATGATGGCAATGTCCAAATATTGCAAAGTTTGTGTCAGGTGGGTACCATGAATGCTCATACTAGAACAGAAAGAACACTATATCCAAGTTTGTCAGGATCTATTGAACCAATAAAAGGTGAAGATAAAAGTTTCCTGGATCATATCACTGCAGGTAGTGAGACATGGTATCATCATGGTGAGCTGGAGTCAAACAGGAGTCCCTGGAGTTACAATGCATGAATTCTCCATCAATGAAAAAGTTCAAAAAGCAGTCTTCAGCTAGTAATGTGATGTGCACTGTCTTTCGGGATAGAAACGTGGGTGATCCTTCTGGATTTCCTGGAACTCAAATGAATCATCAATACTGACCACTACGTTATAGTGACTAAGCTGGAGGCTCAAGCTTCCAGAGTCAGGCCACAGAAGACAACAACCTTTCTCTTGCAACAAGACAATGCTGTTGATACAGCATAAGGAAAGGATGCCACCCAGAGGGACTCTGACAAATTTGAAAGCTGGGGCCATGTGAACTTAATTAGGTTCAACAAAGCAAAGTGCAAGGTTTTGCATTTGAGTTGGTGTATTCCCAGATATGTATGCAGACTGGGAGAAGACCTCCTTGAGAGCAACCTGCTGAGAAGGACTTAGGGGTCCTTCAGGTCCCTTCCAATCCAAGCCATTTTATGCTATGCCCTACACCAGTTTGAAGAGCCTGGAGCACACTGACAATCTTGGCTAGGCCATTCTACCACAGCCACCATGTAGTTCAGATTTGGCACCTTCTGACTTCCAGCTGTTTGGATGATGAAAAATGGACTACATGGACAACACATTTCTAGCAACAATGCCATTGTAGAGGTTGTGAAACAGTGGGCCAACTCCCACTTAGATAGAACATTGTTTTTTGGACGGTATAAATTATTCTTCTGTTGATTTGTGTTGTCAGTCTTTAAGATTACACAGTTCAACTGTTCATCCTATCAGAGACATTTTAACAGGCTGTTGAATATTTTCTTAATTACATTTTGGTCTTCATTAAATTTCCTTGTTTTAAAGTTCTTTTCTTGAGGCAATGAATATGAACAATAACAAAGATGTATTTGAATGTTACACTATCCAATTGTCCATTACTTGGTAGTAGAACCTTACTTGATCATTTTACTTCCATAATATATCTCAAAGTCTGGTCAATGAAAAGTTCTTACTTCCATTTCATGTTTCCCACTCCACACCTCACTCTCTCAAATCAGACAGTATTCTAACAAACTCCTTTCTTTTGCCACTTGCAAGAAGTTATCTTCTATTTCCAAGTGATAATTGCTGCCAAAAGGGCAAAGCATCATTCAAGGTGATTCCCTGCATATGTCCATACCTGTTTAGTTTGATTCATCACTTTGAATTGTCCTTAACAACACATAACTTTTCTATACTCTGAGAAGAATTAAATTCAGTACTCAAATACGTTCATTTTATTGTAGGCAAAACGTTACTGTCTATTCTGTAAAAATTCTTCCAGTATGTAGATATATCTTCCCTGTAAAAAACAGTCTTGTGCTTTCAGTAACACACATTCCAATGTCATACAGAACACAGGATTAGCCTTATCTTAATAGTATTAATAATTATAACATAAGAACAAAAACCTTAAATCCTTTAAATGAACTATGAGTAAATGAAATGCAGATTTATATGACACAATTTTAACAAAGCCCACAATTCTCTTTCTTGAGCCAAAATGTTTCTGAAGTCACTTAATATCTTTGAATCAGAGAAACACATTACCATATGAAACAAAAATCTGAAGCAGACATGGTAAGTTTATATATTGAATGATTTTCCAAACAGATATTTGATCAGCCAGCATCACTTTTTTATATGTTTTCTTCCATATACAGATTTGATACTGTTGGTCATTATTGATGATCATAATAATGGAGCCATTGGGAACAAACTGAGGCTTGTGAAGGAAACATCACGATTGTTCGTTGTACAGATTAAAAGGAAAAACAAATAAATGATTTGCATTAATTCCTGGACAGTATAGAAGTATTAACTTAGTACTTTTCTCAAACAAAATTGTCAGCCCCTTTTCAAAGTCTTACCACATTTATGCTGCTTTAACCGATAAGAATATGCGTCTCTAAACAGTAATGCTTATTACAATATTTTTTAATCTGTCTAAAACTAGAAGAAAAATAAGTAACTATTCCTATGTAATTGTATTGATTTATATATGAAAGTATTTTAGTTGATATGAAAGTTTATTTTAGTCGATGTGACAGTTTATATGAAAGTATTTTAGGCAACTGACAGAAATGCCTATAAATTGTTGCAACTGCAGATTTCAACTTAATTAAAATTAATTAAACTTAAAATCAACTTAATTAAAATTTAAATCCTGATTAAAACTGTATCTTTTACCTATTTTCAGAAATATCAGTTAGGTAGTTTATGCTCCACTGTAAGCATGAAAGAATTATGTTCCATATGAAATACTACTGGCTTTTTTTATAAAAGGAAACATCTCTGAGCTACTTCTGTTCAATATATGATCTCTGGTTATAAAGACTAATTTTTAATAAAGTTTAAGCTTCTTATTCTTCTTTAGAAACTTTTGAACATATTAGATGAACAAAACAGAGAATTAATTACTTGCATTTGATTCATCTAAAGAGTTTGAAGAAATGCTCAGTTTTCCTAAAATTTATGCACACTTCCTTGACTGATCTGAACATTGGTTCCACACCTGGCAACTGATTAGCAGTTTTCATTTCATTTTTAATATAGGTTAATTGATCTTGGAGGATGTTTTTCAGGACAATTCTGAAATGATTTTAAATAGTTTTTCTATTTCTTTTTCCAAGAGCAGCCTGAGGTCAACCTTAAGTATTTCCAGATAAATTTGATCTTACAGCTAGAAACAACAGTATACTGAGCTAATATCATTAAAAGCATACTGAATAGATCTATTTCTGTATGAATACCTTTTATCATGCTTCATTTAATTTGGGTTTCTGCCTGAATGAATACATCCATGTCTTCTCTGGAATTAAAATGATGGATGATATCAACAAGATCTTTGATTTAGTCCACAACTATTGAATACATATCACCCATAGTTAAAAACGTAAATAAAATTGATGGTAAATAATTTGAATGTTAATCTCACTAAGAAGGTTTAAATCAGTGAAAACAGGCAGGGTTTCAAATGCATTGTGACTCTGTATTATTATTAATCTTCTTAAAAAATAGATATTGAATAATGAATGCTACTTTTCTTGATCTAGGAAATAAACCACTTAAACTAATTTTCTGTGTCAGAAGTGATGGCAGTCTGAGTTTATGTTTAATAAAAGTCCAATAAAATTGAGAGATAAAACAGCATAACCAAAGGTTTTACTTTTTTTCCGAAAGTTCTGGATGCTTTGTTCAAATCAGTTTGATTTTCTTTTGCAGAGTCCTAATTTTTAATATAGACTAACACACTCCAGATGGTTCTCAAATCTCATTGTAGTGTTACCCCAAATCACTGTACCTAATTAGCGCTGCAACGTAAACTATGAAAACTTTACTGAAAATTTGAAAAATGAATATAAAACGAAGAGAGACAATTCTGACACAGCACTTATTACTAGAATAAAAATACATATATATTATTTTATAATTATTTATATATTAGTCTTCACATAGAGGAATTTTTGAAATCATTTATATTTTTCACATATTTGCTGACTCTTTAACGGGCATTATAAGGAGATACAATTTATTTCCCTGACATACCCAATAACAGAAGTCAACATATAAACATTCTTTGTAGCGCTCACAAAGATCCATGAATGAGTTTTTGGTAACAAATCAGATTGCTTTTTTACTATCTCTTACTCAAAATCTGAAAACAATGCTTATCTTAAATAATACTACATAAACGACAAAAAAGAAAAACAATAATAGAAAAAAAATAGCTTACAAGTTAATTTGTCTTTCAGACTGAAGTAATCAAAATCAAAGACTCCTTACATATCATGTGATATTTTGGTTTTATTTTTGTCTTATGTTTTGTAGATTGTTTTGTGTTTCATTTCCTACAGAAAACTACAGCCTAGTTTTCTTGCCTCTAGTATTTCAATTGAAAATTTTCTTTTCTTTTTTGTCATTTCTGCCAAACTTAAAAACCCTTATTGCATAGTTCTAGCATGAAAGTGCTTGCATGCTGAAAAAATGGGATGAACACATCTCAGAACCAAGATTTTTCCTTTACTACAAATTATTTCTAAGATAAATTTTCTTCATTCAGAACTTGATGAGCAGTTAGATTTTCACTAATACAGACTGAAACAGAAACTTTCCCTCATTCTCTCTTTTAACTTTAAAAAACAAAAAAACCCACAAAAGTTGTTATCTCTTCTGGACTCCTAAATATAGAGGTCGCAAGCTTAAAAACTGATCATATATACAGCTAAAGTTTAAAGTTCATCTCTAAATCCCATTTTATCCAACTGAACTTTAGTAGTATTACTTCATGACCTTTCTGTTTTGCAAGAATTTGAATAAATTGAGCTAAATCCTACATAATCATCTGCTTTACTAATTTGACTGTTGTGCTTTTGGATTTATTTATTTTTTTTTTTTTTAAAGAGGCCTTGTATTTAAATTTTAAAGGAAGCTTATACTTATCCTTTTTTTAAATTATTTGTTTTAACAGTTCCTAGAACAACATTTTTTTTTTAAAGGAAAAAAGTATTTGGAATTATTATGATCTGTAATTTAGCATGTTTCATTTTGTTTTGTCTTTGACAATTTTCTTTAAGTTCATTGAACATTCTGGATCTTACTGGAATTCTTTCCTTCTTATTCATATTTAGTTACTGATTTAAGTAAATCAGGTTTTGGCCAGAGATTTTTTATAAGCATTTTTCTGTGGTAATACAAGTATTCAGTCAACAAAATTAGGAATTTGTGTTGCTTGTGTACCAAACTATTCATAATGTGTTCAGTATTCAATAATAGTAAGAAATCCCTCAAGTTTCTTTGTTTTCTCAGAGGGATTATTTTACTGCACACTTGAGGATTTTAAGAAAGTCTAGAACTGATCACTCTTGAAATATGATTCTAACCATTTCTATTACAAGTAATCTAACTGTAATCTACTGCCTAGACACAGCGCATATTCATTTGCCTGTAAGTGACAACATATTGCAAAGAGATCAGTTGCATGGTGATAATAGTGAATGCTTTTGGACTGAATTTTGAAAGAAACAATTTTGTTTAATCTCTAACTAAACTCTAACACCTACTAAGCTGGTGTTTTTGGCAACAAACTCCCTGTAAATATGTTCAGTGTTTAACTGACTGTTATTTCCAACCTCTTCCTCACACATTTAAAAGTAATTTCATACTCAGAAGAATGTCTAAGCTGTCTTTCTACCACACAATTGCAATCACACATCCTTCCAGTCCTCCACCCACTTCAAAACTGAAGCTTGTTTTCCTTAAACTAAGATTGTGTTACCAAAATGAATATATTAGATAAACAAACAATCACACACACATTCTCTGAGGCTTTGCATATCATATACAAATGAAGAAACTTATTATTTTCTACCACCTCTTGAATGAACTGAGTAATGGGATTGGAATATTCATTGTTAGCATTTGTGATAAGTAATTAAAATAGTGTTAAAACTACTTTCGCAACATTAGTACCTCCTTAATGCTTATGATTTAATGAGCTCATTTATTAAAATCTCCATATTATTTTGTGTAAGTGGTTCCTTATTATCTCTTAACACACTCTTCAAACTTTACTTTTACCTTATTTCTTAAATATGTTCACAGCTTTTGGCACACACACTGGTTCTTGACAGACTAAATGCCACAATTGAGTATGTCACTGAAATGGACAATAATTTGAACAATTTACCTATCAACCTGATTTGTTAATGATTCAAATGCTATTCAATTAAAACACTGACTGTTTTTGTTTCCTTTTCCCATGAATGATAACACATCTGCCCTTAATTATGTCTTTTGACAATGATTTTATAAGTCAACATATTTCATTGCAGTAGCTGAAATATGGAGTGGAAAATCTAAAATGCAAGGTTTTCTACACTTAATTTTATAGATCCCAGAATACACATTTGATCTCATGTTGCTAGAGCTCTCTTTGTAGTAAATGAGGAGAAAAAATCTTTATGTCACAATGTATCTATTAAAGTAAATACCTACCTCAGGTATTTGACATTTGATTTCCATACCTACTGTTCTATGAAATGAATCTCTTCTAAGAATATCTTATGCTTTTGTTTTCTTTTTTTTTTTTTTTTTTTTTCCCCTCCATTCTTCTGGGGAAAAAATACAAAAATGTACATACAATCATAATTCTCCAACTCATACATATTTTAAAATTCTGTTAAAGTACAATATAAGAAATAAGAACAGTTATAAAGGTCACACTGTGCTTCTACGGAAGACAATCAAATCGTCAAACAAATCACATAAAAAAAAAGAAGATGAAAATATGGAAAGTAGCAGCAGCAAAATGCTGGACTATGGAAAATTATTCTCTCTTTTCCTTTGGTTCACAGATTAATGTTTTTATTTGAAGCTCTTCTGAACCAAATTCTCTTTCCTTTTTTGTCTCCAAGTGAAAAATGAAATAGAAAACTAGATAAAAGCATGACAGATGTTAACAAATGCCATTCAGTCAGTAACAGGTAATCGCCTACATTTGCAAGCTACTGTTTTTTGTTGTTTTTTTAAACTGTGGTTATATGTAAACTGCAGTTAACTTTAGTCTACCTAAACTGATACCATTTCAAAAAGAGTAAGTACAAAGAAACAATGCACAAAAGAATTAACTTTTCCCTAAATAGTGTTTCCCTTTTTGAACAGGTTCTTAGGCCTTAATAATAGACAGAAAGGATGGAGAAGAAAATCTCACATAAAATTGGAAATGTGTATAACTTATGCACCTTTTCAGTATAGTATATTTCAAGGTTAAACATCACAAATGCTTAAGATGAACAATAATTCAAGTACAAGTATGTAGCTAATCACTGAAATGCTGATGGCTCAGAAAAGCAAGACTCTTGCAAGTTTTTCAATGTGTTTCACTATTAAACATAATGGAAAAGCAAGCATGCAGGAAACAGCATGACAGTGTAAAAAAAATGACGACTAAACTCTAGGGAAAGGTCCATCTCTTAAACTTCTCATTACTCTTTCTCCAGTAAGACCACTAAAGATATCCTACTACAGAATTCCAAGCGTTTGCAATCCCTTTTCTCCTCCTTTACTTCCTTGATCATTGAGGTTCGCTGCTTTGGAGCTGTCCCGCCCAGAACAGCAGTGAGTGACCGCGAGGTGTTCTCCTCTATCCCTCTAGTTATAGGGAACGATGAAGGACTACATATGATGGGCCAACAGATTAACACTTGGCTCTTAGCGTGGTGTGCCCAGCAGGGGTTTGGGTTTTTTGACCTCTGCTCTGTTTGCACGAGACCAGACCTGCTGGCAACTGACAGGAGTAACTTCTCCCACTGGTGGAAAGTGGTCTTAAGACGGGAGTTGGGAAGATTCGTTGATAGAGCTTTAAACTAGGTACGAAGGGGGATGGGATGTAACCAGGGTCACTAGAACGGAGTCTGTATGTAACGTCCCAGTTCTTGTAGGAAAGGGATATGCTAGTAAGATCCCACAGTCTTGTGTCTTGGTGAAGGAGGAGGATGACTCACCCTTTTGTAGGAAGAACACGAAGTTGGTTTGAGGTTGGTGTCTGTGGAAACACCTGAATATGGTCATGACGGTGTTAGGACTACTGCCACTCAAAAGGAGGCCCAGTTCAGGTGTTTTTACACTAATGCACACAGCATGGGTAATAAACAGGAGGAACTGGAGGCCATTTTGTGGTCGGAAAGCTATGATATAGTCGCCATCACGGAAACATGGTGGAATGACTCACACAGCTGGAGTGCTGTGATAGATGGCTACCAACTTTTCAAAAGAGATGGGCAAGGCAGGAAGGGTGGTGGTGTAGCCCTCTATGTTAAGAAAGACTGTGAATGTATGGAAATTAATGATGATGATGATAGGGTTGAGAGCTCATGGGTCAGAATAAGAGCGAAGACCAATAAGACTGATATTATTGTGGGAGTCTGCTACAGGCCACCCAACCAGGATGAAGAGGTGGACAAGACACTTTACAGACAGTTGAGTGAGGTCTCAAGGTCTTTCCCCCTTGTTCTTGTGGGGGACTTCAACTTCACAGACCTCTGCTGGATTTATAATACACCAGATAGTGAACAGTCCCAGAGGTTCCTAGAGTGTGTGGGAGATAACTTTCTGACACAGCTGGTGATGGAGCCAACAAGGGAATCAAAATCCTGGACCTGCTGTTTGTTAACAGAGAAGGTCTTCTAGGGGATGTAAAGGTTGGAGGCGGTCTGGGGTATAGTGATCATGAGATGCTATATTTCTCAGTGCTTGCTGAACTAGAGAGTGGAGTCAGCAGAACTGCTACCTTGGACTTCAGGAGGGCAGACTTTAACCTGTTTAGGACCATGGTTGAGAGGGTCCCTTGGGAGGTAGTTTTGGAGAGCATGGAAGCCCAGGACGGCTCGGAATACTTTAAGGAAATAATTTTAAAGGTACAGGAGCTGACCATCCCCAAGTAATGGATAATCAGCCGACAGACAAGGAGGCCGGACTGGTTGAACAGAGATCTTTGGCTGGAACTCAAGAGCAAAAGGAAAGTTTATGGTCTCTGGAAGAGTGGGCAAACTACTTACAATGATTACAGGTGAAGCTATGAAGGGAGAAAATTAGAAAAGCCAAAGCCCAGTTAGAACTGAACTTGGCCACTAAGATAAACAATAACTATTTCTATAAATATATCAACAAAAAGATGAGGGCTAGGGAGAATCTTCGTCCCTTGTTGGACGCCGAGGGCAACTTGGTGACCAAGGATCGGGATAAGGCTGAGGTACTTAATGCCTTCTTTGTCTCAGTCTTCAACAGTAAGACTTGTTACTCCCTGGGAACACAGCCCCCTGCACTGGTGGATAGGGATGGAGAATAGAATAGGCCCTGCATAATCCACAATGAGATGGTTTTGGACCTGCTCCGAAAGCTGGATGCTCACAAGTCCATGGGGTTGGATGGACTGCACCCTAGAGTGCTGAGGGAGTTGGTGGTGCCAAGCCAGTCCATCATTCTTCAGCAGTCCTGGCTAACTGGAAATGTCCCGGCAGTCTGGAGACTGGCAAATGTGATGCCCAATTTCAAAAAGGGCCAGAAAGATGTTCCTGGTAGCTACAGACCTATCAGTCTTACCTCGGTGTTGGGGAAGGTTAAGGAACGGAGAATCTCAGGAACCATCACGGACCAGTCAAAGGTCAACCAGGGGATCAGGCCCACTCAGCATGGGTTTATGAATAGCAGATCCTGTCTGACAAACCTGATTTCATTCTATGACAAGGTGACCTGCTTAGTGGATGAAGGTAAGGCTGTCGATTTGGTCTATCTGGACTTCAGTAAAGCATTTGATATTGTCCCCCACAACATCCTCATGGAGAAGCTAGCTGCCCACAGTTTGGATGGGTGTACGCTCCACTGGGTGAAACACTGGCTGGATGGTCAGGCCCAAAGAGTTGTGGTCAGTGGAGTTAAATCCAGTTGGTGGCTGGCCACATGTGGTGTCTCCCAGGGCTCAGTACTGGGACCGCTTCTATTCAACATCCTTATTAATGACCTTGATGAGGGGATCGAGTGCACCCTCAGCAGGTTTGCAGATGACACCAAGTTGGGAGGGAGTGTTGAGTGCAGATGAGTGCAGATGACACCAAGTTGGGAGGGGAGAAAGGCACTACAGAGGGACCTGGAGGGACTGGATCTATGGGCTATGAGTTTCAATAGGGCCAAGTGTCGGGTCCTGCATTTCGGTCACAGCAACTCCAGGCAACCCTACAGGCTTGGGGAGGAGTAGCTGGAAAGCTGCCTGATGGAAAGGAACCTTGGTGTACTGAAGGACAGTCAGCTGAATATGAGCCAGCAGTGCGCCCAGGTGGCCAAGAAGGCCGATGGCATCCTGGCTTCTATCAGGAATGGTGTGGTGAGCAGGACTAGGGAAGTCATCCTGCCCCTGTACTCAGCATTGGTGAGGCCTCACCTTGAGTACTGTGTTCAGTTTTGGGCACCTC
>JAOWBP010000001.1:131195443-131207260 GCA_028571105.1 Tragopan temminckii | reverse complement strand
GTCGCCATCCCTGGCAGTGTTCAAGAGGTGTCTGGATGAGGAGCCATGAGATATAGTTTAGTTTGTGGTAGCAATGGTAATGAGAAGACAGTTGGACTAGATGATTTTACAGATACTTTCCAACCTTATGATTCTATGATTCTATGATCTGTATCTCTACTCCGTACTGTATAATTTTTTTCAGTCAGTGGAGAGAAATACAGTTCTAGAATGAGATGAATCAGTCTGAGAAATACTATTTCTCATCTGTTTGTATAAAAAAAGCTTAGAATGTTTGATTCTGATGTGAATGTTTACACAGTAGATATCTGCCTTTGGGAACACTCCAGTAATAAAGTAAATATTTGGATATTTCTTCATTCAGTCTGCAATTGAAAGTCATCTTTCTCTGTCTTTCTTTCTTGTAGGACAAATGACCAATTTCAATTTGTCAATACTCTGGAAAATATGCAGATCTGGAATAAAGAAAAAAAATCCTCCCAAAGTCTGATATGCTTACTTTCCACACTGTGTAGGTTTTCACGTGAGGTTTTCTGTTTGACTGAAGTATGCTGTCCAAATCTCTACAGGCATACTAATAACCGCTTATGACTGTTTACATGGATAGACAGTGATAGGACAAGGGGGAATGGCTTTAAACTAAGACAGGGGAGGTTTAGGTTAGACATTAGGAGGAAGTTTTTCACTCAGAGGTTGGTGACACACAAGAACCGGTTGCCCAAGGAGGTTGTGGATGCCCCATCCCTGTATGCATTCAAGACCAGGCTAGATGTGGCTCTGGGCAGCCTGGTCTAGTAGTTGACAACCCTGCACATAACAAGAAGTTTGAAACTAGATGATCATTATTATCCTTTTTCAACTCAGGCCATTCTGTCATTCTATAATTCTGTGTTCTTACAGTCAGAAAGAAAAATAAAATCAAGAACACTATATTATGTAGTAGCAACTACAGTAAATTATTTTTATAAAAAATCTCTCTGCAAAGTAAGAGAGATTTACTCATGACTTGCTCACAGAACAACTTTTAACAGAAGTAAAGAACAAAAGCTAATTTTCATGGTAAAAGGAATGTCTGAAAGTTAGCATTTTCCATACTTATCCACATCATGCCAGTATTCGTGGATATTAATTGACTGTGCTCTCACACTTATGCTCACTATATGTGACACTTATTCAAAAGTCAAGGTAATATTTTCAAATTTGAGCAGCTAAGCTTCAATTGTGGCCAGCAGGTCAAGGGAGGTGATCCTGCCCCCCTGCTCTGTACTAGTGAGACCTCACATCGAGTGATGTATCCAGATGGGGAGTCCTCAGTACAAGAGAGACACAGATCTTTTTGAGTGTGTTCAGAGAAAAGCCACAAAAATGATCCAATGGTTGGAACTGCCCTGACGAGGACAAGCTGAAAGAGCTGAGGCTGTTCAGCCTGGAGAAGATAAGGCAAGGCTCCTTGGGAGACTTGATAGCAGCCTTTCAGTTTCTAAAGGGGGACTAGAAGAAAGAAGAGGACAGACTCTTTAGTAGGGTCTGCGGTGATAGGACAAGGAGAAATGGTTTCAAACTAGAAGAGGGGAGATTTTGTTTGGATATAAGGAAGAAGCTTTTACAATAACAGTGGTGAAGTATGGGAACAGGTTTCCCATAGAAGTGGTGGAAGGCCCGTTTTTGGAGACATTCATGGTTAGGCTAGACTCTGAGCAGCCTGATCTAATTGTAGGTGCCCTGTTCATTGCAGAGGAGTTAGACTAGAAATATAAGGTTGTGCCAATTTGAAAAGCTTTACAGCAGATTTAGACTAAGGCTAAAGAATCATCATTTTGCTGAATATTTTATACATTCTAATTCCAGTTAGAACAAATACATTGCATGGATAGTCTATTTTTAAACAGAAATATTTTGTAATTTACTTTTACATATTTAGATTCTCTTTTGAGTTGGCACTGAGCCCATATTACCTAGCATATGTACATCTGCTTGGTACAGCAAATTCAAAAATATCCTGTTTTCAAAATTGAGATTTTAAGAATCACTTTTGGATAACTAATATTTTTTCTTCTTTTTTACTGAATGTACAAAGTTCCTATTAAAAAAAAAAAAATAGAAGAATTTACTTCTTTCAAATATTTCAATTTATGAGCCAGTAGATTGGTTGCAAAGTTATTTTCCTAAAATCAAATGGCTTCTATTGCGAACAATGAATGTTTTCTTTCAAGAAACAAAAATCAATTCTCTTTTCACATTTTTAGATACTATTTTCTTCTATTTTATTATCCTTCTCACAGTATAACCTCTTCTAATATTTTGATAAATATTATTCAGATTACACAAGATGCTATAAATGGTAGAAAAACTAACCTTGAATCAAACCTTCTATCAAGGCTGGAAATGTGCTCTATGAACACTCTGTGATCCTGATTTCTCATTTGTGTACGCCATACAGAAGTTTCAAAATGAGTTGCAAATATTGCATTTGATATTTTATTGAACCAGCTTTAGATGTCCCTTCGACTGGAAAAAAAAAACTGGGAACTAAGAACAACCTGTAAGAGATCTGGATGCCAGCAATGGGAGAATGATCAATTATGCATGACTGAAAATACAGCTCTGTAAAGTTGGAGTAATTTATGAATACTTGAAAGCTCTCTATTAAAAATGTCTATATTTTTAGAAAGTTTATATTGATTCTTAAATATACCAAATTTTAAAATGCTGAAGATATATCAAAGAAGATTCATTTTGAAGAACAAAAATAAGCCATTATTCATTATGCCTTGTACGTCTATTTCTTTTGATAGAGAGTGGTAAGGAATTGGCTACCAGTATGCTGTACTACTGCACTTGATGCTTTCACCAAAAATAATTCAGTGGGAAAATATTCTCAATGGCAGAAAATCTCTGAAACATCAAAATGATCTGGAGGTGGGGAGAGGAGAAGAGTAAAAAAACAGGAACAGATATTTATTGTAAAAAACTCTGAAACTAAAATTTGTAAGGAGCATTTGGAGGAATTTAATTATATTTTCAGTGAAGTTAAGTTGAAGATTTTATTCTACTTTACTTTTCACACTGTAAAATCAGAGGGATTACCTGAAAGCCAAGTATCATGCTTAGATAGACAATGATGAGACAATCTGGCTTTTTCCAGCACCTGCAATACCATTTAGCACACAGCAGACTATTACAAGCAATTTTAACACTTGTATATAAGAAAGGGATTTGAATTGAACATAGGACCAAGGATTTAAGTTAAATATAATTTTGACTTAAATTTATTCCCTGTCAACTCACAGATAGAAACATCATTGTTTTAAAAGGAGTAAATACAATGGCAAGGAAAACTTAAAATCTCATCAAAAACATCTCCATACATTCTTCCTGGGAAAAAGTCCAGAAGAAGAGATATAGACATAAAAACAAACAAACAAAAAAACACCTAGAAGCCAAATCTGGAGAATAAAATTAAATTGAAAATAAGATTGAGGATAAACCAAAGATAAAAATGATCAAAGCAGAGAGAGAAAAAAAATAATATCTGCCAGACTTCAATTATAAAAATTAGTTTTTGAATGTTTGCATTAGAGCAAACATTTATATTGTCTGAATATAATCAAAAGGAATTTCTGAAAATAGAATTAAAATTAATCTTTTTAATTTATTAGGTATCTGTATAGGAGAACTGCATATTAATGTCAGATTTAATTGCAATTAAATTTCTAGAACCTTCATGGTTTGGTCTCAAAAGCTTATTTTTTTGTGAAGCAAAATTTATAGAGTCGTAACATCTATTACTAAACAAGGTGTTACAGTGGTAGAAAAATAAATGTTTGTTTGCAGAATAATTACTATAATTGCAGTTCAAACAGATTTCAAAAAACCAGTATTAAATATTTTGCAGATGATTTCTTATTAGTAGACAAAAGAATTAAAGTGGAATACTTAGGCTTCAGAACTGAAGTTCACTTTGTGTCAGGAAGCAAAGATCTCCATGCATGCTAATGCTCTTAAAAGGATTAGATACATCTTCATTTCTGCATGAAGTAGGAGACACTATATCTTTTTCCAGCTTAACTGGTTTGTACTAGGAAAGCTCCTCTAACTGTAACCAGAATTCTTTATCAAAATTACTAGTACAGTACAGTAACATTACAGTGTTTTGACCAAGAAGTAACTGGGGCTCTTAAGTCTGGGGAAAAGGAGGCCGAGAGGAGACCTTAATGCTCTCTTCCAATATCTGAAAGGTGCTTACAGCAAGAGTGGGGTTGGTCTCTTCTCACTAATGACAGGTGACAGGACAAGGGGAAATGGCCTCAAGTTGTGCCAGGGTAAGTTACATTGGATATTAGGAAACACTTCTTTACAGAAAGGGTTGTGAAGCACTGGAATAGGCTCCCCAGGGAGGTGGTTGAGTCAGCACTCCTGGATATGTTTAAAAACCATTTGGATGTGGCGCTCAAGGATGTGATTTAGCAGAGGGTTGTTAGTTATGGTAGTATGGTTAGGTTGTGGTTGCACTTGATCTTTAAAAGGTCTTTTCCAACCTGAGTGATTCTATGGTTCTATAGAAAATTTCAACGTTGAATATGCTGTCAAGCCAGAAGTGGAATGTACCATTGCTGCTAGAAATGATCAACTCTTAACATGAAGCACATATTATATTAGTGTAGAAATTATTTGATAAAAGTCTAATTTTGCCCAATTCCACTTGCATATATTCTCAGTTTCCTACTTGTAGCTAAGAAGTGAAAAGTAATAAATTGGTCGAACTAATCAGGCAGCATTGTGTAAGTACAAGTGCCAGAAAGAAATAAGATGTAGGGGCTTTATTTTTTAAATCCCTTTTGAAATGTCATTGGATCTGTCAACTGAAATGACAAGAGGCTCCATAGTCTCTTCTGGTCTTTGTTCACCTATTACCTGAAGTAATGAAGAAATGGTATCTATTTTCCACCCATTTATAAGCTTTTAATATACAGAAGGTACATTGCACAACATAATTAGAGCTCACATGCCTAAAGTGAATATAAAATTAAGAAAGAATCAGGAAATTGTCCTTTTGACTCCTGCACTTGCAACAAGACCCCATCATAGCCAAAGGCTTGCTTTGTGTATTATTAGATCAAATACTCAGGTTTCTCCCTCATAGACTGTTTTAAGATGCAAGGAGGTACAATCTGAACAAAAATATAATCTTGGAAGTTTTTTTTTTATTTCCTACTGTACAGCAAGAGCTTAATCATTACAAATTAAAATTGAATATCCAGACTTTTCTGCACTTCAGCAAGACCTAATTGTCTTCCTTAAAATAAGTACCTGTCTAGATGGGAAAGCCATAACCCATTTGAAGAAAAGACCTGTATAGAAAAATTGTATTACCTACTTTTCTCTTAAAAAACAAACGAACAAGCAAGCAAGAGTTTGAAACTCATTAAATATACTTTTATGTTTCCACTGTTAAAAACAAAGCTGTGAAAGCCACTCTTGAATTCCTTTCTGATTCTTATGTAGAGCTGTCCCTTGATGCTTTTAATTATCCAGTTCTCTGGAACACATTTGAGAGAACAGTACAGAATGTATTATTGAATGCTTACATATTTATGCCTACAGCAATCTAATTTTTTCTTCACAGAATGAATAATTTTTATGATTTTATTTGGTGTAAATCCTCTGTATTTCTCACTCTTATGCTTCTTCACATTTCTGATCACAGTATTCATTGCGTAAATCCATGCTAATGTGAAGTTGTTCTTGTCTTGATAGAAAAATAATCATTTCACAGTCAGTAAAATCCAAAGCAGTGCTGACAAAGTCATGGTTGCTTGATGACTACAACACAGGCACCAGCTCTTCCGATATTTAAGGAAGCCATCTGCATTTAAACAAAACAAAAGCAAAAAAACGAAACAACAACAACAACAAAAAAACAAATAAACTGAATAGAATCTAGTCATGCAAGAGTGAGCCAAAGTGTTTTGCCAGTATTAATATAAAATATTTTAAACAAATGGGATTAAATACCCACAATGTGCTAGTACTGTAGTTTTAAATTACTTAATCATACGTTGTATCTTTCACTTGAAAATGTGGGAACAGAAAAAAGTTATTTTAGAGCAGACATGCAATCTAAGATACCAAAATATTTTTCATAAAAGTAGTGGGTTTTTTGTGAGCTTTTTTTGAGAAATTATCAAAATGCATGAGAAAAAGTACAGACTATAAAAATACCTGTGTCCATTCATTAGTTTGAGGGTCATAGGCTTCCATAGTGTTCAGGTATGTTTGCCCATCATATCCACCTACTGCATACAACTTGTCACCAAGGAGACAGACACCAACAGCATCTCGAGGCATAGTCAGTGGAGCCACCATTGTCCATGTATCTGTTTTTGGATCATACCTAATGAAGGAGAAGGGAAATTGAATGTACAGTGAGAAAAAAAGTGTTGATTCATGCTGATCTTCATGTGAAATACAGCCCTTTGGCAGAAAAACAAAAATCCATGAGCACCTTACCCAAAATATTTCTGTAACAGCAGAAAAGATACACATTTACTATGTTCCCAATTCATATTTTAATGTTGATTAGAATCTTTCAGTTAACTATTTGAAAAAATTAATAAAGAATCCTAAACTATTTATGGTGTAAGGTATCATAACATAGATCTGAGCAGAAGAGCAATATCTTAATGTATGTATATATTTATGTATCTATTTTAAATAAATCATTATATTTTTGTAGAATATTAAAGTATTTTTGCAATAATTATATTCTATTGTGCTAATATAAAATGTTTGTAGCCAGAAAACCTCCCCAGGAATTCATGTTTTTCACTTCAGTTAGAATCTCTCTTCAAGTGAAGAAAGTACAGTTTTAAAGACAACCATCACAGAATTTCTAAAACTGAGAGCAGAATTACATAATAGACATTCAAAAATTAAATATTTAATTTGTGCTATTAACTTAGATATTCATTAACAGTGTAACATCCATTAATACCAGAGGGCATTTCAGTGTATTTAGCATCTGCTATAAAGCTGAAATCAATCCACTGATATTGCCTCTCAGTGAGTTACTAAGGAAGCCTGGAGTATTAGGTTAAACTAGACACCTCATTTTTAGGTGATGGATATTTCACTCAGATAACAAAATAGACTACTACATCAGTATGATAGAAATACTTCTTTTTCCTGTCCTAAAGCATCTATAATATGTAGTAGAATCACTTTTCAATCTGTTGAGAGAAATGAACAGTTTAAGGATGAAATGTCTTGGGCAGACTTCAGTCATTTGATGTGTAAAGTAGCTCAGACTTTGGAAATGACAGTCTAAAATAACTAGAAGGGAACTCTGTGATGGCTAAAGTTCTCTATCCTCATATAATATCATTACATTATTATTGCTACTGAGACCCTCCCCTTATGGATAGAAGGTGACACTATCTTACCAAAGAAAAATATCCCTCGCTTCACAATCATATTTTATTCACGTCATTGCTTTTTGACAACAGGTACATTTGTGAACAACTGTTTTCAAGGATGAAGCACAAGAAGAACAAAACTTCAAAAATCTCTTGACAGACACCTTCAGAACTCATGAAGAATTGCAACCACTTCCACTGAACCAGACCAATGCATTACTTACAGAAAAACTAGGTCCTACTAGATCCTCCTACTAGATCCCACTAGTTTTATGGTTTTGCTCTCTTTTTTTAGTAAAAAGTACTTTAAAATAAAATAAGTTTTGCTAGTTATATACATTGAGTATATTATATATTTTATCTGCAGCCCAAGACAATTCCTCTTCACAAAATGCGGCCCAGGCAAGCCAAAAGATTGGACACCCATGAGCTAAACAAAATGCTTAAAACTTAATTCTATCAGCAGGATAGAATTGCAAAATAATTTGGTCAAGGTGTTTTTGTTTGTTCATTTTGTAATTGTCCAAAAAAAGTCTGAGTTATCTTATATTTTTTCTTTTGCTGAAAACTGTACTTTTTGGTATTCCCTAGATTGAGAAGGCTTACAGTAAAGTTCATTAATGTGGAAAGAAATGAATTTGAAATCAAGGTGAGAAAGGAAAAAAAACTATAAATAACTTGTTTAACTTGTCAATAGGTATCACATTTAGACCAAGCAGCATTCTTTAAGTATCACTTCACAGTCAAAATATCTCCAAATTTTATAATTCTTAAATAGAGATTACTCAGTGTCATAAGAAATCCTTCAAAATTGCATCAACATAAAAAGCTGAGAGACAAACTAGATGTCTTAACTAGTATCAAGCAGGATTTAACAGCAGCATTCAAAAAACACAAATATGCTGTCACTACATTTAAGTAATGTCAAAAATATTTTTACAGAAGGTAAAACTTCCAGGGATATATGAGATAATATAATAAATCATATAATAAACACTTATTAGACTTTGGTATCCTAAGTCATTGGAAATATTTTTTTGGAAGATTAATTTTCAAATGTAAAAGTAGATGCATTGAAGCCATATTATACATCTGTCAGTTATTGGCAGTGCTTTGAGATACTGCCCATTTTCTTATGGAGACCTTCATTCAATTCACATCTACTCAATGCAAACTAATATTCTTCCAAGTTCTGACTTGTTAGTTTTAATTTTTTTTACACTGGAAGATAGCTGCCCATAAAGCACATCATTCATATCAATGCAAAAATACCTAGACAAAAACATTGTGTAATGCAATTCAGACACCAGATAGGTAAAGTATACGTGGTTAACTCATTGCTATTACACCCTCTGAAAAAAAAAAAAATCAGATGTAATGGGAAAGAATTTGTTTTTGAAGGATTTTCTTGTCAAAATTGGAAGGAAAGAAAAGCTTCCTTATAAGTACCACTAAGTAGAGGAAGTAGTAAAGATTTTGTACTTATAAATATTGTCACCGCTAGCTATTCGAAGTTGGACTCCATGGTCCTTGTGGGTCCCTTCTTTATGACTATGATTTTAGTACTAATATAAATTTACTTCATGAAAAAATCTGGACATTGTTATTTATAGATAGATAACCATCATGATAAAGATGAAATAGACCTGGGATTTCTCTGATTAGCTTTCCATCTGTTGGAGATTAGAAAAACATAAGTATTTTGCATATGGAATAAAGTCTAAGCGTGAGAAAAATCATATGGAATAAGTTTCAACTTAGAAATTTAGGATTACTTGTTGAATAACTAGTAAATTGAAATATTAAAAAGATTACAAAAATGACATTTAATACATTTTTAAACACTTACTGGAAAAAAGTCTCTTTCCTGGTACCTGTCTGTGCCTATTCCATGCTTAAATTAAACAACTGATCAAATATCTGCTTCAAACTTTGCTACCTGTATATATGGAAAGTGTATTTTACTGTATTCTTCTTCAAAACATTCAAAAACAGAAATAAAAAAAGTGAAACCCAAGCGGAACATTTGAAGAGTACCTTCAAAGTGAGTGGCACTGCCCTACTGGATAATCATGAATTTGCAGAATACCAGCTTGTGAAATAGAGGGTACCGTAAATATAACGTGTAAGGCTTATACCACCCATGTAAGGGAAGTGATAGTGCTGTTAAATATCTTTTATAATCTTCCTTCTCTGCTACATCTTCAGTTACATTATGTTATATAATTATTTCAGGCCTGAATTTTTATCTCCTTGAAGTTTACTTTATGACTCTGCAATGTGTAATGTCTTGATACAGAAGCAAAGATTTATTAAATGTTAAGTGAAAAGAGATAAGTTTTGTGTCGAATTTAAAATTTAACAGCACTGTGAGAGGAAAAAGGAAAATAATCTCCAAAGCTATTCTGTTGGAAGCTTCTAAGAATTTTTATTTTTATTTTTTTTTAAAGTAAAAAGGAAGTCAGTATGTCTTAGGGAAAGAAAAAAGTCTGCTGTAAATTTCACCATTATTTAAATATGAAAATGATGCTTCCAGACAATATATTTTAAAAACGCATGTAGTAGATACCTTTCTACATAGTCCAGTAGTCGTGAGCAGTGGTTAGAAGCAGGAGCATCATGACCTCCAACTGCATAAAGAAAGCCATCACATGTAGCCACTCCTACACCTCCTCTTCTCTTACACATTGGAGCACACATATTCCATTTATTTGTATGAGGATCATAATATTCCATTGAACTCAAACATGAGCTTCCATCTCGACCTCCAACTGAATATAATCTAAGAAAATGCACAATAAAATATTAATAAAATAACAGTTTAGAACTGTAGAAATAAAGGATTTTTTTTTGTTGCTGTTTGATTGGTTGTGGGTTTTTTTTTGTTTGTTTGTTCCTTTATATATTTTAAGCTGACTTTAACAGATGGGAGAAAAAACAAAATCATATCAATCATATCAATTTCATCTAATCAGTAAACATAGATGATTTTAATATTAATACTAAATCATTCTACTTGTGCTTTGCTCAGCTCCATAGGAGTTAAGATATTTTCATTCTGGAAAAGGTTATCTTTGTTCTTTGATTACAGCATATACTGCCAAAAGCCACTGTGATAAATAGATTTTTCTCTATAAATTTAGAAATCACATGAGCAGAGCTGGTACTCAATTGTTCACCAAAATATACTATGAGGATTCAGCTCTGTACGGCTTGGAAAACCTCAGAAAACATTTTAAATATGAAATGGCAAAATGTGGCTTAAAAAAAAAAAAACACTAGTTTGTTACTACCTGCAGGCAAGATTCTAGTTTCCTCCCTTTTTTTGTAATGCTTCCCAGGAGGAAACAGTTCTGATAAGTCTTCCTATCTATAGCCACACTGCATCCGTGTCTTATATGACTCCTTTTGCAGTCTATTGCCTTTTCTGCAGTGCTTGAAGAATTACTAATCCACTATTTGAAAGTCCAACCACTGAGTAATTTAGGATGCAAAAGCTGTCTGTGGAAAGTAGTTATTCATTTGGAAGCTTTTACTGTCCTAAACAGTCCATGAATTCAGAGCTACTTAAATGTGTATTCACCATTATATTTCTTTGGCATGGATTCTGATGGATAAAGAAAATGTAATACCACCACTAAACATGTCACAGAAGTCGTGAGATATTTTGGTACTGCCTGACAGATGTACTTCTGTTTGCCAGAGTTTCAAGTAGAAAGAAATATAAGGGAAAAGATATTAAAACATCTGAGTATCGAGGCTTATTGGATATCCAAAGATATTCACCTTTGTATACACTTATTGTGTATCCACAGGTGGGAAAAATCCACAATTAAGACTCCTACATATTAGGGTTAATCTGTCAATGTTTGCGTTTTTAAAATTGCCTTATGTTCAACGTGGCAAGCAGAGCCTAAAGTTCTGTTGGCCAGCCACTACTGTACTGTTCCTCTTTATCAGAGAAAAAGAGCTTAAAACAGCACTAAAAGGACATGTTAACACTTGATCCAAATCCATTTACATGAAAATAAATCTGTCTGCAAGGATGTTATTGTTACTTGCAGAGAAGAGCTGGGACTTGGTTCAGTTGCACACATACAGCAATCAAACGCTGTTTACTGTATGTAGAAGGAAAAAAAACATGCCCTACCAGAGAAGACTGCCAGAGTTCACAAATCAGTTCAAACAGCAGTAGATAGTTTCATGTAAACACGTGAATTAATTCCTAAAAGGGGAGACAGTGGTATACAGGCCCGAGATAGAATTCTAAGTAAATATTCGGACAAATAAACACTCCACATGGTTTTAAAAAATGCAAAGTACTAAAACTTCTTTCTCACAGAGCTCAGTGAGAACCATCATGTGTTCCCCTAATCTAACCCTAACCCTAATTTTTTTTCGG
>JAOWBP010000001.1:131172176-131195343 GCA_028571105.1 Tragopan temminckii | reverse complement strand
TTGTTCCACCTCAGATTGTTGCCTCTGTTTTCAATTATTTGGGGTCCCCTGTTTCCCTTTTCCGGAGGTGCGGATCCATGGATCCCTCCGCCCCACAAGTCACGGAACCGGGCCGAACCGGCCTGTAAACCGTTGACAAGGGGTGTTGGAGACTCACGATCCCTTCCTCCCTTCCAACCCGGGCCATTCTGTAATTCTGTGATTCTGTGAGCTTCAAGAAGTTCCTGTTGATTTATCCCCCCATCCTGTCTGTCCTACAGGCAGCTACCCTACCTGCAGTCATATTGACTAGTCTTTCTAGACTGATGTCATATGCAAACTTTCTGATACAGCACTATATCATCTCATCCAGGTCACCGATAAAGATGATGAATGGGCAGGTCCTGATATGGACCTTTCAGTTACTGCCCTCCAGGGAGACTACAACCCATTAACTTTTGGTCTAATTATGCAGCCAGGATTTAATCCATCTATTTGTCAATCCATCCATACTCTAACATCTTATATTGGGTACAAAAATGTTTCAAAATGTGTTGAAAGCCTTGCTTTTCAAATGACATCTGCTTCTGCTTTCTCATCCACAAATTCAGTCACTTGGACATTTAAGGTAATTCAGATCTATCTTTGCTAAATCAATACTAATTGTTCTGTTTTCTTATTCACATTCCCAGAAGCGTGTTTGAAGACATTTGGTTCATTATAATTTTTCCAAGCAACAAAGTGAGGCTGCAAAACAGGACATAAGAATGAGCAGGAAAATGAAGATTGCAGTTACACAGTTCACAGAGGGGAAAGCTTGCATTAGGTTTATCTAACCTGGCTTTAAATATCTCAAAGTTGCATAACTAAATCTGATCTTATAACCTTTACAATCATGGCCTAGAAATAGAAACTCCAGATGATTTTTTCTCTGTAATGCCTTAAAATGAGATGAACTACCCTCCAGAGGTTTCTGTTTCATTGAATATAGAAGGACCTTATGTGGTCTGTATTAGACAGCTGGAGTGGGATTCAATTCATACAGTAGGTGTCAAAATGTACCGTTGCATTTGACTCTGATTATAGTCAATGAAAACTTTAGAATTCAGTGTAGCTGCCCTCATATAGGGGTATATTGACATTTATGATGCCCTAGGGTATCTGAGATATCTGTAGCCACCTGTTATGCAGGTGGCTTATTGGAGTTATTTTTGTATTCATATTCTTCTTAACTGGTAATTGAAGGTCAGACAGAATACCCCAAGGCATCTCAGATACAAAATACCTAAGTGTGGGCAACTGAATGAGCCACTAATCAACAGTAAAGAGGTCCAGAAAGACATTAACTGAATCTTAAAAGCAGAATTCTGTATGCAGACAAGGAAATTTGTTTCCAAAATGTGAAGCTGCAGCTGACCCCTTAACTTTTACCCAAGCTAAAGCAGATGTATTTCAACTATTACAGGGCCCTTTGTGTCTCACATCGGCCTTCAACAGTTCTCATCATGACTTATCATTAACGATAATATGAGCCATAGAATGTTTAACTTGAGATAAAATTCTTCCCCTGACTTCTCCCCTGTGCAAAGGACTAAATTGGGATTCACCTGGATCCACTGCTGCAGCAGTGCTACACTGGTAGGTAGCTCAGTTCCACCACACTGTTCTTACACTCCTCCCCCATTACCTCTTTGTAATTGTTATAAGCCTACACAGTGCCCTAAACTAAGCTGAAGTGTCATCTGTGAGTGCTAGCTGGCCTTGAAAGAACCACACAGTGTTGGTGATAATCAGTGTGGATGACTTTAGGTCTATTCCCTGACACTCTGTAGTTTATCAGTATGAATATAATTTATCAGCACCTAGACATTCCATTGTACATAATTTATTAGAGACACTGATTTGCAGAAAAGACAGTAGAACAGAGGCAGGAATAATATCTGCAATTCATATGAAATCTCTGTCTGGGAGGTTTGTTCTGATTGACAGTGGAAATTAATTTCTCTAATACTACAATTCTCTACAAAAGAGAAAGCTCATTGTCTGGGCTATTCTCAGAAGTTTCAGAGACATTCACTTCCCGGAAGTCTGTGTGGGTCAATGTATAGCATTGTAGTTTGAAGACACACTTCATTTTTAATTCAGGAAGAAGGTCTGCACTTCGCTTACATTCTACAGAGTACTGAATTCTATGTCAACTACTAGAACTGCTCCTTAGACTGTTTTAAGTCATAGATTTCACATCTGCCTTATTTTAAAATAACTTGATAGTAATGTCATCTCAATCACAGTAGTTCTAATACCCTCACACGTCCTCTCAGGACCTTTCTCTACATGCAGCAAGCATCTTTGGCAGACAAGAACACAAATGCTTTCAGCTGGAAAAAACTTCCCTGTCTCCCTCTCCCACCGCCCCCCACCACAACCCCCCCAACCACAAAAAAAAAAAAAAAAAAAAAAGCTTTTATATCATATAAATTGTGAAGTAACTAAGAACTATGCGTAACATACAAAATGTGTACAGAAGCCAGTGGAATTAACGAGCTATATTTGTATTGGATTATTTCTACATTGCCAATTTGTTCCAGAGATGTTAACTTGCCACTAGAGGACATACTATTCCACACCAAATAACCAGTGAAATAAGCATAATGCTGTGGGGCTGCCAATGCCAACATAGCTGATATAAACAAAGTATTTTTCAGAGCTTTGTCATGATTTTTTTCAGATTTGTCATGAATTTTTAAACTCTTGCTATAGAATAAGAATTGCATACCAACAATGATAGACAATACTCTGGTAGTATTTATTAAAATTTCTATCAAGTTTTGGTGTTGTTTACGGGATATCTGGTTTATGGTGTGATTTATGAGACTTCATCCAAGATCTCCCTAATTTTCTCTCTAATTTCCATTTTCCAATTAGTCTAGACTATTGATATGCAAAAGTAAAATTGGCTATGCCAATACACTGAAAGGGATTATTCAACTTCCCAGACATCTGCTGGATTTATAAAATAAAATAAAATACAGTAAAATAAAAACAGAATAGAAAAAAAAACAAAGGCCAATAAGACTGATATTATCGTGGGAGTCTGCTACAGGCCACCCAACCAGGATGAAGAGGTGGACAAGACCTTTTACAGACAGTCGAGTGAGATCTCAAGGTCTCTCCCCCTTGTTCTTGTGGGGGACTTCAACTTCACAGACATCTGCTGGATTTATAATACACCAGATAGTGAACAGTCCCAGAGGTTCCTAGAGTGTGTGGGAGATAACTTTCTGACACAGCTGGTGAAGGAGCCAACAAGGGAAAGCAAAATTCTGGATCTGCTGTTTGTTAACAGAGAACGTCTTGTGGGGGAAGTAAAGGTTGGTGGCCATCTGGGGCATAGCGATCATGAGATGCTAGATTTCTCGATCCTTGTTTGAACCAGAGAGTGGAGTCAGCAGAACTGCCACCTTGGACTTCCGGAGGGCAGACTTTAACCTCCTTAGGACCATGGTTGAGAGGGTCCCTTGGGAGGTCATTTTGGAGAGCATGGGAGCCCACCATGGCTGGAATACTTTAAGGAAGTAATTTTAAAGGTGCAGGAGCTGACCATCCCCAAGTCACGGAATACAAGCCAACAGGCAAGGAGATCAGACAGGCTGAACAGAGATCTCTGGCTGGAACTCAAGAGCAAAAGGAAAGTTTATGGTCTCTGGAAGAGTGGGCAAGCTACTTATGATGATTACAGGCACATAGTGAAGCTGTGCAGGGAGAACATTAGAAAAGCCGAAACCCAGTTAGAACTCAACTTGGCCACTAAGGTAAACAATAAATATTTCCATAAACACATCAACAGCAAGAGGAGGGCTAGAGAATCTCCATCCCTTGTTGGACGCCAAGGGCAACTTGGTGACCAAGGATCAGGATAAGGCTGAGGTACTTAATGCCTTCTTTGCATCAGTCTTCAATAGTAAGACTTGTTACTCCCTGGGAACACAGCCCCCTGCGCTGGTAGATAGGGATGGGGAACAGAATAGGCTCCGTATGATCCATGATGAGACGGTTTTGGATCTGCTCCGAAAGCTGGATGCTCATAAGTCCATGGGGCTGGATAGATGGATACATTGCACCCTACAGTGCTGAGGGAATTGGCAGATGTGGTTGCCAAGTCAGTCCATCATTCTTCGGCAGTCCTGGCTAATCAGAAATGTCCCGGCAGACTGGAGACTGACAAATGTGACACCCATCTTAAAAAAGGGCTGAAAGGACGATCTTGATAGATACAGACCTATCAGTCTCACCTCGGTGCCTGGGATAATCTCAGGAGCCATCATGGACCAATTAAAGGTCAACCAGGGGATCAGGCCCAGTCAGCATGGGTTTACAAATGGTAGATCCTGCCTTAACAAACCTGATTTCATTCTATGATAAGGTGACCTGCTTAGTGGATGAAGGTAAGGCTGTCGATGTGGTCTACCTGGACTTCAGCAGAGCCTTTGATACTCTCCCTCACAACATCCTCATGGAGAAGCTGGCTGCCTGTGATTTGGATGGGCATATGCTTTGCTGGGTGAAACACTGGCTGGATGGCTGGGCCCAAAGAATTGTGGAGTTAAATCCAGTTGGTGGCTGGTCATGAGTGGCATCCTCCAGGACTCGGTACTGGGGCAACTACTTTTTAACATCTTTATTAATGATCCTGATAAGGGAATGCAGTGCACCCTCATTAAGTTTGCAGATGACACCAAGTCGGGAGGGAGTGTTGATCTGCCTGAGGGGAGAAAAGCACTACAAAGGGATAGGCTGGATCAGTGGGCCAAGGTTGACTGAGTTTCAACAGGGACAAGTGTCGGGTCCTGCATTTTGGTCACAACAACCCCAGGCAGCCCTACAGGCCTGGGGAGGAGTGGCTGGAAAGCTGCCTGAGGGAAAGGAACCTTGGTGTGTTGAAGGACAGTCGGCTGAATATGAGCCAGCAGTGTGCCCAGGTGGCCAAGAAGGCCGATGGCATCCTGGCTTGTATCAGGAATGGTGTGGTGAGCAGGACTAGGGAAGTCATCCTGCCCCTGTACGCGGCATTGGTGAGGCCTCACCTTGAGTACTGTGTTCAGTTTTGGGCACCTCAGTACAGAAAGGACGCTGAGGTGCTGGAGCAGGTCCAGAGAAGGGCAAGAAGGCTTGTGAAGGGCTTGGAGAATATGCCCTACAAGGAGCGACTGAAGGAACTGGAGCTGTTAAGTCTAGGGAAGAGGAGTCTGAGTGGGGACGTTATTGCTCTCTTCAGATATTTGAAAGGTGATTGCAGCAAGAGCAGGGTTGATCTCTTCTCACTGGTGACAGGTGACAGGACGAGGGGAAATGGCCTTAAGTTGTACCAGGATAAGTTTTGGTTGGATATCAGGAAAAACTTCTTTACAGAAAGGGTTGTTAAGCACTGGAATAGGCTCCCCAGGGAGGTGGTTGAGTCACCATCCCCGGATGTGTTTAAAAACAGTTTGGATGTGGTGCCCATAGACATGATTTAGCAGAGGGTCGTTAGGGTAGTTTGGTTAGGTCGTGGTTGGACTTGATGATTTTTAAGGTCTTTTCCAACCTAAGCAATTCTATGATTCTATTATAATTTTTCCATCAATAACGTAATGTTGCCTTGCATTCATGCATCTCTAAGAAAGCCAAGAAAAAGTTGCATATACAACTTCATCATTTAACAGTGACATTTAAGTACTGCTTTGGTACTCTGAACAATTTTTTTGTGTCTTTTATTCACACAACTTCAAATTCTGATGGCTTTTCAAATAGTAAACTGTATTGGTACAGAAAAAGCTGTACCTACATTAATCATTTACTAAAGACTGCCTTTCACTAGTACTGAAAATGACTAATGAGAAATGCATGGATCTTTCTCAAGTATAGTAGAATAGTTCAGAAGACAGACCTTGAGTTAACAACTGAAGGTAGGTAACCTCATCTCCAGCAAGACAGTGTAGAATTGCACTTGTCCACATTAACCTCAGTAACAATCAGTACTAAAATGTCATCCCTAAAAAAGGTCTTTTTCAGATCAGAATACCTGAAAAAATATGAAGATTATATTACAGTTAAATGTTTGGATTAAAATTCCATGTTCTCAGGTGACATTTGACCACATGGAATGGTTCTCAAGGGCTTGCATATCCATAAGGTAAAGCGAGTAAATCACAGCTAATTGATACCTAACATTTCTGTGGAGAATGCCTATGGAGCGAACTTCTCTGAGAACTGTAACTGTGTTGTATCTTAAAGTTAATTTGCTGCTTTAGCTGAAAGAACAGCTTTGGAGAAAATGAGCATACACTGCAGATGATCAGGAGGCGAGTGCCGCATCATCTAATTATTTAATGGTATAGACATATCCAGAATGCATCAAATTTCTTTTATGAAATGTTGAAGTACAAAGAAGTACTATCAGTTTTCTTTAAATACTATGAAATTGTGTATAATTTCAGTTAAATTATTTAAAAGACTTTTATTTTGCCATGCTATATTTTGCCTTGTTTTCGTACACTTTACCAGTGTCCAGGTTTTACCATGCAATGGCACAGTTTCAAAATGTCCTGAGAATAATTGGTGGACTTCATAATTTATGCTTGAAAATACTTATATTTCTGAGATTAATACTTGGCATGACAGAGAACAAACAAACAAAAAATTTTGCTTCACGAAATTTATTTTGTTTCTAGAACTGTTAAGTGAACTTTAGTAAATTTTTACATTACAAAGTTAAATACTGTTTTATTTATGTTACTAGTCCTTCTGATAATATTAAATGGCCATATGTTTAAATAATTTTAAATGGCCATAGGTTTTTTTCTCCTTGATTAACTTAAATAAATAGATATAAAGGATTTCAACAAGTTTCATCATTAACACCCTTATCTGTCAAAGTCTAATTATATGCCACAGCAGCAAGTGAAGAACAAGAAAACTTCTGAAGTTTTCCCCGACAAAGACAACAGACATTCAGCATGCCATGCAGTAACTTAATCAACTATAGTGCTAGCAACATTTCCAAATATATTTCATAAATAGAGAAATATGTATGTCAGAAACAAATAGGAGAAATGTGGTATTTTAATATAGTCTGTTTTTTCTCTGGCTGAAGCTCAAACAGGTAAGAGTGAAAATTACAATGCCATTTAAAAAAAAATAAAAAAAATTACATCAGCCTGCGTATATATAACAACTGCAAAAGTAGCACAGTGTACAGGAAGCACTCAAAACATCCTCAGAATAATTGGAAGGAATGTAGCAACATTTTATTATCTTGGAGTTTTCTTTGTGTTTGACCTGACAAGAGTTCTAGCTAAGTGCTGGGAGTTATCATACATGCTAAACTGTATGAAAGTGATAGATTGCAAATTTAGATGAACTAGATTGAAAAATGAAGTGTGGAATATATATATATATATGTCTGATTCATTCAACGTTTT
The DNA here is from genome assembly GCA_028571105.1 of Tragopan temminckii. Lineage (NCBI taxonomy): Eukaryota > Metazoa > Chordata > Aves > Galliformes > Phasianidae > Tragopan > Tragopan temminckii. Next base: position 131,187,904 of record JAOWBP010000001.1, on the reverse strand, counting down.
TGGTGCAACCCTGAGATCTTCCAAATATTTTAAATTATATGATTAGATTATAGCTACAAGTATATATTTACATGCAATGTGTCAAATACTATTTTTTTTTTTATTTCTAAACACAAACTAGAAATAGATAATATAAAATTACTATCACAGTGATGGAAGAAAATGAACTAGAAAGCTAAAATGCCCTGGAGCTTTTAACCAGACTCCTGTTTGACTGTTCGACACCTGCAGCTCATTGGGGTTCTCTGATCAGCAAGGAGCCTTTCAGAGATGTAAGGAACCTTTTCAGTGTTTCTGACTTTGGCATGATGAAAGACTCGGTCTGAACAAATACTGTCTCTGTATGTCTTCCCAAGCTGCAGTAAGAGCATCTGTTGGGCTGATAACCTATTCCCCTCAAAGACTGTCAGCTCTATCTTTGCTACTTTTAAAAGTTGAAATCTATAAACTACTGAGATAAGACATTTCAAATATTTTGAAATAATCTCTTGAAACTTTTTTTGGTTAATAATAATTATGCAATATCAACTATAGCTACATTTGTACTGATTAATGCAAGGAAACAATAGAGCATGCCCTCTTGACAGGGCAGAATGGTTTCCAGACACATTTCTCAGGTTTAATCTCTAAAATCAGATCACCAATCTACAAAGCATTTGGTTTTGAGCAATTTTTAAGTCCCTATGGCATGGCTGGGACTCTAAGGCATAAACATTTTAAGCTAGAAATATCTGCAATAACGTAGCAGATTTCCTCCATATCTTTTCCTTCCTCCCTTCTTACTTTCTTATCTTTCTTCCTCTTCGGTTGACCATCTGTCTTTCCTTCTGTCCATCTATTTTTCTTTCTCACTTTCTTTCCTATCCCTCCTTTCTTCACCTGCCAAACTACCTATGTTATATCCCACCATCCCCTTCTTCCCTTTTTCCTTCCCATCTCTCTGCATAGTACTATTGACTGAGGGGGAAATGCGTTTAATGTCTTTAATGTAAAGTTCCTTAATGCAAATCTGTTTCTTTCTTTTCTTAGTGACTGTTTTAACTGTATTTCTTGTAAAATGTGGGTAGTACTGTAGAGAAGAAACTTGAACTTGTTTTCAACTGCTTTTAGAGAGCATTTTTTCTAATGTGAAATGTCCTTAAATCCATTTTCTTGGGATTTGTTTTGGAATTAGTTCACTCCAATAAAGACTACATAAGCAAACTGTTGTGCACATAGTCTGGGCTGACAAGAACCAGAAAGACAATCACCAGGAGCTTATTTGATGTACCTAAAGTCATTCCAGGCTAAAGTAAAAGATGTAAAATAAAGATGTACCTAAAGTCATTCCATTCCCTTTCATAAACAATTTCCCTATGTTATCAGCTGGGGAAGGCTATTGTTATGATTCCCATTGCATGGAATGTGGAAAAAGAGAAAAGGATAATGAACATAAGGAGTCAAGACGCTACCAAGTAATGAAAACGCTCAATGCCAAAGACTAGAAAAAGCTCTATTGTTTTTCTTGGTTGTTTTGTTTTGTTTTGTCTTTGTTTTAATGCTTTAAATTGGTCTTAATGCACAAAAGAGATTTACAAATAAAGTACATAAAGCATTTTTCTTTCTTTATACCAGTGTAGCTATTGTTGCTAAAGCAATCATACTCTTTGAGATATGAGCAACCATTAGACTCACAAAGAAGGATAAACTTCATTGCAATATTGCTGGTGAAGCTGCATGGTTTTCAGAATTATTTGATCAGTTGTTTAATATGTCCCTCACGTAATGAAGGTTTCAAGCAGCTCAGCAAGAAAGACAGTGTAATGCGTTCACCCTTAATCATTAAAACTTCGGAAAAGTGAATTTTTTTTACCTACTCTTGAGCAGGGATTAGAAACTGTATTATCAGCTCTGCAGATGCCAGACAGTGTCTTATTCATACCTTGAAGCTTTCTATCCCTAAAGATACCTTCTTTACAGGAACTATTGATTTCTCCATCTGATGTACAGTCACTTTCACCAAGTATTCTAGTTTTCTGTTTGCCTGCATGACTTTTATGGAGGGAATCATTGATTTTTTTTTTTTTTTTGCTTTTTTTGTAATAGGTTTTTAAAATAGTTCTTTACAAATTCACCTTCCTTCTTCTTTGTCAGGAGAAAGAAGAAAAGAGAAGTATATAGAAAAAGTCTATTTTGACAATTAATCTTTGAAGAATATGGGATGTATATATGCAGACTTTATACCATGATATACACAGTAGCTGTATTTCTCAGGAAAAAAAAAAAAAAAAAAAAAAAAAAAAAAGAGCCTATGTTAAATGGAAAATAATCATGAAAAAGAAAATCAAAGCGAATACTTAGGAAGTATTTATTTTTTTTACTATCATACAAATTTCATAATGACATTCGTGCACTTTCATACATATTACTTACTTTAATATAGCTGATTTCATAGGATAAGACAGATCTATGGAATATATTCCCCATAAAGTTACATAAATGAAGTTTTATATCCAATTCTACAGTAGATAAAGCTCAAAACTGTAAGCTTGTATTCAACTGTAAGTTAGGAAGTGTTCCACATTCTTTTTTTCTGTTTAGATTGTCTTTATAGAATGATTAATAACACATTCATTCTACTGATCTTGTTCGCTCTTATTTCGTAAAGATTAAATTCACCATTTTCTGAAGAAAGCTAATACGTATACACTACACTTTTTGCTAAGGTTAATATGAACTTTTACATAATGTCTTAGTTACTTTATTGCAAACACTTGGATACATGGAGAATTTGTGCTTTGCTAATTATTTCAGTTTATATCTTCAGATATGATAGTATAACAATATGTTAAGCTATGTGATAAGAGAAAGGATGAAAAATCTATTTTTTGTTTTGAATAGAAGCCCTAAAGATTAATAAAATAAGCAGATCAAGGACCTACTGCACTTAGCTGTAAGAATACTTAAAAGTTTTTTTTATGTTAAGAACACTAAGAATTTTTATTTATACAGCATAAATCTATCCCTGTCCACTCTGAAATACTATATTGAACTTTAAAATTGTGAAAGTGTCACTATAAAGACCTTTTATCTTGAGAAGAATGCAATTTCAATCAGACTCTTTAGATGAATTATTGTGCTGCAGCAGATGACTGAAATTTATGTTATAAGACGCTATTTTTTTCTGGACTGCTGCACTGTGCTGGACTGAAGCACAGATGGTTCAAATTGAGACTTCATAAGCATTGTTATTCATATCTGAGAATGAAATCCTCATTCTGTTAATGACAATGAGAGTTTTAATCTAATTTGCAAGGAGATTAAGGTTTTATTTGGGTATTCAACCAATTCCTTGTTTATTTATGAATATGAATATGATCTGAAAAATATATATTGAAGCTATCTCTGTATATCTCTTAGATAACTTTTAAAATTTGTTTACAGAATCTGGAAAATACTGTTACCTCCTATTTATTTAATAATTTAAATAAACTGCCTATAAGATTCTTCTCCAGTCTCACAAAATTGTATTTTTCATATTTTTGAGAGCTGCAGGTGAATATCTAAACAATAAGAAAATCAAGAAAACTCCTAAAAAAAAAAAAAAATAGGATGGAATTCAGTATTGCTAACTAATAAGATTCTGTCGTCAAATGTTTGATTTTTCTATATTATCAAGAGCAAGGTATCTGATGATATTTCGTGAGAGATCTGGCCTTCATACTTCCTTCTTATCTTTTCTGCAGTCTGAATCTTGACTTTTAGAGGATGTTATGGTCAGGCAAAATGGATTTGTAGAACAGAAATTCAATTAATTGAACTATAAACATTTAGCTGCATAGGGCACTGGATCAAGTCTTAAATGCTCCAGTTCAAACATTTGCGAGAGGTCATAATGGAAACAGAGGAGCAAAGTGTTAGTTTTCTCATGGGAGAAATAATTAAGATGATATGGGCACAAAGCATTTATTTATTTATTTATTTACTGTACTAATAATTCATGCAGATTAAAATAGACACAATTTGTTCTACATTTCTTTTTAATGAAATTCTACAAAAATTGGAATCTACTAAGGATATGTCTGGATTTCTTTGCCATATTGCTTCTCAATACATTTCAAAAGTCTTCAAAACGAGTAACAATATTCTACAAGATACGAGTGGAAATAGTGGCTGAGTTTGTTTTAAATAAGCATGAACTGTGGCAAATCACCTAAAAAACACAGCCACATAGCCTCCTGCAAGTTATTTAAAAGAAAGTTAAAACGATTTACAAAATACAATAAAAAACTCTTCAGTGAAATAAAAGCTATAGAGAATTCTTCTAATCATAAATAAAACAGTAATTTACATATAAAGAACTTAGCAACAAAATTACTATCTATCTAAAAAAAATTTAACTGCAGCCTGCATGCAGTGTAACTTTCCAAAAGAAGTATGATCAAGGTGAGGAGAGTTCTTAGAGTGACAAAAGACTGCTGATTTAACTGGGACTTATGAAGAAGTGAAAGAGAAGAGGTACAAGGTGAAGTAGTGACCTAAAACAAGGCCTACTGAAATGGCTGAGAACAGTTTTTGATGAGTAGATTTTGAGACAAAAGTAAATCTAAGAATTGTTTTACAGAAATACATTCAAATATTCAAATGAGTGACACAGAATTTCTTGCAAAGTTTATACATTCAGTACTGTAAATTACTTCTATAAAAATGTGTCTGTGCATAAAATCTCCCCAGAATTATGCTATTTCTTTCACGGCATTTTAACATGTTTTGTTTGCTTTTGGTTTTAGATAGCATTAATTTTCTTCATAGTAGCTTGAATTGTACTGTGCTTTAGAATTTTGATGAAAGTAGTGTTGATAACACAATTAGGTTTAAAATGTTGCAGAGCAGTGCTTATGCAGAGTCAAAGGCTTTTCATCTTCTTGTGATGCTTTGAGAGCGAGGAGGCTGAGGTGCACAGGAACTGCTAAGGGGGCACAGCCAGGACAGCTGACCCATATTCATCAGAAGGACATTCCGCATCATATGATGTCATGCTCAGCAATACCAGATGGAATAATGAAGGACGAACTGTATTATTCAGGGTCACAGTGTTTACCTTCCCAAGAAACCAATACATGTGATAAAATCCACTTTCCCGGGAAGGAGTTGAAGAACTGCCTGTCAGTGGGAAGCAGTGAATAAATTCCTTTGCCAGAACATACACCTTCTACTTTGTCTACTAAACTGTCTTTATCTCAGTCCGTTAAGTTTTCTCGTTTTGATCTTTCTGAATCACATCCTTATTCCTTGGTGGGGGGGAGGTAAGGGGGGAGAAGTAAAAATTTTCAGCTCTATGAGGCTGAACTACATTCTGCAGTTAAATCACAACAGTTTCTTTTCCATTTTGTATTCCATGAAGGAAATGCAGTTCAGTATAGCTATTATAATATTTTATGCTGAGGAAGAATTCAAGAAGAAAGAAGAGACTGATTTAATGGTAAATATTTATCCAAAATCAGAGTAAACTTTCGCATATGGTGATAAATTGATGCAATATTTCAACCATAGTCAAATTTTCGCACAGGTTTATTTGGGCCTGTAAAAATATATAGATATAAAATGTCTTTGTTTTCTTTATTTCAGATGTCAGTAGGCATCTTTATGAAGCATCACTACTAGAAATGCTATTCCTTTCTCTAAAACTGTTTTTTCTATACATATTGAATCTAGTTAAAATGAGAAGATAAAAAACACAGTTTCATTATACTATAATATAAATAATTTTCCAAAAATGCCATTCTTCAGGTCAGCCATATATCTGTGTGTGGGAAGGTAGATTAGAAAATTGGAGACTGGTTATAGGACGGGGTTAAAAAAACCTTGTGAAATTACTGACATTATAAGTGTCTGTTTTAGCAATTTATCTGTTTCATTGGTGACATTGACTCTGACTGCATGGTTAACTGATAATGAGTAGATTAGTGACATTGATAAATCAAAAAACAAACGTACATGGCTTAATCCTGCTATTTTTTTTTTTTTTCATTTATTTGAGTATTTTTTTCTACATCGAGTACATTTGAACCAGGTCTTTTTGAAATACTGTTCAATCAACAGCTGAGAATCTCTAATATGAAAATCTGGACATCAATAGCTTTACAAGATGAAAATGTATCTTCTGTATTTTGTCAAGAGTAACAAAGCTAAATAAATAAATAAATAAATAAATGAATAAAGAGAGAATTTCAGAATCTACAGTATTCTAAGCAAGTTGTAGAGGATATGATGATTTCATCATCACCATCAAATATAAGTGCAGAGTATGACAGTGAAACAAGTAAGTTATTTAAAACCACAGAAATGGCAAGGACCCATTAAATTTCAGAGAAGAAAAATTCATGTTTCACTGATCTTCCTTTGCATAGGAAGAATATCATTTAAGTATTTTTACCTTTTGATGGGATAGATGTGAGAACAGATATGTAGAAACTGAAATATGCTGATTCCAATTAAATATAGGTGCAATTGTCAGCTCACTGAGACGATAACTTTCAGATCTCTTTTTTTTACTTCATTCCCTCTAATTAATAGAGGGAATAAATAACCTCTTTATTTATCACCCAAGAACACTACATACAGTCTCAAAGAACTTTGCATCAGATCTGCCCATGACTTGGACCTTTTCAATATTTCTTCAGTTTGCAATGAAGATTTCTTAGTCTATGCACAGTCCAGAAATAGGTACAAAACAAATACAAAACTTGAGGGAGTTGGGCTTGCTTAGTTTGGAGAAGAGAATGTGGACCTCACTGTGGCTTTCCAGTACCAGAAGGAACTTACAAGCAGGAGGGAGACAGACTTTTTACACATTTTGTTAGTGATTGCACAAGGGGAAATGGTTTTAAAATAAAAGAGGGAAGGTTCAGGCTAGATGCTTGGAAGAAATTTTTTACTCAAAGAGCGGTGAGGTATGGGAATACATTGCCCAGAGAGGATGTGGATGCCCCATCCCTGGAGATGTTTAAGGCCAGGTTAGACAGAGCCCTGATCAGCCTGATCTAGCGGGTAGCAATCTTACCACCACAGGGGAGTTCGAGCTTAATGATCTTTAACATTCTTTCTAACCCAAGCCATTCTGTGATCCATGATCTACTGTCTATGAAATGCAAGATCTGTTTTCAAGGATCTGTTCAAAATAAGACAAAATGAAACCCACCTGCTTCACATGGTTGAAAATGTGTTGCCAAAAGGAAGACAATTACAAAATTGATTCCCTTTCTAAATAACTTCCTTTGAATTTATTATGGGCTTTTTTCCCCAACATCAGAATAATATTTTTCACTTAAAATTCTAATTTTAAATTCTATTATTACTACGCTAAACAGATAAGACAAGAATTACTGCTAAAATAACATAACACACACACACAGACAGGACTGAGGAGTGAGTACTGATATATTTTCTTTCAAGGTTACCTGTTGAGAATTCTAAAATTTTTTTATTTTTTATTTTATAAATATATGTATATATATATTTAAAAAAAAAAAAAAAAAAAAACAGGGAAATACACAGGGATGAGGCTTCCGACTCAAATTTAAATCTCTTATCTAGTAACAATACCAATAATTCACCTTGGATTTATTTGGAAGTTTAGTACGTAGCCTTATGTCACTAAAAAATGAACTGTGAAATAGCTGGCATCTGAATTGCAGCCAAATAGTCATATTTTCTAAGTACATGCTGCCACAAGACATGTAAGTAAAATCCTCAAATTTTTGCAAGGCCAATGTTTCTCTTCTCAGAAAATAAAGAAAATGAATCTGAATTAAACTGAACTGCTAGATTTTTCTTTATTTTCTGAGTAAGCTTGATCTGATGACTTCTGTCACTGAAAAACATAGCAATTACTTTGTTCATTAAATTGCACTATCAAAAACAAGCAACCTGTCTAGCAAGCAAAAAAAAATATTTTCTACACAGGATTCTTTATTTAAACTAGCTGACCTTAATTTTAAAATGTTTATTTACTGACAGGCACTGACTAGTGATTAAGAAAAGATCAGATTCAGTGATGAAATTTTCAAGTATCTGATTATTTGCAATTTTTTTCTTTTTTAATTTTTCTCACACACTATTTAGTATCAATTACTATTCCTGTTCTATTTTCTAAACTTAGTATGCTTTTTTTAAAAAAATTATTTTTAAATGGTATTCTGTGAATATAAAAACATTTTTTACAATAAATAACACAAACTTACATGTGTGTACTTGACATCAGAGCAAACAGATTTTGCTATTTCACCTGGTAATTATTACTACAGTAAAAAATAAAATCCAGGCCCCAACATCAGTGACAGCTTTTTTGTTCTGTACAGAAGTAATATTTTAATGTTAAGATATGCTACTCTGAAATGTATTTTACCACAGTTGTTTTTTTTTTTTTTTTCCACTAACATATCCTATTGTCTTCATTTGAGAGACTTCTTGAAATATAAAGAATGCATACTATATTGCAACATCTCTGCAGTACTGAAAATAGTTAATAATTTGTTGAGAGAATTGCACGCTTGGCAGGAACAACTGACTGTAATACATTTAGTTTTCAATTTCATCTTCTAAATGAGACTAACATTACCTTCCTTAGGAACAAAAGCAAAACATTTAGTATGCCTGGCTTAAGATTTATTACTTGTGAGCCCAGACTAACATAACTTCCACACTTGAAAATCCGAAGACTAATTGTAGAAAATCTTGATGTGGACCCTATTAATACAATGAATATATAAAAGTAATTGAACACAGGAAAATTTGTTTTTCTAGATTATATTTCAACATCACATGCTCCTATATTTCATTAGTATAAATCAAAAATGAACACCCAATGAAAGCAGTAACATTTATTTACTGCATTCTGCATTAAGCCAATGAAAGTGTTTTGTCACAGGATTGAATTTCTGCTGCTACAGGTAGAACTGTAAGGGTCTGTATGTGTTGTTGGAAACACATTACTAATTCCAGAAACATTTCTACATTTCATTGATATCTCTTTTGTTGGATTAAAATACGTTCCAAATGCTGACATACTACCTAAATGTCCTACAAGTCTCTGTGGATTGTGGTAGCTTCTGCTCTCTAGCTTACCTTTTAACTCACTCATCTAATTACGCAAATGCAAAGAGCAATATCTGTGAAAATCCAATGGACTTCACGGTCAGAGGGAATGGCCCTCCTTTTGTGCTATCCAACACAGATCATGTCCCACCAAATTTGTAGCATCAGTTCATACTTCTTGTGAAGCTAGGAGACAGTTGTTAATTTATCAACATTAGAAACATACCAAGTTCAAATACAAAGAAGCATTTAATCTCGGAAAAAATTCTTCAAAATATTTCCCTTTCTACTAATTGTTAGTAGATTCTGGAGGTTCCTTCGAACCCCTACAATTCTGTGATTCTGTGATCTATCGCTATCCTATAAATCAAACAGATAAAAGGATGTCATTATAAACATCTCAAAAGAATAACAGCATATTAAAGCTCTGTATAATAAGGCAAGTCTATTTCGGGTGGAGCTGTATCTTCTAAATACTGTATTCTGTTATTTCAAGAGGTTTGAATGGACTTGGTGCTTCCAGAGTTCATTTTTCCCACCACAAATAGTAAAGATCATATCACGATAGCTACAGTATTCCCATATAAATAAAATATAATCAAAAATATTTATTTCTAGGTTTTAATTTCTATGGAAAATAAGAAGGAAATGAAAACTGAACATTTGGTTTGCTCAAGGCAAGCTTATGAAAACAGCTTCACTCTTTCTGAATCTTATATTGTCTTCTGATTGGCTTTGAAAACTCTTCAAAATAAGCCCAGGTTATCTTCTCTTGTGTAACTCTCATCTTCTGTAGTAATTCCCTCTGAACTGAGCAAAATGATATGCACACAATAGCATTCTCTTGAGAGAAATAGTAAGAATGTGCTTCAAAGAGAAAGTCAGTTACAAAATACATATTTCTTTTTATTTAACATTTAATGTGTTAGCTTTTAGACTCAATTCAAATAATTCTACTTAAATAACAAATATATATATATATATCATAATCTTAATTATTAACTATCACATCATTACATAGTTTAGGATATGTCTCTGGTGCAGAAAAGAGAAATGATTGCCAGTTTACTTTTATCTATGTATAGCTTAACTTTCTTAGCATGAAACTTTACAGTAATATTTAAAATGGATAGTAAATCTTCCTCTTTTTATGGAATGCAATATATCCTTTCAAGGGCTTAACCTACCTATACTTTCAGCTTGATTTCCAACACCATTTCAGCTAGTAATGAAGTTCTAATTAACTGAAGATCCTGAAGACCTGTAACAGTAATAAAATGGATTTTTTTGCTTTGTTTGAGGGGTATTTTTACAGGGTGAATATTCAGTAAAGGATGTTCGGTTCTCTAAAAGATTCTCTAATTAACTCAAGATCCCAAAGACCTGTGACACTGATCAAAAGGAGTTTTTTGTCTTTGTTTAAGGGATATTTTTACAAGGTGAATATTCATTAAAGGATGTTCAATTCTCTAAAAGAACAAAGAAGGGGAGAAAAAAAAACTGAGGAAAAGAGAAACCTCTAAAGTCATGTCTTATTTTGTAAATTGCCATTTTAATGTATATATATAGGTACTTAGATTATAGTCCCTGTGGTTACAGAATCATGTCTCAATACAGCAATACTTGATTTACTGCATAAGCAGAAATGCTAAAATAAATAAACCAACTCATATTAGAAACTGAAGATTGTCATATTTGCATATATCTCAAAAATAACAAAAACTTATTTATATATATTCAGCTTTTTGTAGCTCTCCAACATTAAATCATGAAAACATCCCCATAAAACTTCCATATTTTTCCTCAAAGGCATTTCGGTTAGGTTAGTTATTCTACCCCATGCTGAGCAGTGTTAAATGATTTACTGTCACTAATTACTTTAATTACTATTTTCAGCTCATATATTGTCCAACATTATGAATTTCTATGGCATGATAAAGAATCATAGAATATCCAGAGTTGGAAGGGACCCATAAGAATCATCAAGTCCAACTCCTGGCTCAAGAAAATCAGACCATGTGACTGAATACATTGTCCAGACGCTTCCTGAACTACAGCAAGCTCAGTGCCACGACCTCCTCACTGGGAAATCTGCTCCAGTACCCAACCACCCTCTCTGTGACAAAGCTTATACCGATCTCCAACACAAACCTCCCTGTCACAGCTTCATGCCAGTTCTCTCGGGTCCTGTCACTGTCACCAGAGAGCAGAGCTCAGTGCTGTCCATCCTCTTCCCTCATGAGGATCTGTAGGCTGCCATAAGACCTCCCCTCAGCCTCCTTTGCTATGGGCTGAGCAAACCAATGGATCTCAGCCCCTCCTCATACATCTTCCCCTCTTGACTCTCCACCATATTTGCAGCCCTCCTTTGGACACTCTTTAATATTTTTATGTCCTTTTCATACTCTGACACTCAGAACTGCATACAGTACTCAAGACGAGACCACAGCAGCACAGTGCAGAGTGGGAAAATCACTTTGTTCAATGGGCTAGCATGATATCTTTTTAATTATTCAGAATTCCACTGGCTAATTACAAATGTGAATCAAATTTTATACATTTTTTGTACAAGCTGAGATTTCCAATTACAAATAAAAAATAAAATTTAAAATAACATATAGCTTTGAGGATGCCAAAATCATAGTAACCCAACAGGGAACTTTTAGCATTTTCCGTCTTAATACAGCTTAGTTGTAGGTTTTCTTTCTCAGTTTGAAATTATTCTTTTTGTCTTAATATAAGACAAATATATTACAAAATTCTATTATAGTTGCTGAAGAAAATTATTACAAAGTGGATAAAAACAGCTGTGTTTTGTACAGCATAGAAAAATTTTTGTTGAAGTTCACTGTTTTGTATTTCAGATCCTCTGATTTCAATACTATATTTTGTATAGGGTAATTTTCACCTCAAAAATGTTCAGCAAATTCAATGAAAGTATTCATCTTTTTTTTTTCTTCTTCATCATCATCGTCATCATCATCCTTTCTATTAGACTTTGAAGCAGTTTTGAAATATAATTCCTACAACTGATAACTGCCACATATTGTATGTGTGATTCAAAAAACAGGGAACCAAAGCCTATGAGTCAAAAGAATCTTTCCATCTAATATTCAGTATCATCCAAAAAAACATAAAGCAAACTGAGAACAGCTATTTTTTATCAGAGTGTAGTCATAGTAGTCCAGATGCTTTGAACTCTTTTGTGCTATTGACCTACGTAGGGAAGATGACTGGATTAGTCTCCTTACTTTAATTTAACAAATACTTCGGTAAATTACTGGAGAATATACTAGAACGTGATTTTATGGTATATTATTGATTTGTAATCTAATGTTGAGAGATAATCAGTATAGATCTGCTGAAACTGTACTTTATTTGCAAATATGTACCAAAAGGATGATTTGGCATATATTTTTTTAAATACATGAACTCAGAAGAATAATCAGGTATCTCTGAATTCACTAAGGTAAAATTGGGTAATAGAAGAGTTTATGTTTATTATGTCTTTAAGTATGTGACTAAGGATAACTTCTGTTCCACTTTGAAAATGTCCTCTGCATCACAGAAGCACTATTTTAGAAACTATTTTCTGAGTTTTGGAATTACAGCAGTTTTACATAATCTTCCACCACTAAAATGAAATAAGTCTTCTCATAACAGTTTTGACAACAGGACAGTCGGTCCTATTTGGGAAGACTAAGAAGGAATCACAAAAATGAATAAGTTTTTCAAATTAAAAATATTTTTTTACAGCTAAGTATCTCAAGGCCTACTTATAATTGTCATTAATAGCTGTTTCACTTTAAAGAGCTGGTTCCTAATATCCACAGCTAGCAAAGTAACAGATTTCAAAATTGTAACATTTATTCATGAAGTCATTATTGAATTAAGATAACATTTCACTGGAATCAATACTGTCATAGTGGATAGAAAATTCTCAGTATGAAAGCAACCTGTTAGTAGAGTAAGCCTCTCAAATATGTTTAGAATTGAGGAAAGGTGAAACAAAATAGCCTTCTGAGGGAGGAAAGAGTCTGTCATTAAACCCATGGTGCTTATTCACTGGAATAGTACATCTCTTTCTCAAACCTCACATTCTTCCATATTATTCTCAAAAATAACAGAAAGTGCAAACAGATATTTAGATATCAGACATGAATAATTTTGCAGGAAAGTGGTTATTTTTAGTTTTATTATCCTATGATTGGGGAAAAAAAAAAAAAGAAAAAGAAGAAAAGGAATTTTTCTGTAGCTTGAACTCTGATGGGCAGCATTCTTGTCATTCTGCCACCCATTCTTATACAACACATAGTCGTTTGAATCATCCTGGAAAACATATTTGCTCCTAAATTATTAAGGATCAATTTCCAGTTTCCTTTCAGTCTGCACTGAAAAATCATATCTGAAATTCTCAGTATCCACTCCAGTCTTACTAGCACTTCAGAATATATTCTTGATATCTTCAACTCATTTTTCTCAAATGAGGGGGAAAAGAAGTTGGAAGGAAGGAAGGAGGGAAGGCAAATATTTTAGTGATCCTGGGGAAAAGGTGTTTCCAGAGATCGTGAAATAAAAAAATGAGATTTTAGCATAAAACAAAGTTTGTTCATCATATAGAGATTGAGTCACCAGTGAAGAAGAAGAGAACACATAGCTGGGCTTTGGAGAATAGTTCCAAAATAGGAAGGGAATTCAAGGGAACCGAGAAGGGCTGTGAAGTTATCTTCAATTGAAGAAGCCATGGAGAGACTGACCCTAGCCCCAAAACTACTCTGGAAGCAGAGATTTGTCTTTCCAGGATATAGCAAAAAGAAAATTGCTTTTCAGAACTTTCTTCTGTCTCATCAAGTAGATTTTTCATTATATCAAGTTATCTGTCACACTTGTTTTTTTTTTTTATAATTTACATTAAAATAAAAAATCATGACAACTTGGCTTGATGTCATGGTTTTCTGATTTTTGTTATTGGTATTCCACATAATAACATAATGTAAAGCACTGGGAGTTAAAGAGTTAATGCCCAACTTCTGTAGACCACCAATTTTCTGAATACCTGACTCTCAAAAGAAAAGAACTACATACACCAAATGACTCTGCATTCAGGGGTAAGATACAGGTCCTGGCAAGTCACAGGACTTTTTTCTTTTCTCGCTGCCTGGAAGTGTGTGGGTGCACTCCCCAGCTGTTTCATCTTCATTTTAGAGTAAGGCCTTTGTTTTCAGACTCACTCTCTCTCACATCTTATCTGATTTATTAGCCTCAATTCCAATTATATATTGTATTATAGTGTGCTATCTTGCATTCCAGTATCATGTTTAGTACATTAGTTTTCCTCCTCCAAACGTTGCCACTGTTCTTAGGCCCATCTCTCATCTCCCTACCCTTTCTCCATTTTCTATTTCCCCTTTCCCAGAGTGTGGGTCCCCTGCCCCACTAGTCACAGTTCCAGGCCAAACCAGCCTGTAAAACATCAACACCCTCCCCTTCCCACTTTTTTGGGTCAGTGGGCCTGTGGGCCTCCTTGTTCCCCTGTCACAGACACAGAGAAATCTAGAGATAACTCTGTGACAGCTGGTAAACTTAATTTACAAACCCTTTTGTTAATTTTGGAATACTTTTCTTTGAAAAAAAATCTAAAGAGACCTGCATAAAATCTCCACTTACATAATCCACTGCAGCTGCTCAAGGCTGTGATGCTACTATGGAAAATGCAAATCTGACCACTTGAAAAGGTTCAGAAGAAAAAAGATTATTATAATCACAAAGATTACACTTGCACATACATAAGCCAGTCACCTAAATGTAGCCTGTCATGGATTTCTCTGATTCAGACTGGTATAGCATGATCGTAGTCAGAAGAGGTCACCAAGAGTCAAATGTAAAAAAAGTTTGACCCACTGTAAGGTCAATTAAAGTTATCAAAAGCTGATAAGCATTGAAAAACTCTAAGAAAATTCAATGAACTTACAGTATACTCTCTTTCAATTATAGATAAATGTTTGTTCACCATCATTTTACTGTTAAAGAAAAAAAGCATCCAGGATAAAAGTTCATGAGAAAGTACTGTCAGACATAGCAGTAAAATCCTCTGCCGGAGCATTAATCCATCCCAGAAGTCATATGTTCTTGTCAAAGTACAATTGTAATGTTAAATCCTTCTTTTGTCTTCTCAGTGAATGTAACAACTGGGGTAATAGCCATCCAGCAATATCAAAGTCACCACAGTAGTCTATGCAGGGCACATTTATCTTTTCTTCTCAGATGTTCAGTGAACTGCAACAGCATTAAGTCCACGTTTATATGTAGGGCTATGCCCGAGATGATCAGGCAGTCACAGGGACTGTATTCATTTTTACTCCTTATTAAAGGAAAATAAGCTGCTCTACAGAGAAAGAGTGTCTGAAGGACAAAGGTGTTAGAATTCAAAATAAAGAAAATTTATATAGAAGCAAATGAACGGAGATGAGGACAGAGGTGCAGCGAGCCCTTCTACTGCAGTTGCACTGGATTCAGTATCTTCGAAAATACAATCAATTTGTGATATATATGCATAAAATAAACATCATTGTAACTGAGCTGTTGGAGAGGGTCCAGAGGAGGGCCACGAAGATGATCAGGGGACTGGAGCACCTCCCCTACGAAGACAGGCT
>JAOWBP010000001.1:131161773-131171936 GCA_028571105.1 Tragopan temminckii | reverse complement strand
TTACAGTTCAATTTTAGTTCAATTAATTTCAATTAATTCAGTTCAATTTCAGTTTTACAGAGGGACCTGGATAGACAGGATTGATGGACCAAAGTTAACCATATGAGTTTCAGTAGGGCCAGGTGTCAGGTCCTGCATTTTGGTTGCAACAACCACAGGCAGCCCTATGGGCTTGGGGAGGAGTGGGTGGAAAGCTGCCTGACGAAAAGGGACCTTGGTGTACTGATGGACGGTCGGCTGAATACGATGGTGGCTATGGGTAGTTGAAATCCCCACCAGGACAAGAACCCGTGAGCACGACACCTCCTGCAGCTGAAGCAAGAACACCTCATCAACAGGCTCCTCCTGATCATGTGACCTGTAGCAGATCCCAACTACTAGATGCCCTTTACTGAACTGATCCTTGATTTTTACCCACAAGCTCTAGACCTGATCATGGGTGTTCCTCTGACACAGCTCTTCACAATCTATCCATTTCCTAACATAGAGGGCTACTCCCCCACCCCTCCTACTCTGTCTGTCCCTTCTGAAAAGCCTGTAGTCCTCAATCAGAATTCATCCCACCATGTTTCCGTGATAGCAACTAGGTCATACTTTCCCAATTGCACCACCATTTCTAGCTCCTCCTATTTATTTCCCATACTGCGTGCATTGGTATAGAGACACTTCAACTTAGCTATTGGCCTCATTGCCTTTTTGGAGGAGCCCTCCCTAATACCTCCAGGACAAGTCTGGGGTTTTCCCTTACCGCCTCCCAAGGTGACAGCATTCCTATGCACTTCCCTGCCACCCAGTACACTCCTGTCCGCCATCATATCTAGTTTAAAGCTTTGCTAACCAGCCTAGCCACTTCGTTCCCAAGAATATTTGTGGCCCTTCTAGTCAGTCAGTTCCCGCCCACTGTCAGCATTCCTCTTTTCTCAAGGCTGCATCCCAAGCCATAGTACCCAAAGCCCTAAGTGCGACACCATTCGCAAAGCCATTCATTCATTCAGTCCACCCTCCTCCTTTTGTGCAAATCCCAGTCACCAACTGAGATGGCAGAGGTGAACACAACTTGTGCTCCCGATCCCTTCAGCAGTCTTCCCAGAGCTCTGAAGTCCCTTTTGATCACCCAAGAACTTCTTTTGCATCCCTCTTCATTTCCAATGTGGAAAACTAGTAATGGATAATAATCGGAGAGCTTAACCAGACGAGTACTGTTCCTAGCAACATCTCTCACTCAGGCTGCAGGCAGGCAACACACCTCCTTGTGGGACGGGTCCGAGTGGCATATCAGGCCCTCTGTTCTCCTCAGAAGTGAGTCCCCTATGATGAAAATTATTCAATAATTATATTAAAAACATTACAGATAATTAGTGCAATTACATACTTCACCTATGATTAATTGGGTTTTAAAGTCTTGTAAATTTGATATCAATTTCTTGTGGAAAACTAAATTTCACTGTGACATGAGAAGTGATAATAGATCTTTGGCTAAATGTATATCAACAGCCACACAGTCACTGTTGTGTGATGTTGAAGGTCTTGATTAGTAATCAGAAGAATCAGAAGTTCATTAGAAGGCCAGTCACCAGCAGTGTGCACTAAGGATTGATACTGAGGCCAACACTGTTTAACTTCTTCATTAATAATTCAGACAATGTGATGGCATGCACCCTCAGTAATTTGGCAGATAACACAAAACTGGAAGGAGTGGCTGACAGTGGGTGTGATGCCATCCAAAGAGACAGGCTGGAGAGCTTTTCAGGTAGGAATTTAAATTCATCAAAAGTGATATGCACATTTTCAGGGAAATTCCTGGTGAGGAATAACCTTGTGAGCCAGTAAATGCTTGTGGCTAATAATCTGGAAAGGATTTTTGGGGAAAAAGGACCTGAGGCACTGAAGGAAAACAAGTTGAACAGAAACCAGCTATGTGCCTTCATGGCATAGATGGCTAAAAGCATCCTGTGCTGCGTTACAACGGGTGTTTCTAGCAGGTTGAAGGAGTTGATCCTTTCCCTCTACTCAGCACCAGTGAGTCCATGACTACATTGCCCTAAGCACCCCAGCATAAGAAGCAAGTCCAGTAAAGGGCCACTAAGATGATGAAAGAACTGGAACAATTATTTTATGAGAACAGATTGAGAGAGCTGGAACTCGTCATCCTGGACAAGAGAAGGTTCACAGTGATCTGCATGTATGAATACCTGATTTGGGGGATGAAGAAGTAAAGAATTTGGAGGTAGACTATTCTCACTGTTATCAAGTTAACAGACAAAAGGCAATAATCAAATTCTAAAACAAGATTTTTTTTTTTATTAAGGTGATCAAATGTTGAAATAGGTTGCTCAGTGAGACTGTAGAGTCTCTATCCTTAGAAATATTCAAAACCTGACTGGACATTTTCTTGAACAGTCTGCTCTAACTGGTCATGTTTTGGCATGGTGTTAGACTTGGCTGATCTTCAGAGGTTCCTGCTTAAAGAATCTCTCTATGATTCTGTAGCTTACTGTACCCAACATCAAGCTTTCTTTGATGAGTATCAAATGCCTTCCACTTATAAACTTACATCATTTTATTTTCATCCTGTATGTTTGTTTAGTGACACATTCTGAGTTTGGAAGTGAAGGTGAAGTGTGAGTTTAAAATTATGTTTATGAGTATTCTAATAGATGTCTTTGTACTATGTATTCATTTTTATTACAAAATAACTCTTCGGAGAACACTTCCAGATGAGGAATGTTTCCATAGCACTCAAAGCATCATATGTGAGGATTGTATTGTGACTAAATGACAATAACAGTAGACAGAATTTCAAATATCAATCAAAATGTTGTGCATCCTATAGGAGACGTAGCAGCTCAGACATTAACTCACAGTCCAGTGGTCCTTGAGAAAGAACATGAAAGTAAGGAAGTTCTTAGATCTCTAGCAGCATAATCACAGCAAAGATGCAGACAGATGAATGCCTGTCTGTGGGACTTTACAGAAGGAGTGAGCGTGATAAAGAAGATGAAAGTACAGTGTTGAGAGGAAGACCTGAAGGTGCCATGGAAGTAGTTTACAAGAAAAGTACAAAGATATGCTGCAGGAGCTGAGACTGTAGAGTTTATAGACATATGCATGACTTAAACGCTTGATCTAATTTAGAATTTTAAAAAGGTTGCATAGCAATTTTGTGTTAAATTTACTAGATTTTTACTTACTGGCTACTTTTGCTTGAAACATAAACTAACAACACCTCTGAGTGAGAAAAGCTGGCTAAAGTAAACATACATATACATATATATATATTAAAAAGTCAATTAAAAATAAATCATCTAGACCTATTCAGTTCATATTATTTGAGGGAAAGGAAAAAAAAAAAAAAGAAAAAAAAAAGATTGAAACATATGAGCAGAAAATGTAAAAAAGTACAATTCTCTGTCAAAATGAGAGGCCGATAAAAAATGTATCCTTTGCAGGACATCCAACCTCTCTATGTATTTAATGAACTGAGGATGGAACTAGACAGAACAGGGTGAACAATAATAAATGCCATCAGATTCCTCAGAGTGGCAGAGTGGAGCACAATTTGTAACAATACTAAAACTGTGCTTAACAAAATATATTGGTGTTTACATAGCTTACACGAGGAAGCAAAATGCTCTGGAATAAAATACAACTAGCAGAGCAAGTCTAAACTAAATTTTAGGTGATAGATCATTCTAGATCACAGTGCTTACAGATTTTCTCTAGATCATGTCACTGTACAACTTACCTGAAAATCATTTCTATAATATGTGTCCATTTAACCTTCTCTCCAAAAGTAACACCTCCTACTTATTTCCATGGAAACTACAACAGATATCACTGTTTGATAGAACAAATTCTTGGCTACAAAACACTATTTTTCAACATACCTACCATCATTTGCTGTGCGTTTTCACCAGTAATGAACAAGAGTGTGACATCTGTGCATGTCCATCTGTAATGAGCCTTGTCTTTCATACAGCTGTTGCCACTGCTGAAATTTGCCAACCACCATCACTGTTCACTATTTGGTCTCCATTATTTCTGCCTGGAGGAGTTCAATGACTCGCCTTTTCTTCATATGCACTTCCATCTCAGACGCTATTTTGTCAGACTGCCCCTCTGCTGCCATCTGTCACACAGCAACAAAATTTAAAAGAATACTGGTGGGAAGGTTCAGTGTCTACTACTATACCACCAACATCCGCCTCTATGTGTGGCCACTATGGGCCAACATAATAAAATAGTATTATATACATAGTATATAGTATATATATATATAGTAAAATAGCATTACTTTCAGAGGAGCCCTCATAGAATTCAGCATATATTGATTTTCCATCAGTACTTGATCTTTAGAGGGTTATGATCTGTTGTCTCTTTTTGTCTTCACTACTGAGATCAGAAAATTCATGTTTTTAGTTCCAACAATATTTAGTCAATTTCCCAATGTGCTAATCAAGAGAATAATATGTCATCTGACAAACAGTGAATTATTGCATTTGTGTATAGTTGGTTAATGATGTCTTTCCTAGAGACTTAAATAAACTGCTTCATCAAAATTAAGCTGAGAATATTGGCATGAAACTTATGTTGAAAAATCCAGGAAAATTTCCAAATTATAATCTGTATAGAGATTTTTCCTAATGGAAGTTGTGGAAATAGCAAAGCTTCAGAGCTTGAGTCCTATAAAACATCTCAGTCACTCAGTTATACACTACACTACAGAAAACTAATCTTCAATTTACAATTGCAGGAAGAAGCTAACCCTCAGTAACAAGTTTTTCTGGACTTTGGGTCGTTTTAAACTCATTATTAATTTAAACAAATGAAATAGGTAATATCTAACAACTGAGAAAAGTTGTGAAGAGTCATGAATACTCAGTAGTTTACAAAATATATTTGCATTAAAAAAAATACATCCTTCTCTCACAGTTTTCAACTCAGACTGCACCCAACTTTCATTGGATTTATTCAGTCAGGAATTAGGACCATTCTCATCCAACTAATTAGGAAAAAGATTAATGTCTAGGATCTCCTTGTAGTAAGTTGCTCAGAGTTTTAAGAAGGATATGGAACTACTGGTCCGATGAAGGACAATGAAAATCACATTGGGGCTGGAGCAACTCTCATATGAGAAAAGGCTGAGAGACCTGGGAATCTTCAGTCTTGAGAAGAGAAGACTCAGGGAGGGAGCATTGTTAAAGTTGAAGGGAGAATTAAAAAGGACAGAGACAAGCTGCTGAGGAAGCAGACAAGAGGCAGTGGGCACAAGATGTTCCCTGTGAACATCAAGAAGCACTTTATCATGCAGTTGAATGAACACTGGTACAGTGTCATGGTTTTGGCAGGGATAGAATTAGTTTTCTTTGCAGAGGCTCCTATGATGTTGGTTTCAGATTTTTGATCAAAATAGTGGTGATAACACAATGATGTTTTTAGCCATTGCTCAGCAGTGTTTACACAATCAAGGACTTTTCTGCTTCTTGAGCTGTCCTGCCAATGAGAAAGCTGGGTGTGCACAAGAAGTTGAGAGGTGATGCAATCAAGAAATCTGACCAAAACAGACCAAAGGGATATTCCACACTATACGACATCATGCTTAGAAATAAAAGCTAAGGTGAAGAAGGGAAAAGGGGTGAGAATGCTTGTCTTCCCAAAAAAGTACTACGCATCATGAGCTCTGCTTTACTGGAAGTGTCTGGATATCAGTAGTGAATAAATTCTTTGCTTTGCTTTGCTTCTACATGCAGCTTTTGCTTTAGCTAGTAAACTGTCTTTCTCAACCCAAGGGGTTGGTTTTTTTATCTTTCCAGTTATTTCCTGCATCCCTCTTACGTGGGGAGAGTGAGTAACTGTGTGGTACTTCGCTGTCTGATGAGGTTAAATCACAGCACACAGGTTGCCTGGAGAGGTTGTGGTATCTCCCTCCTTTGAGATATTAGAAAACAAGCACAATGTGAGCTGGGAAACCTGCTCAGGTTGTCCCTGCCTAAGTAGGGGAAGTTGGATCAGACAATCTTCAGAAGACCCTCTCAACCTCAACTATCCTATGATTCTGTGATCAGGACTGTTGTATCTCAGAGGTTAAAAAAATAAAATCTTAAGGAAGAACAAAAGAAAATAAAGTGAATGATAAAGGTTATCCACAGATGTATATGAAAAGAGGACAAAAAAAAAAAAAAAGTGGACTGGAGTATTTGGAGAGAAAGATGCAGATCATGAATGATCTAGCTGTTGCCTACATACAAAATACATGTGTTTGGTTTTTTTCTATTTTTGGTAAGAATTATGATACATGAGGCACCAGTGGAAAGATAATCTAAAGACAATTAAAGAGGGGTATTAGAATATTTGATACCATCTAAGCTTTTGTGAGCTTACAATGAGTACAATTTAGACTGAATGACTAAAGAGTCTGTATCAGACTACTAATAGAATGAATGTATTAAATAATACATTAATAGACCTCAGCAATATAGCAGGAGAATGATTAAAAAAAAAATCTCAGAAGGAAAGAAAAGAAAGGATCAAGTAGAAGTCTGGTATTTTTTTCTAAGGATTTTGAAAACCTTCTGATGGAATTTCGATGAAAAATATCAACTTTTTCAGATAGAAAATTAGACAATGTTATAAAAAGCAAATTAATTTATCAAAGATATATTATAGACTCATTTTCTGAGATAAGGTTAATAAAAAATAATTTGAGATCTAAGAAATGAATGTTTATATAAACAAAAACAAACAAACAAACAACAAAAAAAAAACCCCACAATTATTCAATTTGGAGATTATCCATGGGTTAATGAAATAACTGGAAACTGTATAAAGAAACATTTTCATGGGTAGTAAGTGCAGATTACTGAAAAGAAGGTGTTCCTTAGGCTTTTGCAATAATCATTTATTATAATTGGCTATGTTGCTAGGTATAGATCATGAAATCCTTGTAAAACACAATTTTGAGGAGTTTGACCAAAGCCATGGAGACCATATCATGACTCTGGAAGAAACAGCTTATCTTGAAAACTGATATAACAGAAACTGTGATACAATTTGAATTATAATAGAAGCTTATTTTCTAGAGACTATTATAGCTGAAGAGACTATGAGGACAACAAACTGCCAATGTATTGCAATTTTCCCAAGGAATTTCTAGAAAATCATTTTAAAAAAAAAAATCGTTAAAGTCTTAGCAATATCTTTGCATAATTCATTGTTAGTCTATGTAAAGTTGCATTCAGATGTGAAAACCCATGCTCAGGAAGCACAAATTTATTTCACCCAACATAATTACAAGCAAAGAACTCTGCTTCTCATGTCCTTAAATATACTTCTTGTAAAAGCTCTAATTTGTTATTTACAGTGCATCTAACATCTAATAATTTACAAAATAGGTTTAGGAGGTTTACAACCCCTCACCTCTCAGTGCAGAACTTGGCTACTCCTTTAGTACACTTATATAATCAACTACTACATTGCCAACTGGGAATGTTCAATACCTGATTTGACATCACCTGTTACAGTTCCTGTACATTCATTTGCTACCTTCATGTAGCAATTTACCAGTGATGTAGTCTGCATCCATTTTGTCTGTCTCAAGAATAATTGATGCATCCAAGAAAATCTAAGTGCTGGAGGACTTCTCATCAATGTCGTCAGCACAAGGTCCCCATAAGTGATTTCAATTATGACTACAGCAAGAGTGAAACCACAAAGTGCACTACAGCTATCAAACACCTACTTCAGGACTACAGTATCTGGAAAGGAAAACATCTGAAAAAATCCTAAATACTACTAAGAATCAAAATACCAGAAACTGGCTGTAGCTAGGAATTGGTGAAGTTTAATTAACTATGTATAAGACAGTATCATAACAGTTTCTGGGAAGAGGAAGGAAAGTTATATAAAGTGGATAAGAACAATCCATAGGTGACCAAAATATCTGAGAAGTCACAACTTATGAGCAGTAAAAGCATACCATGATAAACAGTTTCGTAATTTAGTGGCAGGTACATTGAGTGTCTAGTATCTATTAGTTTTAGTGCTAGCAACAGATTGTCAGTAACTTTGAAATATGGACAATTTTTAAGTTATCTTGACATAGATTTAGATGAGGAACACATTGTATATTTATTTGAAAATGGAAAGTTTGATGTCAGTAAACCACATAGCCTGGGTTTTCTGTGTTTGACAATGTATTCAGAGGTGTGTATGTGTTTTGGAATGTGCAATGAATGTTTTCTGATGTTTCTAATGAAATGTCTACTGTACTGATTTCTATGACTATTGAATATCACAAGCCACATAACTTTTTCTGGTTCAGTGATTTTCCCTGGTATTCAGGACAAAAAGTTCTTTGTTATGGAGTGAAAGGTTTTATTTCTAAAATTTAGTTATCTATGGTTAGAGTGGAATATGTATCAGAGAAAGTGAAATTTGATGATACATTTTTAAAAAGAAAGAAAACTATAAATAAAGACTTTCCATTCACATAATAAATCCCTCAGAAGACAATGTATTGAACATTAGTGTAACTTTAAATACATTCCTAATTACTGTGAAATTACATCATTATTGAAAGACATCTGTTTAAATACTCAGCTGAATTGTGGTCTCCTTATTCATAAAGGGAATGTTGACAATATCTGATCTGCAGATTAGAGGTGCAAAAGTCTTTTCTGTGTTACATCAAATGTCAACAATTCTCCATCATTCCTGCGCAAAAGGGCAAAACTACAAATTAATTCCTGTCTAGACAGAAGAAATAATGGTTTTTATCTAAATTGTCTTGGGCCACTGCTGGGACATTCAATGAAAAGCTCTACTACTAATGAATAAAAAGACATTTTTTTTTACAATTAATGAGTCATAGATATTTTAAGCTCTGCAATTCAAGGACAGAAAGCTATTACATTTTGAGGAAGAATGGAGGAAAATAATGAGATCAGAAGGGTGAACTATTTCAGTACCTGAGAAAGGTTGCTATTCTAATTCAATATTTATCATGCTGTAGCAACTTTTAAATGAAGAATCTAAAGAAAAGATGCTTGGATTGTGGATACCATCTGGAAAATTCAGTTGAAGAGAACCATACATAAGGAAAGAAATAACATTAGTAACTTAAAATATGTCTGTAAAACACATTTTTAATTCAAAACAGAAAAAAAACCACACAGATGGCAGAATTTGGAAGTGAAGATTAGAAATTAACATATTAATGGCCAGATTCTGCAGTGACTGAAATAAACAGAGCTCTGCCATTGAATTTAATGAGAGTAGAATAAACTGTGTTGTCAGAAGCGGTAAGAAAAGGATGTAAATATAAATGATCACATTCACCAGTTGATGTAGTTTTCTGCATTATTAGCACAAATTGTACTTTAGGAGGCTAACCATAAACACTGGCCATGTCTTCAAGTCAGGAAAATAGTTATCTGGGGGGGGGGGAAAAAAAGAAAAAAAAAAAGCTAACATAGGTGGTTTCATCATATTGGATTTCAGTGAATTTTATGAGGGTAAGATTGACAGATATATATATTCATTTGTACTGGTTCATTCACTGACAGAAAACTAGGACAGCATTGTATCTGCTTCAATCTTCAACAAATCTATGTACCTCAAAATGAGAAGGAAGTTTTAGCTTCCTTATGATCCTCTGTCCTATGAAGTTCAATCTGTTTTTGAACAAGATAAATTATCTGCCAGTAAGACCCAATTATTGCTACATTAAAGCATTTCACTGGTTTACATTATTGTATATAAAACATTCTACTATGCATATATAATGCATCCTCTGTTGCTATATTACAGAGAGGTAGGTCCTTCAAAGGTGTTAAAGGTATAAACTCACCATCACATTACACTTAAGCTCCTAGAATTCATAACTGAACCCAAAAAGCATTTAATTAAGGGTTTGTTCAGTATAAACATTTTTCTATCTAGCAAACGCATTGTTGGAACTGGAGGTGTACTTTCACATCAAACTGACATATCTCTAAGGATCATTGCACAGTGTAAGTGAGGTATGAAATAGCAGAGAAGCTACGACCCTGAAAAAAAATCTTGGTTATTATTTTCCCTGGAAAGGCAATGGAACAGCTTGTGCTGGATGCCATCTCCAGACAACTGGAAGAAAAGGAGGTTATCAGGAGTAGTCAGCATGGGTT
>JAOWBP010000001.1:131138240-131161673 GCA_028571105.1 Tragopan temminckii | reverse complement strand
AAGGCAATTCACCTGTGCTGCCGGAAGGGGTGGAGCCTGACTCCACCTCTCCTAGACCCATTTAAGAGCTGACTACTAGGGGGGAAGGATCTCTTCTGGAGATTCCTAGCAAGCTCAGGATATGGATGAGCACTTTATCTTTTTTTTTTTTTGCTCTGGTATAATAACAGCTTAGCTGAGCTCTTTGGTATTTATAACATCTGTACATCCATTGATTGTACACCAGTTATCAATGATAACCATGAAGATCATTCCAGAACAAATCTTAGAGTTACTCTGAGTATAGCAAGTTCTTGTTTTTACCTGCTCACTTTAATGCAGATACATATACACAAATATTGGATACAGATAAAATTTAAAACCTGACATTAAAAAACCTGACATTAAAAATAGTCAGGCTAAGGTTTGTTCTTCATTTAGACAATGGATAGAAAACATAATGTCCTGAGATAAGATGACTGGAGATGCCACTCCTTTATTGATTGGTAGTTATAAGAATATAATTTAACTTCCATCTGATTAGGCTAAATTAAATGAACCCTGCATTTTACATTTAATAAAGTTATAATGCAAAAAAAATTCCTGCTGATTTTCTTCTTACAGAACTTTTCCTGAGTGCTCAGATAATAGATGTTTTCTTAGCAAAGTCCTTGGGAAAAATCCATTCACCTCTCTCCAAAATCTCACCAACTCTGGTTTTGCTAATGTTATGATTGGACTACTGCTAATTTCTCAGTGGTCCTCTTTTGCTATTAAGATATGCTTGGTATGTTAAGGAACATAACATTTATTATTATATTTATTTATTTTATATATTATACATTTATTATAAGTAACATATATTTATTTTCAAGAGAAGATTCATAGAAACAGCTGCAAAATCTCGAAAGAAGCGGAAGAAAAATATTTTCCATTTTTGAAGTTGATCTTAACTTATGATTTCTCATGCATTGTATTGCATTTCAGTTCTAGTAAAAGCTGGAGGAAAAAGTTGAAGAGTGTAAAACAGATAATGTTAGATAAATGTCAGTATTTTAACCAAAGACACACAATTCAATATACTATTCTAGTCTCAACCTCACAGATGTACTTATTTTCCTTCCCCACCTTTCTCCTGGCCTTTAAGTAAAGTGTAAACTATCTACTATAATCACTGTGTTAAAATGAAGTTTGTACACAGTCCTTAACACAAGGAAAGAAAAAAAAAAAAAAAAAACGAAATATTTTAATTTAAGCATTATTCATAATCAGGTGCCTTACTCTTTTTCCCTGAAGTATTTACAAGAAAAAGCATCTACTTATAATAAAGAGAACAAAGACTTGTTAATTTTTTAAAGATTAAACCTTAGATAGTTGTCACAACATATTTGAGTTTTAGGTCTAACTTTTCAGGCAGGTAATAGTTGTGTTGTTGTTGTTGTTGCTACTACCTAAAATTAAAACAAAACAAAACAAAAAAAACAATAAAATACTAAACTTACAATCTAGCAGATGCTTGATATAGCGGTAAGATATTTCACTGTGGATACAAGATCATTACCACCTGTTTCAACATTTACATTTGCTCAGAAGTAGACTGTGTTTTTCAGTAACAGTTGGCAATATTTTAGGAGCAAGACTGCATGTCATTTTTTTTTCCTTAGGTGGCTGTCAACTGACAAGAATAAACTTACATTCACTTCACAGGTCGAAAGTCATTCTGCACTCATGTTGTAGTTGTAAATGTATTCAGTCTTAACAGAGTACACTGAAGCGATAAAAAAAAAATTCTCTAAAAAGATATTAAGCTGATCTGTTGCTATTGAAAGATGAAATTCCCACTACTCAATTAAAAACTGTAATCAGTAGTTTTATAACCAATTATTTGTAACCTAAAGCACAACAACCAAAACTGAAGAGCTGTTTAGACTACTAGAATAATTGCTGTTGACCTTATTAATTCAAAAACTGTGTTAGAAAACTTCAAGAACTTGACTGTGAAGTATATATCCTCTGATATAAATATATGCCTCTAATTTCCTGTGAGTCAAATAGAACTAAAAAAGCCTTACAAGTAGAAAATCTGAATTGCACTAAAATAACTTAATATAGAGTATTGAACACCTTAATAAAACACAGGAAAAATATAAACATTGGCTGGCTTTCTTTTATGTTCAGAACTATAAAATTAATCAAAGTTAGACTGGAGGAAAGTATTCTGGACAAATTAACAGAGATGCTAGAAACAACCACAAATTTTCCTAAAATTTTGTGCATTTCATAAAATATGAAATATTTTGTAGTAATTTTTTCATTTCATAGTAAATAATTTTTAAAAATACAACCAAGATTAGTAGATGTTTCTAACGTAGGTTATTTGGAAGTTACTCACATCTGAAGAAATAAAAAAAATAAAAGATTTTAGCTTCCACAAAGAAGTAAATTTTGTATGGAATTTTGTGAATTGTCATTACTTCTACAATTGAAACTATTGAACACTTCATATTATTAAAAAAAAAAAAAAAAAAAAAAAAAAAAAAAAAAAGCTAGGCTCAAATGTTACTTTCCTAAGCATAAGCTATTTATACTGAAAATTTCCAAGTTGCATGTAAGCATCCAGATGAACTTATTTGGAAGGAGGAGATGAAAAGAGAAGAGGAGAGGAGAAAAAGAAGAAAGGGAAGGGAAGGAAAGGAAAATGATTTACAATTGGAAGCAGAATTTCAGTAATTTTCACTGAAGACCTTGATATTTTTTATTACAGTGAAGGAGTACTTAGATACCATTGGCTCTATGGTCTACCTGTTAATGTATGTAATTTTTTGCAAAACTAACAACTGTGGGATAAACTTTTGGGTTTATTCTTCAGGGTTGGCATCATAGATATCATTGCTTTCATTACATTGCTTTCACATTTCCCATTTGCTGTTGAAAAGGTGTGGGGATATTAACAAAATATTTGACAAAAACAAAACAAACAAACAAACAAACAAAAAAAACTAAGTACTTCTAAATGATATCTGAATTGAAATTAACCCAGACACAGAAAATCAGGTTGTTTTTTCCCCCTGGAAGGAAGACCCTTTTATAGGAAGAGTCTAGAAATATTTGCAGAATGCAGTATTTAGAAGAAAGGCATGAAAGAAAGGTAAGAGTGTCAACTACAAATATGTGTGCTGAAGAGAAGATAGTTTAAGAAAACTGTAGGAAAAAAAAAAAAGATAATGGAAGAGGATCATGACACAAAATCAACACTGTAGGGACTGATTATGCTCCTCAGAATCAACAAACAACTAAATTCAGTGGATTAAAAAAAAAAGTAATTTCCTTTTTAAAAGTGTATGAAAAGGAGTTACCTTTGCCTAAAACTTTACCCACATTCAGAATAACTTTCTGCTATTAACACTGGTTTCTAAGATCTTAAGAAGGAAATATCCTGTTGTGATTATTACTTTCCAATTCCTGTCAGTAAGAGATTTTTCTCAAAACAGGGAGTTTTCATTTCATTTTCCTGTGATATGAGTTACTTTTGCTTTTGGAAAATAATGTAATAGTAAGCAGGTTGAAATCAGATCATAAAGCATTTGAGAAATCTTACTTACTGTTAAAACATTTATTTAGCTGTTGATGTAGACCGAATACTATGAGATTTTGAGACACCCTTGTGCCAAATACAACTTTCTGTACCACAGCTGAAGCTTAAATGGAATAGGGGCATATGGTTTATAACAGGGAACAGAGTGGTCCAACCATAATAGCTGTAGAATGTATCATCTCTCTAGCTTCTAATTCTGGCCTCTTCCAGAGATGTCATTATTGCTGTGAGTTGCAAGAAGACTGATTGCTGTTGTTTGTCCGGAAAACCATGGTGGATTTTAGATGGAAGAAATGATATTGTCTCTGTTTCACTGTATGTGGTATTAAAATAAAAGGATAAGATTAACCTCTAAAAAAGTAACAGAAAATAGTTCCGATATGTCTGGATTTGGTCTGCTTTATAGCAACTTGTGATGATTTGCCACCATGCACTGGAAACTGCATAAAAAAATCCCATCTCTGACAATCTGAGCTCTGCAAATTATTTATTATAATGTGCAGATCTATAAAAGTATTGTTAGCATATAAAGTCCACTCAATTTTTGAATTGATCTGGGTTTGCTGATATATGGGATATTGGATCAGAATTATAGATGTTGATGGCTATGGATTAGTCTGCAGTCAGAGAAGACTGTAGATGAGAAATTACTTACATCATGAACAGTGACAGGTAGCAAATAAATCTGGGTGCAGACGAATGTTGGAAACTGAACTTTTGAACTCTCAAGCACAAGTCTGTCACTTGCTAGCTACTACCACAGATGCTTGGTTCTGCATTGTGATAACACCTAGTCTGTAAAACTGGAACACAGAGGTCTCCAGTTAATAAAGAGACCACTGATTAGGAGGCTGACCATACATTCAGCTTCTGCATACAGGCTATTTAGATTGAGAGAATCAGGCCTAGAAAAAAAATGGAAAATGGGAATAAAAGAAGTTTCAAGGAGACAAATATTGGAGATCTCCAACATTTGAGACAGGAAACTTCAAGCAGCCATGCAGCAAGAGCCAACATAACCTTTTGTCTTACTTTCCTAGACCTTCAATGATCTCTACGATAGAAGGCCAGTTAACATGAAGTGAATGTGATTGTGAGTGGAAAAGTAATTGAGAAATCACATGTGACCATCAGGTAGGATAAGAGTTCCAATCTGAAAGAAACCTCATTATCCAGAGCAGTTGTAACTTGCTCTATCTCACCTACAGTGAAGAAGCTGGATTGGTGGTGCCAGTCCCTATCAGTCTCAAGAATTTGGTACATAGCTGAGGCACCACATGGAGCATGTCAACCCCCACTGCCTCATAAACAGGTGGGAGAGAGGAACTGGTAGGCAAAAGGTGATGCAGTGAGCCCCTTTTCCTCTCTTCCCCCTAACAACAATTAGAGAAAGGAGGAGGAATGGAAACGGATACCGGTTCGGTGAAGTGGGCATCCCCCATACTGACCATCCTCGGCTCCCCAGGTGCCTCTGCGCAATAGGTTTGAGGCCCTGAAACCTGAGGGAGAGGTGAGTGAGGGTGTGGAGGGAGGTCCACCCGTGAGGTTGCCTTGGATGAACAGGTCGACTCTGCGCCTCAAGACTGCCTCCACAGAAGGACAAGAGGGTGGTTGTCGTAGGCGACTCCCTGCTGAGAGGTCCTTATCTAACATGGCACAGTTTCTGGACTCTTCTATCAGAGGCCACCCTTACAGCCCCTCCAATATCAAAAACCTTAACACATAAACCTAACATATCCATGTCTCTGATGCAGAGGTCCACAGACAACATCAGTGCCTTAAAGACATGATATAACTTCAAGCAGTTTGTAAAAAGCTCCCATCATAGTATGCCTGGTTTGACTGTTAAAGACACATTGGGTTTTTTTTTTTCATTTGTTTGTTTCTGATAATAGAACTGAACACATAGAATCATAGAATCATACAATAATAGAATTGCTCAGGTTGGAAAAGACTTTAAAGATCATCAAGTCCAAACACAACCTAACCATACTACCCTAACTCTAACAACCCTCTGCTAAATCACGTCCCTGAGCAACACATCCAGATGGTTTTTAAACACATTCAGGAATGCTGACTCAACCACGTCCCTGGGGAGCCTATTCCAGTGCTTAACAACCCTTTCTGTAAAGAAGTTTCTCCTGATATTCAACCTAAACCTCCCCTGGTGCATCTTGAGGCCATTTCCCCTCATCCTGTCACTTGTCACCAGTGAGAAGAGAACAGTCCCAGTCTTGCTCTAAGCACCTTCCAGGTACTGGAAGAGAGCAATAAGGTCTCCTCTCAGCCTCCTTTTCTCCAGGCTGAACAGCTGCAGTTCCTTCAGTCATTCCTCGTCTGGTATATTCTCCAAGCCCTTCACAAGCCTTCTTGCCCTTCTTTGGACCTGCTCCAGCACCTTAATGTCCTTTCTGTACTGAGGTGCCTAAAACTGAACACAATACTTGAGGTGAGGCCTCACCAATGCCGAGTACAGGGGCAGGATTACTTCCCTAGTCCTACTCACACCACCATTCCTGATACAAGCCAGTCCGTAGTACATAGTCCAGTAAAATTAGGGGTACTTATTCCACAAAGACATTTCTTTGCATTCTTACATATATTTTAAGTTTCCTATTCTGCCTTATTTTGTAGCCAAGTAACTGTGTGATTCAAAGTGGTAGAAATCTCTAAAGTGACTTTTTTTCCTAATTTTCTTGAGTATCAGCTACCATGTTGCAGGCGGTACTGTAAAGGAAATGCATCTGGAATGGAGGTATAGTTGACAATTTTAGCAAAGGAGATAGAGAGTAATAATCTTATTTCTTTCCTCAAATTTACACAAAAGAAAAGGAAAATAACAATGAAACTAGCTTAAATATAAGAATATTTAACTCATTAGTATTATCATGAGCTCAGGAACTATGTGTTGTCACCATCAGGCCTTGCAACCGGATGTGATTTCGGTTCTCTCAATTGTATGATTCTTGTCTTGTCACAACGCTTCCTGAGCTGAGCATGGAAAGACTACATAACACTGCTATCCATCAGTGCGTTCATTTAATAAGCATTAGAATCCAGTGAAATCAGCTTAGAAGTATGATTTATTCATCAGAGACACTGCTGAAAAGACTGTGAACATTACTGTGAGTGAAAGGTTTTATAAAATGTTTTTTCATCGAACGCTAATCTCATTATTAATTCTGAAATTCAGACAAAAGTGACGTGTTCCTCATCAGAAAGATAAAAATTTCCATCAGGATGCATCTTAAACTGAATAAAAGAAAATCCATGTGGCTAGATTTCCCTTCTGCTACAAAAAGTAGTACTCAGTATTTTATTTACTTTTAAAAGGGAATTGGAAAGAAATAATCCTTTTCCCACACAGGAAAAGTATTGCACTGAATAGATTTCATGGAAATTAACTCATACTGAATCTAAAAATAATCATAATTGGTGTGTTTAGTATTGACAGTAAGAACAAATAGTTTTGAATAGTCTGATATGCAAATAAGTGAGTTTAAATTCTGATATCTGAAACATGATCTACTACTATAATCATTCCCTACACACACACACACACACACAAAATAAAAAAATTAAATAAAAAAAAAAATTCAATATTTCTGAGAATATAAAGCAAGCAGCTCTAAGAAACTTCTAGTGAAATTGCAACTGAAACATACCCAGGGCAAAAATATGTGCTACCTTCCAAACACCCTGTTCCTAAACACAGCTGTTATAGACAGTCAGGTATTTGCTCCCTTTAAAAATCTTGAGGGTTTTTGTTACATCTCTTTGCGGCTGTTCACATAAAACAGAAAAGCCACCAGACGTAGCAACAGCATCCTCATGGTCTCTCATTTTACTATATTTCTTCTATGTAACAGTGACATTTTTTTGTGTCACCTTTGATTAGATAGTATAGCAGTAAGTGTGCCTGTTGCTTTTGTTAAACAGACTAAAAGATTACTGAAAATATAACGTTTGCAAAGTTAACTTCTATTTCAGACTTATTTCACTGAATAATTACTATCTAAACTAGTATTGATTATCCTTCAGGTTATACACCAAAAATTGGACTGATCAAAAGAATTTTTGGAGTATTTAAGTTGACACTTCAAATTGCTTTATTGAGCTCTGTATCAGCTATTGAAAAACAACTATTTAGATATTTCCAATGTAAGCCTGTGTATGAACATGTGTATAAATAATGATAATATTGTATGATAATGTGTATAGATGATAGATAACTGTTGAAATATAGAAGTTTTTCATATGAATGATAAAACAGAGGGATACACATATGGCTTCTAACGTAAATTTTTCTATAGCTACAGTATGGGAACCAAAGGTATATTTATAGTTTGAACATCAGATTAACTACTTCAGCATTTATGGTTTATGGCAGTCATTAAATTTAAGTCTTCTAAATGCAGGAAATCAAAGAAACATTAAAACCAAACCAGGCTGTCTCCACAAATGGAAGATTTACCTTCAACATTTTTAGTTCCACAAGACAAGTATATATTAATCAAAAGCTAACTCAATTAAATTCCAAAATTTGAATCCTAGGAACTTTAAGTAGATTTCAACTTCAAGTCATAAACGCATAAATTTAGTTCTCAAGTGCAGGTGTCTATGTGGATCAAGGGCATATACATTCCTACTGTAATCAATCTATGTCTAGGGAAGTATTCAATTTGCACAAAGTTAGCCAGTCTTAAGAAGTGTTTAGTCCCTTCTTTTTCTCACTTTTTCTCAATAGTTAGTATAGGTTAAATATATGAATATTTAGCAGCTAAACTGAAGTTCACACACGAACAGTGTTATTTGCCTCACTTATTTTCCATAGCTTCAGAATTAAACTTTAAGTGATTTCTTCATTTGTCATAAAGCTAGAAATGGTGTTTTTGCAGTATAACAATGACTTTCACTTAAATTTTTGTTTTCTTTTTCTTCATTTGAAAGCCATTAAGCCAGAACAAATCGTCAGGTTTCTATAAAATATATTTTTGTTTTCAGAAGATTAATTTGTTAAATGTGAGAAAATAATAGACAAATTATCTATCTTTTCGAATTACTTTTTGAAGGAAACGTATCTGTTATTAAGTTCTTTAAAAAAGAAAAACCTGCAAAGACAAGAATCAAGTCCACTGAATTTATATCTTTTTTTCAATATTTTCAAAATTATTTTTAGTAATTCTGTTAAATATAACATGATAGATGTTGTAATGCCTTGTCTCATTGTATAGTTCCTCACATGTGCTACATCTCCTAATTCACTTTCCCCCTACGATGTTTAAAAAGAGGGTGGCAGCATATCCTTTCTTTGCCATCTTATTATGAAAATAATCCTTCCATTATCATTATCATATTTATTTTAATACTCTAAAAGATTATTATGGTAGCCTTCTAACTCATAGTATGTTTAGAACTCTTCCTATATTGACACTGATTCCTCCCATATGATTGATAAGTTTATTTTGCTATCCCTCTCTGTTGGGTAAGATAACCAGCAGTGGACTAGAAGTGCCAGCCTCCTCTGCACAAAAACATGCTTCTTACAGAGAAACCATTCTGTTGCAAGTTCTCTCTTCAGATGTTTCTCATTATTGAAAAATGAGTCTGATATGCATGGGAAAGGTGGGCAACACATCATTTGTCCCTATATATGACCGTCAAGCTCATGTCACTAAAAGCTGCCTGACATTGCATATCTCCAACTTTACAGAGGCCTCTGATAGATTTTTTGCCTAGCTGAGTGATATCACTACCTTAACACAAAGGTATGCAACTTACTTATTCTATAGATCATTAAAAATTATGAAGGCTGATTCACAGAACTTATGATTTCTCATGCTAAGGTGATTTCTGAGAGATTCTAGTCACACACTGATCAATCAGTAAAGTGACCAATAGAACACAGTGGTCCATCAGTACTATTTGCAAAAGCACATACTCTTTATGTTCAGCATGGTATCCTGGATAGCATCCTGAAATAGCACATGCTGAACTCTTGCCGAACCTCAAGGGAGCATATATTATTAACTATAATTTAACAGGAAAGAATAAAAAATGAAAGGGAATATATTATGTTTATAATAACATTTCCATAATGCTGCATGCTAGTGTGTTTCAAAAAAATATTTGTTGTGTAAGTTTTAAGGTCGATCACAACTCACCATGGCTCACTGTTACTCATTTTCCTCCTTTAAAACATTTTGTCCATAAATGAGAAATCATCCACTTTCAAGACCATAGTGGCTATCTCTTGTGCCTCAATTTCTGTATTTTTATCCACTGCTTAACATCAGTTCTTATATTTTCTTCTGGATTGTCTTTACTCTTCCTTAAGAGGAACCAAGCTGACTACTTTTTCCACTTGACTGTCTTGTGGCTATGCTATAGTCCACTTAAAGCATAGATTTTCAGCCACACTAATGTGGAATTGCATAAATGCAAATACATAGGCATACTACCTGTCTGAGTGATGATTAGATACAGGGTATTTGGGTGCGCAGTACTGCAAGCGTAACTGAACAGACAATTTTCAATAAACCTTTAGAACTAGTTCTATTGCATATATAAAATAACTGCATTTACAATTTGTCTTTGCCTTGCACTGTGCTTCACAGATTTATTTCGAAATAATAGCTCACTTCTTATGGCATTTTTTTCCTTCTCTGAGAAAATTATTCTTATTTTCACATTTTATTTGTTAATATGTGTTGGATTTTTGTGGTTTCTTTCAGTTCCAATGTAAAAGCAATTTTCTTTCTGGTTAAGAGAAAAAATATATATTGGGAAAGAATTTGCTAAATATAAACATATTCACAACTGGTTCACAGATATGTACAGAAAGAAAATACTTCTGCATTATTTGTCAAAATATATGTGTTGCTTCTATCAGAAAATAAGAATACTGAAGTAAAGTCAAAGGAGTAAGAGAAAATAGTAAACATCTTGTATCAGGTCATTTGGAATAAATATAGATAACATTAATGGAGAACTGCAGGTCTTCTAGACAATACATAGTTTTAGTACAAAAGCACCAAGCAATTTGGGGAAAGCTGTTTCAGCAAGTATCTTTTTGTATTATGTACTGAAACGAACAAAAAAGCTTAGTGAGAGGAATGCACTCACTTGTACCAGAGTTTCTATTTTGCCATGTCCTGTATTTAATCACAATGTGTAAACATTTACAGAGCTGGTAAACTAGGCTAAGGTCTTCAGATATGTTTTAAAATGAAAATCATCTTTCCCCAAGCTTTGTTTTTACCAATACCAGTTAATGCTTCAAATTCCACTATTCAAATCTTTCAAAATAATTTTAACAGCGCTACTTTGAATAGATACAGATGTAGATGCAAAGGCCATACATGCCAATGCCATGTGCTACAGATGAGATTTCATGTCTATTCAACATTTTCAGATTATAGCTGTCTATTCCAAGTTGTACAATCCAAAAAACAAAGATGTGTTCTAGTTCTGCTTCTTGAGTTCTTGTTTAAATATGAAATTAATCAACTATCTCTTTAGGTACAAAATGTTTCATTCAAAAATGCTGTTGACAAATGTGTTTCAGGAAACACGATGGTAATTTGTTTTTCATGCAATTTTCAGCAAAAGAAGACATGGTGAATTAATTTGGGACAGAATAGTTGGGAGAGATGAGATGAAACTTATTTAGGAACTCTGTAAAACTGTTTCTCTCTTCTCCAGATAGCACCTGTGACAGGAAAGCCTAAGCATACTCATAATAATTCCATTGGCATCAGTGGAGTTATTCTGTGGAATAATTTGACCTTCAGAATCTGTTTTCCATTTTCTTACACTTTTTTGAAGCCATGCTTTGAATTAACAGAATAATTCTTGTATTTTGATTTTTTATATCTACTTCCCATGCAGGTCAAATTAAATTATAAGGCGGTGAGATTATTAAGATGTGAGGTGATAGGATCACCTCGCCCTCTGTTACCTCCAATTTCTCAAGTAAATAGTCAAGTACAACAAATTGTTATCTGATTTTTACCTTTTGCATTTCACATTAAATTTTTTCTTAAGTCTGCTATTTGCTCTTTTTTACTTTACTTGATAAAGAAGTGTTGCAGTAATTGTTTATGAGTAAGCCATTCTCAATCTCTCTGATACTGAGAGTCACTGAGATCTCTACGGCAATCCCAGATGATGAAAATCTGTACAGACTCTTTAGGATATGGTTGCCTAGATTTTGAGAGATTGGATAGTTACATAAAAGACTAAGATCTACCATTGTGATTCACTCACTTTCTAATCTAGTTTTGCACAGAAAAAAGGTTGCAAGTTATGAAGACAAAATAAGAATACAATGTTTTGTATAGCAGATTCTGTTTATTCAATGGAAAAGTAATCAAAGTAAGATATGTTTAAAAGATCCTAGCTTTCTTAAAACTTTGTTCATTCTCTTATTTCTCTTTCAAAACAGGACAGTAGGGAGAAAAAAAGTTAAAAATACTGACAGAAAGTCATGTATCTTATTCAACTCAAGAAATTATACGAATAAATGTATTATGTGATCTGTAGGTAATAGATAAAATTCCTTGCATCATATCAAATTTCTATAAAGAATTATTCACACATCTGCAAAATGATTTTGTCTTTAAAGGTTAGAGTTAAATGCATCAAAACTCTGAATTTTGATTTATTATCTGTTAGTGACTCTGCTTATCAGCATACCATCACTCAAAACTATTTTACATTATTTGAAAGAATAAAAATATATTTTTAAAAAATAGCTATAGAAATATGTATACCATTTATGCATCTTGTAATTACTGTTCTTTGTAAAGGGGAAAAAAATCACATTAAAAAAAAATAATAATTGCAGTTGTATAAATAACATGTGAACAGAAGTGTTTTGTTCTTCATGCCTATAATAATCAATAATGTATTTACAGAGATACACCACATTATAACCTTCTGATAGTAGGTAGTGATTGTGAACAGGAAGGAAAGATTTTGCAGAATGCTTTTTTTTTTTTCTGACATATCTTGAAAGTATATTTTAGTATAAGTTATTCTACTAGATTTAAGTACTTACAATTCAATAAAATTATACAGCTAAATATATATATTTTTAATTCTAATTAAAATTAATTCTAATTATATAAAAGCTGCTCTGAAACTAACACCTTCTATTTCAATATGTTGACTCACAAAGTCAGAAGCAGGTGTTGGTGATATGGCAGTAGACACTGAATCTCCCTGCCAATATTCTGTTACATTTTGTTGCTGTGTCAGCAGAGGGGCAGTCTGACAAAATAGCAACTGACATGGAAATGTGTATGAAGCAAAGATGTGTAACTGAATTCCTACAGATGGAAAAATTTGCACCCTTGGCATTCACTGTCGCTTGCTCAACATTTATGGAGACCAAACAGAGGATGTTAACATAGTAAAAAAATGAATAGTGCATTTTAGCAGTGACAAAGAGCCCTTGTTTATCACTTGTAAAAGCACATAGCTGAAGGTGGTGACTATGTTGAATACTAGTGTTTTGTAGCTGAGAAAATACTCTATCAAATATTATTATTATTCTTGTTTTATCTGTTATGACTTCAAGTGGAAATGAAAAAGAGGCATTATTTTTGCAGCAATCTATGTCCATTTCACTCACTGTCATTGCAGCCACATGGGCTGTGTTTTGATACTAAGACTCTAGCAGACCAGAATTCATGCACAGTACACACTGCAAATGAAGTCAATTCAGATCCTGATGGCCTAACATATTTTATGGGATTTGTTATGGAACATCTAATTTCTTTTAAACTATTGCCCATAGACAAATTCACTCTTATGTTAATTCTGAGGTATCTTATCCCTGTCTATAAACTCCCAAAAGAAGGGTGCCATACTTTTTCAGTGGTGCCTAGTGCCAGGACTAGAGGCAACTGGCGTAAATTCAAACTCTAGAGGTCCCATCTAAACATCAGAAAACTGTGCAGGTGACTAAGTAATGAAACAGATCACTCAGAGATTTTGTGGAGTCTTCCTTTACAAAGATATTTAAAAGCTGTCTGGATATCATCCTGAGAAAGCACCTCTAGGTGTACCTTCTTGATCAGGAAGGTGAGACTAGATGACCTCCAGAGGTCCCTTCCAACCTGAAATATTCTGTAATTCAATCTTATATTTTTGTGCTATAGCATAATTTAAAAAGCATTAAATAAAAGAAAAAGAATGCATTTATTGTTACTGCATATGCACTGTAGTTTAATGCATCTTCACTCTTAAGCTATGAAATGTTAAGCTGTTAGAGATAAATACAAAAACAATCTGAAAAGAAAGGCTGATTGACATTATTCTGTCTTGTTTCATCCATAACTGTATAGTTTCAGAGTAGTGAGATGCACTTATATATGGGTGTCTAAACTTTTGGCTTTTCTGGGAAGCACTGAATGGATCAGACTGGTTCAAAGGCTCTTCTGTGTCTTTTCTACTGAAGTGCTCCTTTGTTCAGTATGATAATTAAAAAAAAAATCTTGTGTTTGCATCATATGTTTTTATAGGTTCAAGGAGGACACATTGCAATGAGGATTACATTACATGAGACATATTTCCACTGGTAAAGTGCATGACAGCTGACAATGACTATCACTCAAGGGTTCAATAGGTCAAACAATTTAAAAATAAGATAAATATATAAATGAAGAAAGAAATAAAAAACACGTAAAGGACATGTAAAGGAAACAAAATAAAGTGCAGCCTCTGGACATTTGGAGAGACTAACATTGTTTCTGCTTCCAATAACAGCAAGAAGAGGAAAGTGAGATTGTCAGTAGAGGGCTTTTAGTTAATACATGAATGAATGAATAAATAAATAAGCCATGTTGACAACAGTCAAGCTGTGTTTGATATGTTAACCATTTTAGAGGAGACTGCACTGAGATTTCCATCCTGCTCTTCTGCCTTACAGGGCTGAGATAACATTTGTTAACATATTCAAACTTCAGCAGACTTTTTCAAACCAAATGGATGCTGTGAAACTTTAGAATATTACCTGTCACTGCTTGAATGTTCTTATTTCCTTAGATTTTGAAACTTCACTCTGATAATTCCACAGCTGCTATATTTCACACAGTAAATTAAGGTAAACAGTTTGGGTGCTGTCATGTAGCCATATAGCACCACTTAAATTGCTAAAATGTATTCAGTGTGTCTGCAGAGCAAAGAGATACAGCGCAGAACTAGCAGGAAAATGGAGCCATCTGCGGGTGGCAGGAATCAGGCATGTACATAAGCCTATGGGATCTAAGATGGCACCCTGGTTACACATTTGCATTATTCATTATACTCCACTTATAGTAATAATTGACAGAAAACAGAGGTTAACCTCAGTTGCTTCCCAAAGTCTCCCTCAAGATCAGGATTTCTATCTCTGCAAATAGTGATTATATGAGGATGACTGCACATTGACTCAGTTTGCACAAGTTGGGCTATAATCTCGGTATCGGCAGTATAGTCCTAAGAAGATCAAATAACACAAGGTATGTCCAGACAGCATGCTTGTTTCCAGGCTACAAAGCCCTCACAGGAAAAGACTTCTCTTTAGAAAGCTGTTTGGACTTCATACGTGGCACAACTTCAAAACCTACAAGGTGACCTTTCAAAATGGCACAGTGTGCTGATAATGGCATCGCTGAAATTCAGTGTACTGAATTACACTGCACTGTAATTCAGGTGTGATATCACTGAAGTTATTACAGATCCAAGCCTCTGACAGAAGAAAAAGGAAGCAGATATAATGAATTGTGCAAAAGCAGCAGTTCTGCTTCAATCAGTATTCCTCTGCATTGAGTTAAATGTTTCTGAACAAATAGTTCAAGATTTCAGCAAGACTCTGGAGGCATTGCTATTACTTCCTTTAGTAGGAAAGGTAATGAATTTATTACCAAATAAACTATTTTCCATGTCCAGAACTACGTTGAGCAGATTATATGTAATAAGGAAAAATAGGAGCCAAAAATAACAAATTAGTTGGACATTGTGTCACCCTCATATTCTTACAAAAAGGTATAATAACATATCAACAAAATGTATAACATTTTGTACTGGCAGTAGAACTATTTTTGGATCCAGGCATTTTATGTCATCTAGATAATGCTATCATTCAATCTTCATAATCAGATGCAGTCTATTCTGCCCCAGCTATTAATGTCATCAATGTGATATCTCCTTTTTAAAACACTAGATTTCCCAGGAGAGTAAGAGTAATGCCTTTGAAGATTGAATTTGTCTGAAAAGTTTAGAAAAACAACATAAAAAAGAAACACATAGAAAATCAGAGTTTTCCAAGATGTTTTGCAGTTATCCTTGATGACTTAATGATGTTCTTGAACTGCTGTATGGAAAGACAGCTAAAAATGGAATTATTTGCACCCTAAGCCAGGACCAATCACATAGCTCCCATCAAAAAGAAACATCATCAAAAAGTTCATCAAAAAGAAAACATCTTTAATGGTGGGACTTCAGTCTGAAAAAGTAAAGAAAACCTTTCTTCACTGGAACTTTCATAGAGGCATAAAATGGTTTGGGTTGGAATGGGCCTCAAGGATCATCAAGTTCCAAACACCTTGCTACAAGCATAGTTGCCAGCCACTAGATCAAGTACTAGATAAGATTGCCCAGGGCTCAGTCCAACCTGTCCTTAAACATCACCTTGAACGGGGCATCCACAACCTCTCTAGGCAACCTGTTCCAGCACCTAACCATTATCTCAGTAAATAATTTCACCCTAACTAAATCTAAATCTAATCTAAATCTCTTTTCTGTAGTTTAAAACCATTCCCCCTTCTCCTATCACTATCCACCCATGTTAAAAGTTGATTTTTTCTCATGTTTATAAGCTCACTTTAAATATTGGAAGGCCACAGTGAGGTCTCCCCACATCCTTCTCTTTTCCAAGCTGAACAAGCCCAGTTCCTTCAGCCTGTTTTCATAGGAGAGGTGCTTTATACTATTTACTTTATACTATTCCTTCTCATAACTCAGTTTTTGTTTATCCAAGATTCCTCTTCACAAACAGACTTAGGCACAGAGCTACCTTTACAAACGTAGGTTGTTCACTTTGGATCCCTGTAAAATACACAGGAAAAATTGTGGTATCTCTTATCACAATGCATAAAATTTAACTTCATAAACTTAAAAACAAAATAGAGAATTTCTCAAACACCTGTCATAAAATGAACATAAGATTCAGGGAAACTGAATTTCATGTATGCAAGCAATCTGAGCGAGCATCAAGACAAACTAGCGTAGCAGCCAGTGATGACAGCCTTAAACTCTCTGGCCTTCCTAAACAAGAACTACTGTTAAAATTACTCCATGGCCTGAGTCCTCTTATGAATTATGTCCATGATCAAAAACCATATCAAAGACCCTTGTTTGATGTTGAGTATAAAAAGGTAGATGATCAGTGCTTGAGAAGATTGCCTGCCACTG
Organism: Tragopan temminckii; assembly: GCA_028571105.1. Taxonomy (NCBI): domain Eukaryota; kingdom Metazoa; phylum Chordata; class Aves; order Galliformes; family Phasianidae; genus Tragopan; species Tragopan temminckii. The sequence continues at coordinate 131,144,638 of JAOWBP010000001.1, read as the reverse complement.
TTTAATTCATGAATGAAGAAAAATGTTACATTCTAAAATACTGACTTTAGTGCTTGTATTTGAGATACCAGGAAATTATAACCATAGTCTGAAATCATAAAGTGGTGGATTGTGTTCCAGAATTAAACATCCTGACCTTTTAAGCCCTTTCTGACACTGCAACTATTGTTCTTTACAATATGTTCTGTATATATGTTCATAGATATCTTGTGTAATGATCCTGACCAGAAGACAGTTACATATTGAGGAGTACTTAGTGATCCACATAACTGTTAACCTGAATAGGCCCAGGTGTGTGCTATGCTGCACCGTGCTGAACATATAGCATTATCTTCAGACCTACATTGTGTGGCGCACATCTCTTGATCACAGGATGAACTTAGTCTCCTTTGTTTTGTACTGGCGATTACACAATCTGACACAAACACTGCAGCAGGAAGTTCTCCTGTGAACATCTAAACATTTCTCAAGCACCTCCAGGGACAGTGACTTAACCACCTCCCCGGATAGCCCATTCCAGCATCAGATCACTCTTTCAGAGAAGAAATTTTTCCTAACATCCAAGCTGAACCTCCCCTGGTACAACTTGAGGCTGTTCCTTCTAGTCCTATCACTAGTTACACAGGAGTAAAGGTCAACCCCCACCTCACCACAGTCTCATTTCAGGTAGTTGTAGAGTGCGATAAGGTCTCCCCTGAGCCTTCTCTCCTCCAGACTAATTAATAGAAGTTCCTTCAACCCCTCCCCATAAGACTTGTATTCCAGACCGCTCACCAGCTTCAGTGCCCTTTTCTGGACACGATCCAGGGCCTTGATGTCTTTCTTGTAGTGAGGGGCCCAAAACTGAACACAGTTCTTGAGGTGCGGCCTCAGCAGTGCCAAGTACAGAGGGACGATCACTTCTTGCTCCTGCTGGCATCACTATTCCTTATACAAGCCAGGATGCCATTGGACTTCTTGGCCACCTGGGCACACTGCAGGCTCATGTTCAGCCGAGAATCAACCAACACCCACAGATCCATTTCTTCCACAGTCTTTCAACCACTCTGCCCCAAGCCTGTAGCGTTGTCTGAGGTTGTTGTGGTCAAAGTGTAGGACTCCGCATTTGATCTTGTTAAACTTTATCCTATTGCCCTCAGCCCAGCTATTCAGCCTCTCCCCCTGAAGGGCCTTCCTACCCCCCGCAGATTGACACTTCCTCCCTGCTTGGTGTGTTTTGCAAACATACTGAGTGTTCTATCAATCCCCTCATCCAGGTCATCAGTAAGAATATTAAACAGGACAGACCACAGCATCTAGCCCTGAGAACATCACTCATGATTAGTCACCAGCCAAATTTAACTCTGCTTACCACCACCATTTGGGCCCAGACATCCAGCCATTTCGTTACTCAGAATAGAGTGTACCTGTCCAAGCCACGGGCTTCTGTCTTCTGTAAGAGAATAAGCCCTACCCCAGTGCAGAATATTCAGAACACAACAGTCAAAATTACAGACTGGAATAGACCTGTAGTGAAAAATAGATCAAAAGTACCATAGCTATTTTATCCTGGGCAAACTATATTAGGTATATTAAGGAGGTATGAGTTATCAGTAAGCAGTAAACTTAAAGCATATATTCAGGTATGCATTACAAAGTCATCAGGGTTGTTATTTAATATACCAAAGCTTATTTTTCAGTGTCAGGTAAAAAAGACTTTGGTTGTGTACACTTTATCCGTGAATTTGGAACAATAATAGTTAATTGGTTAAAGGAAGTACCTTGATACTGAATTTACTTATATTATGAAGGTACATAATTTAGGTTTTACCTGAGATTAGATTTCACCAGGAGAGGTTAACCCTTCTGAGCTTTTGCACATTCCTCTCTTGGAATTTCCAAGAAATCTTCTCTGTGTCTCAGGCTATAAACGATCCAGAAGGCTCCTGGAATGCACTGAGGACAACTTCTTCATCTCACTCTTAGATAAACTAAACAGAGGTGAAGTGTTTCTGGATCTGGTGCTCACCAACTCAGAGATCATTAAAGAGATTAAGATTGGAGGCAGTCTAAATTGTAGTGATCACACCCTATTTGAATTTCTGAAATCAAGAAATATGGACTTGACAAAAATCAAAGTCAGGACCTTGAACTTCAGAAGAGCAAACTTCCAACTTTTTAATGAAGTAGTGGGAGAGGTCCCCTGGGAATCTGTCTTCAGGGACAAAGGAACTGAGCAGAGCTGGCACATCTTTAAGGATTAATTTCAGAGACTTTAAGAGCCCTTTATTTCACAGTTGCTGTATGTATTTTTTAACCCTTCCTGAATACACCCATGAGGCACCACCATGTTGGCTGTTGGGTTCACCCTTGCTTTGTGGTGGGGTCATTGGAGCCAGCTGGACCCAGCAGCATCCAGTACAGGACAGCCCCAGCTTTTTCTCCCAGAGGCCACCCAAGTTGCAAAACCTTGTCATGTAAACATCGATATCTTTAGCTGCTGTATACACAAAAATATGCTATAAGATGGGGCACTTCTTCATTAGAAGGGCCAGAAATATACCAGGTATCCAGGAGTGGACTAAGCATTTTAAGATGTGTTTTACAGTATGTAAAATAAATACAAAGCTGCAAATGAAATAAATTCCAAGTATATGTTTCATCTGTCTCTCCTGTGAGATACACTAAGACACTGGCAGTATCTTTAGCAATATCCCTCTGAATATGCTTGAGCATCAGAAAGAGACGGAGAACTGCTTGCTGCAAGTTCTGACACAAGAACAGTCACCAAAACACAGTTTTCATATTCTTTTCCTTTGTTACACTTGTACTTCCTCCGAGACCAACCACACCCCTAAACAGCTAGAAACTAACGTAGGCTCTGAACGGAAACATAGTTATGCATTCTGAACATTAAATAATAATAATAATAATAATAATAATCTTAACAGTACTGGAAATCAAGTATTTTTAATATTATCTTCGCATATCAAATAATAATCTATACTACAAAGTGCATATTTAAGAATGTATCACTGTTGTTAACAACCACTTAAATATGTTTTCAGAAATGACCTAGACCCTTTCTCAGATATTTGTTTATTCTGTTGAAATTGTATTCTTTATGCAGGAGTAGATAATATACTAAACCTGTTAATACATTACGACATACTCAAGAAATACTCTAGAACTCTATACTTGCTCAGAGTTGTCTTTGTCTCTGCAGCTGTAAAAAGTAACTAGAAAAAATATATAGATGATGCAGGAAAATAAAGGTTACAGGTTATATTCCATGTGACTTAGATGTACAGTCCATCTAGTTCTCTTAAGTTTACAGTCAGAGACATGAAAAAAAAAAATCTGTAGAGAAAAAATTCTGTTAAAGGCAGGTCCTTTTTCATAAGAATTGTGGAGGAAGAGCTCTTTTTCTGAAGAATAGAGGGACCTGCCTTTTTTAAGTTTGAGTTTCTTGATTTATTTAAAGTAGAAAACAAGAACAGAGAAGGTCTAATTCAATCATTTCAATGTCAGAAAGCACTTTCAAAATGTAGAAGGTAGTGTTACTAAAACGGTTTGCAAAGTTTTGCCAGTGTTTGGTACTGACAGCTAGTAAGTTGTTGCTGTTTTTAATATAAAATCACATTCTTTATGGGTAAATTCATAACTTATTTTCCTAAAATTCTAACTGAAGTATTGATGAAATACTTCAAACTGTTCAATATGAGAAACAATAAATATACAAATTGAGAGAGAAGTTGCAAGTGAATTAATTATGACTGCCACTCCGTGTGTATGGATTTTATAGATTTTTGTTATGTTTTGTTTTTAAACTAAATGGTGATCTTTTATCTTCTCTCCTAGATATGAGCAATAGAAAGCACTAGAAGGCTAGATTATGGACACAATACAGATATGATTTGAACTTAATTATCCTGGTATTACGGATATGAGTATGGTCTTTGAAGTCTATGGATTTTGCCAATGGAGTCACTAATCTCAAATGTTATATTTAAAATGAGGGAAAACAGTCATGAATAAAACAATGCACTGTTAGAAAGTGAATCTGTTATAAACTCAAATAAATTACACCCATAAAGAAGTGAGTGAAAGGTAAGCAATATTTTTATTACCTTCAAACAAAACCAAAACAAAATAGCTGATTGGAGATTCAAGTTTGAATTTACAGTGTGGAATTTACAATCACTAAATATTTCATATTTTATGGTTTACAGCTGTGTTTAAATAAATCTATCTAATAACATTTTAGGCTGCTTTGTAATCACAGACTGTTTGCCTTCCTAGAACGTGATAACAACAAGCTCCACTGGGTTATTAAGATTTACAAACATAGCAGATTCTGCATTTATCCTAAAGTTCCTTTCTTTCCTTTTCCTACTAAATGTGATTGACTTTCTGTTTCAAAAGAATCATGTTTATGACCTTAAACTGAAAGTAAGAAAGATAAGTCAATTCCTGACACCTTCCCACAAAGACCAGGCCATCTGGTCGCTTTCTAACAGGTGCTTCTGGGACTTGGAGCCTAATTCTGGACCAGACTCTGTTCTGTGCGGATGACTACATCATTGTGTGCAACTGCATTTTGCATTAATTGAAGGGACTCAAAAAGGCCAAGTACAGCAATTAGTCAGTTGGTCATGCAGAAAAGAGAGTAGTGGCTTAATGCCACTGAATGCTGAATGCACAGATGTACAGCACCATCAACTTTTGCTCTCTGCGGTACTCTGCTAATCTCTGGCAGGTAGAGCAAAGATTTGTCTTAGTCCAGGTTTTCAAACTTCTGGAAGCAACAATATAAATTTTACATCCACTTGGGAAAGAAAATCGTGAGTTTGAATGACCTGAAAAGAAGCCATATCAGCATTAAATTATCAGAATAGTAAAAGTGACAGATGGGCCAAATATGCTAGTTAGACTTTGAGATTCCAGTCTGAGCTTTTAGTTTTATCTAACAAGAACTGGCATATACAGTAGAAGCTATGATCTATATGTATGGTTTTAATTTTAGATGCTTGCTTTATAGAATAATGCTCCTTTATTTTGTACATGATGAGCTTTTCACATGCCTGTTTATTCTGACGTAGTGATTAGTGAGGTCAGAGATTATCAGAATTGTTAGCTAATATTGCCTGAAAAGGTAAGAACATGTCTGCTGTGCTACTCACTTTCACTGAGTAGTACATCTAAATTCTGGGAGACAAAGGAGTGGTAACAAAAAAAGGAATGTAAGTAAAACTAGTTTGTTCAGTGCTTTTTTTTTTTTTTTTTTTTTTTTTTTTAAAACATCTTTGGTGGCTAAAATGTGTACCATTGTGCTATACAGAGAAGGTTTCCTAAAAAACATAGGAAAATTGCATTGCACTGTAATGTAAAATTCCTAGACTGAACCATCTTTCCAAAAAACTATTTTAGCTTTCTGTAGAACCACTGTTATATTTTCCAGGAATTTTTAAACTGAAATCATGGTTCTATTAGGCTGTCATTTTCAGTATTAAGTTTTAACTAAATTATTCTAAATGTCACTGAATGTAAAAGAGGTGTGCATCTGTTACATTGCAGTACTTCAATTGCCTTCGCTCATAGTTCTCACAGAAGAAACTATATTAGTAAAGTGTCTTGTCTGGAAACCTACAGTTCTAAATTTTCTTTGAAGAAGAAATTGCTGACTATTTTTATACAAAATATTTTAGTCATTTTACTTCAGTGATGGGAAAATAATGCTGAAGGTCTATAATGGAGTAAGTCATTGCTGGTGTAATTCTATCCGTATTGCTTCACACTAGCTGTGGATTGAATTTAGAAAACTCTTTTTCAAGTTCATATTATCCTTTCTTTTCCTGTGTAAGAATCTGAGAAATCAAGAGTGTAAGACCCAGGAGAATGAGATGGAAATACTGACTTATTCAGCATTGTTTACTGAAACACAAAGATTTTTCCTACTATTCCTACATTTCTAAATTATCGTAGGAAGTACTCTGAATGTGAAAATAAATGATGTTATTTTAAACTTCAAATTTTAACATGAATGAACAGTTTATAATTTGTTATTGACTTACTTTAACTATTTTTGCATACTCAGTACAACATTTTAAAGCAAGAAGAAGAGAGAATTAAACAAGCTATTGTGATCAGACATGTAGATTGCTTCAAAAGTATTGCCTCCTATTTCTTTCCATGGAAACTGCAACAGATACAAAGAACATAGTAATTATTGAGCAAATTCTCAATTACAAAACACTAGTTTTCATCTTAATCACTGCCATTAGCTATGCTTTTCTGTCAGCAAAAAAAAAAAAAAAAAAGACCTGTCGCACTGATCCGCGGGAGACGAGTCCCAAGCTTTCATGGTCAACAAGTCTCAACTTTATTGAGTATGCTAATCACTTTTATAAGGCACATAA
>JAOWBP010000001.1:131095413-131121113 GCA_028571105.1 Tragopan temminckii | reverse complement strand
GCCCTACTGCCCCCCTGTCATAGGCATAGATTGATCTAGTTAACTCCGTGACACCCAAAGAGGTTGTAGATGCCCCATCTCTGGAGACATTCAAGGCCAGGCTGGATGTGGCTCTGGGCAGTGGTTGGCAACCCTGCCCACAGCAGGGGGATTGAAACTAGATGATCATTATGATCCTTTTCAACCCAGGCCATTCTATGATTCTATGATTTCTTAGTTTAATGATCATATGAAATACAATAGAATAATCTCAAACAGAAAGAAAGCTAAATTCTATATTTTGTTTCAGTTTATGATTGCTTCTTTAAAAGTACACTGGAGATGTTTTATTCTAAAATGGCCTAGTTGGATTTAATAAAAAAAATAAGAGGCAGTTAATTTCACCTAATCTTGACTCTTGACTAATTCTGAATAGCAGTAAACTCAATAAGTATTTAAGCTAAATATTAATAATACTGTTATATAATATGTAAATATAAGGTTAAAATATTAAGCTAATCAATAAGAGAAGAACAATTTTGTAAAAGTGTATTCTAGTTTGTAGATGCAAAGTATTGAATATAAGATTTTGTACAGATGTGTGTAATGGAGTGCATTATCAGAAATTCTAGTGTGTTTTTTCATTGTGTCACTGAAACTATTCAGAACGGAGAAGAAAGGCATAGCTGTATCCTTGGAAGTCATTACTGGGGAAAAAAAAAATAAAGAAATAAGATCCACTGGCAAACTTTTAACAGATTTGGTTTTAGGTTACGGCAGTTCAGATATTTATGATGCATAACATCACAATAATTCCATCGTCCTAAGTGTGTTCAGGGGTTTTCCTTTAGGGCACTCTTTAGATAAACTACATGTTAATTTAGAAGAAATTGCTTAAGTAATTCTACAATTTCTTGTATTACTGTCGTGAAAATGGCCGAGTAAGCTAATTTCTTCATTGAGCTAAGAGGATTGTCTCTTTGCTTTTGCCTATAGCTATACTGGTTGCCAGGCTAGCATTTTATAGACACAGTCTCAGTTTACATCAGAAGTTCTATCCACCCCTGTAAATTTTTATCGCATTAAAATGATACATGTTTTTCCACATAAAACATCCCTGATTAAAGATTAAATCCTGTTCAATTACAGCCATAGACTGTAGCTGTAAAATGTAACATGAAGGAAAATGCAATTAAAACTGTAGTGAATATTTATGTAAATCAGAAGTCAGTAGTGAAGCAAATATAATGAGCTAGTCAAACCATGACTAAATCAGATTCGTTAATGTTCTTGCAGACATATATTTGCACAGAAAACAGATAAAAAGAACAGATGAAAAGGTTATTTCCTTTAATTCTAGGAACACTGTTGGAACACTGTTGGAACACTGACTGCAAAATATATAATTGTAATTATGATCTATAGAAATATGAGAGCCTGCTTTTGAGAAAACAAAATATTTTGCATCATCAGGGCACTTTCTATGAAGGTGAGGAGGATATTAGAAACTCCTAACATAGGCAAATTACTGCTTTCTGAGATTGGCTACACTGCTATTTACTTTCTGTTAGCTGTTCTGCTTGACACAAAAAGTTTTTTCTGGGACTGCAAACTGAATTGCACTGTTTTGAATTATAGTATTTCATTATTTGTAACAGATAATCTGGTTCTTAATTCATTTTCTATAAAGAAAGAAGAACTTCAGAGGCAAAGTGAAAAATTAAAAAATGAACAACTGCAAAGAAACATGAAAACAGGAAATTAATCGTATCTTAAAATAACTATCTTTGCAGTTATAATACACTAACTGGATTTTAATTTATTTTTCAATGTCTCATTCTGTAGTTTGGGGGGGCGGGGTGAAAGGACACAAAAAGGTGACTGAATAATTAGTACTAAATATTGCTTGGATAAGTGATACAAATTTTAAAAATCCAAGAAGTTAACAGTGATAGCTTTTCTGAGATAGAAAATGTCACTGAGAGGTTCAAGTGATTCATGATAAAAGATGAAAACCTTGCGCAGAGATGAGACATTAAATGATTTGACTGGAGAAAATATCAGTGGATTTAGCGTACCCTAATCTTACCTTAGCATTTAGAAATAAATGACAACTGAAGATGTTATAGAGTATCAGATTATTTATCATATAATTAATTTGCTATTACGGGGGGAAAAAAATCACAAATTCCAAGTACTTTCCTTCCACTTGGTTTTCCTCAACCTTTCCTACATTAAACTTAAGGTACATTTTGATTAAGGTAAATACCTATCAAAATGAATGTTCTATAAACACACACACACAAAACAGGCTGATTAAAAATATATTTACAACTATTTCAACTACAACAGTTTTCAGTAAAAGACTCAACCTTACATCTCTGTCTTTAGTGGAGATATTCAGTAATTTCAAAACCTACTGCAGAACAATAATTTGAGTAAATGAATCACCAACAAAATCCAAGATCTGATAGCTTGACAAATATGCTCTCCAGGAACTGAATTATTAAATTTGGTTTTACATTTATATTCATTTTATATGTATATTTTTTCACTAAAGGTAGCTGTAGAAATGCATATTGTAGGATATAATACTTACAGAGAACCAAGATGCTTGCTTGAATCTACCACTTGCTGGTCACTCAGAAAAAAATAAGTTAAAAACCCTCGAGCACTCTTCATGTATGCTTCATAAGCAATGTTGTGATCTTTATTAAACTCTGTTTGTTGTGTCATCCAGAATTTCATAATCAAATTATACAGTAGTAAAAGCAGATTACAAATGCATCATCATATATCCTAAGGTAATAATTCATTTCTTAAATGAAAGAAAGAACATACATTTTGTAATGTGCCTACATGATGAACATTTTGGACTACTGTGTTACTATCTCCTTCTGCAGTGATTATTTTAAGTTTCTAACTCCCTGCAAACTGGAATTGGTCTGACTATCCCATATCATTTCAATTGTCAGTACAGAGCATTGCACTAAATAAAAATATTCTGGACCTATGTTTTCCTGAAGCAAATTCTTACAATAAAAAGTCTCTAACTTGACTTCCTTGACTATATGTCTTTAGGGCATTCGTGTTGATATCTTGTTATTACCTACAATCTTCAATCTTGTTCAGTTGCCAGTCAGCACAGCCATTTGCTTATCATGCAAACAAAGTTAAGGTTGTGTTTAAAATAATGGCTTGCAGCTGTTTCCAGCTCCAGTCATTAAAAATACAACATTCTGGTCAACTGAGAGAGTAGCTGACAGTTTTGCTCAAAAATATGATTTAGCAAGTATAGTAAATAAGAAATAAAACCGTACTGTAATAAAAGGATTTTAGATTGACTTCCACAGTGCTGCTGCTTGGTTGCTGTGTATAAAAGATAAAAATAATGTATGCAAATTAGATGAAGCTGAAATTAAAGAATCTAACAGAGAATGGCTAAAGAAGCCAATTCTATTTTATGGTTTGTAACTGGATAAATAATTCTTCAGTAGGCCTGAAAACAGCAGAAACATACTGGTGAGTTCATTTGAGCATTTCATTTGTTACTCATCCTCACTCAGAAACTACTGGGGAATTAGTTGTTAAAAGAAATATATCATGCTTGTTTCATCTCAAGGTGGACATTTTATCTTCATTTGGATCAAATTAACACATAAATAACATAAAACATAGTTTCCAATTCTGTTTTAAGATACAGCTCAGGAAAACAATCTAGGAGGAAAGAAAAGTTCATAGAAGAGACAAATTAATTTGGATTTTTTTCAGTGAATTGACTCTGAATCATTTAACATTAATATTTACTTAATGAATATAGCTCTCATAAGGATTCACTAAATACAGCATTTATTCAATTATATATCGACAAGATTATTATTTCTTCTGCTGCTCACATTTTTAAACTGTTAAGCTATTGACAATCATTGGCAATGCAGCAATAACACATATTCTTTCATGCGTTCATACTTTCTATATTATTCCCTCAATCTTCTTATAAAATCATGTAAGACCATTGGTTATGTTATTCATAAACTTTCTTAATAAGAAGTTCAAGATTATTTTAAAAACTTGTACATATATTCAAAAGTACCCCGATGAATGCTTATGCAGTGACAGAACAGTACCCTCTGCTTATTAGACTAATTTGTTATTGTTTCAATAAAAAGTATGTACCTATTTTATTCACTAGTAGCCTTTTAAATTGGCTTAGTCTTTGGGACTAAAGCCAATCATTTTGTTTAAATATGCACAAAACCTAGCAAAATGAGCTTCTTTCCTTAGTGCTTCTAAAATACTACCTGGAAATCCCCATATATTTGTCTAAGAATTTTATAATACACAGCAATACAATTGCTTCTATTTTTTGAAAGAAAGATAAGAGTGAGTGGGAAAGAAATACATCATGAATATGTTTGTCTGAGGAGCTCTATTAAAGCCCTGTATAAATAGTTCTGTTCATTCATTGACAATGACTACATAATATTAGCCTCTTTGTACTGCTCAGACTTGTAAAGGAAATCTGTGTCATATGTGGGAAAGTACCTACATCTCTAAGGACTGTAATACTACAGCAACTGTTTATTTTCATGAAAGTCATCAGTTTCCACGACTTAAACAAAAATCAGTGCACAATTAACTAAAGTCTATCTACTTTTCATCAGCAAGATTAAATGTTTACATTAACTAAGTATGCAGAAAACATAGAGTATTATTCTTGACTGATTCTGGTCTCAGTGACTCTCTTTTCCTTTGTTTTACTTCTCAACATTATCACAGAATGTTGTTTCTTCAGTACCTGTAGATTTTCACTGGGTATTAGAAAAAATCTTGGATTTGGTCTGATGTGTAATTAAAAAGATTTTGCTTGGTGACCTTGTGTCAATGGTTTACAGGCTGGTTTGTGGCAGAGGGATTCGCGGATCCGCGCCTCCTGAAAAGGAAAACAGGGGACCCCAAAATAATTAAAAACAGCGGCAACAATCCGAGGAGAAACAAACTAATTTACTAAATATAGTATCGGAATGCAAGATAACACACCATAATACAATGTAATTAGAATTGAAGCTAATAAATCAAATATAATGAGAGAGAGAATGTCTGAAAGGTGGATAGGCCTCACCATAACACTGAGGTGAGATGTGCAGTTCAGTTGCAGGGAGAAGAGCCAACAAAGAAAGATGGACGAAGAAGAGCGCATCAGGTGACCTTGCCAGGATTTATATCTCCTCTCTAACTGCAAAGCCCCCCTGGGGAATGTAGTTCTTTATTCTCTTCCTGACAGGTACCCGGAACTTGAGCATTAACACTTCAAGTCCCAGTGGACTACATGATGTTATGATGTGGAATACTGGCAACCAAAATCATAAAACCATGACACCTTGCTTTTGTTGTTGTTGTTGTTGTTATTGTTACTCTTGCTGCTTATGTTTGTGTTTGATTATCCCAATAATTTGAGAGTTGATTAACATGAAACTGTTATTTAAATAAAGAATTCCTTGTAGTTTCAGCTGAATAAGTTCTAGAAGGTCCAGTATAGTTGTGTTCAAAAGTTTTACTATATATTTACCATGGTCAAGTGCCAAGCACAAGATCATCTTTGTTCCTTGCCAGCAACCTAACACTGACTGGTGTTATACAGCTTTGATTTCAGCAACTGATATTCTCAAGTATATTACTTAACCTTAAATACGGAAGACTTCCCTCTATCCTTCGCTCTCTCTCTTTCCCTCTCTCCCTCTCCATCCTTCACAGATCTGTATCTGGCACAATTCCAAACAAACCAGTTTTTCAAATCTGCTGTAGTAAGAGTCAAACCAGTCTTTTTGGCTTGACTTTGGAATCATAGATTATTGTCTGAAGTATAGTGGCTCCTATTGAATTCAGTAAAATCATATGAAGACAAAACATTAATTTAAGCTCTTAAAATAAACTTATACACAGGGAAAAATTCCTAGGTTTTGAAATCTACCAGTATTTTTTAAGGTCTGAATTGGTCTACTTTGAGAATTCATCAGAATCATTATTTGGGCCAATTTTTATCTATCTATCTAGCTAGCTAGCTATGTACTTATTTTTCCTGTCAGACAAACAGGATCTAAAAGCTTTGTGTAACTAAAGCTTTTAGAGGTAATCCCACACAAATGAATACATGCAATATCGAAAACATCAGACTTTATATGGAATTAAATGCTAATATCATAAGATTGTCGGAGATTATGTTGCAGTGAGAGAAATTAAGTTTAAAAAAAGAAGTCAGATAAAGTATTTTTCTAAGAACCTCAAAGGAATCAAAGTACAAATGATCTGTGCTACAGGAAAACTATGCAATTAAAATTGTATTCTGCTTCTGCTTAATTTAATGGGTCTTCAGTAAGTGACAAAGAAATCGGGATTAGACTTTTCATCATTAAATAGCTATTAAACCACAGAGCTAGAGAGCTGACAGCATTGTACTTCTTTTTAAAGAGGTGCTAAAGATGATCTAAGAAATCATTGCCTGATATGTTTCATCCTAGTGTTAGAAGAAAATGCTCTAAAACAAAACAAAACAGAAAATCCATTAAAAGTGAAGTCATAAAGAACTTAAATTAACCTAATACATTAGGGGGAAACTAGTAACAACTTCTGAAAGGTGAATTATGCCTACAAGAATGCTTTAAGGACTCTTGCATAACAGACAATGCAGATTATCATAGAATCATAGAACGCACAGGGATCATGAAGTCCAACTCCTGGCTGCATACAGACCACCCAAAATTCAAATCATATATCGTAGAGTACTGCCAAACACTTCTTGAACTTCTGGCAGGCTCTGTGCCATGACTGCTTTCCTGGGGAGCCTTTTCCAGTGCCTGACTATGGTGAAGAACATTTTCCTAAAATCTAATCTGAACCTCTTCTGATGCAGCTCCATGCTGTTTTGGGTTCTGTCATTGTCAGCAGAGAAGGGAGATTAACATCTTGCCCTCCAGTCATCTCCTGAGGAAGCTGTAGGCCACCGTGAGGCCTCCCCTCAGTCTCCTCCAGGCTGAACAAATCAAGTGACCTTAGGTGCTGCACAGACATCTTGTGCTCTAGACCCAGAATAATCTCCACAATTTTGCCAGGCACTGAACTGAAAAAAAGAGGCCTGTTATTATCAGGGTTTTTCTTGTCCTTCTTGAAAACCAGGACAGTATTTGCCAGCTTCCAGTCAAGTGGGACCTCTCCCAAGACAATAAAAATAAGTGAGGAACATCTTGCAATAACATCTGCCAGCTCCTTGAATACCCTGGGATGAATCCCATCAGGCTCCACAGACCCATGCATCCAGCTCAAGCAGCAGATTCTGCACAAGTTTGATTTTGCTATGAGTGGTGTTGGTCCTCCAGCTTAGGGCTCTGGAGGTCTCAGGGGCCATCATCTATATTAAAGACAAAGGTGAAGAAGGCATTGTCACTTCTTTGTCTGTACCCCTATTTGTGAGGTGACCATCCTCATCAAGTAGAGGCTCAATGTTATCTCTTGTCCTCCTGTTACTGTTAAAATATTTTTAAAAGCCTGTTTTTATTGATCCCACACAGTACTGGCCAGCTTCAACTCTGAGTTTTGAGTGCGTGAATTATATCCCTACAGTGACAAACAGCACCTTAGTCTTTCTGCTGTCAACTGACTTCTCTTCCAACGACCATATGCTTTCCTTTTCCTCCTAATCTCTGGAAGAATATCCCTGCTCAGTCAAGCTGTCAATCAAAACTCAGGGCTCTATTTCTCTGAAGTGATGGGTCTTTCTTCTGCAGTCTTCAGATTAATGAAAAAGTTCTGCAAGAGCCCTCAGGCAACAAGGGAAGTTTCTTTCCCAAGTTCATTGTTGCCATAACAAGAGTTCATACTTCTGTGATTTTGATATCACTCCCTTCTATGCAGTCTTGAGGGGGACTTTCTGTTTGCAAGTCCACTGCAAACTGTGTGGAGCCAATCTAAACCCTCCTTTGGTTTCCTGATATTGCATAGCCTTCTCACTGCCCACTGCAACTCAGCAACTTGCTGCAGGAGGTCTTCCACCTCGGAATGCCTTTTGCAGGCAGATCTGCCACCTGTCTCTGCCACATGAGTAAAGTATAGGCACTTCCTGCTAACGGAGAAATGCACTGCAGCCTCTCTTTCAGCAGCTCTGTCTGATTGGAAGAATCAGGGTAAGTGAAGCAGTACCAGTTGAAGCTGCAACCTTTATTCTAAGATGAGTGATCACCACCTGCCTAAGGAAACTGTTACTGAAACTGGAACTGGCAGGGCCAACAAAAAAGGTGCATGGTCCTTCCCATGCACTCTTCTTCACAAACTGCTATCTAAACTGCTGCACCCTCCTTCTCTCAGTGCACATGTTGTCCTAGTTACTTGCACTCTAGGACTGCCTTTTCTATGATTGGCAGTATAAATCATTCTATTAGAACTCTTAAAATAGAATTGAGTTTGCATTGGTATTTGCTTATCATAACTTTTACTAGCATAACTCAGAAATTAAAGATTAAACACTCTCCTTGTTAAAATCACTCCATATGTTCCTGAGAAACTTGCATTTCTTGTTCCGCAGAAGCTTCATGTCCCATTTGCGGGAGTTTAAGTGTGAGAGAAGTTGAAACCATGGACTTGCCCAATCTTTTATATTTTTCAGAATTTGTTAAATTAGGTAAATATTAAATATTTTAGGTCCATGAACAGAGTACCAATGTTCTCTTCAAATTTAGATTTGATTAATTCTAAAGATATGTTGACACTTTTATATAGCCATATCTATAGGCTGGTTTTGATAACTTGATTCTTAGGATCAAATTCTACCTTTGGATTTATTTTCTCCAAAAGTAACATTGTTAATGAATTTAGCAAAGACATCTAAATATTTTGCAGACAATACTGTTTTTCTCCTGGTTTTCTTGTGAAGCCACTCACTATTCTAGAAGTTTAAGGAAGCTGTGAATACAGCCCTACGCAGAAGATTTAATATTTAAAAATATTAATATACAGTTATTGAAAATGAATGGCTAAATTTTGATTTGACATTTCACAGTACATGACTGTGGCATTTTATTAACTGAAGTGTAATATCCTTTATGGTACATTAAAAGCGTAGATTACCACGTATTTAAGAGATAATATAGGCTACAAATGGTCAATTTCTACTGCAATTGCAGAAATCCTCATAATATATAAATTCCACAGGACTGAAGGACTTCTGATTTGTATGCATTCATATGTTCTAGATATATCCAATAATTCTACAGCTGCACAAAACTTGCTAGCATTATAAAATTTTTGGAATGGTAAACTAGAGAGATCTTCAGAAGCTTTCCCCTCTTAATCTATGATAATTTCTATTTTCCTTTTTTCCTTGTCCTTTAACCTTTTTCTTTTATCTAAGAAAAATAATGCACATACATACAAGAACAGGTATGAAGCTCTTATTTTATACTGCCCAATCCATTACTATACACATTATATTAGACCTAAGATCATGCTTAGCTTAGTTTAGGCAACGTAACTGATTTCTAGCTAGTATACTGATAAAAGCTTGGTGACATACTGCAAAATTAGTCAAATGCACTTGTCCAATAACTGTTTGCCAAATCTATGCTTCAAAATTTACCCTTCATTCTTCACAGAACATAGAAATAAATACTTACTCATATTTACAGGGAAAAATATCTTAAGAACAAAATAGGACCTGGCTTTTGGCAACATTCTCTGATTAAAGTTGTTAGCCATATAAGAAGTTTTTTTACTTGGCTCAAAGTACTCCAGACTGCTGGCTTTCAAAGAACATTGCATGATGCAGATTAAAAAATGGTTACATCTTTCAAAAATCATCATACATTCTTAATGAACTCCTACTGAGTTTTTGTATAGCTCAAATTATCTACGAGCTGCTTTGAGCTAAACATGCTCTACAGAAAAGAATCAGAAACAGAAAAGGGTTAAGAAGGTTAGGATGAAAACCTTTAATTTTCACAAAAAAGTCTCAGTAAAATATGATTATATCAATTTTTTAGTACAGTATTGAGTCAAATTCAATGGTTCATTTTTAGCAAAATCATAATATTGTTTCTCACTAGTGAAAAAACAATTTTAACCTGTTGAAAAGAACCATTTCTAACAATCTCTACTTCAAAAAGCTTCTAAGAGTCCTTACTTTGTGTAGCTTCTCCCATGTTACTCTCGTCTCTCTTTTTACTTACTTTGATACCTAATCTGATAAACCAAAATGAAAATGTTGGAAAATATAAATATTTCAAAAATCAAAGTTTTCTGTGCCATATTGTTCAATATTGTTTTCTGTGCTACATTGTTCAATGTTTTCTCTTTATGACGTGAGATATTATATCATATTAAGCTTGTAAGTGCTTAGGAAATAATTATTAAGCTCTGTAACTTGAATTAAGACTTAGAGACATCATTAGCAACTTCACTTTGAGAAAGAGGGAACCCTGAACTACTGCTGATATTTAGTAGTCTTTATATTTGGAGATAATTAGTGGGTCTATGTTTAATGATATTTTTATCTTTCTGTGATATTTAGTTTATTACTATTAAATGTTTTTATAGTAGTGCTTGTTTTTCTTAGTATACCAGAAGAACTAGTGACCAGTGAGATGAAAACAGAGGAAGAATTTATAACAGACTGTTTGCATATATTTGCATATATTGGGAAAAAAAAGGAAGTTCAATGTAGATTATTAATTAAGTTATTCATAGTTTTTTTTTTTCTTATTTAAGTAAAAAAGTTTATAATAATTAAAAAGCAAATATTTCATCTAATTCAGTCTCAAAGGATTAAGATAATATTTTCCATATCCAAAATATCAATGGAAGACATTTTGAAAATCAATTTTTCAATATCTGAAATATAATTAATTTTCTTTTTTTCTCATGTTATAACATTTAGCACTGACTACTTTAACAGTTTGTTTTTCATTTGTACTAATTGGTTGGAAAACTGTTCATATAATTATTTAATTTTCAGTACCTCATAACTTGACTTCCATTTGTGGAAGCATCCAGTTCTGCCTTGTTTCTTTGCTGTGTGTGCATATTCTAAAGGGGATATATCCAGGTAGATACTGCAACAGTGCCGAAAGACATCTAGTAAGATTCTCATCATAGTACAATGAAAATTTACAATTATGTAAATGCTCTATATAATTATTAGTTATAATAATGACAGGATCACATTTATCACATTACACAGTGATAAATTTCTATGCATGTATATCATAATATGTAAGCACTTAAGAAAATCAATAATGCAATTATGTATCTCAAGGATTTAAACAGGGGACTACCAAAGTCATGCTCATGTTCCCCCTTCCACATGAAATTCAGTATTCTACACTAGGCCTATGTGATAATCACTGCCCAGAGGCAAAGATGTAAAGGTCTGTCTTTAAATTTCATTGTACCAAAACAAGTTCTCTGGTATCTTTCTAGGCTATGGCTAGACAGTCACAGCTAGCATTAATCTTATTGTTAATGTCAAAGGCTTAGCATGACAGCAGCAGACAAGATAGGTGCTAGTGAACGACAGAGTAATCAGTTTAGAATAGGACTAGTTCATCCATAAGGGATCAGACCATGAGAAATCACTATCAGCATGTCCACATGTTTACTTCTTTTCTCATTCTGATGGCTGTTAGATCATTTAACAGCATATTTCTTTGTCAAAGATTATTTGAAATTCATGCAATTCTAACACTGTAAACCTGAAAGGATAAAAATCTTTACATCTCCCTGTAATAGCAGTATTTAACGCTTAAAGGTGTAGCTAATTTTTTTCTGTAAAAATAATTCCAGATATAATTTTAACAATTGCCTACAATGAATTTCTCCAGTCCTAGAAACTTCCCTTAGAGTTGTTATTCACTGCAATAATAGATTTTAATGTTATTTAAAGCCATTATACATCTTTAACTGTTACATTATTTAAAAAAGAGAACTTGAAAGAGATTCCTACAGAAGAGAACAATGGCATACTAGTTAATTTATACCTTTTGGGAATTCAGTCCCAATTTGCTAGCAAAACCTGTTGTTTTTTTTCAGCTTCACAGTAGCTCTTTCCAATTTCTGGAATTGTTTTTTTAGTCTTGATGCCGATGGCAAGAATATAAATATAATAGTTGTGCACTTCTAAGAAAAATAAAATTCCAAATCAAATTAATTCTATATGGTGTTTTCGCTAAGGACCATCTATTTTGCATTTTCAGTACGAGAGCCAGTTTCTCAGTGACACCTAATCTTAAAACACTTACCTTCTAAACATTCAACATAAACTATAATTTTGCCTTCATTTTCCATAAGTCAGTATTCCAGCATGTTTTCTACCACCTTTGTATTATTAATTTTCAAAGCTTTATTTGTATACCAACAATCAGCAATAAATATTTAAACACATTTTCATAGAAAGCAGCTAATTTAATAGTAAATTGAGCCAATGGAAAGCATGCTAACTTTTGCATACAATTTGTAATAAGTAACAGTAGAGCTTTGGGATACCACACTTGCACTTTTTTTTTCTTGAGTTAATTAGGCAGCTGATGGCAAAATAATGACTTATCCAGTGATAATCTAAACTTATTTAAATTGTAACAGAATAGATGTCCACCTATAATAAATCATTTTTCTCAGTATTTTGGGGTGAATAAGTACTAAATGCTTAAATGCAAAATCATAATAATTAAATTTCTAATGTATGCCTTAGAAGAATGTAATTCAAGCATAAGCAAAAACAAAAAACTCCAATAAATCAATGCATGATTCACTCAAGTGAACTTTTTCACCTAGAAAGACTGTTCAAACTTTATCACTGCACTTAATTTAATTCTTCATTGTTTCCAGATGATTTTACAAGTTCAGGAGACATTTTGGTGTCAACGGTTTATGGGCTGGTCCGGCCCGGTTCCGTAACTAGCGGGGCGGACGGATTTTGCAAAATCCGCGCCTCCGGAAAAGGGAACAGGGGACCCCAAAATAATTAAAAACAGCGGCAACGATCTGAGGAGAAACAAACTAATTTACTAAATATAGTATCGGAATGCAAGATAACACACCATAATACAATATAATTAGAATTGAAGCTAATAAATCAAATACGAGAGAGAGAATGTCCAAAAGGTGGATAGGCCTCACCATAACGCTGAGGTGAGATGTGCAGTCCAGTCGAGCAGCAGGGAGACGAAGAAAAGGCAGATGAAGAAGAATGTATCAGGTGACCTTGCCAGGAGTTATATCTCCTCTCTGTGACCACAAAGTCCCCTGGGGAATGTAATTCTTTATTCTCTTTCGGACAGGTACCCGGAACTTGAGCATTAACACTTCAAGTCCCAGTGCACTACATGATGTTATGATGTGGATTACCGATAACCAAAATCACAAAACCATGATGTTTGGCTCTTCAAAATACTAGAGATTCCAGCTGTAGATTTTCCAACAGCTGACACTCTTAAGCTCTCAAAATGAAAATGCTGAATTAAATATATTTTATTTTTCAGTGTGAAAAAAAAGCTCCAGTATGGAATTGGGATCTAGAGGAAAAAGAAGATGAGAAGCTATCTAGATTTTTATTTACTTCAGAAGACAATGAGAATTTTTAAGAAATTATTAAAACAAAACAAAAGACATTAAAAGAAAAAGATTGAAAGATTGAAAGTAAAACAAAACATAAGGCAGAAGATTAAAAATTTAAGTTTGTGTAAATAACATTTGAGATGTTAAGTTTAAATGAAGGATCAGTGAAGTTTAAATTTTTTAAGTATGGGTTAAGTATAGGTTCTGGGAAGTACTTATTGTCCTTAATAAAATCTTAGTACACAAGTTATGAGAAATATTTGCTCTTTTGCATCCTAAAAATTTAATGGAAATCGTCTTTGGACAATTGTGAGAATATAGTTAACAACTTAGAAATAGGAATATCAAATTCAAAATGTTTACATCAGTGCAGTGCACTCTATGAACAAATGCATTTTAATTAGGAAGTTGATTGTCAGTGTTAGTTTTTATGTAGATCTTTTTACTCTTTCAAAAGCTAACAATGTACTACCTGTCCAAGGTGGGCTATTTGATTACTTTAATTTCTTTATTAAATGACCAATTTGCAGGATTCCTGTATCTGCATTTGTTTGAAGGCATTATTTTCTATGAGCTGATTCCAAAAGCATATAATCAACTTTGAAGCAAGCAAGAAAAAAAAAAAAGAGAGACACAAAAACAAAAACACCAACAAGATTAGCAGATAAGGAAATATGCAAAATCTAAAATAAATGGCATCTGTGAAGCAGATTTAATTTCTGTACTTCACAAGATGCCATATTGTATTTACAAAGATTTAGGTAAATGTAACTACTTTATGTAAATTCAATAATGCAAATCCAATTGTGTTTCATTTATTTGAAGTCAGTTATGCTGTGTAACATGGTTCTTTCAGTTTGCATAAAGCACTAGCAGTCCCCAAGCTGTTTGTGAAGCTTCAAATTAATTTTTTTTTACATATTCAATATGCAAATTAGAGACAAAGAAAGGTTAACAAAACAATGATCAAAAATAACTGAGCCTTACAATGTATACCTTCAGTGGTTTAAGGTGGAGGTATGAAAAAAGCTCTGCATAATGAAACTGTAGTAGTCTTCAATTACGTCACTAGTACATTTTCTAAAGAAGAGAAAAGTTGTATTTAGGTAGTCAAAACATTGCAGAAGAAATGTGTACTCATGACATGTCTGTTAATTAATAGTTTGCAGTCATATTCTGCCTTCAAATCCTTGCCATCTATTTCATATTACTGTCAGAAATTAAAATAATAATAATAATAATAATAATAATAAAAACATTCTTTCCAGTCTAAGACTTTTTGGACAATTTTTATATTTTTAAATTCTCCTTGGATAAAATTACAAGTACTTAACACTGAAAATTATAGCTTTTATAGTACTGGAGAGGAAAAATTTAGATGTTTAGAGAAACTCTTGATTTTCTTAAGTTTATAAAATCCCGTACAAGTCATTGATTTTCAGAAGATGCTGATAAAATACAATTAACTTTTAGAGAAAGTTTTGTTGCTTTTTTTTTTCCCTAAAAATTAGTAGTTTTTAACTCAGCATATATTTTATAGCATTAGCTGAGTCTTTCATACATATATAACATATTTACAATCTTCATACACTCCCACTGTGAATTGAAATATATTTATTCTGTATTTATAATTTTCAGATCTTTATTTTTATCGTATTTTCATTATATAGTAGTAATGGAAGCTAAAAAAATAGCTATACATATCACTGCCTATACTGTGTTTTGTCATTTTTCATTCTTACTATTTCTGTCTAAAAATAGAAAAAAATGTTTTTTGTTTAAAAAAAAAAAAAAAGAAAAACCATAAAGAAGAGATGAAATTATATTTCCTGAAGAGGTAAATACAAGATATTTAAATACAAACACTAATAAAATACAGATCTAATGCATTATACATACTGTATAAGAATCTAGATTATAAGAATATGAGTTTATAATAAGTTTATAGTAAATAATAAGAAACTAGAATTAGATTCTCCAATGAAGGCACATGATACTGATACGGAATAATATATTTTCTTGTCCCTCCTTTTTCTGGCATTCAGATTTTACTGTATAGATTATATAAGTTGTTTCTTATACACGCATCAGATTTTATATCCTCTCCAAGTATAATAGTCCCCTTTACCTAAAAATGCTTAGGATATTTGTTATCCCTCTACATGGTTCAGCATTTGAACCCTCTCTTAGTCAAGGCAACATTTTTCTTCAAGGTCATTCAGATGAAATACCTCGATACATGATGTCAAAACAAAACAAAACAAAAAGAACAAAGCACTCATTCTGCATATAATTTGAGGATTTTCATCTCACTAACGTTCCCAATATTATGGTCTTAAAAATAAATAAAATAATATAAATATAAATAAACAACAGAAATTCTTGAGCTATGCTAATTTTATTTTCATAATAATCTGCCATTATTCATTTCTCTGTGAGGTAAGCGATCCATTTTCTCAGATTTTTTTCTACAATACTGATTTATTTTCATTACTCTTTTCTGAAACATTCTTTCCTGATTGTCAGTGGTAGTTTTTACTAGACATAGGTGGTTCTTTATTCATTTCAGAATCATGTAAAATGTCACATCTGTACTGGATAATATTCTGTCAACTAAGAACTATCTTCATAATAGAAACGCATATTCAAGATCTCTTTTTCTGCAGTGCTTACAAATCACAGAATCACAGAATCACAGAATTGTAGGGGTTGGAAGAGACCTCCAGAGATCATCGAGTCCAACCCCCCTGCCAAAGCAGATTCCCTACGCTAGGTCGCACAAGTAGGTGTCCAGGTGGATCTTGAATATCTCCAGAGAAGGAGCAAGAGAAAGACTGTCTTTTTCTCAGGCTTTGCTCACAGGAGAGTTGCTTCAGCCCCCTGATCATTTTCGTGATCCTCCTCTGGGCCCACTTCAAACGTCTTTCTTGTTCTGGAAGACTCAGGCCTGCGTGCAGTACACCGGATGGGGCCTCAGGAGGGCAGAGTAGAGGGGGACAATCACCTCCCTCTCCTAGCTGACCACTCATTTTCTGATGCAGCCCAGGACTCAGTTGGTCTTCTGAGCTGCAAACACACACTGTTGGCTCGTGCTCTGCTTTTCATCCATCAGACCATAAAATCTTTCTCCACAGAACTGCTTCCAGTGAGTTCTGATCATGTCTGGCATTGCCCCAACCCAAGTGAAACACCTTGCATTTGGCCTTATTAAACCTCATTAGATTCCTGTAGTCCCACTTACTAAGCTTGTCCAGGACTTTCTGCATGACATCTCTTTCTTCTATTATATCAACTGCAGCACTCAGCTTGGCGTCACTAGCAAACTTGCTAAGAGTGCACTCAGTCCCACTGATAAATATGATAAAGAGTACCTGTCCCAAGATGGACCTCTGGGGGACATAACTTATCACAGACCTCCAACTGGAGAGTTGTTGACCACAATCTTCTGTCTGTGATCATCCAACCATTTCCTTCTCTACTGAGTAGTGCACCAATTTAGAGATATGGATGAAATGTGGTACCATGCAAAAGACTTTGCAAATGTCCAGAAAGACAATACCAGTTGCCCTTCCTTTGATAATGTCCACTGATGCTGTCACTCCATCACTGAAGGCCATCAGATTTGTGAGGCATGATCTGCCCTTGTTTAAGCCATGCTGGCTGTCTTGAATCACATCCTCATCTTGCATATGTCTTAATACAGCTTCCAGGAGGATCTGCTTCATGATCTTCCCTGCCAAAGATGTGAGGTTCACTAGCCTGTAGTTCCTCCGATCTTTTTTTCTCCCTTTCATAAATGAGAATGGTATTCTCTTTTATGAGTCACCAGGGACATTGAAAGCCACGACTTTTCAAATATAACAAAAAGTAGATATAGTCAAGGACTCATGGTTCTGTGCTTTTGGTTAGGCTTTACTCCACTATCTGAACTTAGAGGAGACTCAGATTTTTCTGAAAAAGCAATTGAAGTTCAGCCAGGAGATCTTCCTTAAGCATGTGCTAGATTGATATACAAATAATATTCATTCTGGGGTTCAAACACTTAAGTTCCCACTATAAACTCTTGACGGTTTACAGGCTGGATCAGCCCAGTTCCGTGACTAACGGGGTGGAGGGATTTTGCAGATCCGCACAGTGAACCCCAAATAATTAAAAACAGCAGCAACGATCTGAGGAGAAACAAACTAATTTACTAAATACGATATCAGAATACAAGATAACACACCATAATACAATATAATTAGAATTGAAGCTAATAAATCAAATACAATGAGAGAATATCTGAAAGCTGTAGGCCTTACAGTAGTGCTGCAGTGATGCATGCAGTTGGGATGAGCAGTGTGGAAGAGAGCTGAAGGAAAAAAAGGGATGTCAGATGATCTACCAAGGCCTTATATTTGTTCCCCCTGAGGTGAAATGATAACAGCACAGCAAAAAGTCTTCTGGGGAATGCAGTTCTTCTTCTCTTCTGGGACAGTTACCCAGAACTGGAGCGTTAACATTTTAACTCCCAGTGGACTACATGATGTTATGATGTAGAATACCAATAACCAAAAATCATAAAACCATGATGAAATAAATATTGTAATTTTAGACTCTTCTTGATACCCGAAACATTGAAAACAGATAGCAAGGTTTGGCACAACATAAGAGTAGATCATCATTTGGATTATCTTCTAGCCAGGTAAGATATTTCACATTAGCTAAAAAGATAGCAGGTGTCTGAAGTTACAGCACAGAACAATTCAGCTCACCAAATGTAGATTCTTTGGGATGTGATTAATACATCTAGAACTCATTATCTGTATTGAATGAACCTCTTTTGACCAGGATGACTTTGGACATCTGGATTTTTATATAAACATTCATATACAAGACATCTAAATTTAGTTATTTTATATTTCTGAAGTTCAGGTCTATTTTTTATTTTTATTTATTTATTTATTGAATTCTTAAGAATATACTATCCAATCAAAGAACTTTATCTAATTCAATGTTGAAAATAATCAAGGGTATTAGTAAAACAGGGCAGAGGAAGTGCTTTAAAGTAGATACAGCATCATACTGGAAAATAAATACCAGAAATCTGTGTATATAGAGAGTAAAAATAGCACGTCAGTAATATTTTGGCAGTAAAACTTTATCTTCATTATCAATGTATTTTCATCTCTATACATCAAAAAGGAAAAGCCTTTTTTATCTCAAGATTTACACCTCCTTCAGCTACTAAACCATTTTTGCAGGTTGGTGTCAAATTCTCTCAAAACTTGAATCAAGCTCATATATATCCATTGGTAGTCTTTGGGGAAATCCTATCCAGTCCAGAGATGTAGCTGTCATAATGATGGTCATATAAGCCTGATCTAGTGTTAGAGTAGATCAATTTTCCACAGTTCTTTCAGTTATTCTTCTGTCTTCTGCTCTTCTTGCTGTACACCATTTACAGTATTTTTTCATTATCATCAGTCTCTATTTTTCCCTGCAAATTCTTCCAGCACTACTGGATTTTCTTCAGAAAAGAACTCTTAACTCTAAGGATCTCAAAGCCTTTGAAAACTGGATTATTTTTTTTTCTGTTTATTTCCAAAACACAATTAGCTTTAACATCTCATCATTATTATGAATTATGTTTAATTTATCCTGGTTTAGTATATAAACAGATTATAAAGGAAACCATCACCTTCCCAGATTTGCAATATATGAAGATTGTACTCTGTACACTCAACAATAGATACTGATCAGCGGTCAAATCAAGGTGAAGATGAATATGGATATGTCCTGGTTTCAACCTAGACAGTGTTAATAGCACCAGTGTTTTGTTTTTTACTGCGAGGTGGACACGTGAACGAGGCCAGACTGAGCCACTCAGTCGGAAGAGATGTCACCAATTTTACTGGTCTTCAATCCCTGAAGAAAATGCTCCTGAACTTTCAGAACTGAATATGGTGAAAATGTCTATATATTATTTCCTCAATGACATTACAAGAAGGATCATGGTAATTAAAATGACTAGAATTTTCTAGAACTAGAACTAGAATTTTCTTTTCCTTAAATTCATTTATTACTCTTGGAAATATTCCTGTCACATACAACAGTGTTAAAAGTGGAAATTACACCAAAAATTCTACATGCTGTTCGCTTTGTTCGTGAATTTTAAAGAGAAGCTTAGTTTGTACATTTCAGAGTATCTGAAAATCCATGTTTCATCATTAAAAATAAAAAAAATAAAAAATAGGAAAAGAAGAAAGTCCTCAGTTCAATAAGAAAATTATCAACTTTGAAAAATATAAAGGAATATAACTTCAAAATTAAAAGTAAATCTGAAGCTGAAGACAATTTTCCTCTTCTGAAAATTCTTCAGCTTTTTTGGGGAGGAGAGCCAGGGGAAATTTTTCTTATCAGTTTTTTTACTATGTTCATCACAGTTTTTAATTTCATCATTTCTCTTCTTCTGGAGATCAGTATGTTAAACACCAGTTGGATAATGATTGCAGTTTCAAATTAAACTACACTAGAAACAGATCACATCCCCCTAACATACTGTTAAATGTTTCTATGTTACCATTAGATTTAACTGCTTTAACCATACAGGCTTCCTGCTCTAGAAATGTTTTCTTTTCAATATCGTTCCCCTGAAAAGTTTCATTCTTCCTTACAATGTCTGTCTAGTTTCTGTCATCAGGTCACGCAGTGGTCTAGCATTTTTACTTGGATGTAGGGAATACTCCGCATTATATATAAAATTTAGTACTTTTATGGTGTTTTAACTCAAATTCTTATAATCAGATAAGAGTACAGATTTCTTAAATACACTTTGTTTTATATTGTTGAGTTTATGTGAAGCATAAGTGCGTATACTTCAAAGAGTTTTGATACAACAACGCATAGAAAACAGGCCTTGACTATGTGATACAGAAAGAAAAAACTTTCAATGAAGAAGGTCTATAAGGAGCCCCTGAGGTATTCTTCCCCTTCTCCTGTACCCATTGAAGCTGAAGTAAAACTGCGTGTGATAATATTTGATTAACCTTACAGAAATCGACAAGGAAACAAAAAAGGAACAGGATTAAATATTGTACTTTATTGCTGTTATTTTAGAATATGCAGAGGCCCACATGGTAACATTCCTCACAAGCATTTGCATGTATATACTTTGGAATCAGTGGAAAAAACTCAGTGTTTTAGAGAAGTACAGACACAGATGTTTTCAGGAAATTAACACCATTCCCTATGCTGTTTATGCTCAGTCTGTAATTTTGTCATTCTGTGAATACTGTTTATTACATAAAGAGAAGCAGAGAACTTCATAGCAAAGACAGAAGGTACATTTAATACTGAAATAGCTGTAGCTTGGTAAGAATAACTCTTTGAAATTTGCACAGGCTCCTCCCAGTTCTCCTCAAAATAACACAAAAAAAATTCTGAAGTAATCAAGGCATTCAGAGTAATAAGAACAAAAGTTAAGCATCTTATTATTTTGTTATTGTTCTTACGGTACTGAACACTGCAGGAAGCACCATTATACCACTTTACAAATTCCTAGTATGGCTATAAGTTAAATAATTTTGTGATTCTAGTCCTAATTCTGGATGTGAATGGAAATTAAAGATTTTTTTGTATAATGCCTACTTCATTGCTGCAGAACTTGCATATTACATAGATGAGCATAATAAATCAGTCAGAAGATAGAACGACAAAGAAAGATTCTTATTAAGGAAACTATCTATTATTACAGTTAATCAGATTATGTTCTTTCTTGTTCTAGGGAATTCTTGTTTGACACTGAGACAACATCATCATTATTTATGTCAGATTTCTCACAGGTGGCATTTAAATATTTAAACATTTAAATATTTCATCATTTTCTGAGTGCTGAAGTTGAGATACAAAAATCAGATTTTATGAGCAGATAAAAACTCCTTTTTAAAAATAATGTCAATTAAATTATACCAATATACACTGTCACAAAAGGCTAAACAGTCTGAAGTTTTTTAGAGTGGACACCCAAGATATGTAGAAAAGTTTTATTTTAATCTCTGCATATCTCAGTTCTCTATTTTAAAACTGAACTTCACTGAAGTAAGACAGCCACGAATTTATGTTTAAAATATTTCTGATCTTTCTGGTCCTGATATTTTGTATTTAGAGATAGTGCTATAGTGTCTAATTGGCTGAATAAATTGGTGAATAATATATATATAAGAGAAAATTGAGAAAATATTGCTGAGCAGTTGTTCAGTAACTCTGCATTGTCTATTTTCTTTCTTTTAAATATGAGTATATGTAAAAATGTATGTAGTACCATTAAAAAAAAAAAAAAAAAAGCATGTTTGTACAAGAAGATTAAAAGAAAACTTCATAGGCAATTTCCATAATTCTGTTTTACAAATATAAGTAGCTAACTTTGCAGCATTTTGTTTTTTAAGCATTCTTTTCATTTTTGCAGAATGCATACATACGTGGATGTATGTGCAGATAACATATGTATTAAAAACAAATATGTCTTAAAATTTGTCAGTCTGACAAATGAAAGGTTAAGACTCAAGCTTTTTTTACTCAATGTAGTGTCACAGATTTTGCCATGTATAAAAAGCAATTTTTATTTTCCAAAACAGTCGCTCACGAAGTGAAAATATACTTTGGATTACACAGTGTGGGGAGCAAGGACTGAAGAGAACAAAAAGCAATTTTGTCTCTTTAACCACATGAAGATGATTCACTGCATTTAATTTGGATAAGGAACTCACTAAAGAAATCTTAAGAAAGCACAAAATCTGCTGATATATTTACTAAAATTTCCTTTGGTAAACAGAAAGACTCAAAAGCAAAGGCGGGCTTTTTCTTGTTTTCTCACTTTTTATTATGTCTGTCTATATAGTATAAGATTAATCATCAATTCAGGCAAACATGATAAATGTTCTTCTATTTTTTCCTTTTTCTATCTCCGTATATTTCAACAGCGAAAAGTGCAAAGTGCTTCACGTGGAGAGGAATGAACTCAGTCACCATCACATGTGGAGAGCCACCCTGCTGGGAAGCAGCTCTAAGGAAAAGAACCTGATACCCTTGAGGACAATATTCTGAATGCAAGCCAGCAGAGCACTCTAGCTGCAGTGAAGTCAAATGGTATCCTGGACTGCATTAAGAAAAGTATTGCCAGCAGGTTGAGGGAGGTGATCCTTCTGCTCTGCTCACTGGTGAAGCCACACATGCAGTACTGTGTCCTGTTCTGGGCTCCCCATTGTACGAGAAACATGGAAGTACTGGAGAGAGTCCAAGGCCACCACGATGATGAAGGGACTGGAGCATGTCTCCTATGAAGACAGGCCCAGAAAACTGGAACCATTTGGCCTAGAGAAGAGAAGGCTCAAAAGAATATTATCAGTGTATATGAAGACTTTGTTGTCATTAATAGCACTAACACACTATAAATGATAATTGTCTTTGTGTGATAGATGCTTGAAGAGAAACTTGAATGGAACTTTGATTATTAAAATAACTGGTATCAAATGACTGTGCTGAAATAGTGTAAGAGGGATAGAACAAGGCACTCATACAGAAACAGCAGATTTCTTCTGATCTGTCCTTGATAAAAAGTTATAAATATTTGTATAAGGAATAAAAGTAATTGGAAGAGAAATATGCATGCCTCATGCTGAACCTAACAGATTGAAGAAATTGTTCAAGAATTGTTTATTCTCATGGAATGATTGCCCTGTAAGTGCTGCCAAGGACAGTATCAGCTTGAATAACTATCTATATAATGAAATTCACCTAAGCTACAGTGACTTCCCTTGTAAAATAAAGTTGAAAACCACAGTGTATTAAAGGACACACACTTTTTTTTCCCCCGTTAAATGAAGGAATGAAATGTGGCATTAAAAGCTGAGTGGTAAGTACAGTGAATTCACATTGTTTCTTAAAAGCATGGTTTTTATTTCCAGTGATGGGAATGAAGTTTCTCAGAGTTCAAAAAATGTTGTCTGTTTATATATTTATGTTCCTATTTCACTGTGAAAAAGAAAGAAGAGACCTGTACAATAAATGCTCATTTTGGTATAGGTTTTTCTACACAGTTGCTGTTGATTTTTAGGGGAATAGTATTTCCTTGTACATGTCAATCTATTTTCTCTTTTAATGAGTATGTCTGTACCCATGTCCATAAGTAGAGTGGTTTAAAAGAAACTTGCAATAACCCATGGTGCAAAATTGCGATGTAAAATCATTTGCTATCAAAAGCGGATTTAATCCTTAGTGTCATCAAATCTTCAGACTAAAACTTCTTCTGCAAAAAAAACTGATTTATCTTGTGCTTTTGATGTTTAAAATTTAAAACATCCAGTTCTAGTCCTCTTCACAAATAAAGCTGAGTGGAAGTTGATTGTCAGTGCTCAGTGGAGTTAGAGAGCTCTCACAGTTCCTTGTAGCATTAGAATAGTTCTACTTTATTGTGTTCAACATACATCTTATATACCATTCACTTACAATTCACTTACAAACAAGAAATTCCTGTTCCTCTAACAATTCCTCTAATCAGTTAATTGGCCCTAGCTTCTCCCAAACAACAGTGGTAAAGAATGAGTGGTTTCTTAAGCGTAACAAGATTAACAATGCATACAAAAAGAACCTCCTGTTTACCCTTAGACCAAACAGACACAAACAGACAGTTTGCTCTCTCTGTCTTGCACTCCAGTCTCCCAAGGTTTCATAGTGATAGGGTCCATCAAGGAATCTGATAAGCTCTTTGGTGACTCGCTCGCAGTTAAATCTTCCCCCACAGCTGATGAGTTTGTTAACTTGTGGAATAGAACAAAATGGCTGGGATTCTGCCTTTCATATGTTGTATATACTGGAAAGTAATGTGTACTTGCACTGTCTCAAGTCTGTTATTTTTAGAAGGGAGCATGTTCTTCTCTTATGTTTATTCATTCCAATTGTTAGAATTCTACTTCTCTATTGAAGTACCATGCTCTGTTGTAATACTCTAATTATCTTGTCCTCAGTGTCTATCTTAGATGGTAAACTTAAATGTCAGTTCAGCATAAGGAAAATGAATCATATTACAAAACATTCAAATGCCATGTAAAGTGGGGAATGAACAGAGTCATGCACAGCAAGATCACCTTGCCCAGGACCTCATCCAGCCTTGTCTTCAAAGTTTCCAGGGATGGGGCATCAACCACCGTCACTGGGCAACCTGTTTCAGTGCCTCACCACCCTCACTGTAAAAGACTTTTTCCTTATATTCAACTTAAATATAACCTCTTTAAGCTTGAAGCCATTTCCTCTTGTTCTATCACCACAGATCCTGCTAAAGAATGTGTCCCCTTCTTTCCCATGGCTTCCCTTTAGATATTCAAAGGCCACAATCAGGTCATCTCAGAGCCTTCTCTTGTCCAGGCTGAACAACCCCAGCTCTCAGCCTGTCCTCATAGGAGAGGTGTTCCATCTCTTGGATCACTTTTGTGGCCCCTCTTCAGGACACATTCCAGCAGGCCTATGTCTCTCCTGTACCAAGGACTACACATTTGGACACGATACTTCAGGTGAGGCCTCATCAGTGCAGAGTAGAGGGGCAGGATCACCTCCCTCAGTCTGCTGGCCACACTGTGATTGATACAGCCCAGGATATGGTTATCTTTGTGGGCTGTGAGGGCATGTTGCTGGATCATGTCCAGCTTACCATCTACCAGTTCCTCCAAGTTCTTTTCAGCAGGTCTGTGCTCCATCCTTACATCCCCCAGCTTATACTGTTAGCAGGGATTGCCACGACCCAGGTGCAAGACCTTACACTTGGATTTTATGAACGCCATTCACTAAGGGTGGTATGCCCTCCTGGACTTCCCTTTTCTGGTTGAGCTACTTGTAGAAGCTTTTCTTTGTCTTCTTTGTTTCTTTTTTCTTGTTCAGTTTTGGGCCCCTCACTACAAGAAAGACACTGAGGTCCTGGAACGTGTCCAGAAAAGGGCAATGAAACCGGTGAGGGGTATGGAGCACAGGTCTTAGGAGGCTGAGGGAGCTGGGATTGTTCAGTCCAGAGAAGAGGAGGCTCATGGGAGACCTTATTGCACTCTACAACTTCTTGAAGGGAGGTTGTAGTGATGAGGAGGGGTTTGGCCTCTTCT
>JAOWBP010000001.1:131083104-131095313 GCA_028571105.1 Tragopan temminckii | reverse complement strand
GCTCCCATGGCTGACTCACTGCTCGCCCCAGGTGATCAATCAGAGGTTCAGGCCATGATTCAGCAGTTCCCATACAACCATCCACCCACATGAACAGATATTCCCCCTCCTGTTTGTACACTCCCTTGAAGTACTAGAAGGCCACAGTGAGGTCTCCCTGGACCCTTCTCTTCTTCAAGCTACACAATCCCAGTTCCTTCAACCATTCCTCATAGAAGAGGTGCTCTAGTGCTCTGGTCATCTTAGTGGTCTTCCTCTGGACCCGTTTCAAGAGTTCTGCATCTTTCTTGTCTTAAAATAAACTACATGATAGTGGAAAATGCATTGGAATGGAAATGAATTGTCTTATTCAATCCTTCAGCAGGATGAATTAGCTTTTGAGTAAGTGCTTTCATTTATGCTATGACAATTTTGCTAATTCTAGGGTTATTTAATAAATACTCAGGCAATTGCCACTTCAAAGTAACAGACTACAGTAACAGGCTAGTAAAGACAAAAATCATAAGCATTTTTTTTTTTTAAATTTTATGCTCCATTTAATATTTTGAACTTTAGACTGCATTTGTTAGAAATAAAAAATTCACGTTAATGAATATCAATCTGATTTGCTTAAATTCATTATCTAGTTCTAAACAAATTGCAGAGATACCCTAGATAGAAAAACAGAATTTGAATTGACAAATGCCAAATCACAACGTTGGAGCGAGTCTCAAGAATAACTATGAAAATGATCCAGAGGGCTGGAGCACTTCTCCTGTGGAGAAAGGTAAAGGAGGTGGACTTGAACATCTTGGAGAAGAGAAGGTTCTGAGGAGACCTCATTGTGGCTTTTCAGTACTTAAAGTGAGCTTATAAATAGGAGGAAGTTTGACATTTTACAAGAGCTGGAAGTGATAGGACAAGGGGGAATGGTTTTAAAATAAAAGAGGGAAGATTTAGATTGGATATTAGGAAGAAATTTTCTACTCACAGGGTAGTGAGGCACTTGAACAAGCTGCCCAGATAAGTTGTGTATATCCCATTCCCACAGGTGTTCAAGGCCAGAGACAAAGACAAAATTAGTATTCCAGCCTTTTGAGCTATCCCACTAAATCTTTTGTTTTATCCAGTTCTCTGTGTTTGTTCAGAATATTTCCAGCATAAATACACAGACATCCAAGATATTTGGAAAATCTACCTCTTATCCTCCTTTGTGTCTTTGCTCCCAGATTTTCGTAGTAACTTCTGATTCATTCAGGATCATTTCTAGGAATGTCCTGTCAGACTTAGTAGGACCTAGAAAACAGCTATATTCGTTTCTTTTTCAACAGCTCTAACAACTGGAGGGAGAAAAATGTGCATCACAGAGTCATAAAAGAACATATGAGCACTGCTCCAAAAGTAATGCCTCTTATTTATTATGTTTACCTGCAGCATCTGATGCACAGACTCAGATGTGAATGCTCCAAATTGTGTATTACAAGTTCTCACATCCCTTATATACCTTCGCAGGTTTTCTTTTTCTTGCTTTCCCATCCACCCCTACAACTTTCCCATCCACCTTTACATGTCAACAGAGCATTCTACAAAACACTCTTCAACCGTTCACACAGGCGCTTGTCCAATCAGAGCTGTGAGACGTTCTTTCTTCTCCTAGAGGTGTCCTTGGTTCTCATGCTGTTTATCTTGCTCCACAGCTTCTGCTCTGAACAGTTGTTCTTGTATTCCCACATTTACCCACAGTGTCAGAGACAGATGTTGGTAATACGACAGTAGAGGCTGAATCTTCCCACCAGTATTACACTACATCTTGTTGCTGTTTTACAGATTACAGCAGAGGGGCAGTCAGACAAAATGGTATCTGACATGGAAATGTGTATGAAGCAAAGGTATATCATTAAATTCCTTCACGTGGAAAAAAAATCCTTTGGCACTTATTGACACTTGCTGAGTGTTTGTAGAAACCAAAGGGTGGATGTTAGCTCAGTGAGGTGGGGAGTGTTGCACTTTAACAGTGGTAACAGTGGATCACCCTGCTGGTGAAAATTTTCATGAGCACTGCATATAGGCCTTTGTTCATTGCTGGCAAAAAAATGCATAGATAATGGTGATTACTATGTTAACAAATAGTGCTTTTTAGCTGAGAATTTGCTCTATCAAATAGTGTTATTTTGCCTTTTGTATCTGTTGTAGCTTTCATGAAAATAAATACATACTATCCCAAGTTAGAAGAGACTCACAAGGATCATTGACTCCAATTCCTGGCAGTATACAGGACACTAAAAATTCAAAGTATGTGTCTGAAAACACTGTCCAAAATATTCCTGAACTCCAGCAGGCTTGGTGCTCTGACTGCTGACCTGAGGAGCCTGTTCCTTTCACTGGAGGGCCTTTTCTTATTATGCAACCTGAATCTCCCACTTACAAATCCCAACTCCTTGCATTTCTGAAAAAAATGCAGAATAGCCTGCCTTATGTAGAGCACTACACAATTTTTTTTTTAGCTATTCTTTACTAAGAAAGAACAGCCCATGCTGTTTCCTTGGGTCCTATCACTGTCACCAGAGAGAAGAGATCAGCATCTGCCCCCCTCCATTCCACTCTATAGAACTCTACTTTACTCTGCTCATGGGGAAGGAGTAGGCTGCCAGGAGGCCTCTCCTATCTCCACTTCCCTAGGCTTTCCCTCTTAACCCACCACCACTGTACTCATGTGTAACTGAAAGTAAATGCTCAGGTAAATCCCAGTCTAAGCATAAGAAGAAAAATGCGGGGGCATGCACCTGGAAAATAAATGTTAAGAAATTCTTTGAGATTTTTTAGTTTTGAGTAGCTAAGTTCTAAGTTATGTAAAATGTAGACAGACACTTTCCATCCTTGATATTAAAACAAGTTCCAGGGAACATCTCCAGCCAAAGAAACTCATGGGCATTTCTTAAAAAATTCTTGTAATGGTCCCCGGCATAACCTCAGCTCCTGCCAGCTATCAATACATGGGCATGGTTTTGAAGCTGGCCTTTTCTATTTTCTTTTCCCAGGAAGTAATTTATTGGCTCATGCAGCATCTGTAGGTAAAAGATGGTAATGGTATGAAAGTGATCTGTTCCGTGCCAACTAACCTCTAAACAGAGAATTAAGACTTGTTTTAAAACTTCCAAAGCATTGTCACTAAGAAGATGCTAACTGTCCAACTGAAGAATTTTAAAATATAGAAATTTTAAAAAGTAAAACAAAAATTAAACAATGCTTTCTTCACAATTATAATTTTGTATCTTATTTTGTTATTTTCCTTTAAAAGAAGTTGTTTTGTTCTTTTCAAACAAGTAGACATATCCCAGTGTTCCAGAGCCTGAAGGATTGCAACTTCACGAAATAAAATGACTAGAAAATGCGAAGAGGTCTCAGTATCATGGGGGAAGCTGGAGAAGTGGCAGAGCACAGAGGCTGAAAAAGAATAACAGGAAAAAGACAGTCCAGATATCATGGGATGGACGGACAGGGTAATGAAGGACTAGAGTTTTCTCTTGGAAGCTTTCTGACAGGCACAGCTGTATATACTGAAGACTGATCTACCTTGCAATGATGATGATGATGATGATGATGATGATGATGATGATGATGATATCTATTTTAGTTATATTATTTTTTATCTAACGTCCTCTGTTTAAGAATGTTAATTTTTTAGTACGTATGCTAAAAACATCTGCCAACTCAAAACTCTGGTTTATTCAGTCTTTTTTATTTATAGACAGTTGTAAAGTAGGTGTTGAAAGGAATCTAGGAAGGCCATCCAATTGATCCTCCTCTAGCCAAAGTTAAAATCAACTATAACTAAACCATTTCTGATATTTTTTCTAAATTACTGTTACAAAAAAATGTTGTCAGTGTATATATCATTACTTTCCTAAAGTTGTAAATTCTAAATTTTACCTTATAAATATTTTTCATATAATTTAAGTGCATATTAAGTTTATTATGTATCACTCTGTTCATAGAAAACATAAAACATACCTTTTTCTTTTCACGTTATCCGTCTTTTTACTTACTGCTAGTTTTTGAAGATATATTTATCACATTAATATTCATTTCTCTGTTAAGTACACCTAGATTTTTCTTCAGAAGTCATTTGTTAGATTTTTATGATCATTATTGTTATTCATTCTGAAGACTTTTCAGTTATTCTACATGCAAGAAATTAGCATAATATTCTAGTCCCAAATTATAAATAATGCTTCTCTGTTTTCGTATGTGTACAGATGTATATTTGTACATGGACATTTAAAATTTAAGAGCCTTTTTTTTTTTTTTTTTTGTAAAAAAATTAATGCTGTCAATTGATCAAATTATTCCAGAAGCTGAACTTCTAACATAAGCTTTTGAACTTCTAACATAAGCTTCTAACTTATATATATAAGACTTGAAAATTTGAGAGAGTGAAAAGGGTTAAATGTACAAAATCAGGCCAGTTTCAGTTAGAGAAGTGCTACCACAAGCACATTAGCACAGTACTGAATTTTAAATAAGAAAGTTGCTGAAAATATTTTCTCTGTGCTCGTGTTAAATGAACAATCTGAAAATGTCATCACTTAGATGTATTACAGATATAATATTTCTGTACTAAAGGCTCTTTCAAACAGCTCTATAAAATAACACCAAGTCCAAACTTTTCAGTGTTTTACCAATCATTTCTAGGCATATACTGTTTTCCAAAGGAAGAAAAAAAGTCAATGCAAAAAAATCTAGAAGCAAGCTTGTGGTATCAAAATAAAGAAGAAATGATTTTCTGAAGGTAATATGTTCAATGGCATTTTAACTCCTCTAATCCTTAGGAATCTATTTACAGACTTAATAAAGCTAGACTGATGACTCATGAAGTGCAATACTGTGGTATGTTGATCAATATTATAATTTATTTAATAAAATTAAACTTCTTTTGCGATTCTTGTCTACTGCATAATGTTCCTTTAAGTTGACTTGCTATTTGTTTAATTATTGCAATGAGATAGGCATTTGAATTAAATTAAATCCAAATACTTTGACACATGGTGGGCATTTAGCAGCTGCTAGTGTGAAACACTAAATTGAACTGATTCTAAACAAGTTTTAGAAACATTTCTCAAATGAAATTGCTTTCTCTAATGCTTCTGTTGCTATGTTTTATTTCCTAACCCAAATGAATCTTTTGAGGGAAAAACATCCAAGGTAGCTAGTATTCAATATTTTGTACCTGTGACACATAGTTAGTTGCCATAGTTATTCTTCTGTAGGATTACTTTTTATAATTAGGTTAGTCATATTTCAAAATAAATGCACTAAGTTGTGCTACAGTAGCTAACTTCAAGCTGAATTAATTTCTGAATTCACATCAGATTTCTTTTAAGTGACAGGGATATTTATGCCTTTTATAGAGCTAAAGAAATGAAAAAAAAATCTGTTTATTCAATGAGTTAATCACAGACAGACCTGTTTACTCACATTTGTTGTTTACATTTGCTATTTATAACATCTCTCTAGCACGTGTAGCTTTTTATCTATTAAAAAATCTCACAGTATTATTATAAGTCTGAAAGGTGTTTTGTTGTTGTTTTCACAACTCCCTATAGCAAGGCCCAAAAGAAAATGTGACAAATGAGTCTTAATAAAATGATATTATGACTATATTATTGCAAAGAACAGAAAGAAATCAAGACTCAGGTGAGCAGTGATAACTCAGAACCTAAAAATCAAAGAGAAAAGCAATATATATGTATTTTCTAAGAACATTTTTGAGGGGCAAGATATTACTTTTGATTTCTTAGAATTAACTTAAATATCTGACTACACGGTGGAAGAACTTTTCACAGCAGACATTTTTTTCTTTGTCAGTATGTAGATCTTTAAATTCTTAGGCTGTACCCACTCTATGGATGAGCAAGATCAAGAGGAAAGATGTAGTTTATCTCAATTTCTAAGATTATATATGTCATGAAAGAATTAAAAAGTGAAAGAGAGAATAAACTAAATAAAATTATTCATTTCTAATAATGTCTCAGTACAGTTTTTAATAATGCAAAGTAGCAATTTTCTTGTAGAGACTATTTATGTGATAAAAAACTGAAGTATCATGCTATTTATCAAATTTAGAGTTACCTTTTTAATTATTTTTTTTAATATAGCCACTTTAACTATTTACTAACTAGTTAGTATTATAATTAAAGTCTGTAAAGTAAATTGTGCTGTCTTTCCTGATTTTCAGTATTCACAGGAGAAGTATTACCGACAGCTAATTTTTCTTTTATAGATGCAGAAGCTTATTCCACTGACATTAGTACTTTGATTTTAATCAAATATTATATATCTTGTGTTGGGGAGATATCAAAAAGGCCTTCATAGTATGTGCATATACTTCATTTTCTAGGTGTGTGCTGTGATTTAATCTGGTGGTCAGTTAAACACCACACACCCTTTCACTCTCTCCCCCCATTTCCCATGGGATGAGGTAGAGAGTCAGAAAGAAAAAAAGAAAGAAGTGGGATGAGATAAAAAATATTTAGTAAGACAAAAAAGGAAGCGAGAAATAACAGTAACAATGATAATTTGCAATGATACATTTGCATATGTATTTACATTTACAATACAAGCAATGCACAATGCAATTGCTCATCATCTGCTGACTGATGCTCAGCAAGTTCCCAAGATCCCCTGAGTTTCATAGTTTTTTTCACCTGATGTCATATGGTATGACTGTGAAGAGGAAAGGGACCTGGGGGTGTTGGTTGATGCTCGGCTGAACATGAGCCGACAGTGTGCCCAGGTGGCCAAGAGGGCCAGTGCCATCCTGGCCTGCATTAGAAATAGTGTGGCCAGCAGGAGCAGGGAGGTAATCATCCCTTTGCACTCAGCGCTGGTGAGGCTGCATCTTGAGTACTGTGTCCAATTTTGGGCCCCTCATTACAAAAAAGACATTGAGGCCCTGGAACGTGTCCAGAGAAGGGTAATGAAACTGGTGAGGGGTCTGAAGCACAAATCTTATGAGGAGTGGCTGAGGGAGCTGGGATTGTTTAGTCTGGAGAAGAGGAGGCTCAGGGGACACCTTACTGCACTCTACAACTTCCTGAAGGGAGGTTGTGATGAGGAGGGGTTTGGCCTCTTCTCCCAGGCAACAAACAGGACCTGAGGAAATGGCTGCAAGTTGTACCAGAGGGAGTTTAGGTTAGAACTTTTTCTCTCAGAGAGTGGTCAGGCACTGTAATGGCCTGCCCAGGGAGGTGGTGGAGTCGCCGTCCCTGGCAGTGTTCAAGAGGTGTCTGAATGAAGAGCTACAGGATACTGTTTAGAGGCTTGTGGTAGCAATGGTAGTGAGAGGACGGTTGGACTAGGTGGTCTTGCAGGTCGTTTCCAACCTTGTGATTCTATGATTTTATGATTCTGTGGTATGGTATATTCCTTAGGTCAGCTATCCTGATTTCGTCCCCTCCCTACTCTGTGTGTCCCCCTCAGCCCCCTTGCTTGCAGGACAGTAAAAGAAGCTGAAAAACTGAAATGTCTTTGGCTTTGTACAACACTTCTCAGCAACAGCTAAAACATCAGTGTATTGTCAGCATTATTTTTCTCCTAAAGTCAAAGCATCGTATTATATCAGACACTATGAAGAAAATCAACTCTGTTCCAGCTTAAAACAGGACAGTGAGCACTGCTTTATCTGTATGCTCTCTATCTAAATAAAATTTTATTTAGATACTGATTTTTAATATTTTTTAAACAAAGGACATATGCAATTTTATATGGCTCCCGTATGCCTTGTCAGCATGGTTTTGACTGAAGCAAACCTACAGGGATTTCAAAATATCTCAGAGCTACATAGCAGTCAGAACTGGAGTACAATTCTGATATCCTGACATCCATTTCTATTTCTGAACCATAATCACAAAACCAGTTGAACTGTTCATGCATTTTCACCCTACTTAACATTTGTTTATTATGCAAATTTATCTCAGACAACTTACAAAGAATTGCCATCGATTTGCCAACTCAATTACTCTGTCACTTCCAAAAAACACTGGAAATTCTAAACTGTTCTCTTCAAGATCTTCCAGGACATCAAAGATGACTTTTAAATGTATATTTGCAAGAAATTTGGATGCCTGAATCAGTTGTTCATTTTATCTCCCTGTGAGATGGCAATGAATTGTTTCCCCCTCAATTTAAAGATATACTACTGAAAGTCTGTCAAGACAAATTTAAAGAAAACCCAGCAGTACTTTCAAAAATTTTATTGCTATAATTAAAAATGCATGAAGCTTTCACACTGTTAAGTATATTCATGTAAAAATGAACAGGAAGCAATTCATTTCTACAACACCTGTTATAGACAGACAATTCAAAATATTTGATTATTCTTTTATTTCTTTTATTCTCATCAACAAAATCATGCAAGAAATGATTTTGAAAAGAAAAAAAAAAAACAGTTATTAAACCATGTTAAAATTTATGGTATGCTAAACTGAACACAAAGCAAATAACTTTTAATTTCAACATCAATTCATTAATGTTTCATATGGTCTACCAAAAGCCTGATTATACTAAAATACAGAATTTTTTTCCACCTTTTTTCTCCTTATCTGACCATAATAAAAAACATTTTAGTATTCTTTCAGTCAAGAAAATGAAGGTATTAGAGTAAAGAGATACATAGAAAACATTGCTGACAGAATGATTAAGAAATGTCCTAACCTAACAGGCAGGAAAGACAGAACGCAGGACCCATCAGTACTGCCTCCCACCCTTCATCTAACCCTCAATTCTGGCTCTTTTGATTAAGGTGTCCTTGTCACAGAGGTCAGTTAATTCTATCACGTACAAATATTCTAGGTAAAGTATGTTGCACACGTGCAGACTGCAGGCTCATTTGTCACATTATTGCTTGCTGTCACTTTTGAAGGTAGGTGTCCATTTGAAGAATGTGTAGTGGCTGGAGGGTCAGGGGGATTTTCATAAAGCTGGGAAATAACCTCTTTAGGCACAAGGTGTAGGATTCTGCTCCTGCTACATACATGGAAAGCATGCAGAAAACTCCTGGAAATTGATGTTGTAGTGTACCTAGGTCTCCCCACTTCTCCTCCCACGCTCAAATAATAAAAGCTCAGTAATACATAAAAATTTGGTTTAGCATTATGTTGGCTAGCTTTTCTTTCTAGATAGAGTAACCAGAATCTTCTGACAAGCGCTGTTTCATTTCTGGATCACTCAGATAACGGTAATCCAGAAGTACAGATTTATGGAAGTATTTATGTTTCTTACGGTTAACCAAAGAATTATACCCTTTGGGACTGTAAAGAAATGATGCAATGTAAAAAACTAAGCTATTTCAGTTGGAATGGACCTTCAGAGGTCAAGTCTAACTTCCCAACAGGGCTAAATAAAAATTGAAGCATAATCTTGTGGGCATTATCCAAATGCTTCTTAAACAATGACAGGCACTGGGTATCAGCCACTTTGCTAGGAAGACTTCTGATAAAGAAATTTTTCTAATGTCCAGTTTGCACATCCTCTGGATGCAGATTTTTGCCATTGCTATCATTGTTTACCAGGAAGTGGAATCCAACACTTTCTTGTCCATTTTCCTTCCTCATCAAGTTGTAGAGAGAAATGAGGTCGCCACTTGGCCTCTTTTTCTGCAGACTAGAAAAAACAGGTTTTCTCAGCTTTTTCACCAGTTTGCAGCCCTCATCTGGATGCTTTCATCCTCACATCGTGGATCCTAGAAATACACACAATATTCAATATGAGCCTGCATCAATACTGAATATAGCAGGATAATCACTTGTTTTCATGAGCTGGCTATGCTCTATCGTGTTTAATACACCCCAAAAAGCTGTCCTCTTGGCTGGTAGGGCACAGAACCTGCTGTCAACCAGCAACCCCAGGTCTCTTTCCACAGAGCTCCTCTCCAGCCACTTGTCTCCCAGGCTGTACCTGTGTCTGGCATGAATACTGATTTGTCTTTATGCTCCTTCATGATTATACCAAAGACAGATGAGTTTATACAAAAAGATGGAAAGTAATTAGAACATATAAACTTAAAAGATAGATATTTAGATATTTTGCATGTAGTCCGGAGAGCTTTTATGTGTGCATATATACATATGTATATATGTAGAAGGCCAATTATCCTTACATAAGGAAATGAAGTTTCTTATGTTTCCAAGCTGGTACATCTTGCTGGGCTTCTATGATCATAACACAAAGATATTCTTCCATGACTTCTGTGGTTTTGTTGTAATGCACAAACTCTTATCAGAGTTGCTGCAGCTGAAGAATACATAGGCAAAGATATACTCTATACAGCGTATTCAGTCACTGATAAAGGTGTTAAATAAAGAGCACCGGTCCTAAGAGCACCAGTCCTAAGACAGACTGCTGGAGGATACCACACATGATCAGCCTTCAGTTGTACTTCATCCCTGAAAACAGGTCACAAATTTGCATACTGCCAAAAAATGATGACTAAAGTGAGATTGTGAAGAATATTTTTCTCTGGTAAGAGAAGTTTTAAGGAAGTCTAGGAGAGAGACATGATTAGATTTTTGAGTTGTATATCTGATTGCAATTCTGTGAATTCCGTTTGAAAATATGCAAGTAACATATTTATTTAAAAGTGTTTCTTTTTGTTTGTTGGTTTGTTTGTTTGTTTTACTATTTTTAAATATCTAAGGTTTGAAAGTCAAGTCTACAGAGGAGGGCTCTCTTTAGTCGCTTGCAGCACTACAATAAGGAGCAATGGGCAGAAACTGGAACACAGGATGTTCCGTACAAACATAAGGAAGAACTTCTTTCCAGTGAGAGTGACAGAGCACTGTTCTGGTGGGTAAAAAGCTGGACATGAGTAAGCTTGCATCCTAGCCAACAATATCCTGGGCTACATCAAAAGAGGGGTGGCCAGCAGGGCTGCTCTCTTGAGGCCCCATCTGAAATACTTTGTTCAGGCCTCTGGCCTCAGCAGATTAAAAGCTGCTAAAGTGGGATCAGAGGAGGGCCATGAGGGTTATCAGAGGGCTGACACACCTCTCCTATGAAGAAAGTTTGAGGGAGTTGGGTCTGTTTAGCTTGGAGAGGAGATGGCTTGGGGCAGGACTTCATTGCAGCCTTTGAGTACTTGAAAGAAGATAACAAGCAGGAGGGGGATAGACTTTTTACATGGTCTAATAGTGATAGGGCAAGTAAAAATGGCTTTAAACTAAAAGAGAGGAGATTTAGGTTAGATGTTAGGAGGAAATTCTTCACTCAGAGTGTGGAGAGGCACGGGAACAGGTTGCCCTGAGAAGCTGTGAATGCTTGGAACGACTGAAGGAACTGGGGCTGTTTAGTGTGGGGAAAAGGAGGCTGAGGGGAGACCTTATTGCTCTCTTCCAATATCTGAAAGGTGCTTACAGCAAGAGCGGGGTTGGTCTCTTCTCACTGGTGAGAGGTGACAGGACAAGGAGAAATGGCCTCAAGATGTGCCAGGGTTGGATATCAGAAAAAACTTCTTTACAGGAAGGATTGTTAAGCACTGGAATAGGCTTCTGGAATAGGCACTGGAATAGGGAGGTGGTTGAGTCAGCATCCCTGGATGTGTTTAAAAACTATCTGGATGTGGTGCTCAGGGACATGATTTAGTGGAGGGTTGTTAGAGTTAGGGTAGTATGGTTATGTTGTGGTTGGACTCGATGATCTTTAAGGTCTTTTCCAACCTGAGTAATTCTATGACTCTATGATTCCATGATTCTATGATTCTTTATCCCTCACAGGTGTTCAATGCCAGGTTGGATGGAGCCCAGGGCAGTCTGATCTAGTGGTGGCAACCCTGTCCATGGCAAGAGATTGGAACTAGATGATCTTTAAAGTCTTTTTCTACCCAAGCCACTCTATGATTCTATGATTTTATAAAGAGTAAAAAAAAATCTCTAACACCTTGAAAACTCACTGAGAATAGCAACCACTGCTATCAAACTAAATTACAGAATCACAGAATCACAGAAACGTAGGGGTTGAAAGGGACATCCAGAGATCATCGAGTCCAACCCCCATGCCAAAGCAGGTTCCCTACACCAGGTCGGACAAGTAGGCATCCAGGCGGGTCGTGAATATCTCCAGAGAAGGAGACTCCACAACCTCCCTGGGCAGCCTGTTCAGGTGCTCCGTCACCCTCACCGTAAAGAAGTTCTTGCGCACATTTGTGCGGAACTTCCTATGCTGCAGTTTTCGGCCGT
>JAOWBP010000001.1:131044369-131060865 GCA_028571105.1 Tragopan temminckii | reverse complement strand
GGCCACCCCTTTTTTAATGCAGCCCAGAACACAGTTGGCCTTCCAGGCTGCAAGCGCACACTGCTGGCTCATGTCCAACTTCCAGTCTCCCAGGACACCCAAGTCCTTCTCCACAGGGCTGCTCTCCAGGAGATCTTCTCCCAGTTTGTATAAATATCTGGGATTGCCCCGACCCACGTGTAGCACCCTGTACTTGGCCCTAATGAACCTCATTGGGTTCTCATGGGCCCACTTCTCCAGCCTGCCCAGGTCCCTCTGGATAGCTTCCCTTCCTTCCAATGTATCGCCTGCACTGCTCAGCTTGATGTCATCCACAAACTCGCTGAGGGTGCACTCGATGCCATCGTCTATGTCATTGATGAAGATGTTGAAGAGCACTGATCAGTCTATTCCTAATCCGTCAAATAAGTTGGAG
Source organism: Tragopan temminckii (assembly GCA_028571105.1). NCBI lineage: Eukaryota > Metazoa > Chordata > Aves > Galliformes > Phasianidae > Tragopan > Tragopan temminckii. The sequence continues at coordinate 131,060,450 of JAOWBP010000001.1, read as the reverse complement.
GGGAAACCTTGTAGCAGCCTTTTGGTATTTGAAGGGGGTGCTATAAGAAGGAAGGAGACAGATTTTTTAGCAGGATCTGTTGTGATAGGACAAACAAAAAGGGTTCAAAACTAAAAGAGGGAAGATTTAAATTGGATATAAGGAAGAAGATTTTTTGCTCTGAGGGGTGGCAAGATACTGGAATAGGTTGCCCAGAGAGGTGGTGGATGCTCCTCCTTGGAACCATTCAGGGTCAGGTTGGACAAAGGTCTGGGCAACCTGATCTAAATGATCTAAATAACAATATATTTGTGTTTTTTGTTTTTTGTTTTTTTTTTTTTACAAGGGAGTTGGAATAAATGATTTTTAAGAGTCTCTTCCAAGTAAAATTATTCTATGTTTCTATGATTCTGTGTATAAGTGGTTATTAGAAACAAGCTTCAAAACCCTAAACCATCTATTTATGTAGCCATGTTATAGAAACTGTGGTTGCATGGGTATTTAATTCTTCATTTACAGTGAATTATAGACAACAGTGTTGTTATTTATACAGGTTAACTTCAAACTAACAAACAAGTCACTGCTTCTAAGTCAGAAATATTAAAAGCAAAAGGGAGAAATAAATGATAATCTGTCTTGAAAACAACACACTCCCCTTGGAGTTTTCAGAACAGAAGTGTTAAGCCTTGGCAGATTTCATGAGGCTTGATGAACTTGTGAAGACAGATACATTTTTTTATGAGAACTGAATGCAGTAATTTATCAGTACATAAGTCTGAGTTGACGTATATCCTTGGGCTGTAGCATGAGGAAATGACCAAAAAAAAAAAAAAAAAAGGTTATGCACATCCACATTACAAAACAAGTAGTTTGTGTCAAAGTAAGACACAAAGGCCAGAATTTTTTAAAGATTGCTCATTCATTAATTCAGTCTGTTTCAAGATCTTTCATCCTACTGTGATCCGAAGGCTATCTAAGATCAGAGAGGTGTCTCACGAGGGCAGAAAGAAATCCTATGATGCTGAAAAGGCTTTGAGGTAGATCCTATTAATGAAAGCACGACAGTTGACATCACAAGATGCGAAAAAGGCGTAGGAGACCATGTTTAGAACTTTACACATGTGAAACATTGTTTAGACCTTACTGATTAAGGGTGGAAGAACTTACATTACACTTTCAAACCATTTGTTTTATGCTGCACATGCAGTGAATGTTGCAGATGCATGACTGTAATTTTAATTTTCCTATTTGAATTTGAAAAAAGCTGAGCATTGTTTATGGACAACTTGTGAGCAGTTTTGCTCACTTTCTTTATCTGCTTACAATCAAACATGTATTGCACAGATGTTTCTGGTTTTTTAGTATCTCTCATGAAAAATAATCCCTAGGTAATGATTACATCAGTGTCCTTGATAGAGTTAGAACTTCAGACTCACACCTGAGATTTGCTATGGCATTTACCTCGAGTACTGTGTTGAGTTTTGGGCACCTCAGTACAGAAAGGACATTGAGATGCTGGAGTACGTCCAAAGGAGGGCAACAAGGCTTGTGAAGGGCTTGGAGAATATGCCCTACAAGAAGCGACTGAAGGAACTGGGGCTGTTCAGTCTGGGGAAAAGGAGGCTGAGGGGAGACCTTATTGCTCTCTTCCAGTATCTGAAACGTGCTTACAGTGAGAGCGGGGTTGGTCTCTTCTCACTGGTGACAGGTGACAGGATGAGGGAAAATGGTCTCAAGTTGTGCCAGGGTAAATTTAGGTTGGTTTTAAGAAAAAAACTTCTTTACAGAAAGGGTTGTTAAGCACTGGAATAGGCTCCCCAGGGAGGTGGTTGAATCACCATCCCTGAATGTGTTTAAAAACTGTTTGGATGTGGTGCTCAGGGACATGATTTACTGGAGAGTTGTTAGGGTAGTATGGTTAGGTTGTGGTTGGACTCGATGATCTTTAAGATCTTTTCCAACCTGAGCAATTCTATGATTCTACGATAAGCAGAAGCCACTTATTTTCAGATAGAGACAACAGAGAATAAAATAAGTTTGAATTTTAATTTGTTCAAGTGAGACATGATCTCTTAGAGCGCAAAAAGATGAAAATGACTTTATTTTTACTTACTTTTCCTCCCATTCCTCCCCTTCACTCCCCAAATTACATTTTAGATTAAGGGTTTTATACAATTGCTTTGTTTCTTGATGACTACAGTGTAAAGGGGTTTGTATCTGCTCAGTCTTCAATAGCTCCTTTGTACTTCAGTAGTTTCAGTCATAATGATTTGGTATGGGACAGGAATATGTAAGTCATTGATTTGGAGTTTGTATTACAAAAAAAAAGAAAAAAAAAGAAAAGAAATAAAAATGGCATTAACAACTTAAGAGCTGTGACAATCAGATAACTTTCTTTAAAAAGGTTGAAAATTTCTCTAGAATGTTAAAAATTAATATTCAACTCTTCATTATTTTTATGAAAGTCATTCAAGAATCTTTTTAATATTTTCATCAAAGAAATATCACTTAGTCCACCAGAAGCATTTAATCTTCAAGCTTCAGCATCCAAAGAAGAATTCTGTACTTTATTTCTAAAGCACTGTTTCCTTGAAAAAGTGGATTGCCTTGGGGAAAATGGTAATTACCCTTTTAACTTCAGACTGCTAGGTGGTCTCCCATTGCAAATCAAGAGGATGACTGAAATGAATTAGTTATTGATGATGGTCCAATGGACCTGATATGGAAGTCTCAACTTGTCACTTTATGAGCCACATGTAGTCAGTGGAGAATGATGAGATTTAGAACACAACTCATTCTGGCCTAAAGTGGATCCCCAGTCAGGTGAATTACCATGAATGTCCTACGTATTCTTAAGGAAATTTAACATGAGTAGCTCAGATTATGACACCTAAAATGAGGTGAGGCTGCTTCAATTTTTTTCCCTTCTGTCTAGACCTTTAGGAAGAAAATAGGGAGGAAGAGTCAAGGTATTTCGTGAAGGCAAGGGTTTCATTCCACAAGGGGGAGCTTAAAGCACCAATCTGGCTGTGGAATAAATACCTTACAGATACAGAAGCTGGAGGGAAACTCAGAAGGTAACAAGATCTAATAGAAGGAATTGGAAGACACACAAATTTAGCTGGAAGCAAGTTTTTAAAAAGGTGATGATAAATCGCTGTAACAACTTGCAACCACTTGGGAATTACCAAGAAGAAATCACTGTGAGGATTATTGGAATCCTTTGTGTTTGTGAAATGTGTTAATGTCATGGTTTTATGATTTTTTGTTACCGGTATTCCACATCATAACATCATGTAGTGCACTGGGAGTTAAAGTGTTAATGCTCAAGTTCTGGGTACCTGTCCGGAAGTGAAGAACTACATTTCCCAGGGGGCTCTGCGGTCAGAGAGGAGATATAACTCCTGGCAAGGTCACCTGATGCTTTTCTTCGTCCGTTCTTCTTCGTCGGCTCTTTTTTCACCTCCCTGCTGCTCAGCTGAACTGCACATCTCACCTCAGTGTTATGGTGAGGCCTATCTACCTTTCAGACATTCTCTCTCTCATTATATTTGATTATTAGCTTCAATTCTAACTATATTGTATTATGGTGTGTTATCTTCAATTCCGATACCATATTTAGTAAATTAGTTTGTTCCTCCTCAGATCATTGCCGCTGTTTTTAATTATTTTGGGGTCCCCTGTTTCCCTTTTTCCGGAGGCATGGATTTTGCAAAATCCCTCCCCCCCTCTAGTCATGGAACTGAACCAAACCAGCCTGTAAACTGTTGACAGTTAATAAAAAATTAAAGTATTCCTATTTAATCAGAAACAGGGTATCAAAGCCAGTAGTCACAGTAGGGTTTTCTTGCCTTATAGTCTAATGGAAACATTACTACAGCCAAGTACTGTTATATTTTGAACTGACAGAGAAAGAACAGAAAGAGCAGAGAAAAGCACAGATGAGAGCTGCAGTATCACAATAATGGAGCCTGTCAAGACTGAAATAATGAGGGGGAGCCCTGCTGTGTGAGCCCCTAATTGGGACAAAAAGGTATACTATATGTATTTAGGTATATTATATTGATGAGGAGGTCAGTATTTAGTCCTAAGTAGTCTTTCATAATCAGCTCCTGTACTAAATGTGCATTACTATAGTATTGCTTTTCCTTCTCAGGTTCAGCTCTTGTTTCTCCAAATTAGATTGATATTCCCCAAAGTCAAAAAGATATATACAAAACTGCAGATTAATTAATTAATTAATTGGAGGGGACATTTTATCAGTCAAAACAACAGCTGATTCAACAACATGCTTGCACTAAATTCTGCTATGCTTTCTGTTTGAACTACAGTGACCATACATATATCACTTGGCAGGCAATTTCTACTTCTCAGTCAGGAATCTCTAATTCCTCCATGAGGGGAGATCCAAAGTGTACTGACTGCTAGGTAGTATCTGATCGGGGGAGTCACCTCTTTATTGTAATTTATTACTTATTTTCAATTTTTATTACATGTTGATGAAAGTGTTTAAAAGGAGGTGCAAGTTATGCTGCAGTTTTTAACAAATCGATTCCTTCAAGTCATGCACACGTCTAGTCATCTTCTGTCAGATATTGTCAGCCAAGACACTCATTCCCACTTTCAGGAATTTTAACTGTTTCCACATATAGTAACAAAACACAAGACAAGAAGTCCCATATCCATTCTTGTGGTTACTAGAGTATTAATGAGAGCAGAAAAGAAATACTTTCTCCAAATGACCACACTGATGCAATATGGCTTATGGTGATTTCTCCTCGACCAATAATTTGACATACCAAAACAAATTGCGTATATGCCACAAATTTCTGTTAAAAAGGTGTTTCATTAATTTAAAATAGTTGACTGCGGGTACATTCAGATGATATATGTATATATGCTTCGCTTGCTTGATTGAAAAACATATTTCACAGTCATGAATAATCTGTGCAATAATATTCATGGTCAAGTTCACCCCTCAGTCCCAAGCCTATCTGTATGTTGCATCTCTTCCTTAACGGACTGAGACTTCATGGGCCCTAAGCTAGAAAAAAACCACCCTTGTGTTGCTCCTCAGTACATGAGCATCTTCATGATGTACTTTTACAAATTGGTTCTTTTCCCAGGCAGCAATATCTTGCCACAGTGTGGCAGCCCTGATGATCTTGCATCTGCACTGCCAGTTGTTCTGCTTCCATTGTTGTAACCACCTCCACCAGGCATTTTCCACTATCCATGAATCAGAATAGAACACAAGCCACTTCTCTAATTCAGCAATACATAAAGCCAGCTGGATAGCTTTCATTTCTGCAAATTGGCCTGATTCCCTTTCTCCTTCAGCAGTTTCTGCAGCTTGTCACATAGGACTCCTTACAGTAACTTTCCACTTCTGATGCTTTCCCACAATATGAGAGGACCCATCAGCGAACAAAGCATGTTCGTATTTCTTCTCATTCTCTGGTAGTTTATTATATAGTGGGGACTCTTCTAGCAAGTCACCTCCCTTCTGAGCCATTGACAACTATTATGGATTGATGAAGAACAAAATCTTTAGACATAATAAAGCAACAGTGATAATATTTGTGTTTTAAAAAGATGAAATATACATGAGGGATTTACTTATGGGAGTTATAGGCATTTTTGGTACCTGAAAAGATACGAGGTCATGTTATTAAGCAATCAATTTGTAAACACCAAATAATAAGATTTTAAGAAGCAGACAAGAGATTTATCAAGATAAATAATGTCAACAAAACAAAATTTCCTCTTTACTCTAGATAACTGATCAAAGAAGCAGAAAAGGGATTGAAGAACACATGATTTTTTGTTTAATTTTAAATTAGTAAGGTTCATATCCACATGAAATCTCATTATAAATGGTGTGGAAAATGCATAGAAATAATGCACAGTAAATAAATATAACAGTGGAACTGACAAGGATGAAAATGTTTACTCAAAGAGTATGTATCACTTTCAGATTGGTAACCATGATGAGTTCATCTGTTGCGATGATAATATATAAAAAAATACCATAAATACCATAGAAAAAAGTTGTGTTTGAAATTATGTTTGGAATATATACTGATAACTCAAAGAGACATCTTACAAACGAATTTGACTTTTACATTTTCTAAAAAAAAAAAAAAAAAAAATATTTAAAATATATTTTAAAGGTATAAGGATAACCTAGCAATAGAAAGACATACTATGAAAGTTGCAACCAGGAACATATTTTCTAGATTGCTTCAGTATATTTAAACCTGTATAAGAATAGAGAGTGGGCTAGATTACTCCTTTGGTTTCCTCCTGTGTTGTGCAGGGCAGTGTAATAACAGAGTGAAACAACTGTGCCTTTTGTTTAAGAGTTTCCAAGACTAATTAAAAATAAAATAAAATTGCTGTGTCTAGTAACCTTTATTTGTTGAATGTCTTTTGTGAGGGCTTATCTTGAGGAAGATGGCCATCTGAGGAGGTACTGCACATGACTCTTACCCAAGCGCCCAAGAATGCCATGCTGGCAGAAGAAGAAGGATAAAAAGGGGACCTACAGCCATGAGATTAGGTTTCTGACAACAGATTCTGCATGAAGAAGAGGGTTTCTGACAACAGATTCTTCACAAGGAAGGTTTTCTGACAACAGAAGCCTCACGATGTGGTCTGCTTGCTGAAGAAGAGGTGTCTGATATCAGAAACCTCACGAGCTGATGCCTGCATGCTGACGGACTCTCTCCTGGGCCCACTACCTGAGACCTGCTGCTTCCTCCAGGACTTACCCTGCCGCTGCTTCCTGATACCTGCTTACTGCCCAAGGCCGGCCACAAAAGTAACGCCATGCCAGTCAGAGAACAACAGTATTATCATGCGGCATCAAACTTCTTGTACAGCAAAATTCAATTGGGCTAATATGGTGACTTCAGAATGAAAACTTTGGCACAGTTAAACCTCTAGATTATTACACAGAAGAAGGAAAAGTGTAAAAGAATGCTACACACTGCATTTTTTTTCTTTCTGCAGCACATATTGAAAAGTCCTTCTGCTTAGATAACTGTACAAGCCTAAGTTTGTGTTTTGTGCAACCACATGATTATCACCAGATACAACAGCATATTCCTGATTCCCTAATTAATTGTTCATCTGTCATTAGAGCTAGGTGAGAAGAGCAGAAGGGGTTATTTGTGCTCTGTTACAGATACTATGAAATTCAAGATTGTTTTCTTGAATTTAAGGAATTATTTTCATTTGACATGAACAAGAGACTACATCTGTTTGCTCAACATTCTCTCTGTTAGAGAAAGAATTTTACTTAAGGAAGCTAATAGTTCATTTTCAGATTTTGTTCTGTTCTCTTTTCATGTTCACAAACATGCTAGAGAAGACAGCATCAGAAGCTAGCCATGGGTAAAATTTTTTTTGCGCCAGATACACAAATACAAGCAATGATGTTCAACCCCCACGGACATAACCTCAGCTCTAGTTCATCTAGATATGTCATTATGATGTACATGAACTGTCTTAAGCTAAAGCTAGATGTTTTTTTAATGTGAGCTCTACAGAAGTTGCTCTATTACTAACTTAATTCAAAAAAAATGACAGCACTTCTTAAGATATTTAAGAGAAAAATTGCATATTCCTCAAGTAATCAACTTGCCATTTAGTTTTATTCCCAACATATATTATATACACTTTATCATACTTTCTTTTATCATAAAAATAATCAGAAGTAATATTTATAGCTTAAGCTCTCATGAAAAAAAAAAAAAAAAAAAAAAGCTTTACTATGTTTTGGTTGGTTTGTTTTTGTTTCACTCTTTATAACACAATCTATTGCAAACAGAAAAAAATGTCTATGTTGTTCTATGTTGCAACTTCATGGATTTGTAGGAATTGCAAAGTCAAGTTTTATGCAGTCCTGTGTTCAAGTGCCTTATTCAGCCTTTCCATAGGCGTACTGAGACTTCCCATTTGAATCAACCAGCTTAAAACTGGTTTCTCATGATTCTGTGTAAATCTGATAAATAACAATTAAGAGATGGTGATATGTTAAAAAATGAGCCATGAATTTAACAAAGTGAAACGTAATGCTTTCCTTAAGATTTTGTAGAACCAGGAATGCATAATCCGATTGTCCTTCACAGGATAATTTTTATCATAGTTGCTTAAAGAATAATAATTTATTAAATTATTAAGAGTTTATTGTAATTTATACTTGTCCTGAGAATACAGTTGATATGAAAACTTTAGCTTACCAGGGAGAGCAACAGAGTATACACAGGCATTTATTACCAGTTAGTGATTTGATGTGAGGAGGTTGTATTATGATGGGTTCTTACAAAGAAATATTGGAAGAATCCTACTTAGCACAGGCTTTTGCTAGAATTGGTATCAAAAATTCAGGTACTGACTGAAGCTGACAAATTCAACGCATTCTATTTTATAACTGAAATTTAATCTTGACACCAGTTTTCTAATATTGTGCCTTAAATTTTGAACACTAGAATTCAAAACAAAATGAAAGTTCAGCTTTATTCTTGCTAGCTCAAGTAAATAGCACAGAGGATGTGATCACAAGGACCTCAAAGACTGACTATAAACATCCACGTTGAGTTAGTAATGAAATTGTGCAGACAGATCAAATCCTAGTTGTAAAAACTTGTGTACCAGTAAGCATCGCAGGATATTTAACCATCTCTAAAATTATTTTTAAAAGAAATAAATGAAACAGATGGAAGTGATGGTAGTAAAAAAAAAGGTGGTAAAGCAATGTGGATATTGAAAGAATAATTAAAATTCATGGGAAAAGACAAGAGAGAAATTGATCATAGGAAAAAAAAGCAGAAAAAAAAGGAGCATACAGCATGGGGAGAAGGATTAGATGATTTAATCACATTGGTATAAAGTGAGTGAACTCATTTCCATGTACTGGATCTTCGGTTACCCTATAGATGAGTGTATGCCACTACAAAAGCCAGGATAACATAGATTTATGAACAAACTAGAGAGAACTCAAAAGTGGCTCAGAGTAAGGCTGACAGGAATGATGAAGTATTTAAGTCAAAAGGACAGATTGACATGTTGAGAGATACCATGTAAATAGTAGTAAAATTGAAAATATTTAGTACAGTCAGTGTACTGTAAGCAAATTCCAGGGAAGGTATCAGAAAATGCTGCAGCTTTTCTATGTGGTTGTGACTGCTAAAATGTTAATGACTTGTTTAGAAAACAGAAAGTGCATTGGAAATTATATAAGAACTGTATGTGTAATGGGATATAAAAAAGGGCAGTGTATGTATAGTAAATGGTGAATTTACGCTATTGTTCCCAAGATTTCCTAGAATGACTGTGCCAGCTACTAAATCAGAAATGAAGTCATATTTGCCATTGCTATCACTAGCTATATTAACATCCGCAACATACTTGCATACATAAATTGTGTTAAAATCTATCCATGATAGCTCCAAAGCTATTTTAGAAAAGAAGTACACACAAAGAAGAAGCTACCAAAAGCCTCTAAAAACAGAACAAATCAAATATAAAATCAGCTGGAAAGAGGAAGTCTGTATACAACTTTTAAATTTGGTAAAGAATTTAAAATAACTAAAATGATTAATTGGAAAAGCAAATATTTAACTCACAGTAAAACATCTTTTTCTGTGCTTGACAAAGCTACAGGTCCTGAAATCTAAGAAGTTCTAAGTTCCTAGACTACTAACTAATTTTTGTCCATTTTGACTGAGGTTCCAGTGAGAGCATTCACATTTTTAGTCTACCTCCATATCATAATTGCAGTCTGTTCAAGCACTAAACAGCTCTGTAAAACTGCAATTTTACTGCATTCTGCTTCATCTACATGCAGTGTTGACACTGCACTTTCTCTTAACCATGATTAAATATCCAGATCCTATTCATGTCATATGTATATTCTGCCAGTTCTCATGGCAAGAAGACTATTCTTTCTTAAACGAAACTATACAGTACAGTACCAGCATACAAAATACTGGCATGAAATCTATATCATATTAAGATATACACACACCTATCTATCATGTTGCACATAGGAAAGGTGTTCCTAAAGGAACATGCTACTGATTTCTTCTAAATCATTTTGTCATATTGACAGCTGGTAAACTGCTCCAGTGAGTTCATCCACTTTTCAGTACTTTGCACTTAACATGTTATGTAGTTGCTTACTTGCAGTTAAGTTCCATTGTCCATTGCCAACTGGGTGAGAAAGAGATAGCAGGGGGAGGAAAAAAAATGCTTATCTCTTTCAAATCTGACACTTTCCTTCTTCAAAAAATATCAGTTTTGAGAAATTAAGGTTTTTGAAGCAATATATGCAACTTCTTAGAATTGTTCTGTTGTTGTTGTTTGTTGATTTGTTTCTGAATTATCCCTTCGATGATTTCCATGTTGACGCTATTTTTAGTCCACTTGATCACATATGGAATGTAAAGAACTCCCAATTTTATCAATTGGCAATTGAATAATATCATGTTGGCTAAAATTATATAATCATTCTGCCTGAGGCATGCAAATTGTCCTACAATGCTATGCATACATTATGATAAAAGTAATTTTTATTCTGGAGAAAAATCAAGTAGATAATGGGAATGGAGAACATATTAATCAATTTCAAACAATAATTCACAGTTCAATTTTGAATAGGGAGAAAATTGTTTTATAGGTACAAATACTGAAAAATTGAATTCTCATTAACATTGTATAACCTTTTTAGTCTGAACTACATAATTTATCTGAACTACATAATTTAAAGGTCAGACAAATCTTCCATTTTTTAAAAAAGAATAAAGACCTGAACTTTCAGAACTTCTAATATGCAAAAATCTAGCTTGGATGGTAACTAAATCTCTTGCCAGCCTGAATATTTTGATTTACAGATACTGAAAACTTATGTTAGACACAGATGGCCCAATTTTATTGTATTTATAAGCAGCAGTCTCTTACAATAAACATTTCCAAGCCAAGAAATAATTTTCTTTTAAGAGCTTCATCTGATACTTCCAGTGTCAGAGAACTCAGGGTAGTTTGTGGTTTACTCAGCAAGATGTCGTGTTTATTGGAGGTGTAGAAGACATTTATTGCTTCATGCACTGTGATCTCTTCTAGGATTCTCACTGAAATATATACCATTAAATCACCTTCATCCATTTGCCGTATTCACAAATATGGGGTGTCTGCCAAAAAGCAGAGACATAGACTGGCTGCAATTTCAAATCATTTAGTTTGATTCTGAGTGTTTCCTATTAATTTGTTGGAAATAATGATGATGATGATGATGATGATGATGATAAGTCTAACCACAGGTAATAAATTCTAAGATTCTAAGATAAATTCTAAAATCTCTGGTCAGGCTCCTGGTAACGATGTATTGTGAATATTCAGAGAAGTTCTATTTCTAAAGACTGTAAAATTTGGTTTATGTGTAGCATTTATGGTTTTATAAATGGAAAGGCAAATACTTTGTTCACTTAGCTACAGATTTCTGCTATGATTAAGATATAATTCTGGTTGTCTTAAAACAAATTCAGAAATAAACATTTTGAGACACTGAAGACAAAGGTCAGTGCAATATACCCAGTACACAGTTGATAACACCAGTAAGATAGGACATGAGATTCTTTTGCCAGCCGCTCAGATGCTTAGTAATTCTTTCTGTGCTAGGCCAGAACATTGTATAAAAGATATGACACTCTGTTTTACCTTGTCTGCCACCTGGACAGCAAGAGCAACATTTTTTTATTTTTTTTTTTAATTTTATTTTTATTTATTTATTTATTGTACTCGTTATTTTTGTACTCGTGATTTGGTTTCAGAGAAAATATCCTCCACTGTAGTCAGTGTATCTCCACGTCAATATAGAAGTTCTTTTCAAAAAAATTATTTTGATTCTGCAATTCTTAGCTAGCACACCATAGTGCAAAAAAATGCAATGAATTATTTTGAAAGGAAGATAATTAATGAAATCAGTAAAATAAAATGGTATTAGTTTAAAATAAGTGATTTTAAAAAGGATCAAAGGTAATGCTCTTAAGAAAATATCAGTTACCTAGGCACAGTGAATAGGTTTCATTCACCCTGATATTAGCCACGCAAGTGTTAATCCCACCTACCCCTGTGGCGAATGGAGAAAGTAATTTTCAGAAGCAGTCCATTCTAGTCTAAACATAGCATTCAAAACAGATGATATAACATTTCCACTGGATGTGCCTGTTTCTTTCACAGGATCACAGCATAATTCAGGTTGGAAGGGAAGATAGGAGGCCATCCAGTTCAACTTCCTGCTCAAAGTAGTGTCAGCCATGAAATCAGACCTGATTATTCAGGATTTTATTTAGTTGGCAAATCTGCAAGTATGGACTCTGTAAAAACCCTGTGGGAAAATGGATCCAATGCTTGTCAATAATAATAGTAAAATGTTTTCTACTTATAAAAACAGAATCACAAATTTTGAGATTGAAAGGGGCTTAGGAGATCATCTAATCTAACCCATCTAAATGGAATTCATTTTATTTAAATATGCCACTTGTCTCTTGTTTGTCTGCATCCACTGAGATGCAGCACTGGACATTATTAGTCTTCTTTAGCGTAAGGATACGTTGCTGGCTCATGTTAAGTTTTTCATCCATCAGGACCCCCAGGTCCTTCTCTGCAGGGCTACTCTCAAGGATTACTTCTCTCAGTCTGTATAAATGCCTGGGATTCCTCCAGCCCAAGTGCAGAACCTTGCACTTTTCTGTGTTGAACCTCATTAGATTCAGCCAGGACTAACTTTCAAGTCTTTTCAAGAAAAGTGTGTGTTGCATTTACTACCTAATTTACCCAAACCAGCTATGTTCCTTTACTTTCTCTAAAGAACTAGACACACAGATATTGCAACAGAAGAGAGTACAAAGAGCAATAAAATAGCACTTGATAATTTATCCTTGATTAATCAAGACTGAAGAAAATGAATACTTCGTTCTGATCTGAAGAAGAGCTGAAGCATCCTGCTTCAGATAACTGCTATAAAACAATGGGAATACTCCAATGATGTATTAGTCAAATTAACTGAAGTTCAAAAACTCTCGCAGGGGAAACTGTTATTTTTAATTAACTGTTTTGAAAGCACATTCTACTATAAAACGATTCTTATTATTCTGAATCTGTGTCTAAAAATCTAGAAATGGTTGGAAGACAAATTATTGTCTTACAAGTCAAGTTTCAAAAGTATTTCCACTTAATACATTAAAGAGTAAATTAAATGAACACACTTTATATACATGTGTTTATAGACAGTAAAGCAACAAAACACAATTTCTCTAAGCATTTTTCCAATCTTTGGAACAGTACAAGTTGAAAGCAAAGTAATTTGGAAATAGACTCAATTTTAACTTTCATTAGATTAACATAGGTTTTCTAAGGGATTTCTAACATTCTAACATGTAGTGTTCATCTACAAAACCTGTTAACTGTAAAGAGATATAGAAAATAAGCATGGAAAGGATAAATTAACGTAATATGATCAAATTAGAAACGGAAATTCTTAAATCTTCTCGTATGATGTCTGGCATTAATTCAGGGTAAGAAATAGTTTGCTGCTAGATCTCTACACTGAATTAAGTTTAACTGCATTTTCCTTTGACTATTTTAACACACTCTCTGTATGTATTCATATGGGCTATACTATGACAACACAGTTTGACAACATTCCTATGTAGGCAAAATTCATGACACCTACTTCAGTCTATTCTACTTTCTTTATTTGAAAATGTATGACAATGATCCTCTGGAAAACTTTGTAATATTCAGACTTTTCCTGTTTATATCCCAACATCTATCTACTGGAAAAATCTGGCAAATTATTTCTATTTCAGCTTCCAAATACATTTCATTTTTTCCTTTTCAGTTTAAAAGTTTATTCTTTGACTTATTAGTTAGATTCTTACGAATGTTAAAGACTATCTTTAGTGCCCCTAGCTTGTATTTTACTAGATGTCTAAAAACAACGGCTGAGCATTGAGTAAGGTGCTATCTAGATTTAATATATTCTTCAGTTTCACAGACATCATCTCTGTTTTTTTTTTCTCGTGACTTTCTATTTAACAGTCATTCATCTTTTTAATTTGAAATATACTTCTGCTAGATATTCCACCTGGAAGCTTTAAGCAGTATAAGTCATTTACTGTTGCTTGCACTTTTCAGTATAGTTAGGACCACTAAAGTGATTAAGAATATGTTTGTTATAGTATATGAAGAAAAGTTGATATTGCTCTTTTAGCTTCAAAAAGAGAAGTCTTAGCGGAATATTATCAGTGTACATAAATACATGATGGGAGGGGATTCAGGAAGACAGCCAGATTCAGTCTGGATATTAGAAAAAATCATAGAATGGCTTGGGTTGGTGGCCCTGCCTGTGGCGGGGGTTGGAGATTCATGGTCCTTGAGGTCACTTCCAACTCGGGCCATTCTGTGATTCTGTGATTCTGTGAAAACTTACCTGTAATTTTTAAATACAATATGGCAAAGGAGTTTCTTTTCATTGTAAAAAGGGAAATGTTTCTTAAGACATTTTTTCTCATAAAAAAATATCTACATGAACATATATAACCTTTCTTGATGAATAGAAGAAAAGAATGTTAATTAACATTAAACTGCATGACAGTTTGCACTTGATAGTTTGACTTAATTTCAGTGGTTATTCACAGAACACACTGCATTTGCTCAGCCATGTGACATCTTATTTCTATTACAAAGATAAAGTTTGATTTTCTTTTATAAGGTTAAATTTCTGAGGAACAGTACTGATCAAATTGGTTTGGCATCAAGAATAAGAAACTATCATGCTGTGTTAACCAAAATAGCTAGAATTTGAATGTTTGTAATTTAGCTGATTATCTAGACGCTGTAGTGACTAAACTGGTTTGCAGCCTACTTACAACCTTTAATACTTAGTACTTTTAAGTAATGGTTAGTGTAAAAGAAAATTCTTGCAAAGGATTTTCCTCTCCTCACAGGAGAAATTTAAAATTTCACTCTTTCTCTCCTTCTTTCCTTCTTAGTAATAAACTGGACTCTGATACTTTGCATCCAATTTAACCCCAAACTGTTACAACTACTGTTTGGGGACTTCACAGGACTGGCATATCTAGAAAGAATTTCTAGCTTTCATATTTATTTCATAATTTTTTCTCTAATCAACAGGACATCTTTGAATGTTGTTCCTTGCATATGCTTTTGGACAAATAGCTTTTTACCCTGATTCATTGGGATCAACATTTTGTCTGGTAAGACTTCCCAGTCCTTGTTGGTCAAATTGCTTTTCGGTCAGTTGACTCTGCAGCCTGTAATGGTGCTTTGGATTACTCCTGCCTGGGTTGAGGACTTGGCATTTCCTTTTATTGAACATTATGATATTTCTGTCAGCTTATTTTGCCAGCCTGTTGAGGTCTTTCTAATTGACAACACACTCATTTGGTGCTGCTACTCACAGTTTTACATCAACCATAAACTTCCTATGGGTGCATTCTGTCCCATCATCTGGATCATTAATGAAGATGTTAAAAAGTACTGGCCCAGCATTAGACTCTGGAATACAGCATTTATGCCTGAGCTCCAGATGAGCCTCGTGATGCTGTTCACAAGACCTCGAGACGAGGATTTCAAAGAAATGACAATCTACCTTCAAGTCCAATGCACTTTAAATCGAATTGGCTATCCCATGCCAAAATAGTTTTTTGCTAACACCTACTAAAACATTATATAAAAATCAGCTTTGGTACTTACTTATCAGTAGGACAATTTGAATCATTAGAACTGAGTTGTTTTAGCTATATTATACAGTGACTACAGAATGATAAGATCCTCCACATAATGAAATAGAATTATACACAATAACCCACTCTAAAGGGATGTAAAATACATTGAACAAAATCTTACCAAAGACACCATTAATGTAATGCTTTTATTTTACAGAATCACAGGATCACAGAATTGTAGGGGTTGGAAGGGACTTTAGCCTTGAGAAGAGAAGACTGAGAGGAGACCTGATCCAGGTCTATAAGTATCTAAGATGTGGGGAGCAGAGTGGCGAGGCTGGACTCTT
>JAOWBP010000001.1:131026090-131036290 GCA_028571105.1 Tragopan temminckii | reverse complement strand
TTCCGGGCAGGTACCCAGAACTTGAGCATTAACAATTTAACTCCCAGTGCACTACATGATGTTATGATGTGGAATACTGAAAACCAAAAATCACAAAACCATGACACATGTATTTTCAGCATTTGCTGCTGCATATGAAAACGTAATATCAGTGTAAAACTGGTGAAAGAGCTAAGCAATAGCAAAAACATCTCTGAAAATGTTCCACCAAACACAAACTTTCCATCCGTTTTGTGCAGTCATTTTCTTTTCCTGTGCTTGCTGTTGTTAATATTTCTTATCAGCTAGTTAATACGTACTTTTGTTCCATCTTCCAACTAGTTCTAATTTGGTAGATTCAAAATTGTATTAAAAGCAGAGAAGAATTCAATCAAATTATTGTGGTATGTGAAGATGAAGAAAGGTTATGTTTTACTAAAAAGGTAATTTTTTCGTAAGATTTCCAAGCCCAGTATACAACTCCCTTGGAATAAGATTATTGGAATAAATATGTGTGCTATAATTTATATTGCTTTTATAAGCCGATTATATCTTGAAATTTTCCCTTCCTTGTTTTAAAGAAAATTATAAATAAAATTAAAGAACATTATAAATAAATTTCTCCCACAGGATTCCCATATGAAATATAAAAACTAATTTCTAAATAATCTCAATAAATTGCCAGCACATTCAAAATCCATGCTGAACATGATAGTTCTAAGTTGACCTTGTATTTTTAACCATCATCAGTATGGCTTTAGCGATGTCTCAGTCCTAAGACTGAGGATTCCATAAAAAATGTGATGAAATGTGTTAAAAGTTCAGTCTACTGCAAAGGACAATGCAGCATAAACGTTAAAACTTACAGACGTGATTTGAGCACTGCATGAGCATGAAGGTGGAAATGAATTGCCCTGAGCACAGTATAAATATGTGGCTGCTGACATACACAGATGCCTCAATAGTTCTTAATCACATTCACCATTCAGACAAATGGTAAGCAAAGCAGCATAAGATCAGCAGTGCAGCCAATTGTAAATTCTGAAGTTTGTTATGTGGAAGCCTATACGCTGTAATGAACTGAATTTTCCCAAATGCTAAATTCTCTAAAGAAATAAGAAGAGACTGCATAATTCATCCCCAGTCATAAAAGCTTTCATCAATTCTCCAAAATTCTGCTATGCCATAGAGATTGCTATTATTGTCATGAAACTTAGTATGTAAGGTTATGGGAGTGAGCATACTCAATCTTTTAAAACACAGTGATACTTGTTTGGAGAGTTGACATAGTGTTTCTTTGATTTCACCTTGTCATCAGCTCTAACAAATCAGTGGATTACAACTGAACACCGAAATAACAGAAAATGTGATATGTTTATGAAAATATTGTCTTGAGAGTTATACTTAAATTTAAACAAATTTGATCAAATTATTTTCCATACAGCCAGTACATACTGTTGAACAAATAAAATTGCTAGGGAAGGAGAAAGGAAAATGAGCACAAGAAAGAAAGGAGAGGAAGGAGATCTGAAAGGACATTAGCCTTTCGTTGTTTCATTGCTCACTGATATCACAAGCCACAGCTCTTCCTTTACCACTTTCAGTAATTAAATTTGTGCAGCTATTTCTTTCCAATGTCTACATCCAGATAATTCTGAGAACAATGAGTTAGTCCAGCTACACTTTCCAAGCTTTTTCTCAGAACAGCTGAGACAGTTAAAAAGTTGTTTGATCAACTTACAAATCGGAGACTTTTCAATTCCTGTAATAACAAAATGTAGTTCTTACTGAAGTAAAACAGAAAAAAAAAAAAAAAGTTTTAATTTTTCAGAACTTGACTATATGTTTGGATATATATTTTATTGCTGAGCAAAACATCATGTCATATTCCTTTGGTCATATGCAGTCAGCTGACAGACTGTGTCCCCATTCAACATCTCACATGCCCAAAATGCTTGCTCGCAGAGCAGTGTGAGAAACAGAGTAGGCTTATATCTGTGTAAGGACTGCTCAACAGAGACTAAAAATAAAAATCGGTGTGTTATCAACAGCGTCCCAGAAACAAATTCAGAACTTAGTAACACATGACCACATGAAGAAAATCAATTCTGTTCCAGACAAAATCAGTACCAAAAAACCATGCAAACTGCCAAAGAATAAAACAAATCTCAGAGAGGCTTTTGACATGTTCTCACACTACATTTCTACTTCTAGATTGGAAGGATATGGATTTGAAGGGTAGATTATTAGGTGAAAAAGGATTTGGTTGGATGATCAAAGCCAGAAATTTGTGTTCAATGGCTTTTATGTCTAGGTGGAAGTATTTCATGAGTGGTGCTCCCGAGGGGGCTGTCCTGGGACCAGTGCTCTTCAGCACCGTTATCAATGACTTGGAGCATGGAATTCAGTGCATTCTCAGCAAGTTTGCTGGTGACACCAAGCTGAGTGGCACAGTTGAAACAACAGAGGAAAAATATTTCATCCAAAGGGACCTGAACAAGCTTGAAAAGTGGGTCCAGGTGAACCAAATGAGATTCAGTAAGGCCAAGTGCAAGGTGTTGCACTTGGGCCAGGGCAGTCCCAGATATTACACCTTCTTCCTTGAAAGCAAATCAGCCGAGAAGTACTTGGGGTTCAGATGTGAGCCAAAAGTGTACAACTGCAACCTGAAAGGTCAACTGTGTCCTGGGTTGCATCAAAAGAGCAGAGAGTGAAGGAGTTGCTTGTCCCTCTACTCAGATATTTCGTGTCTGATAGTGATATTGGTGATGGGTGGATGGTTGGACTGGATGATCTTATAGGTCTTTTCCAACCTTGGTATTT
Organism: Tragopan temminckii; assembly: GCA_028571105.1. Classification (NCBI taxonomy): domain Eukaryota; kingdom Metazoa; phylum Chordata; class Aves; order Galliformes; family Phasianidae; genus Tragopan; species Tragopan temminckii. The sequence goes on along the minus strand of JAOWBP010000001.1, from coordinate 131,033,488 downwards.
CTGTGATTCTGTGTTTCTGTGACAGGACAAAGGGGAATGGTTTTAAACTTAAAGAGAGGTTATGTAAATCAGATATTAGGAGACTTTTTTTATACTCAGAGGGTGGTGAGGCACTGAAACAGGTTGTCTAGAAAATCTATGGATGCCCCATCCCTGAAGATGTTCAAGACCAAGTTGGATGGGGCCTTGGGCAGCCTGGTCTAACAGTTGACAACTCTGCCTATAGAAGGGAGTTGGACGTAGATGATCTTTAAAGTCCCTTCCAACTCAAGCCATTCTAAAATTCTTTGACTCTCTGAGTATGATTATATGATTTTTTTCCCAAGATAATTATTCAGAATGAATTTCTGAGGTTCTGTTCTTTAAGATCTCTTGCTTGTAGAACAATTTCTGACATTTCTTGCTACAGTCAAAACTTAAACTTCTTGTTTGTTCATTTATTTATTTGATTTTAGTTTGTGTTTATATGTTGCTTCTTTTTTCTTTTTTCTTTTCCTTTTTTTTTCTTTTTTTTTTCTCCTTTAACTACAGAAATATTGAGGATCAGGCCCTAGAAGAATTTCTGACATATGTACAATTAACATATGAATTTCCATTGACTTTTATGGAATAACCTCAGAATATATGTCCAGAAGGAAAAAAAAATGAAATATTGGGGTCTTTTCAATGTTTTTTCAAGGCTATTAGCAATGTAGCTATGTCATATGCCTTAAGATTTCTTTTTCTTTTTTCTTTTTTCTTTTTTCTTTTTTCTTTTTTTCTTTTTTTTAATAGTGGAAAAGAAACAGGAAAAACTTAATTCTTAACTGTCTTATCTGATTAAAAAAAAAAATCACTTCAGTGATAGCATGAATCTGATTCCTCAACATCTTTAGCCTGTCTAATAGACTCCATGTATCTATTTAAATTATAACTATTCAATTAGATATTTTTTTTTCTTAGCAAATTACTGTTCTAAAAAGTAACTAGAAAATCTTCAGCATACTGTTCTGGGTGACGGATTAGCTTAATTTTGCAAATATAGTAATAATTAAATATTAAGAATAAGTTTTATATCTGGAAACAAAATAAAATTAAAAAAAAAAAAAAAAAAGGCTGTTATGGATATTTCTCTCAAGATGAGCTTTGGAATAAAAAGATACCCAGCTCAAGACTTGCAGTAATTTTGTGACTTTACACATCTGTTCATATGTCCTCTAGAGTGCATTTTTTTTTTCCTGAAAATCATGACTAAATAAAAAGAATTTCTTTAAAAGCCATTTATTTTGAAAGATTGTATTATTGCAGATTATTTACATAAGTTAGAAACACAATCAGATGCTTTGTCAATGGACTAATTCTACTTCCTGTGAGAGCTATATAGTAGAATACATTGGGCTATTGCAATAGTCACTTTTATAGGATGTTAAATGATACTAATTAAATCTCAGAAAATAGCTGTATTTCATCTGCATTTTATCAGATACCCATCTGCCTATTCCTTAATATTTGTTTTGCTGCTTACTCACCTTACTCATATTAGTAATTAAGAACAATCATGCAAAAATCTTTGTTACTCAATAGTGTTACTCAATATTATCTTCCTTTGAATATTTTCAGTTGGTTAGTCAGGAGGAATAGAAACATACACACAAATATTGAAGTATTCAGGGGCTTTTGCCATTATTCTATGAACAGAAAACTATTAAAGAATGTTATTCAGTGAATATTTAGTCACGCGTAAACCAGGAAATTTGCAAATACATCAATCACTCCAAAAGAAATGCCTCCTATTTATTTCCATGAAAACAGCAACAAATACAAGGAGCATAGTAATACTGTTTGATAAAGTAAATTCTCAGCTACAAAACACTACTTTTCAGCATAGTCACCACCATTAGCATCATTTTTGCCAGTAATGAAAAAGAAGCAGCATGGTGTCGTGCCTGTAAAAATTTGCCTGGATGTTCAGAACAATGGCTTGTCTTTCACATTGCTGTTACCACTGCTGAAACACAGTGTCAATGAGTGCAATTTTTTCTGAAGGGAGGAATTCAAAGACACAGTTTTGCTTCCTGCACACTTCCATGTCAGATGCCATTTTGTCAAACTTCCCCTCTGCTGTGTCACACAGCAACAAAATTTAATGGAATATTGTTGGTAAGGTTCAACCTTTACCTCAATATCCACCTCTGACATCGTGGACTAATTGTCATGGTTTTATTATTTTTGGTTATTATTATTCTACATCATAACATCATGTAGTGCACTGGGAGTTGGAGAGTTAATGCTCCAGGTCTGGGTACCTGTCCTGGAAGAGAAAAACTACTACATTCCCCAGAAGATTGTTTGTTGCTCTGTTATCATTTCTGCTCAGGGGGAACAGATATAAGGCCTTGGAAGGTCACCTGACCTTCTCTTTTCTTTTCCCTTTTCTTTGGCTCTCCCCCCTGCTGTTCAACCCAACAGCATGTCACACCTCAGTGTTATGGTGAGGCATTTCCACCTTTCAAATACTCTCTCTCATTATATTTGATTTATTAGCTTTAATTCTAATTATATTGTATTATACTATGTTATCTTGCATTCTGATACTATACTTAGTAAATTTGTTTTTCCTCAGATCATTGCCATTGTTTTTAATTACTCGGGTTCCCCTGTTTCCCTTTTCCAGAGGTGCAGATCTTCAGATCCCTCTGCCCCTCTAGTCACAGAACCAGGCCAAACCAGACAGTAAACCGCTAACACCAACATAATAAAATAAGAGGCATTACTTTTGGAGCAGTCATTGTAATTCAGGAAAATAAAAAGAGGAATAGGATTCCTAGGTAATTTAATTACAGGGCCTCCTGCAAGATGGCTTTTGTTCACATCAAAACCAGTTAAAAGGATCATAGACATAAGGTATTAGTAGAAGATATACAATAGGAGTCCTGTTTCCAGGATCATTTTTTTATGGACGATAATGTAGAATGACTGAAGTATTCACATTGATTGTAAAATCCTAGAGGAGAAAAAGGAAAAGTATATTTATTTTTTCAAATAAGAAATTTGATCTTTTTATATATATATATATAACAGATTCAAATTTATTCACATTTAGAACTAAAATATTTTTCTGTTCAGTGTAAAGGGTACTTTAGACTTAATGATCTTTTTACATTAAATTTACATTATTCTAACTGCAAATGTTGATTACATTTCTCTAGAATCTAGAAAAAAAAATGTGCAATTTAAAAATTTATACGTGAATATAAAATACCAAAATATCTGTTTGTCATGGTTTTGTGATTTTTGTTTTTCATTATTCCACATCATAACATCATGCGGTGCACTGGGAGTTCAAGTGTTAATGCTCCAGTTCCGGGTACCTGTCCCTGTACGTCACGGAAGTCGTGGGATCTGGTCCCTCCTCTCTCTTGCTCGCTTTTACTGCTTTACAGGGGATGTGTGTGATAGTGGAGTGCTTCCTAGCAATCCCAAGCTTTCAGATTTGCTCAGACTTGGAAACTATCTCTCTCTCCTATCTTATTTGATTTATTAGTCTCAATTTCAATTAGATTGTATTATATTGAGTTATCTTGCATTCCAATATCATAGTTAGTAAAACAAGTTTTCTTCCTTAGATCCTCGCTGCTGTTCTGTTTTCTTCCTTGAGCCCAGCTCACATTTCCCTACCCCTTTTCCTTTTTCCTTCCCATTTCTGGGGGCCGGTGGGCCCATGGCCCTACTGGCCCCCTGTAACGGGCATAGATTGATCTAGTTAACTCCGTGACAGTTTGATGTGGAATACCAAAAACCAAAAATCACAAAACCATGACACTGTTTCAATTTACTAAGTAGTAACTGTGTTCTTCTAAAAGGTATTAAGTTGATGATTGTTGTCTAACTTTTTAGAAAATAAGTATTCAGGAAACAATTGTGAGAAACATGCTCAAGATCAAAAATTTCCGATCAGGAAAAGATTTCTGTGGAGGTCATTTTATTCACTGTTGCAATAATGGGTGCACACCCCCTACTGACAAGGGAGAAATTGCACAACTAGCCAGTGAAATCCATTCTGTTATATACTCTGGCTCTTATGCGGGTAAAGCCTCTCCTGGCACTCGTTGGTTGAGTGTCTCAGGCTCACAGTCTTCCAACGCTGTTACTACATTACACTTCCATAGCTATGTTCACACTCCCGTAGGTACGGTTACACTTCCATAGCTAAGGTTACACCTCCATAGCTAAGGTTACACTTCCATAGCTATATTATGCTTCCATAGCTATGTTTACACCTCCATAGCTATGGTTATGCTTCCATAGCTACATCTGTTGCTAACCCATTGTCTTTGGGTAAGTTCCAGCCTTCTATAGCAATAGGAGGATAATATTTGTTCTGTCTCTTCTTTACCCTGGTGCTTGTAACAATTCTACCTAGGTCCGAATGCCCCAGTCTCAACTTTACTCTGTTCAGGAGTTTTCTTTATCTTATCCTATACTATACACAGAAAATACGGGAAACTTCCATTGCGGAAACACAATCTACCTCTCACACAATTATGCCAAATTCTGATACTGTTAATTGGAATCTTGGAATTTAATTATACAGCTTCTCATTATCTTATCTTAAGACCATATAGAACAATTTCTTATTTTTTTTTCATTTTATTTTGCTTGATTTATACTTTTTACTAGTCTAACAAAACAGGGATTATTTAATCAAAATTTTCCTTCAAATACAACAGAACAGTTACAAGTAGTATTTATTACATACATTTTAATTAATATTTTAATATGCTTTAAACCAATGGCTCACTATAAACAAAGTCATGATCTAAAATCTAAAATGCCTGTAATAAAAATGTAGCCATCATCTGAAGAAGCAACAAGGTTAAGTGAACATGCCTCTAAAACATGAAGAGCATGGTAACATATCTTTCTAAAAAAAGGTGAGAACAGTAGTAACAAAATATATATGCCAAAGACTAGAGAAAGTAAAGAGAAAATAGAAAAAAAAAAACCAAAACATTCATAAATATGCATCAGTACTCTGAGTATTTTTAGATTTCAGTGTCATTGGGTTTTTCATTATAGCATTTTTAAAATAACTCCAGCATTGTTATTTTAGTTAGAAATATATTCACCTGACTTGGATATCTCTATACTATCATGCACTATAGTTCTTCAAATCAGGCCTAGGGCTTTCTTTTAAGATCATGTGCACTTTATTAATTATAATTCACTATCACTTTTCTGTGTGGAGGGTGTCAGCCAGTTCCCTCTGAAACATATCCTAGATACAGTTCAGAGAAGGGAATGCTTCAAGAATAGTCTCTGATGAGACAGCAGTGAAAACAAGAATGCATCTGTCTTCTGTTTAACATCCTCTAAGATTATCTCAATGGTAATATCACCTGCAAAATATACCTTTATTCTTTAAATCATGTTTTACAAATCCTAGTTTCATAGCATATAGAGACAGTCAAACAAAACCATTAAACGCTGGACTGAAGAGATTTTGACCAGTTTGAATTGAAAAATACATAAGCAGAAAAAAATGCACTAAGTTTTGCACATCTAAAATAAGATCTGATGAATTATCTCTATCTCTCCATTAGACCAATTTTGTCTGCTTACAGTGGAACACTTAGGAGCAGTGGGCTTTTCATTATTGTTCTTATTCAGCTTTGGAAGAAAAGTGATCTAAATTTTCACTTGATCTAAATGTCTTCAGTCTCTACTCCATTCTGGTCTTCAGCATTCCTTCTTCATGACAACAGACAACAGTTATATTATTTCACTGATAGGGGGAGTGAATAAGAGATAAAATAAAACAATGTCTGAAACAGAAACAGCAGCTGACATGATTACTGCTATGAAAATTTGACTGATCTGCAGTTCTCAGCCAAGACACCTGTTCTCACTAATGTCCTACGTCTTCATTCTTGCAGGCTCCTTCTTAATGGTGTTTAGTGTAATTTTCATTCTTACTATTTCTGTTCCTTCAGTACCTGTCACATAAGTGCACATAATATTCATTTAAATACAAAAGGAATCTGATCTTTATTTTTTGGTTTCTGTTCATGTTGGTAGTCACTTTCTTGTTTTTTTGTTTGTCTGTTTGTTTGTTTTTTGTTTTGTTTTGTTTTTAATACTACCAACTCCACTGTGAAAAGCAAGATGTTTTGATTTGTACTGGTTTTGATTAGCATTGAGTTAATTTTCTTTGTAGCAGCCTGTAAGGTGCTGCTTTGATTTGTGATCAAATCAGTGTTGATAAAGCATCAATATTTTAGACATTGGTCAGCAGTGGTTACACTGAGCTAAGGTCTTTTCTGCTTCTTATACTGTTGTGCCAGTAAGGTCTGTGGAGGTACACGAAAAACTGGGAGAAGACACAACCAAGACAGCCAACCTCAACTGACAGGAATATTCGTAGAACCATAGAATCATAGAATGGCCTGGGTTGAATAGGACCTCAAAGATCATCTAGTTTCAACCCCCCTGCCAGGGGCAGGATTGACAACCACTAGACCAGACTGCGCAGGGACACAACCAGCCTGACCTTGAATGCCTCCAGGAATGGGGCATCCACAACCTCTTTGGGAAACCTGTTCCAGTGTGTCACCATCCTCTGGGTGAAAAACTTCCTCCTAATATCTAAACTAAACCTCCCCTTATCTTAGTTTAAAACCATTCCCTCTTGTCCTGTCATTATGTCATGGTTTTATGATTTTTGTTATCAGTATTCCACATCATCATCCATCATCATTAGGTAAAACACTGGGAGTTAAAGAGTTAATGCTCCTGTTCTGTGGACTGCCAATCTTCCGGCAACCTGGTTCTCAGAAGAGAACTACATACCCCAGAGGACTTTGCGTTCAGAGGAGGAAGCCCCCCCCCCCATGCACCCTCAACCTCCCTCTTCCAGGCCAGTGGGCCTGTGGGCATGCTGTCCTTTTGTCACAGACGCAGATAGATCTAGAGATAACTCCGTGACACAGTATCCACCCATGTAAACAGTCACATCCCCTCCAGTTTACAGACTCCCTTCAAATATTGAAAGGCCACAATGGAGTTTCCTCAGAGATTCCTCCAAACTAAACAAGCCCAATTCCCTCAACCTTTCTTCGTAGGAGAGGTGCACCAGCCCTCTGATCACCTTAGTGGCCCTCCTCTGGACTCGTTTCAAGAGCTCCACGTCCTTCTTGTGCTGGGAGCACCAGGCCCAGATGCAGGACACCAGATGGTGCCTCACAAAAGCCCTCTCCCTGCTACTCACTCCTCTATTAACGTAGACCAGAACATAGTTGGTCTTCCGGGCTACAAGTACATACTGCTGGCTCATGTCCAGCTTCTCATCCACCAGGACACCCAAGTTCTTCTCCACAGGGCTGCTCTCAAGGCATTTTTCCTCTAGTCTGTATAAATTGC
>JAOWBP010000001.1:130998093-131016092 GCA_028571105.1 Tragopan temminckii | reverse complement strand
ATCATAGAAGGCCACCAGATTGGTCAAGCACGACCTTCCCCTGGTGAAGCCCTGCTGGCTGTCTCGGATCACACGCTTATTTCTTATGTGATCAAGCATGTTATCCAGGAGGATCTGTTCCATGATCTTTCCAGGCACAGAGGTGGGACTCACTGGCCTGTAGTTCCCCAGGTCCTCCTTGCTCCCTTTCTTGTAAATGGGAGTGATGTGACCCTTCCTCCAGTCATCCAGGACCTCACCTGACAGCCACGACTTCTCAAATATTATGGAGAGCGGCTCAGCAACCTCCTCAGCCAGCTCCTTTAGAACCCTGGGATGCACGCCATCCAGCCCCATAGACTTGTACACATTCAGTCAGGCGTTCTCAGACCTGCTCTGTCCTCACAGCAGGGAGGATTTACCATCCTGGTCCCTACCTTAGGAATGCAGAGCTCAGGGACGTGAGAAGTACTGGAATCCTGGCCGCCAGTGAAGACTGAGGCAAAGCACTCATTCAGTACCTCAGCCTTCTCTTCGTCCGTTGAAGCCAGTTCTCCTTTTACATTTACCAAAGGAGGTACACTCGCTTTGGCCTGTCTCTTCTGGCCAATGTACCTGTAGAAAGTCTTCTTATTGTTTTTCACGTCCTTCGCCAAGTTCAGTTCCGCCTGCGCCTTGGCTTTCCTGATCCCACGTCTGCAAGTCCGGACGGCATCCCTGTATTCTTCCCAGGTGATACGCCCTTGTTTCCAGAGCTTGCATATGTATGGCTAAAAGCCATATATATGGCCAGATGTATCACTACATATCTAACAAAAAGAACAAAGCTACTCTAAAAGTTCTTCTGTAGCATTAGGGAAGAAGAAGTATTGTATTCTTGCTTTTCTGCTTTGCTATTATGTTGGAGATAGCCACAAGAATTCTCACACTTTCCTTGCACCTTGCTCTGTATTGCTGTGTTGAGCAGCATTCACATACTTCTAGATCTTTAGAGGAAGTGGAAAGATCTAACTCCACCTGAAAGTCTTCTTTAACCCTTTGTTCCACCACCACTTTATTTTCTGTTAATTGTAAGCTAGGAATTATTTTTATGATTGTCTTAAATCATATATTCATGTGACTGCAAATTCATGTATGCTTACATTTTTTTAACTTTTTGAAAGTGAAGTGAGTTACAAAGACACAGAAAGTATATTTACTAAGTAAAATGAGTAACAGAAGAGGTTAAAAGTAAAGCTACAAGTGAAGAAGATGGCCATATGTCTGTAAAGGAGAAGAAATACCAAATGCTTTTTTTCATTAACTTTAGATAAAAGAAACCAGAATTTACTGAGCTCTGCTTCTTTCATCAAGATTATATGAAACATAAGAGCATGCACAGAGAATATGTTTAAAAATTATGGTTTATTTGTCCAGATAGGTCTCAGTTGATCATCACTTTTCTGTTTTCTTCTGATGCAAAGAAGTTACTTTTGGATCAGTAAAGAGATCTTTTGCATTACTCAGAAACTAGCTTATGTGAATCTTCAAATATACTTTGGATACTGGCACCATCTACAAATGGTTTTGGAGGAAAAAAAAAAAGAAAACTTTTGACTAGATGTTTTTCAGTATCTGATTTCAGTGATTAAAATACTTCACACCCACATTACACATCTCTGCTACAAAAAAGGAGCACCAGAAGACATCAAGTCCTCCAATACTCATTTTGTACATACAACTACTCTAGCTGTGTAGTAAAAAATGTTTATATATTGTCTCTTAGGCTACTTTCCAGCTAGATACTGCAGGTATTGGTGCCTGGGGTCATTCCTCCCCACATGCAGAACTTCACACTTTTCCTTTTGCACTTCATGAAGCTCTTGTCTGACCACATCACCACCCTGCTGAGGTCTTTCTGGATGGCAGCAAGGGCCTCTGGTATATCCACCATTTCATTCAGTTTCATATTATCTGGAAATGTATTGCACTCTACTCCATTATACAGATAATTAGTATTAGAAAGAATTACCACTAAGAATTCTGGCTGTAGTCTGGTCTATACACTTGTCACCAGAACTCCAGAATGGTCCTAAGAGATACTATTTAACAAAATACATAATTCTCCATTTTATAAAGCCAGATTGTATATGGAAATGGTACAGCTCCATTTTCAGTATTTTATTCTTTTTATTGCTTCTTATTCTTGCTTAGGTCACATGAACACAGCTTGTTTAATCTGCATTGTTTTGAAGACATGCTTACAGGCATAGTGAAAAGGATAGCTTACCCAAGATCACACAGGATGGTAGAAATGGAGAAGAATAAAATACTTGCATTCACAATTACAACAGTCTTACTCTGAAAGAAACCTAGCTAAAATTTGTATTTTCCTTTTTTTTCTCTTTAATATTTAATGAGATGCAATCATTCAGCAGATAGCTGAAAGAATTCAACATCTCTGTCAAATTCAGATGTTATACACAAAGATTAAAAACTCTAGTTAGCAATATCAATTGAAACAAGCAAAGTAACTTCTGTGCAAAATTTCAAAAGCTACATGGGCAAACACACACACTTGGAGATTTTTTCTGGGAAAAACAAACAAACAAAAACAAAACAAAACAACAACAACAACAACAACAAAAACACAGAACACCTAAGAATAGACAAATATAAATATTTATTCATCTTAGTGAACCCCCATAAGTTTTTTTAATACTCTTCCAGTGATAAAATAATAATAATAAACCATACAAATTCAGTTAATCAAATTAATTTAAACACAACATTTTAACCTACTGCAGAAGTGAGTATCCCTACTTAATTTTTCTTGGATAATATATGGTTACTGAAGGTATTATTTGTTTCCAACATAGAGAAGTACTGTAGAAGAAAAAACAAAACAAAACAAACAACAGGCGATGTAGATTATTATAAAAGAAAATGAAGACCATGTTTCTCTCTCCGTAAACAAATCTTTCAAATCTATGCACCTCACACAGTGACTGGTTTATTTATTTAATGGAGACTTCTATTAATATTGTTCTTGTGAACATTCTGCAATTATAATTTATGCAAGGTTAGACAGAAAAACATTATAATGGCAGTAGTTTTGACATGTGCCTATTTGTATGACAAAATTTAATAATTATTCAATATTATATTTGTTTACAACGTTATTTTCAGAAATCAAATTGTTAACATATACTGTTCTAAGTTAGATTACACACACGAGAATCTAACTTTCAAAATTTATTAAGAAAGGTATATGATTGCTTGGCAAGAAGTCCCAGTAGGGCATGAGTACCAACATTTACAGCTGAATCGAAATATTCAGCAAATGGTAAACTGAATAAAGTACACCTATACCATTATGTGGTATCTGTGATCTTGGAATAATAATGAAACAAGGACAACTTAAATTATACTACTAAGGTTTCCACTTGTGGAAAATAAAAAGACCACTAACTCTGTCCATATGACATGACTCCGGACATAAAATGTAACAGTTTACTACAGTATGCTCATTAGTTGGATTTGTTCTGGTTTAATTTTTTTCTAATTTATTTCTGCATAAATATTTATTTCACATTCCTTAATGCATACTATAAGAATTGCAAGATAACAAAACATCTTTTTTTCCATTCACTGAGGTATGTAAATTTAGTTTTGTTGTTAAAAAATATGTATGCTTTACATTAGATTTATAAATTTCATCAACACAGAGAAGCGATTTGAAATTATACACAAAATGTAATGACTTTCCTTGCCCAAGACTATTGGTACAAGCCCAAGTTTTCCTGTGTTTCCTTTTCATCCCATGAGTAACTATACATCTGCAGCTCTAAAATCTTACATTTACTTTAGAAGCCAAGAAAACGGTACTTCTCCTATTTTTTTCTTGCCAGAAGCGAAGAATAAAGGAAAAAAAAAAGTAGGAGTATGATTTTGACTCAACTGAATGCCTTCTGAATGACTATCAACTTACTCATAGTTCCCAATGCTAAAAAAATTCAAGCTTTCCACAGTCAGAACAGACAGCAACATAACATAGCATCTGGTCTCCTTAGAAATGGCTAGGAGAATTTTCCAGAAAACCTATCATCCTGGACAACCTCATCTAATAAAAATAGATTTTAGAACTTGTGCTTCGAATCTTTCTACTGTAGCATGAAATTTGCTCAAGTGTCATAATATGATGTCAACTCTTCAATTGCTCATATTATATACCATATTGCCCTTGGAGCATGGTTTTAATTTACACTCACTGTACATGTGGATGTACATGCCACTTTACAGCTGGCAGACACTGTCACAGTTTGTCATTATGGTGGTTTTTATTACTATCCAAATGCCAAAAATGTACTTACTAATTTGCTAAACAAAGGCAGTATACTCAAATCTGTACTTTCACATATGCAATCAAATAGCTGGAAATGAAAATGCACAAATTCATTTCAAATGTAAGGCTTCAGCTTTTTCATACTGTGACTTGAATCACTGAGCACAGCATTTTCTGAGGAAAATACAATAGCATGCAATTGAATGAGAGATTGTTAAGGTATTAAAAAGAATCATGTAATTCATGACAGCAGGGTGAGTATGGGAGCATTGCCACTAATGTTATCTAATGTTTATATACATATATAAATATATATACATATATATGTAAATATATATAAAATGTTTATAAGTATTGATGTTATCATCCTTTAATTTCTGTGGTATTTTGAGGCCCAGGGAAATCTAAATATTGTTAGACATCTCACAGCTACCTAGGAAATTGTCAGTCCTTGTCCTTTTAAAACCAAAATTTCTGTTATAGAGGTGGAACTTGAACAAAATAAAGTCACAGAATGGTTCGGGTTGAAGACACTTTTGATGATTACCTAGTCTACACACATGCACAGAGTGGGGTCAACTAGAGAAGGTTGCTTTAAATTCAGTAAAAAAGAAAAAGGACACATTGGGTACAGGTGTTCAGGTGCTGGCAGAAGGTGATTTCAGGAGTGTTGTGAGGGGACAGTGAGACTGCCCCAGGCCTGATGGTACCATTTTCAACCAGCTTCAACTGCAGAGTATGTGTGCAGGGTTCATCTGATCCCTGCAGCTAAGAAGGTGGCACATCAGGGAAAGCATATTGAAGAAAGGGCAAAATGCAGCACAGCAGTGGATGGGAGAGAGAATTATGGAAAAATGTGAGAGAAGCAACATTGTGAACACTAAAAAAGGGAAAAAGAAGGTGGAGAAAGTGCTCCAGGTGCTGGAGCAAAGGCCTCCTTGAAGCTGATAAAGAAGACCTCAGTGGAGCAGGTTAATTCCCTGCAGCCTGTGGAAAGGACCATGCTGGGAAAGATATCCACACTGCAGTTCATGGAAGAGCAAGTATTTCCTGAAGGAACTGTGGCTCATGAAGAGACCATGCTGGAAGAATTCTTTTCCCTGAAGGCCTGTGATGAGATACACACTGGAGCAGGGAAAAGTGTGAGAAGGAAGGAGTGCCAGAGAGGAGTTTCCATGGGTTGATCATAAGCCTCCTCTCTCCATGCTACTCAGGGTTGCGATGGGCGAGATAGAAGGGTCAGGAGTGAAGAATTGAAAGAAGTGAAAGTGAGCCTATGAAGAAACAGGGGAGGGTTTTTTAAAATTATTTTCATCGTTTCTTCCTATTCAAATATATTTTAATTGGCAATATATCATATCAGTTACCCCCTATTTAATTTATTTTTTTTCTTTTTTGCCTTTGATGGTAGTTGTTAAATGATGCTACTTTTGCCTCAACCCACAAGATTTTTCATCTTATTTGTTTCCCCTTGTCCTGTCTGAAGACAGAGAGTGAGACAACAGTTGAGTGAGCATCTGGAAGCTAGAAAAGGTCAATCCGTCAGAAAAGGAAAATAAAATTAAATTGTCCATATTATAAAATCCAGTAATGCTATTTCACCCCAGACAGTGTAGAATAAGGCAAAATGCACATAAACTGAACCTGAGAGTAGTACTGTTTATTATCATAACAGAAGACCTGCTTCAGCAAACAACTTCCTGCATCTCACAGAAAAAAATACCAGTAGTAACTAACAGATAATGTAAATTATTGAAAGAACTGTATCAATAATAGTTAAGTATTAATAAGAATTCTCAAAACAAACTACCTTATTTTTTCAGTCAGTACCACTCAGCATTAAAATTAAATAATATTTAATAATTAAATTCACAGTGGCAAAGGAATTGTGACAGCTATTTGTTTGTTAGTTAAATTACAACAATATTTGTATAGTCTTATCTTCAGTTTTTCAAGCCCTTTTCCTGGGCAAATTTAGAGATTAGAGTAAGCATCTTCATAAAAGATCATTCAAAAGGAGATAAATGGGGATGGCTAATGAATACAGAGGTAGTAGTAGAGTCTTGTTTTCAAAAGCTGAAGCATTCTGCTTCTGTAGAATCACATCTCTGGAGAGGGTCCAGAGGAGGGCCACAGAGACGATCAGAGGGCTGGAGCACCTTCCCTACGAAGACAGGCTGAGGGAGCTGGACTTATTTAGCTTGGAGAAGACAAGACTGCGGGGTGACCTAATTGAATCCTTCCAGTAGCTAAAGGGAGCCTACAAACAGGAGAAAAGTCAACTCTTGACAAAGGTAGAGAATAGCAGGACAAGGGGAATGGTTTTAAGTTGAGGTATGGAGGCTTTATGTTGGGTATCAGGGGGAAGTTCTTCACAGAGAGAGTGGTGAGGTGCTGGAACAGGCTGCCCAGAGAGGTTGTGGACCCCATCCCTGGACATGTTCAAGGCCAGGTTGGATGGGGCCCTGGGCAGCCTGGTCTAGTAGTACATATGGAGTTTGGCAGCCCTGCCTGAAGGTGTTGGAGCTTAATGTTCCATGAGGTCCCTTCCTACCCATGCTATTCTATGATTCTAAGTGGAAACACTTCAGAGTGTCATTTTCCAGAGTGTGTTAGCTTAAATAACATTATTTTAAATTGTTCCACCACAAAACAGTCTTTTTAATGAAAAATTAGCTTCCTTAAGCATAAATAATAACATAAGTGCTGAAAAAACTGAGGGCAGCCCTCTCCGACCCTTTTGCCAAGATCAAAGGATGATGTATTGTTCACTAGGGGAATATTAAAGCATTATGACATTAAAAAAAAAAGAAAGTTACGGACAGCATAAATGCAATGAAGCCATTGCATTTGGATTGGCTGTTAGAGAACCACTGAGGCAGTGCTGGAAATGTGTATTTTCAGTGGAGGGCCATGAAGACAATAAGGGCTTGGAGCATCTACTGTATGAGGAAAGGCAGAAAGACCTGTGTCTTTTCTGCCTAGAGAAGAGAAGACTGAGAAGGGGTCTGATCAATGTTTATGGCTATCTAAAGAGTAGGAAGCAACTGAACAAAGCCAGACTCAACATGTAGTGATAGGACAAGGAGCAATGGCAAAAAACTGGAACAAAGGAAGTTACACAGAAATATACAGAAGAACTTCTTTACAGTGAGGATGACAGAGCACTGGAACAGGCTGCTCAGAGAGTTTGTGGAGCCTCCTTCTTTACAGATACTCAGGACCCGTCTGGATGTCTACTTGTGTGACCTACTGTAGGAAACCTGTTTTTACAAGGGTATCAAACTTGACTCTTCCAACCCCTGCAGTTCTGTGATTCTGATTTTATTTTTCTTAAACTTCACATTCTCACGAACCTACATGATTGTAAGTATCACATCCACTACTGCATTCAAATTAAAGAAAGTAATAGGAAATGCAGATCTCTTACTAACTCAACTTTAAGACCATATTCACCAGTCACCAAAGGGATGTAAATCATAATGTCTAAAATGGGCACGTTACAGAGCATTCTAGAAAAACTCAGAAAAATGAAAGTGGCATCCTATTAATATTGCAGGAAATGACAAATATATTTCATGTGATTATGTTTAGCAGTATTTAAGTTACTTATGTTACTTAAGTTTTGATAATTGATAATATGAGGTAGATTGAATAATTAAGTTTTGATAGTACTTAATCATTAACTAATTTGTATATTACTAAGGTGATTTGGTGAAACGTGAAATTAAAATCTGATTACAGATTCATGGATGACAAGATTCACACTAGATTCACAACTTACTAACAGGATATCCTAAAAATCAGTGTTTGGTTGTGAAATCTATACTTACATACACCATAGATAAAGACAAGTATGTGGATCCAGTACAAACATCTCAACATTCTCACTTGTGAAACAAATGTATATTATTAAAACATACCTATAAGTAGGGAGGTAGATGAAAGAAGAGCTAACTTATACTTTGAATTTCCCTCTATTTAAGATTAGAGCAGCTACTCACAATATGTCAGCATTCATCAGTGAGGGATGATTGAGACTGACTTGAGTAGAATGACTTTGCTTCAAGGATTTGGCAGTACACAGGAGGTATCCCAAGCTAGGGGAGATGCTCAAGGGAGATCAAGCCTTCTGCAATCCATGAAAGCTTGAAGGATTTCATTTATAATTGCTATTCATCAAGACTGAGATAATTTATTTCTATCAGATATTTTTCCATACTAGTCCCCCTAGATAGTGAAATACTCTTGCTCCACCAGTTGAGCAAGCCTCAGAATTTACTAGATTTACAAATTCTGTATTATCCTCCTTGGGATGTGATCCAGGTATAGATGTATTAGCTATCAGGAGATGATTGTTCCCAGATGAAGAGGGAGGAAGCAAGAATCAGATATAATTGTTCCAGGTGATTAGAGGAGAAGGAGGAGTTAGGTATAGTTGCTCCCAGGTGGTGGAAGGAGGGGCAGAGGTCAGATGTGTTAAGGGGGTGTACTGTTTTAATAAGTTGATCTACAGCTTGTGATAATTACTGGGAGGATAGGTGCTAGGTACAAGAAGGAGTGTTTTCACGTACTGTTTCTCTGCCTTCTTTTTAGAGAGAAGAATAACACCGAGATAGTGGGAGGTCTAATAGAAGGAGAAGAAAGGGGAGACAGAAGCTGTACTCTCATGTTAATATAAGGAGTACATAATACAGTTTAGTTGCTGAAGGTTATTCAGGGTAGTAGTCAAAGCAAGGAAACTCACATTAGTGACAGTAGTGTTCTTTAACAGCTAAATAGTAGTTTTAATGTCTATGTATTTTGACTTCTTTTTTTCCCAAAAGATTTCAAAGTTGTTCAGTGAAAGCAATTTTTCTCCCTCTTAGATCAGTGCTTTCCTTTGATATGATGGTCTCATTTTCCAGTACTGTTCTGACACCTGTTTGGGGAGAATGCAAGAAATCAAAATGTAGATCTTTGCAGTTGTATTCTTTCCACAGTAGAACTTAACAAAATTTGTGAATAGACTGACGTATTTTGCTCTCCTACCTTCAATAATTTAATTTAGGTTATATGGGAATACCATGAAGGCATCACTGGTAGAGATTAGATCAGCATGAAACAGTAGTTTACTTTTATACATCAACATTGTTGTAGGAGCATAAGATCATAGAATAATTCAGGCAATAAGAATCTTGGAGAGATCTCTGCTACAGTTTTCCCGCAACTGAGTCACCTATCAGATCAGGCAAGGCTGCTCAGGGCTTTCTCCTGTTCAGTCTAGAAAACCTCCAAAAGACAGAGGATATCTGGCAACTTGTTCCACTACTGGACTCCATTACTGTCTGTGATTAAAAAGTTTTTCCTTCTATTGAGTCCGAACTTCTCTCATTGTAACAATTGTCCCTTGTCTTCCCATTGCTCTGAAGAATCTTGCCTAACAAACAATTGGTGGATTTCATGGCTCTTCTTGGAACAACATTAATAACAGCTGAGATAATTAGAATTCACGGGCAAGTCAGAATGGGCTGTAAGTATACAAACTGTGTGGTTCATGTGTGCCTCAATTTGCAACAGTAATCTTTGATGGTCTCCTGTCCTGAGCATGGAATAATCAGAATCAGAGAAATATTAGGTGAGGGAACTCCAAAATATTTTCTGGTCCAACCTCTTCCCTGAATAGTGACTCTTGCCAGCACCAGATCAGGTAAAACATACCTTTCTCTGCCTTAGTCTCAAAATCTCTGTAGTCAGAGGTCCAACTGTGTTTCTGTTCCTCTCAGAGAAATCTTTTCCCCTGATGGTCAAGCTGATGCTTTAATATCTGTAATCTGTGGCCACTGCTCTGTGTAACTATTAATCACTACAGAAAACGATTTGACCTCAGTTTCTTGTAATTTGCTTTCATTCTATATAGTTGTAGGCTGCTGTCCAGTCACCCCTGTAGGCTCCACTTTGCCACACCAGAAAAATCCAACCTCTTCAACCATAGCTTCACATAATTACAGATGAATGCTCGTACTGTGATATAGGTATGCTATAGATTTTAATTATTAAATGAACTCACATCATTGGTTCATATCATTCCAGATGATAGCTCAGAACAAAATTTTTATTTATGTAGTGTAAATGACTAGGAAAACAACATTTAGTGCTGAAGTGAGGTGCTTACATGTTTGATCATGTGTAAAGACTACATATAGTGTTATTTTTTACAACTTCTAGTAACTGTTGAAGTTAAGGAATGAACTTATGTTTACTTAGAAATTACAAGAAATTGGTTATCTGGAAGAAAAAGGTGTCATGGTTTTATGATTTTTGTTATTGGTATTCGGCACCACAACATCATGTAAAGCACTGGAAGTGAAAGAATTAGTACTCCACTTCAATGGACTGCCCATTTTCTGAATACCTGACTCTCAGAAGAGAAGAACTACATACTGCAGAGGACTTTGTGTTCACAGGGGAAGATAAAGCTGGCATGTCATGGAACTCTCTCTCTCTCTCTCGCTGCCTGGCAGTGTGTGGGTGTGTTCCCCAGCAATTTTGCCTTCATTTCAGAGTAAGACTTTCAGTTTCAGACTCTCTCTCTCTCATTTTATTTGGTTTATTAGCCTCAGTTCCAATTATATATTGTTTTATAATGTGCTATCTTGCATTCCGATATCATATTTAGTAAATTAACTTTCCTCCTCAGATTGTTGCCACTGCTCAGTTTTTAGGTCCTTCTCCCTATCCCTCCTCTTTTCCCCTTTCTCAGGGAAAGGGGAAAATGGTCCCCTGACCCAATAGTCACAGTACTGGGCTGAACCAGCCCATAAACCATCAACTAGCCCCCTCCCTTTTTTGGGCCTGTGAGCCTGCTGTCCCCCTGAATACAGATAAATCTAGACACCCTCATGACAAAAGGTTATCCTTGAAGAAAAAGAAAACAAAGCATTTTGAACTGTGACACTGTGCTTTATGCTCTGATAGACTGACCAAAAGACATAGAATTTAAAATAAACAAACAAGCAAAGAAACAAAACACATTTAAATCTGGTCCTCCCTCTTCAAACATGACAGTAAGTTCTTTTTTTAATCATTTTACCAGATTTGTTTGATAGTAATAAAAGCAGGTAATGAGCAAAACAAATATATTAATTCTTGTTAGTAGTAAAATGACTTTTAAAACTGCAACATTATGAAAAAATAATTGAAATACTTATTAAAAGCAGAAAAGTTTTTTTCCTCTGCAGTAGATTCTACATACATATATATCTTAAAATATAGTATTACTGCATTTCATATGGTTTGTGCTATGCACTGAAAAACACTGTTTTCATGATCTTTGAAAAGACAAATTTGTGTGTGTATGTGTTGAAATGTGTGTCTCATTAAAGTCAGATTTTACTCTGTTACTAACATAAATGTATATAGAATTATCAGTGTAACACTAATCACCACTATAGCCAGCAAAAGCAGTGTCTTTGTTATTCTCAGCAAAGTTGCAGTGGAAAAAATATCTTAATTTTTATATTTTTATTTTATCATTAATGTGCAGTTCTATCTTTGTTATTTGTAAATTTCCATGGGCTTTTGTCTGATACATGTCTGTATGTCATCTTTTTGATAAAACAAAAAACTTGAGTTCCTGTAACTTCTGAATAAATGTTAAATAACACTTCAATACAAAGTTTTCATAATAAAGGTAAAACCCTGGAATTGTGAAAACTCATCCAAAATCTTATGAAAATCAACGAAACTTAAAGGAGAAGGAATAAGCTAGACATATTAATGGAAAAGTATAGCCTGGGAATATAGAAGAACATCTCAAGATGTCTATTAAAAAAAGTTAGATGTCAGAAATAAAGATGAAAACAATTCCACTAACTAAAGTCCCCTCCTTTTTAGATAGCTATGAAAGATAAAACTTCTGGATGATGACATGTTCAGTTAAATTTAACTTTTTATGTGGTGAAGAGAATCAAACTTCTTTCAGATAAGAGATGATAATATCAGCCTGGTTAATTCCTCTCAGTCTAAAGTTCTTTCTCTGATGAAGAGCATTTACATAGCATAGAACAAGATTTACAAGTTTTGATGGTTTGAGAAACATAAAAAAGAGATAAAATTTAGTGCAAAAGTATGGTCACACATTTATGAAACTGAAACAGTACTAAAAATGAGAAAATACTGCATACAATCATCTTTTATCTAAAAATTAAGAGATTTAAAATGGATTTTATAAGAACTAGCAAAATAGTTTTTGAGAATAGTAATAATTCTTCTATCAGCACCTCAGTTGGGAGATATTCTGCTCCTAGGATGTTGTCATATATTCACTACCCAATCAGAGAAAAAAAAAAAAATCATAATAAGAGAAGGAAAACACAGGAAAACAAAATAATATTTTTGTGAAATTGAGTGTATTAGACAAGAAGGTGTATAACCAAAAATGTGATTGACTCCTTTTGCCTCTGAAGCTGTTACTTTTAATCCAGGTTAAATGTCACTTTCTGTGATTCCATGACTTTCAGTTCTCAAACCATGGAGTTCTACTCTTGAAGTGTGTCCTGATGTGGTGAAGAGAACACTTGCTTTGGAGAGGGTATATTCAGTACTGCAGGTGAAGCTGAGCCAGGAGCCCATTCTTAATGGCCAGCTGTTCCAGTTAGGAAAGGCTGTACGGATTAACTAATTTCAGCAAGTCAGAGGTTTTAAGTAGGATGTAAATCTGTGAAAGCTATACATATTATTAAGGAATCATAACAGCAAAAATCTGATTCTGAGTGTTTTCCTAGGTGTCTGTTTTCCTTATGCATCTAAGCAGAGTGGTTTTGCATTGTTTGAATCATTCCTTCAGCTTAAATTCTCAGTCTTGATAAATATTCTTTAGATTTATTATACATATCTTCAAATAAGATAATACTATAAAGATCATTAGAATTCATTTACCCTACAGGAGAATTCAAGTACTATTAAAAATATTTCCTGTAATTTACAGATGTAATGTACAGATTGTCTGTTTTTTGTACTTTCCTATATTTTTGCTAGACAAGTGGCTGAACATAATCACTGTAATATAGTGAATTTATTTCCATATATTTTAGCTTGGGTTGATTAAAAAAAAAAAAGATTTAAATTCACAAAGCAAGATAACTTTCAGTTTCAGTCAATGTTACAAACTCTAAACTACAAATAATCAAAGAATAAAAATCTATAGATAAATAGCTCTATTTTTATTTTTAATGGACTATTTTTAGAACTGGAAATTATATAAATCACTCATAAACCTCATCAGTAGTTATTACACCTTTGTAATAACTGTAGAAAGGATCTATATAGGAAAAAAATGATATGGGTAAGATAATAAAGTATTTCCTTCTTGAAGGTTTCCATTGCAGTGATATATGCCAAATGAAATATGTGAGAATGACTCTTTTCCTATACAACTTTTTGTGCTAGTTCTATCTAATTCATTTACATTAATGTAAGCAAGAAGAGAATCATATCTACTTTTTCTGTAATAAATTATTTTTATTCTTTTCTTTTCTAAGGAACAGTGATTTTTACACACTTAGAAGCTTTGCAATATGCTTTTGGCCATTTGATGTAGAATATGTTATACAAAAATCTTATACACACTTTGAGGTTTAAATCCCTTGGGCCAGAAATACAAGTAATGTTTTTAGTTTCATATGTAAAATGAAATTCTACTTCCCACAGCTGTATTCTAGGCCTCTGTCACTCAGTCAGGAGGCTGAAAGTTACCTTCCATATGATCAACATATTTTAGAGTTATTTATGCTGGTCTGTCACTCAAATACTCTTTCGCAATAGGAGGTTCATCCTTGTTTTCCCATCACTTCCCAAGATATTTTTTTATTAGTCACATAATAAAGGAATTAATTTTATTACAGTTAAATAAGTTAATATATTTTAAAAAACGTTGTTACAGTGTAATAGTTTAATTGAATTGTAAGAAATCTTGACTTAGTAGATATAACAGCATGTTACCAACTGCGTCATCTCCCAAATGTAAAAATATTGCTTAAGTATAAATAGAACAAAGAAAGATGAAAGATATGTATTTTAACAAAAAATTGAATTGAGTAAGACTTGGGGGGATAGAAAACTGTACATTAACTACTGGAAAAAAATAGATGAACTTTTTTATTACTGTTCTAAAATTCACTGGAAAACTTTCTGAATTGTACTTGAAAAATAAAATTAACAATATGTTTTGGAAAAAAAGCCAATTAATTATGTGAGGGCTGCTCTGAAATTATTTTATTATATTGTCTTACAATGTCAGAGGCAGATGTTAGTGGGACTGTAGTAGAGGCTGAACCTTCTCAACAATATAGGGCCTGACATGGAAGTGCATATTAATTGAGTAAGTGTGCAGAAAAATTTTTACTCCTTGATATTCACAGACACTTGCTGAACATTTATGGAGACCACACAGTGGATGTAAGCAGTTAGGTAATAGGTGCTGCTTTTCAGCAGTGGCAAGAGCCACTGTGGGTCACCTGCACTAGTGCAAATTTTTTACAGGAGTGGTATGCCTCTTGATCATTGCTGGCAAAAATTAGTTCCTAATTGTGGTGACTATTGAAAAAATAGTGTTTTGTAGCTGAGAATTTTCTCTATCACATAGTGTAATTGTGCTCTTTGTACCTGTTGCAGTTTCCATGGAAATAAATAGGTGACATTACTTCGGAGAGACCAATTTACTTACTGTACTCAAGTTGAGGTTTTTTAAGTCTTATCTAAAGCACTCTTTTGTGATTCATTTGGTAGTATTTTTTTTCATAAAGCCAAATTTTCATTTTATTCCTTTTTCCCTGTCTACAAATAAATAAATAAATAAATAGAATTTCCAAATGGAAACTAAATTTGGGGGAAAAAAAAACAAACAGTATTTTTCTTGATTTGTTCTTTTTTTCAAGATCCTATTGTTCATAGCTTCTCTAGTTGCACAGGTTTGCCTCAAATTTGTTACCTAATTCAGCTCTGGAGCCCGTAGCATAAGAAACAGAGATGATCAGGAGGCTGGAGCTCCTCTCCTATAAGGAAAAGCTAAGAAAGTTGAGATTATTTAGCGTTGATAAGAGAAAGCTCTGAGGAGACTTATAGCAGCATTCCAGTATTTGAAGAAGGCCTACATGAAAGATGGGGAGAAACTGTTTGTCAGCAAATGTATTGACAGAACAAGGGAAAATGGTTTAAAACTTAAACAAAGAAAAAAAGAAAAAGAAAGTTTAAATTAGGAACATTCTACACCAGATCAGATGGGTCCCTGGCAGCCTGATCCAATAGAAGATGTTCCTGCCCATATTAGGGGGGTTTGGAACGAGATGATCTTTAAGGTCCCTTCCAAAGCAAGACGTTCTATGATTCTATAATTCCCTTACTGTGGCAAAAAAGATATCACTGGCATATACTGAATGAATGAAATAAATTCTCTTCAATTTCTTGTATGATACTCTTTTGAGCAGAGGACAGAATGTTGGGGGAGTAATAAGCAAGTGTGTATATGGTCTCTGAGGAATGCATGCAGCTGGATTTGGAGATGTGCCAAAGTTAGATGGTAGGAGAGAATAAGAATAACTCTAGGAACTCTGTTGAAAAGATCAGAGGCTGAGAATAGACGAGGAGAAATAAGAAACAGTGAGTCTAACATTGTACAAATCCAGACAGAGTTTGGCAGAGTAATAGACTGGAGTGGGAAACCTAAACAAAGAAACCTCCAACCTTGATACCATCTCATTCTGCTGTGGTCTTCAATTACTATTTTCTCTACCTCACCTTTGCCCCATGTAGGCAGGAAAGACAGTGACTCCAGGGATTGCAGCTATTCAATGATTTGTTTCTTCCTCACTGTTCAGGACGTGTCCCTAGGCTTTATTTGCTGCATGCTATTGAAACCTTTTTCTGTATACAGAATTATTAATTTCCTCATAGACTCATTTCAACCTTCACTTCAGCTGATTCAGCCTTTAGCTATATTCAGTCCCTACCCATTAGCTGAAATGTTCCACCTGATTTACTCTTTTCCTAGCTCTCCCCCTCAAATCATTCTTCCAGCCCCACTAAATACTTCACAGAGACTAGAGCTGCTGACTCCAGGGGCTGTAAAGTAGGGAACCTTTTTATTTTATTAATGTTCACTAATGGGTTTATTAATGCTCAGTAGATATTTCATTTCATTGCTTTATGTTTCCTCTTAAGAACACATACTCAGTCCTCCTGAGCTGTGTTTTATTTTTTATTGGCTGGCTAGTGAAGAAGTTCATTTGTCCTGTACCATTACTGCCACCTACCTTGTCAGGCTTCCTTTAAAATTAAATTGTGCCTCAACAACTTTGCCCTTGGTTAAATAAATAAACCATAACTATAGCTGTAACATCATTATCTGAGTATGAGTCTGAAGGCCGTATGATTTAATAGGGTGATGGAGCCATTAGCACTGCAACTTGGCTTTATTGTATTCACCTTGCTGTATAACAGCATCTGTGCAGTACTTGTAATGTCAGTGGAAAAAGGCTCTACAACTCCAGTTATGTCCTAAGAAGATCCCCCTCCTCGACCAATTCCACACAAACATTCCCTTAGTCTTTCTTTCTTTAATCTGTCCTTGTTTTACTGGTTCAAGCTCCTTTCAACTCACTGATTTCCAAGCAGAAAACAGTGAAATGAGAAATGTGTTCCGTGAAATGACAACACAGATGGTATTTCTGAAAACAGAAATTAAGGTTTGAATAATACAACAAAGTCATTTAGTACCAGCATTACTTAAAAGAAGAGGAAACACATTTGCTGGTGACATGAATACTATAGTTCCTTTCAAATCAATTAATTTTTAAAATGATGTTGTTTTCCATCTGTATTGTCAAGTTTTATTGTAGGACTCAGAGTCTTAAAGAAGGAGCAGCAAATAATAATAATATTGCATCTAATTTGTACTAATTTGTACATGTACTATATGTTGTCCTAATAAAGAACAGATACCATGAGATTGCTTTGAATGCACTGTATCTTATATTCTGTGAATGAATAGCCTGATTTGTAAAGTCCAACCTCTAAATTAAAACAAAAATAACGAACAAAAAAATATTGTTTGTGCAAAATGAAAATGACATTGTACATAATTGGGTACTTTCTGTCTACAGAAACACCAAATTATGAAAACTAGGAAGTCAGAAGTTATGTATTCTTGTCCTTGAGCAATGCTCAATATAAGCATGATACTCATGGTTATTCAGCTCTTGTAGGTGGTATGAACATTAGAGAATTAAATCATATTCACTTTTTAACACTCTTTATACTTTCTTTTTGCATAGAGGTAGTCGTAGAACAGGAGAATTTTTTTGTGTTAGAAGCAAAATTCAAAATCATCCAGTTCCAGCTCCCTGATATGGGCAGGCATACCTTCCAGTAGATCAGATTGCTCAAAGCCCCATTCAGGCTGCTCTAGAACACTTCTAGAACATCCACAGCTTCTTTGGCAACCTGTTCCAGCACCTCAGCACTTTAATCATGAAGAACTTTCTTTCAGTTTTAGACTGTTATCCCTTGTCCTGTCACTACAATCCCTACTAAAGCACCATTTTATACTAAACAGGAGTTTTAGACTTCTGGCATGTGTTTGAACACTGACTATGAAAAAAAAGACTACAGGAGAAAAATAAAACATTTTAATAGATTGTATGAGTTCTTCACTTCTTGT
>JAOWBP010000001.1:130970544-130989983 GCA_028571105.1 Tragopan temminckii | reverse complement strand
GGTGCAGCCTCACCAGTGCTGAGTACAGGGGGACGGTTATCTCTCTCCTCCTGCTTGTCACACTATTTCTAATGCAGGCCAGGATGCTGTTGGCCCTCATGGCCACCTGGGCACACTGTCGGCTCATGCTCACCTGAGCATCAACCAACACCCCCAGATCCCTTTCTTCTTTGCAGTCATCCAGCCACTCATCTCCAAACCTATAGCGCTGCATGGGGCTATTGTGGTCAAAGTGCAAGACCCGACACTTGGCCTTGTTGAACCTCATCCCATTCACCACAGCCCAGCAATCCAGCTTATCTCAATCCCTCTAAAGGGCCTCCCTACCCTCAGGCAGATCAACACCACCACCTCCCAACATGGTGTCATCTGCAAACTTACGGGCACCAGTTCTGACCCCTGGGGGACACCCCTTGTAACAGGTCACCAGCTGGACTTAACTCCATTAACCACTACCCGTTGGGCACGGCCCTCTAGCCAGTTTCTTACCCAAAGAAGGATACACCTTTTCAGGCTACGGGCAGCCAGTTTTTCCAGGAGAATACTGGGAGAGATAGGTCAAAGGCTTTACTGAAGTTTAGGTAGACTACATTAACATCCTTTCCCTCATCTACCAGGCTGGTCAACCAATTGTAGAAGGAGATGAGGTTGGTCAATCACGACCTGCCTTTCATGAACCTGTGTTATCTGGGCCTGATCCTGTGGATGCCATGCATGTGCTGTGTGATCTCACCCAAGATGATTTGCTCCATAACTTTCCTTGGTACTGAGGTCAGGTTGACAGGCCAGTAGTTCCCCAGATCCTTCCTACAGCCCTTCTTGTAGATGGGAGTCACATTGGCAAGCCTCCAATCCTCTGGGACCTCTTCAGATAACCATTGTAGATGGAGAGAGTGGCTCTCTCTCACCCCCGCCAGCTCCCTCAGCACCCTAGGGTGGAGCCCCTCCGGTCCCATGGACTTGTGACCGAGAAGCTCTCTAACCGGGGGTGTATTCTGCATAGCATCCCAGACTTCCAGATCAGGGCATAAAGTGCCCTGATGATAACTATTAAAGGCCTATTAAAAGGAGATGGCGTCGAGGACCTCAGCCTTCTCCTTATCCTCTATGATCACATTCCCCACTGCATCGAGTATAGGATGAAAATTCTCCTTGGTTCTTCTCTTATCGTTGATATAGTTGTAAAAGGATTTCTTATCCTCTTTTACTGCAGTGGCCAATCTGAGCTCAAGTTGGGCTTTTGCCTTCCTGAATTCCTCCCTGCATACCTTAGCAACTTCCTTGTAATCTCCCCAAGTAGCCTGTCCCTTCTTCCAGGGGAGATAGACTCTTTTTCTTCCGGAGTCTCAACAATAGTTCCCAGCTCATCCACACCTGTCTTCTTCCCCTACAGCTCACCTTATGGCATTCAGGAACAGCCTGTTCTTGTGCCTTTAAGATTTCCATCTTGAGGAGCATCCAGGCTTCTTGGACCCCTTTACCCTTAAGAAGCGACTCCCAAGGGACCTCTGCAACAAGCATCCCAAACAGGTCCATGTCCGCCCTCTTGAAGTTCAAGATAGCAGTTTTGCTAGTCACCCTTCTGATATCTCCAAGAATAGAGAATTCTACAATTTCCTGGTTGCTCTGCCCAAGACAGATCCCAATCTTCACATTTCCCACCAGTCCTTCACTGTTAGGGAAGAGCAGGTCTAGCAGGGCACCACCCCTGGAAGGCTCTCCTACCAGCTGCATAAGGAAGCTATCTTCCACAAACTCTAGAAACCTCTTGGACTGCTTCCTCTGCACTGTGTTATATTTCCAACATATATCAGAGATGTTGAAGTCTCCCACAAGAATGATTACCGGAAATTGTGCAACTTCTGCAAGCTGCTCATAGAATGCCTTGTCCATCTCTTCATCCTGATTAGGTGGTCTATAACAGACCCCCAGCAAGATGTCACCCCTACAGACCTTCCCCCTGATCCTTACCCATAGACACTCAATTTTATCATTCCCAACCCCAAGCTCTTCAACATCAAAACAGTCTTTAATACAAAGGGCCACACCACTACCCTTCTTTCCTCGTCTATCCTTTCTGAAGAGCTTGTAGCCATCAATCACAGCACTCCAGTCATGGGAGTGGTCCCACCATGTTTCAGTAATAGCAACTAGGTCATAGTTAGCCTGATGCACAATCACTTCCTACTCCTCCTGCTTGTTGCCCATGCTGCGTGCGTTGGTGTAGATGCACTTCAGCCGAGTCATCTGCCTCACTCCCAGCTCAAGCATCATTCCCCTAGTCTCATATCTTGTGAGTCCTGTTTTTTCCAGCTTTCATTTTTCTGCAAAACTAGAACTGTGTACATAGTTAAGAAAAAACTTTATGCTAAGAAATTTGTTATGTTATTAAAGTTAAGATTTTCCAAAGACATAGCCCCAACCACAATGAACTAAAGAAATTTTAGGCAATTTGTAATTCCAATGGAAATTAAGCAGTAACTGCCTTCAATCCCTACAGTATCCCAGCTAATTAATGAAGTATTTATTTTACATCTTTCTCTTCAGTGCCTTTAGCACCATTTGATAGTATTAGTTAAATGAATTTATTTCCCTAAACTATATTCATTCTTGCAAGAGTAATTATACCTTACACAGCACTATACATGCACAGAGAGAAACAACTGCTCACAGTTCTAAAATCTTGAGATTTACCTACTGTTGCTTTGAAACAAGGGTTTGAAGTTTTGCATTGTATTTATGTGAAGATATCATCAGTGGCAAAAGTAAGTGTAAGAATAGACATTTTTGGTGAAATAAATGGGATTTAAAGAGCAGTTGAAGAGAATAAAGTTTGGTATCAGCAATGTGAGCAGGAGATGTTCTCTGTTAGCTACACAGCACCATTTTGGATGCCTAAGGATCAAACTACTCTGAAAGAAAGCATATCACAGAAACTATGGTGAGTTATTGTGAAGAAATATTGACTTCTTTGCAGAAATTCACAAAATTCTCTACTCCTCATTGAAGAAATATTTGAAATGCATATCTAGATCTATTTTTAAAAATCAGTTTTCAATTTTTTTTTCCTTTTGTGTAGTAGAAGAAGAGGCAAAATTAAATCTATATACCTGGTTCTGATTCTATTATTATGTAGACATTAAGAAATTTCCAAATACAATAAATAAATAAAATAAATAATAATAATAATAAATCCAAGCATTTAAACTGCGTTGTGTAGAAGATCTAAACCTTTTCTTTGTCTCTTATAAATGCACTGGTATCATAGCACCTACCTTTCTGAGTACTGCATCATTTCTAATATTAGCAGATAAACTGCTGGAGAAATCTATCATTGATAATACACATCCATCTAATAAAGAGCCTTAGCATTTATGCATATGATGTACAAATGCTGGCCTTTATTTGTTCACAAAATCTGGGAATATCATGTCCAGGACCATGCGTATTGATCATAGAAGATACAATATTTATAAAGCTGTTTTTCTAAGAGTGAAATTATAGAAATAGGATATGTTTGGTATCTGAATATGTATTCTTGTAAAGAAAAAGAAGGAAACAAAGCCCAAATTCAGTGTACCCTTTTTAATATTCTGTCTAGAGTATGCTAATTAACACACATGTATTTACGTGGTTCAGGCCTGATAATACAGCCAATGAAGTCAGTGGGAATTAAGCCATTGCATTCAAAGAGATTTGAACTGTGCACAGCATTTAAGAAAATTAATAATGAAAACATATTTCTGATTTTTTTTTAAGTATCTGAATGCAGTTCTCTTAATGTGACCCTGAAAAGCTCACAGCAATATCAGAACAGTTGTGTACTCAGATGCTAAATTAATCCACCTGGACCTATTAACCCAGAAAAGGCTCCCGGGCTCAGTAGTGCAATGTCAAGAGAAATAAAAACAGAAAGGAGAAAAAGGTTGGGTAAAGAAAACTTCTTAAGGAAAATCAGAAAAGAATTATAGATAATTATATAAAAATCCAGGATCAGAGAGGTCTGGTAGACAAGTTTGCATGAATGCAAGATAATAAAAATCATCATATGATACTTCTAATTCACTGGTGCACTGAAAAATAAATAAATAAATAAATAAATCACTAACTATTAAAAAGTTTGTTACCTGTTTCTACTAAAAGTTTCTTGTTCCATTTTCAAGGGGCTTGATAGAAGACAGTGGAAAATGATTCCTGTTCAATTTCCTGATGTTTTAATTACCTAAAATGATTTGGAATTTTTTTGTCTATTAAGAACTGCATTATTCTTGTACTAAAACATGATAAAGAAAATCTTTGATTATTAAAAATACTATAACTGCACATTTATGCAAGTGTAGGTTTCTGATACTTACTTGGATCCCATCTACTCCTTTCATTTTTTAGCTATTGAAGTGACACATAGAAAATTAGAATCTCACATATTTTCCTTGAAGGAACTAACAACTTGTTTACCTTCTGTAAACATACCATCTGAAACATATTAGAAATTAGCCACCAGAGACCAAGTTTTGTGAAGGGAAGAACAATTGGCACCAGCCATTTTATCTCAAACAGTAATGTTGTTAGTATATGCTGGAATGTACAGAAATGGGAGGTAATAGATCTAGGTTAATGCTTTGTAACTGTTACTGCATAAATTAAATAGCTTCAAATATGTTTCTTATTTTTTCCTGTCACCCTTTTTCTCTTTACTTCCTTTTCTTTTGATTTTTACTATCAAATTCAGGCTTTGTGTTATTCACATGGTTTACTGAAAATGCCCCTGCTCATATTAAGTGTAAACTATGTAAATATTGGTTGGCTGTTTTTGTTGTTGTGGTTGTTTTGTTTGCTTCTTTGTTGTTTTTTGTTGGTTTGTTGTTTTTTTTCCCCTTTATATGAGCTAGAATAAGAATTGAAATTCAAGCAGTAGATTGTTAACATCTATATATTTAACTAGCAATATTGTACAAGTAGTGTTTTTAAGAACGTGTAGTGAAAATATATTCATGAGTGTAAGCCAAAATAAAAAATATTATACATACATCCCTAGAAAGCACTTCTAGGAGCCAAATCTACTTAACAAATTTGTTAATGTTTTCAGGAGTGAATTAATGAATGGGAATTTTTTAACTACATTAAAAGAATTAATGATTTGAATTAGGACTAGTATCAGAAGTTTTGCATAGCTTTATCTGATGGAGAAAAAGCATATATAAAGGTTAATTTCTGTGTATTTGAGTGTACATTATATGTAATTGAATTGATAGAATTTCAATTTTTTATAGAAATAAAAAGTATGAAAGGAAGAATGTTGTACAGTGTTTGAATATGTTCATTACAGTCCTGGTCTTAGTGATATTATTCACACACATAATTAATATAGTTAAATTTTTATTTCATCAGGATTTTCAAGTTCACTAATTTACATGATGCAAGAATAGTAACTATAATTTCCTTTCTCAGGCAGATTCATCAATATTTGGGACTTCATAAGTGAAACCAAAAAAAGAACAAGATAGAATAATGGGGGTGAAACAGTTTCAGTGCAATTTAAACTTAATAAAAGATTGTTACTTCCAAATAATCTATTTTCAGGTCTATACTGTATGTCTAGTAGAACATACTAGAAGTTAAAAATATTTTTTTCAATAATGTGTTCCAGAATTAGAATCCTCTAATAGAATTCAAATAATTATTTAGCATCCAGGATCCATAGCAAACGTTTAGTGGCTGACATCTGATAAATAGGATCTGATAAGAAATAATAGGATAGGATAGAATCATAGCATCATGAAGGAAAAAAAAACAAGCACTACGATTATTTAGTTCAACTGTCATCCTATCACCATCACACCCACTAAACCATATTCCTCAGTGCCACATCTACCCTTCTCTTGAACATTTCCAGTGGGCAATGACTCTGCCACCTCCCTGGGCAGTCTGTTCCAATGCATTACCACTCTTTCTGAGAATAATTTTTTCCTAATATCCAACCTGATCCTCCCCTGACACAACTTACTACTTCTCTGAAAGAGTGGTCAGGCACTGGAATGGGCTGCCCAGGGAGGTGGTGAAGTCACTGATCCTGGAGGTGTTCAAGGAACGTATGGAGATTGTGTTGAGGACATGGTTTAGTGAGAACTATTGGTGATAGGTGGATGGTTGAACTGGATGATCTTGTAGGTCTTTTCCAACCTTGGTGTTTCTGTGATTCTGTGAACTTATGGCCGTTACCTCTCATTCAGTCAATGGGAGAAGAGGCCTACCTCCAACTCACTACGACCTTTCAGGTAGTTGTAGAGAGCGATAGGTAGGATAGGATAGAATAAAAAATATAATACAATAGGATAGGATATAGAATATAAAAGAACATGGAAGGGAATGGAAGAGAATAGAATAGAGCAGAGTCAATGACACCAATCAGATGTAGCTCCATTCACTACTCTTTGAGCTTTGACGTTCAATCTGCTCACCACAGAGTGTAACATGAACCTGTTATCTCATAGTTAGTCAGCTGTCTTGAAAGATACTCTGAGAGATGATATCAAAGGCCTTACTAAAATTCAGAAAGGTTTCATCTATTTCTTTTCCTTCATCCATGAAGCTGGTGACCTTATCAAAGGAGGACATAAAATTAATAAAGTAGTATTTTCTCTTCATGAACCCATGTTGATCATGTCTGATAATGGTTTTGTTCTTTAAATGCATTTCAGTAGCATTCAGAATAATCCTCTCTGTAAGTATTCTAGGTATTAAGCTTTGGCTCACAGGTCTGTTTTCTGCCTCTTCCCTTGTGCCCTTATAAAACTATATGGCATTGACAACCTGGACAATTCAATGCTGAAGGGCAGAAGAAAAGAAGAAAAAAGAAGTAGACACCTGAATATGTTATTGGTGATAGGATCGTTGTTTCTTTTAGTGCATCATGATAATAACTGCTAGTTCAGGGAAGATGTAGCTATAGGTAAGGAAATTTGGACATAATAGCTTTTGAATAAGATTTCATGAAATCATATAATCTTTAAGGCTGGAAAAGACATTTAAGATCATCTACTCCAACCAGCCACTTACTGCCAATACTGTCTGCTAAACCATGTCTCTAAGTCTACCCTTTTCTTATAAATCTCCAGAGACCGTGACTCTATTTCTTCCCTGGGTAACCTGTTCCAGTACCTAACCATTCTTTCTGAGAAATTATTCCTAATATTTGAATCCAGACATTTGGTATGGATTTGGTAGTTTATTTTTATTTATGATTTAATTTAGTCTGGCTCTGCTAAAACTTTGTTTGGAACAAGTTATCACAGTAGAGTTTGGTGCAATCCAGATGGCATTATTTTCCTTCTTTCCTCCTTCCTTCCCTCCCTCCCTTTGTCTCTCTCTCTCGCTTTCTCGCTTTCTCACTTTTCTTTCCTCCTATTTTTCCTCTTTCATTTTTCTCTTCTTCCTTTCTTCCTTTCTTCTCCTCTTCCTTTCTT
This sequence comes from Tragopan temminckii, assembly GCA_028571105.1. Lineage (NCBI taxonomy): Eukaryota > Metazoa > Chordata > Aves > Galliformes > Phasianidae > Tragopan > Tragopan temminckii. The sequence goes on along the minus strand of JAOWBP010000001.1, from coordinate 130,982,520 downwards.
CCTTGGCACAGATTTCTTAAATTAAATAAGATTGATTTGTTTGTTTGTTTCCATGTATACGCACCTAATATTATTGCAGCTGGTGGAGGAATTTAATATTTAGAACTCCTTTTCAAGTGCTACACCCTAGGACATTTTTTCAAGTTTTAATGTAATCAATAACTCAATTTCAGAGAATACTATAGAAGAACAAAAGAAACTTGCTTCTGTGACACTGAGCAATCTCATGAGTTTTATGAGTGTGTGATTTTGTTATTTAGTCAGTGTTGAATGAATTCTAATCCTTTGCATTAAATACTAGAATAGAAACAAACAAACAAAACAGAGAGAATTTGTTATAAAATGTTCTTTATTATTTTGTTCAAGACTTCTAGATGCTTGCCTTTTGATAGAGGTGTCTCATTAGTAACATTAGATTCTTAAAAATTAAAATTATGTTTAATATGTTTAAATAACTATTTATTTCTGAAGTATTACATATACTTTAAAATTCAATTGTATTTCATACAACTTGCAAAGGTATTTTTAAGTTAAAAATGATTTTTTTTGGTCTAAAAATTGCTGACCGAAAATGAGAAAAAGACTTCTGATTTTACTGCAGTGAAGATTATATCCCAGTCCTCAAAATATGTTTCACTCTTCATCATTCAAATTCTTGTGGGAATCATTGCTGCATGATTACTTTCAGTCCAAGGTCCTGCTCCTCTGAACATCCATAATGCATTGAAAATTGTTTGCTTTGTGTTCTCTTCTGGAATGAAACAATTAACAGATCCTTAAAGTAAAACAAAATGTATTTCAAAAAAGTGCAGTTTTCAGATACCAACAGCATTAGGTAGTACACATGTAATTGCAAGCCCTCCTCTGGACCCACTCCAACAGCTTCATGTCCTTCTTGTGTTGGGGGCCCCAGATCTGGATGCAATACTCTAGAGAGCATTTACTCATGAGAGCAGGGTAGATGGGTAGAATCACATCTCTTGACCTGCTGGTCATATTTCTCTTAATGTATCCCAGGATATGGTTGGCCTTCTGGGCTGCAGCACACATTGCTGGTTCATCTTGAGTCTTTCATCAACCAACATTCCCAAATCCTTCTTCTCTGGTCTACTCTTAAGCAATTCTCCATCCAGCCTGTATCTGTGCTTGGGATTGCCCCAACCTAGGTGTAGGACCTTGCACTTGGCTTTGTTGAACTTCATGATGTTGGCATGGGCCCACCTCTCAAGCCTGTCCAGGTCCCTCTAGATGACATCCCTTCCCTCTAGCGTGTCAGTGGCACCAGTCCGCTTGATGTCATCTGCAAACTTCCTGAGGGTGCAATCACAGTCCATGTTGCCCACAAAGATGTTAAATAACACTGGTATCAACACCGATCCCTGAGGAATTCCTCTTGTCACCAGTCTCCACTTGGACATGGAACCATTGTTCAAGATCTTAAACTTGTATATTTTAGGCTCAGTGAATTTTCCTGCTTTCAGTTGAGACTCATGTGCATATCAAGGTTACATTGAATGCAAAAATAAATAAACAACAAACAAACAACAACAACAACAAAATAAGCAACAACAGTTCAATATTTGCACAGCATGGTCAAGAAATTCCAATTTCTATTGAAACTGTTATCACAAAATACATATATATATTATTTTTCCTTTTTACATACTAAGAGGAAACTTAAATATCTGCTTTTAAAGTGAGTTATGTTATTGCTTTCAGTGCTCTTCCTCATTTGAATTGCTCTGAATATTTCTATCAAATAACTTTTAAATGAGAATTTTTGCAAAAACATAATTTGATTCTTATTTATCTTTCTTGAGAAAATTACGTATCTCCATAGCTGTTTAGATAAATCTAAAACTCAAATATCTGGGAATGTTTTCTGAGTAAAAATTCAGGCTGGAAAAAATGTGTTCAGATTATGAAAACATACTTACATGATAGTGAGTATGCCTGGACATTTTATGAAAATGTTTGTCCCTGCGTATACATTCTTCACTGGAATACGTAAGCCACTTGTATACTCTTAAATATATATATTGCCATAGACCCTGATCTTGAGACTGCTATATACCAGCTCATTTATGTTCACATCTATTAGGTTTTTCTCTTTGAGATAGCTAATTGAAGCGCTCCAAAAGAGAGCCAGATAAGTAAGACATCAGTTAACATTTATCAGCATTACAGTTTTTGAGCCTGATCTATGGTCTGCAGGTGGGAAACAAGAAGGGACATATGACATAAAGAAAAATATATTTGTCTATCCAGTGGTATCTGGCCTGGTTATACTCAGGTTCTTATGAACATTATATGCATTGCTTTGAAACTTGTTAGAAATGAACTGAGGGCACAACCGTGAGATATATATGATAGGCATATGTCCCAGTGCCTTAACACAAGGTTTCCTCCTCAGGATTAAAATACCGCACAATTTTGCTCAGAATATCAGAGTGGCAGTTCTATCATACAGCATACATTAAGATTACTCTCACAATCATAGAGTCATTTAAGTTGGGAAAAAATCTTTTCAAGGTCATCAACTGACAACCTGACCCACAGAGTCCAATCACTAAACTGTCCCTTATTGTCACATCCACAGCTCTTTTAGATACCTCGTGGTATGGGAAATTCACTACCTCCATGAACATCTCATTCGAATGTTTGACCATTCTCTCCATGATGAGATGCTCCCTAATTTACAATCTAAACATGCCCCAGCGCTACTTGATACTGTTTCGTTATTTACTCATCAAACATGAAAGAGATTTATCCTTGTTTTTCAGTGTATTATCTGTTAAATTAGAATAATTACATTCAAATCACTTTCAAGTCATGAGAATCTGAAGTCTGATCATTTCTAAGGACTGGCTCCAACACAGTAAAATCAGAAAAATTAATATGTTTGGGAAACCTTAGAATCTCAAAGACGGTACTTCTTCAAGAGATACTGAAGGAAAACATGCACATACTGGATTTATTAATACAAAATCCATTTGCATGTCCTTCCGTTTATTCATAATATTTTATATCTACTTTTTAAAGTTGTATACAATGAATAGAAAAAAAGTGTTATTCATAGTGTCTTATTAGGCATAATCAGGCTAGTTTTCTTTGGGCAAAATTAAAATCATTGTACCACAAGCTGTAGCATAATTTATCCATGTTTTCCTTCAGAAAAACATGAGCTGTTCACTCAACAGTTATTGCTGAACAGTGCTGATAAAGTATTATAGACTTTCCACATTGTTGCTCTTAAATACAGTAATTTGGCTCCGTTGCAATAACCTTGTAATGAACCTATAAAGATGTCAGATATATTTAAAAACACTCTGTAATGCAACTGAGGAGAAAGCTGAAAGGTGAGATGTACAAAGTTGACCAAGTCACTGAATCAGAATGTGTTTAGCAGGAGAAGATAAACAAATTCTAGACCATGCTTTATGGTCATTATGTTCTTACTATTACTAATTTACAATCCATTTTTACCAGTAGTCTTCTGTATTACAGGCTGAACAAGTAGATCTGTCCCACATCCGCAACTTGCTTTTTAGTTCCTTCTTAGCACTATCACACCCTATTCTTAATCATACATTACTGTACGGAACAGCTTGCTATCAGTGGCCCAGGGAATCTCACACAAGGGTAATTCTAGCCTGAGGATAATGAATCTGTTACTGAACTTAATTATCTGGCTTGTTATATTTCGGAGTAGTGTAAGAGTTTTTTATACTTGTTATCACTGAAGACTTTCTGTCATTGTGTCTAATAGGAATGATGGTTTGGATGGTTGAAGAGCACACTCTTCTACACCTTCTACACTCTTTGGAGTGTAGAAAGAGCTGTGGTGATGCAAGAAAATGCCCCAATGGCAATGTGTGATTGAGCTTTTGAGCTCCTAGCCAGAAACAGGCAGCAATGGAATTCCAAGGTGAAAAAAATGTCCTAAGAACTTTTGAGCAGAAACAAAATGGTCCTGTCTTCTACAAAAAATCTGCAAGATGATACACTAGCAATAGTAACAGCAGACCAGGTGAAACTACCAGGTGATAAGATGCTACGAAGTTTTTCATAAAAATTGATGAATGCACCTAGACTTTTACTGTGCTTTTCATACTTTCTTTGCTTCACCATTGAGTCTCACCATAGCACAGTCATTTCCCCTTATCAGGAACAGGATATGATGACAAGAACTTCTATCATATGTCCCAAAAATTCTACTTGTTCTATAAAGAAGGAAACAAAGCTTTTCCTTAACAAGACAATGGGTCCGAACAGATTTATCCAATGTGTTACATTGACAGTGAATAAATTAATCTCCATTTTTTATATTTTTAACCACCCCTAGTCTTTCTCATCTGTTTAAGTTTTCAATTTCATTTTCTCCAACAGCAATTTGGCTAAAGCCTTTTGTTGCCTTTAAATTTGTATCATAATTTCAGACAATAATATCATTAAAACAAGAATCCCAGTCATTTTTGAGTAAAACAAGAGGTGGGCAGGGGAGTATACAGACTCATTTTCACGGATTTTAGAAATACTAGTTCTAGTTACAAACCGGCTAAGTGAAAAATGCCAAACCATGTTATTATTTTTTATTGTTTATGTAAATAAATGTTCATCTAACATGTTTCTTTGTTGTCATCTCTTACATAATTTACATAGGTATTTGCAGAATGAAAAATAGTGTGTGACTTAATAGTAATTTCACCTGGCTAGCATTAAGAATATAATTCAGTAAATTTATGCTGCTTTCTAACAACTCTGAAGATGTTATATGTTACACATTTATATGTAATCACCTGAAAAATCTTAACAGAGGCTTGCCAGTAGATATAAAAACAATTCCTGATGAACAAGGTCAAACAATAATTGTTTCAAAGTGAAGGAATTTATTTCAACCAATCAGAACCTTTTTTCTTTTTATTGCAAGTAACTAGAATGATTGACTCATATATCTGATACATATTGACCTGTTTCTAGAGAGTCAGCAGCAAAAAAAAACACTGTGAAAATTCCACAATTCACTGCACACAGGCATAGCAATGCCATGGCTGATTTGCACTCGGGATGAGTATCAGCACTCAATCGGTAGACTTTTTTGAACAAAGAGTTAGGGAGAAAGTGTAATCTCTTGGTGGTGTTCTTTTAAAATATATTTATAAGAAAGCAATATCAGAAGAAATAAGGAATGAAGGGGGAAAAAAAAAGGAAAGAAAGAAAAAGAAAGAAAGGAACAAAAAAGGGTTTTCCTCTCAACCTGAGTATTATCAATAAATAACCAAGCAATATGCTTCTTTTTTAAACCTTTAATACAACAATGGTCACGTTAAAAAGGTTGAATTATGCACACTAATTGTAGGAAAAGAAACTATGTTTTCTTGAAGTTTTAAGGGTCACATCTTCTGTGACCTGCATTAACAGTCAGGTGTGATTATCAATTCTATTACTTTTGTTAATTGTGTCCTGCTGCTAATTTTGGTATCAATTATGGCCTTATTTACCTCATATACATTATGGCTTTGATATTATATATTGGAAAAAATCTGCAGGTCTAGATTTCCTTTTGGGGTTAGGTTCCTGCATAAAAGGAACCTAACATAACATGCATAACATGGCATCATATCTAAATATAGACAATATGCAAAAATACAAGATCAGCATACATATATCTATAGCTGCATATAAAAGGTATTAATCCCTTTTCTGTCATGAGCCTGTATTATAAGACTGTTAGAAATCCTACTTGCACAAATAGACAAATGCAACAGAACAACAACAAAAAAAAAGATATGTGGAAACTTTACAATTATTTTATTAGTTGAGGTATAATATAAATGTTCCACATAAAAATACCAGGTTTTATGTTGTTAAAATCTGTTATGATCAAACAAATACCCTGATAAAATTATATATATATAAGTATAAATGATGAAATGTATGAAATTACATATTTAATTACACTTAGAAACAAGCAATCAAAAAAAAGATTATACTTACGTACTTATAGACATAAAATAAAATACATTAAATCATCCAAACATATTTTAATTTATTCTGAACAATCCTTTTTCTCATGAAGTTTTCATCTTACATAAAATTTAACATGTTTTATTTTAATTCATAATGGAAATAATTATGTGCATATGTAACTGAAAACACTGATATCAACAAGACCTTGAAATTACAAAAGCACAGGAAAAAAAAAATCATCTCAGCATTACATAAGTATTTCATCCTTGGATCAAATCATCTTTCATCCTGTGGCCCTCCTCTAGATGGACTCCAACTCTCCAACCTTCAAATCTCAGGTACTGAAGACTCCACATCTAGACACAGTACTCCATATGAGGTATAAACCGCACAGATTAGAGAAGCAGAATCACCATCCTTGACCCGTTTCTTGTTGTCATCTACACCCCTCATCAGTGATCACCTTTTGGACACTGAGCCATTGACCACTACCCTTACTACAAAAAAAATTCTTAAGAATGTTACATGGAAATGTTAATTATAATAGTTTATATTTTTGTAATTTAATATTATTTTTATTAATAAAATGAGAAATATTTTAAGCTCATTAAAGTAATGAATATGCAGTAAAATAAAGGAATTCGCGTGAAACAAGATTTATAAGATTGGCAAACATACAAATAATTGAGTTGCAAATGCTCCTAATTTTCTTCTATCAAATGTAAAACAAAACAAAACAAAACAAAACAAAAAACTTTTTTTCAGTACTCTAGCTGAATATTTCTATGTATATGTAATGTAAGAATACACTTTTCTGACCTATGATGATGCTACAGGCAAGTGTTTAAAGTGCTGAAGCGAAAGCAAGTATGAAGTTTAAAACTTAATGCTGACAACAAAGCATTCATACTACCCAGGACTGCAGTTTTATTTATTTATTTATTTTCTGACTATTATCATAAGAATCCTTATTACCTTGAGTTACCTTCATTACTGCTATTAAAAAACTTAAAAGACTTCTGGATAAAATTGTTACAGAAATTGAACCTTAATTGGAAAGGAATCTCTGTAATTATGCATAATTACCCATGTTTATTACTCCTACAATGAGCATGCATTCTTCTTTAGCTGTAAGGCAAAATGAATCAAAGCTTCTAGCTGCATTGGATAATATGATTTGTATGCACTTCACTGACTTCATTAGGCTGTATAGTTTTAAAATTCAATTAAAAATGTATTTTCACTGTTTGGCCTTTGACTTTGCTAAAGAATATGAACGAATCAAAACTGAGGTCTTGACAGCAGGTGACAGCCTTTCATTTCTTTTATTCTATGGAACATGGTCCAAAGCTGATGTAGTAATGTTCTTTTCATGATGTCATTCCACTCTAAGATATTCAGATGAACCAGTATGCAAACATATCAGAGTATTCTGACATATTTAATTCATTTTCATTATTTTAAAAAGATAAGGATGATTAAATCAGACTCACTCAGTCTCAGTCTTTAGTTGTGCCTATTTAAACTACAAGTCATGTCAGTTGTCACCCCAGGGAGTAGATTTGGGATGAGATGGCACAGTCATTTGTAAAACAACTCTTCATAACTAATGCAGCTTGCTTGTATGAGTTTCACCATTTGTAAAGAAATAGTCACATGCTGTGACTTCTGTTTGTGCATATTGCTTTTCTGAGCTGAATGTTTTAAAATTCAGTAGCTGTGTCAGCAGGATCTGTATTCAATAACCACCACTACAATTAATTTCATGAAATCATTTATGAAGCTAGTTCAATTTATTTTTATAGTTACTACTATCATTGCACTTGCCTCAGAGTTTCTTTTAGATGACATCTTTGCAGTGTTCCAGTGATATGGAAATACGGTGGCTGTACAAACTGTTTGATCCAAATGCTGTTGGATCAAAATTAGAGGGACCATCATCTAGAGGACCGTATGCTAAGTATCTGTTACTGAGTTCCTAACAAATATGATTAGGCTGATGAAACCTTACTGTAGATACTCAAGGAAGACTCAGCCCAACATAATCTGGTCCTCATGGGTGACTTCAGTTACCTGAACATGTGATAGGAAAACACAGTGGTGTGCAAGTGACACGCCAGGTTCCTGGAGTGCATTTGGGGCTGTTTCCTGCTATAGTTGCTGGACATGCAGACCAGAAATAATACATTGCTAGATTCACCTGCTAACTAACTGAGTTCAGCCATCTTTTTCGCCTCAGTCGTTAATAGTAAGACTTGTTACTCCTTGGGAACACGGCCCCCTGCGTTGGTAGATAGGGATGGGGAAACAGAATAGGCCCTACATAATCCATGATGAGATGATTTTGGACCTGCTCCAAAAACTGGATGCTCACAAGTCCATGGGGCTGAATGGATTGCACCCTAGAGTGCTGAGGAAGTTGGTGAATGTGGTTGCCAAGCCACTCTCTATCATTCTTCAGCAGTCCTGGCTAACGGGGATGTCCCAGTGGACTGGAGACTGGCAAACGTGACGCCCATCTTCAAAAAGGGCCAGAAAGATGATCCTGGTAGCTACAGACCTATCAGTCTCACCTTGGTGCCAGGGAAATTTATGGAATGGATAATCTCAGGAGCCATCATGGACCAATTAAAGGTCAACCAGGGGATCAGGCTCAGTCAGCATGGGTTTACGAATGGTAGATCCTGTTTGACAAACCTGATTTCATTCTATGACAAGGTGACCCACTTAGTGGATGAAGGTAAGGCTGTCAATGTGGTCTACTTGGACTTCAGTAAAGCCTTTGACACTGACCCCTACAACACTCACATGGAGAAGCAGGCTGTTTGAATGGATGTACGCTCTGCTGGGTGAAGCACTGGCTGGATGGCCAGAATGGAGAATATGCCCTACAAGGATCAGCTGAGGGAACTGGGGCTGTTTAGTCTGGGGAAAAGGAGGCGGAGGGGAGACTTTATTGCTCTCTTCCAATATCTGAAAGGTGCTTACAGCGACAATGAGATCTATTCTCACTGCTGACAGGTGACAGGATGAGGAGAAATGGTCTTAATTTGCACCAGGGTAAGTTTAGGTTGGATATCACGAAAAACTTCTTTGCAGAAGGGGTTGTTAAGTACTGGAATAGGTTCCCCAGGGAGGTGGTTGAGTCACCATCCCTAAATGTGTTTAAAAACCGTTTGGATGTGGTGCTCAGGGACATGACTTAGCAGAGGGTTGTTAGAGTTAGGGTAGTTTGGTTAAGCTGTGGTTGTACTCGATGATCTTTTAGATCTTTTCTAACCTGAGCAATTCTATGATTCTATTCTATGATTCTATGATCTTTAACTAGATGATTTTCCTAGATGTTCTACTTTATTATAGAATCATTGAATGACTTGGGTTGGTAGGGACCTCAAAGATCTTCTAATTCCAACTCCCCTGCCACTGGCAGGGCTACCAACTCAGCGTCAATCAGACACTAGATCAGGTTGCCTATGGTCCCATCCAATCTGTCCTTGAATACCTCCAGGGATGGGGCAGTGTTAACTTACTCTGAAGCTTTTCTGTGACTTTTGTTTCTGTAATAACTTTTAGTGAGGAAAATTGTCAGAAAATCCAAACAGTATACTTTGTCTACTGAAGCCCCTTCATTGATGTGCTTTGTGATACCATCTGCAACTATAAGGAAAGAGACAGACTCCCCACACTGTCTTCCTGAGTTCTACAGGTGCTCAGTGGTATTTTGTAACACTCAATATCTTTTCATTAAAGTCCAAAGTCAGAATTACATGCTTATAATTTCTTCTAGAGTGCTATTTATTTGTTTGCTTTGTTTTGTTTTATGCTAGTAGTAAATTTATGTGGTGGGCTAGTCCCATCTGGCTAAGACCCACACAACTGCTTGCTCATTCCCCACAGTGGAATAGGAAAGATAATTGGAAGGGCAAAAGTGGGAAAACTTCTGGGTTAGCATAAAGACAGTTTAATAAGTAAAGCAAAAAGTTTGTTCAAGAAAACCATAACAAGGAAATAACTTGGTTCATTCATTTCCAGGAAAGCAAGGCTCTATCACCTGTAATAATTACTTGGGAAGACAAATGCCATCACACGTAATGCCGTAGTCATACTTGTTCTCTCCTCTTTTTTTCCCTTTCCCTTCCTTTTCCCCTCCTCCCTCATCCCTTCCTTTTTTCTTCCCAGATTTTATTGCTGATAATGACATATGGTATTGAATATCCCTTTAGTTAGCTGTCCTGGCTATGCGACTTATCAGCCTCTTCTGCACTTCCAGCCACCTCAGTAGCAAGGCAAAATGAGAAGCAGAAGAGATCGTGACTTAGCATAAGCACTGCTCAACAGCAACTAAAATATACATATGTTATCAACACTATTTGATCACAAATCCAAAACACAGTATCTTTTATGCTACTTAACTCTATCCCAGACAAAATCAGTTCAGTGCAAGAACTTGTGGGCTGAGATGACTACAATATGACAAGTGAGGAGAGAAAAAAAATAAACATACTCAGTAGATAGACTGCCCAGTTGGTACCCATGCAGTGGCTTCTCTGGAAATAACCCCCCCTTTCCTCCCCCAAAATACACACAGATTTTTTCTAAGCAAAAAATGGTATAGAGTACAATAACTTTTTATCCAATTTCGTCAGCTGTCCTTGCTGTGTCCCTGTCAAATCTCTTGCCAGCTGGCAGGACTTAAAGCACTGGTTTGGTCACAGATCCAAAACACAGCAGCCTACCAGCTGCCATGAATAAAATTAACTGCATCCTAGCCAAACTCAGTACAAAACCTTGCAAACTTCATGTGCTGTAACTTTTTTGTAGAAATAGGGTATTGTAATTGTACTAGCATTTCACATTCAAGTTCTGTCAGATCTCGAGTGAATAACACAAGATAAGAACAGTGCCATGACAACAGGTTAAAGGCTGAAGATGTGGTCAGAGGAGGGAGCCCTGTGGAGGCAGAATGGCCTCCCTCTGACCAATACACCGCTTCAATGGAGTTATTTGCTGCACAGTTCTGACTGTGAACTTGTTGATGGCAGACTTGTTGACGATGAACTTGTTAATAACAAATGCTGCAAATCTAGCAGGCATAAAAGGATGTCCAAGAAAAGCATGGGTGAACTTTGAGACTTTGGTACCTTAAGAACTTGGGAACTTCTGGATGATTTCTTTTTAATCATGCTCCTATAAATTTAAGCACCTTTTAAGATCGATTTTCAGTTTTTCACACAGGAAATTTTTAGAACACACTTTTGGATGCCTCAGCTTTGTTTCTGTCTTGATCTTAAGGTCTTTTTTCTATATTAGATCTAACCTTAGAATTGAGAAAATGATTTGGGACTCTGTGAGTTATTAAATAGTTTCTATCTTTTTTCAATGTATGAAGGTAGCACTAATATTTTCATTTTAATTGAATGAGCAACTATACATTTTTCAGTGAGAATACTGTGCATACAAATAACCATCTGAGGGTCAGTTGTTGAGTTCATTATCAGAACTTACTGTAACCACTGTTTCAGACAAAAGAGTGTTTTGTAGCATACATAGTAATGTATGTCAGATAGTTTCATTAGCATGAAGGGTATGGTAAAGTTATAGGAAGGTCTCAAAAATCTGAACCTATGTATATATACACACACATACATATATAAGCTTTTTAATTATTTCTTTCAAAATGTTAGAAGCCTTCTGTTCTCTGTGGAGAAGAGAAGGCTCTGGAGCGACCACATTATAGCCTTCCAATATTTGAGGGGAGCATATAAACAGTAGGGGGAATGACTGTTTACAAGGTGGATAGTGATAGGACAAGAGGGAATAGATTTAAACTAAGACAGGAGAGGTTTAGATTAGATAATAGGAGGAAATTTTTCACTCAGAGGGTGGTGACACACTGGAACAGGTTGCCCAAGGAAGTTGTGGATACCCCATCCCTGGAGGCATTCAAGGCCAGGCTGGATGTGGCTCTAGGCAGCCTGGTCTAGTGGTTGGCAACCTGCATGGGGG
>JAOWBP010000001.1:130956185-130970444 GCA_028571105.1 Tragopan temminckii | reverse complement strand
GAGGGTGAGTACGTAAATGCCATAAAAATTAAAAAACAAAAACAAACAAACAAAAAAAACACAAAACATGAAAACTACTCTTTAAGTCAAGATTAGTGCTATAATAATCCAAGCTAGAAGTCCAGTGTAAAAGTAAATAGATGGATTTTGTTGTACCTATGAAAATAGCAGCCAAAAGCAGAAAAAGTCACTGTATTCACAATACAGAACATTATTTCCACATGAAAAGGTTTTTCCTCATGTTTATATGGAACTTACTATGTTCCATTTGTGTCCATTGTCCGTTGTTCTGTTGCTGAAGAGAGCCTGGCTTCATCTACTTGATTCCTGCCCACTAGATTTTTATAGGCATTGATAAGAACCCTTCTGTCCTCTCTTCTCCAGGCTTAACAGTGCCGGGTCTCTCACCTTTTCTTCACAAGAGAGTTGCTCCAGGCCCTTAATTATCCCTGTGGCCCTTTGCTAGACTGTTAAGGCAATCCCTGTCTTTCTTGAACTGAGGAGCCCAGAAACAGACACAGTACTCCAGATGTAGCCTCACCAGGGCAGAGTAGAGAGGGAGGAACACCTCTCTCAACCTGCTGGCCACACACTTTTATGTCCCCCCAGGAAGCCATTGACCTTCTTCGCTTCAAGGGTGCATTGCCAGCTCATGGTCAATGTTTTGTCCACTAGGACATATTCATAGTGCTCCTTACTCTTTTCTGTGAGTGGATTTGAAATATACAGCAGAAGAACTGTTATTCCAACATTTGATATGTAAAGCAAGATTTATGCATTTGCTTCTGTCATTTTAGCTGAATACACAGAGAAGTGTTTGAAATGTCATAATTGTTGGCTGTTTCAGTTTATGCCAGTCATTTACCCCTTCTTTCTGTTGTTTTTGACCCTGTACGTTTGTGTTAATCATTTTAGACACTAATATTTTATATGGTGAAAATAACAATTTTAATTGCTCTAAAGCACCAAATATTTACTGCCACAATGGGTATTTGCAGCATTTCTGCATCTTCAGAAGATAAAAGAATTGTTAATGCAACTTTTAGCTCCTTGTTTCTGTTACTGCTAACAAAAGAAAACAAAATAAATTAAAAAAAAAAAAAGTGTTTTCTATAGGCAAGTATTATGTGCCATGGAACAAAAAGGACACCACATTTCAGAGGTGGAACAGATAGTGTGTCAACTGCAAGAAGTACAGTGATTTACTTTAATAGAAATATTTGAAGTTGCTCCGAGTCACTTATCAGAGCACAGCAGCTTATTTCATTTGCATTTTCATATTTTCTTGTATTTTTTAAATTAATCTGAGCAAACAGTGAAAATTTCATATTTGTAATTTATTCTAGTGTCTTTCGTAAGATGTATTTTTAGAGAGAATCAAAACTAATACTTTGGTTTGTTGCACTTAAAGTAGACTCGTGGAAAATATAATAAATGTCTAATGTCAGTATGTTTCAGCCATATTTTGGAATGCATATTTAAAATTACAGCTTCGAAAATCTATAAGCAATTTCAACAAAATGCCCTTCGACACAAAACTGGAGAACACTGCAAACTCAGAAAAGTGGAAATATAACATATTACCCAAGGCTTGATGAAGAATAGTAGAGATACTGATCTTTCATTTCTCAGCTAAAATTCTTTTTGAATTATTACAGGCTTAAAAGATAAAATAAAAATAATGCAAATAAGAAAAAAAAAAAATCCAACTGCATACACACAGCAGAAAATAATGCAAAAAGAAAAGAAAACAGCAGCATTTTTCTATCTTGTTGCTCATAAATAATATGCATTTTAGTTTGTATAAATAGCTACAGACAGGAATGACATGTGGAATTGTGCCTGGTTCACTTTGACAAAAGAGAGACTGAGTAATAATAATTTTCTTTGTACCCTGTCTTCAGGTGTTTATAGACGTTGATAAGATCATCCCTGAGCCTCCTGTTTTCTAGACTGAACAGGCCTGGCTCTCTCAGTTTCTGTTTTTAAGAGAGGCACTCAGAATACTTTGCCCTATCATACTTGAGAAAGTTTTTTCACTTGGATTGTATCATGGTTTTGGTTGAGATAGAGTTAGTTTTGTTTAAAAGGACAGGTTTGCACGATGGTGTGCTATGGATTTTTGATGAAAATTATGCTGTTAGCATACTAATACTTTAGTTATTACAGAGCAGTGCTTAAACTGAGCCAAGAACTTTTCATTGTAGGCCACTCTGAAAGTAATGATTCTTGTTTATTTCTATGAAAACTACAACAGATACAAAGAGCATAATAGCACTATTTGACAGAACAAAATCTCAGCTTCCAGGCACTGTTTCTCAACATAGTCACCACCATTAGCTGTGCATTTTCACCAGCAATTTAGGAGCACAGCTCTTGTTCAAATTTGCATCAGGGAAATGACCAACTGTTGCGTTGTCACTGCCAAAACGTACCACCCACTGCATTACTCTGCTCACATCCACTGCTTGGTATCTGTAAATATTCAGCAGGCATAAATGAATGGCAATGGGTGCAACTTTTTCTGCAAGAAAAAGAGAAATTCAATTACACTTTCTTGCTTCACGTGTACTTACATGTTAGACACCAGTTTGTCAGACTTCCCCTCTGCTGCTATCTGTACTGCAGCAACAAAATTTAACAGGCTGTTGGCCGAGAAGTTCAACTTGTACTTTCATACCTCCGATATCCACCTCTGGCACTGTGGGCCAACATAAAAAAATAGGAGGCGTTACTTTTTGGGCATATCTGGTACTTCGCATGTTGCCCTACCAGCAGTGCAGGAGCTATGAGATAACACAGTCAGGACAGATGACTCAGACAGACCAAAGCGATATTCCATATTGTATCATGCTCAATGTAAGGCAAAGGCAAAATGTAGTTGAGAAAAATCGATAACCGATACACTGAAAAGTTGACTCACTCAACTGATGATAATGGTCTCCAGTTACAGAACACTCCGTCCCAGGAAGTAGCATTCATCCAAGATACACTCTCCCTTTGGATGCTAGCCCTTAAATCATCCAGGGTCCACTTCTTCCAGTCATGTGGGAAGCACAGGTGAATTGCTTGCACCAGTGCTTCCTGGGCCAGGTACCCAATTCACCAGGTACCCAATCATCAGTTCAGGCTGTGACATAGTAGTTCCTTTAAAAATGGCAAAGAAGGGAGAAGGAGAGGATGTTCACAGTAGTGTTTGTCTTCCCAAGAGATTGCAACATGTGATGGAGCCTACCTTCCTGGAATTGGCTGAACATTTTTCGCAGAATCACAGAATTGCAGAGGTTGGAAGGGACTTCAAGAAATCATTGAATCCAACCACTCTGCTAAATCAGGTTCCCTACACACTTGTGTATTTTTCATTACTAGTAGTAGTTTTTAATAGATAAAGAACAATAGCTATTACTTTCAAATTGCAATTATTACAGTCTTTTTCTGATTTTTCTAGTCATGCTTCTTAGCCAGCCTTTAAATGCAACAAAATTAAAAATACACATAAATTAATACACTTTTCCTTGAAGAGTGAAGATTAGTTTAATTTTGATCCTGAAGAAATATCAAGACAAATGACTTTTTTGTGACAGTATGACTATAAAATATTGGAAGTCCTCAAATAAAATGATTATAACATTCTTGAAGAGTAAACAGTAATATTTCCAAACTATTATTAATTATCATAGAATCATAGAATGGCCTGGGTTGAAAAGGACCACAATGATCACCTAGTTTCAACCCCCCCTCCATACGCAGGGTTGCCAACAAACCAGACTGCCCAGAGCCACATCCAGCTTAGCCGGAAATACCTCCAGGGATGGGGCATCCACAACCTCCTCAGGCAACTGTCTTGCTCCAATTTATCGAAGGAAGAGGAGGTTTTTTGATATATGTATACCCGGCATGGGATTAAGAAGCAATGGTTCAAATGTTGGTCTGACCAGTTTATTACAAATCTTAAT
This sequence comes from Tragopan temminckii, assembly GCA_028571105.1. Taxonomy (NCBI): domain Eukaryota; kingdom Metazoa; phylum Chordata; class Aves; order Galliformes; family Phasianidae; genus Tragopan; species Tragopan temminckii. The sequence goes on along the minus strand of JAOWBP010000001.1, from coordinate 130,966,488 downwards.
CAGGGAGATGGGGAAAGGGAGGACAGACACTATTATGAATTAGGGTGATGGGGAAGGGAAGAAGGGAATAAAAAAGATAGGACATAGAAGCAAGGAGTCTTTATAGGAAGCAAGAGGGAAATAGTCACCACCATGGGTCCAGTGTGGTTCGTAGTTCAGTCATTGATCTTCAGTAGTGGTGGGTTGTCAGGCGTTGTTGTTCTGTTGACGACGATGACTGTGATCATGGTGACAATTTCCAATGGCAGCACAAACTTATAAATAAGTCCAAAGTGGTTGAGTCAGCTCCTTTTGGAATGACAGCTTCTGGCTCTGGGTTCTCAGCAAGAACTCCTTTTGTTCCCATCTTCCAGGCCTTGCCAGCAGATAAGAGGGAGCACGGAGGCGCCAACTTGTATCTTGCCTTCGCAGGATACAGTGGTATTATCCCCCAATCTTCCATAGCAAGCTGGAGTTATTTGGTCACAGGCCAGATCTTCTGTCAGTAAACACTCCTGAGCACTCTCTTCCGGAGGCAAACAGCTCCGAAGAAACACTTTCAGATGTAAAATTGTCCACACAGCAACACCCACCTCTCATCTCCTAGACAAGTCAGAGTCTTATCACAACAAATACCTCAGGAAGCAAGCTTTGAGCCAGAAAACAAAGAAGGGTTCTCACAGCAACCTGTTCCAGTGTGTCACCATCCTCTGTGTGAAAAACTTCCTCCTAATCTCTAACCTAAACCTCCCCTGCCTCAGTTTGAAACTATTCCCCCTTGTCCTATCACTATCCACCCTTGCAAATAGCCATTCTCCCTCCAGTTTATATGCTCCCTTCAAGTACCTGAAGGCCACAATGATTATGAAATAGACTTACTTGTATGAGATGTATGCATGAGTGTTGCCTGCTCTTTATACTAAATTGAGGTGCTGTATAACAAAAGCATAACATCTTCTTATGTTTGAATTCACAAGGCTAGCTCTTGAAGAATTCTAGCAGATGTACCTTTTGATTATGTTTTCTTTTAAGTTGCCTGTTCTTATAGATGCATTTGTTGAGACCAAGTGACTGGTTTCAATTTTGTCTTTAGAAATTCTGAAATATATTTTTTGTCATCTTGAGGATTTTGGTGTGGAGATCCTGAACATATCCTCAAACTTTAAATGCAGTTGCCACAACAATTATTTATGTTTAAGCATGTAAAGCTGAACAAGATCTGCTAAAATAGTTCTCCTGCAACTGCACATATGCTGCATGTAGTGGAAAGGTGTAACAATATTTACTGAGGATAGAAAACAAAATACATTACCTACAGAATACAGAGAAAAGAATATATCAACTATTACTTGGTTACATAACATATTATCTTGTATTGTTTTCCAACAATTCCAATTAGAATTATATTTCATTTTTTAAAAAGTATTTTTTAAGCTATATTTCAGGTACTTTCAATATACATATCTTGTAGAAATCTCTTATAAGTACACGTGTCTTTTTCTTCAGGAAACTAATAATAAATCTAGCTCTTATTGTCTGAGTAAAATATTTATATGGTAATGAATTTTATATTGCAAATAACAGTTGAGCATTAAAAAAAAAATCTGATGTACAGAATGCATGCCCTTTCTTATAGTAAATACATATGTAAAATATTTCTAATGAAGCGGTAAAATAGATTGTGAAATCCATTTCTTATCTTGCTTGATTCATTTATTACCACAAATTAGAATTCAGTACAGTGTAAAATCCGTTCCACCATTTTCCTTAAACACACTTCTTGGTGATAAAAAACATTTCCTTTCCTGCTGTTATTTTGTAACAGAGTAGTGTAACAGTAATTTAAGAACAAATCCTTTCATTCTCTCTCTTACACTGATCACGTACAAAATAAAAAACTGTGGATAGACACAATTTCCCCCGTCTTAAAATAGGTTCAATAATACAATGAAATAAAGTGAAGAGCAAGAAGAAAAGCTCCAGCTGGTTCACGAAGTATTTTGTGTTGCAGCTCACAATGCACATTTCACTTGTTCATTAAGATTAAAGCAATTTTTTTGCTGTTGTTTTCCACACCTGAAAAATCAATCAGGCAATGATATAATCAGTAACAACAAAAGTTAATGGAAATAACGGTAAACAAGGTTTAATTATTTCACTCTCCCTGTAGGGGGTGCACTCTAGGCAACTAAGCTATGAGGTAGATTAATTTTACCTGTGTATGTGTGTGTGTGTGCCCGTAGAGATCTCTATAGCAACTGTAATAAATTGTATGGGATGTTAATAGCTGTAAATTTTTAAAGAAGAAAGTATATTGCAAAATCAGTTTATAGTTTGTCTTGGAGATTGAGCAGCCTTCCTCTCTACACAGAGAGAGTTGAAATAAGAGTACTGAGGGTATATAAATAGTACAAATTAAAACCAAACCAAACAAACAAAAAAAATCACAAAAAATTGACTACTGCATTTACTTTCTAAACTAGTAACAAACAGAAAGCAACATGAGCACTTTTACCACCATTCATTGCAATAGGATGTACTGTTCCTTTAAAAATATAGCACATTGAATCCTACAGATATCATTAAGCTTGAGTTTGTTTTTGATACTGTTTCTTATGCTATGAAATCTTCATTGTGTATATCCATGGCTGAGAGGTGGCTATGGAGTAAAAGAGCTTGTTACTGTGGTGGAAAAAATTAACTAAGATAGGAGAGGTGTGAATAAGAAGCTTAACCTAAAAAAAAGGACATTCCATTTGACCAACAGCTTGCAGTTCAATTGTGTATATCTCCTACTCTTGGCTAAAATAATACTGGGTGTGTGCTACTCCCATCAATTACAACAGTTAAAAGGATACTTATTCCTATCCCGGGAATTGGTACCTGGCTTTATTAACTTTTAATTGATTGTCTTGAGTATATTCTTTCTCAGAATGCACTCTTGGCTTTGTTAGAATCAGAATGCTTCTCCTTTCTTTGAACAGACTAGCAGAACGCCTGCTTTATTTTAACATATGTACACACCATATACCTACTACTGTTACTGTTATTTTTCACTGACTTCATTTATGCTCTTGGTTGCCTTTAAAAAAAAAAAAAAAAAAGTTATGAAATCTCAAATATTTTCACAATGTGCACACAGACAAGTTGAAAGAACAATTTAGAATTTCATACTTGGATAGCAGAATAGGATTTTAGAATTTTGATTAGATTTCTGTTGACTATCATGCAGCTAAAATGGATAGACATTCATTTGGACATTGTATTTAAATAACTTAGTGTAGGTATCTCATATTTGGAACTTCAATCTGTTTTAATTCAAAAGAGATTGTAGCAACTTAATTGTTACTGAATTTTATTCAGCACTGATATCTTTAGTTCTTATTTCAACCTTTGACAAATTTCAATGTAGCATAAAAGAGATCTGATGATGTTAATAAACTATCCACTGCAGTTTCCAGTTCTTTATTAGATTTTTTTTCATAACATTTTTTGGGTTACACTACTGCACCATTAATTTCACAGTTTCTTCTGATGCAGTTCTCCTGCTCTCCAAATCTTGTTTTTAAAACACAAATCATATTTCATTAGGTAAACCTGCTAATCTGGTATTTAATACTTTATCCATTTATATAGACATCAAGAACAGAAACTGAAATGACAACTTCAGATCAAGTTAAAATCTTTATTGGCATTCACTTAGTAGGTTTTTTAAGAAGTTTGAACCCGGCTTGTAATATCATAAGAAAATGAAACAAGAAAAATGCAATACCATTTGTAATTTCTTTAAAAAATCATGTATGTATTTTAAAGCTGAATTAAACTTGCCCATGGATAGTGTCCCCGTGGAGGTGGTTGAGTCACCGTTCCTGGATGTGTTTAAAAACTGTTTGGATGTGATGCTCAGGGACATGATTTAGTGGAGGGTTGTTAGAGTTAGGGTTGTATGGTTAGGTTGTGGTTGGACTCGATGATCTTCAAGATCTTTTTCAACCTGAGTGATTCTATGATCAAAAATGGAAATAATTAAAAAACTTGTAATCTTTGTGGTAGAATTTGTACTTATATATTAAAAAATAAATAAATAAAAAATTGTCAGAAACATATCACCATGTAAATATTTTTGTTAAGAATACACTTCAGTGTCATTAAGATGATTAAAGAACTGAAACATTTGATGTACAAGAAGAAGCTGAAAGAGCTGGAATTATTCAGCCGGGAGAGGAGAAGGAGAATCTCAGTGATGAATGCAAAAAATTGATGGCGATTACTGTAAAAGATACAGGCAGACTCATCTCAGTGGCACTTGCTGACAGAACAAGAGGCAAAGGACATGCACTGGAAAAAATAAATAAATAAATAAATAAATAAATAAATCCTCCAAATGCCTTTTTGGTTGTCACCAGAGGGGTGGGAATTGGTGGCCTTGGAATAACTGTTGAGGGACCTTCAGAGTCTAAAATCAGCTGTAAGACAAAAAGGATTGGAGCTGCAGTGCTCAGTACATTTCTTGTGTCCTAATTGAAGATTGTGATCAGCAGGTAAGGGATTTTGTTCTGTATTCAGCCCAGCAGCCTTTTTCTGGGGGTCTGCTTTTTTTGTGTCATCACCACCCTTATTCTCCCACACAGGCATGGAAATTGAGCAGTGGAGGATAAGAGTCCATATCAGGGGGGGAATCAACTTCAAGTTTCCATCAGCTGTAGCTTTACTATTGATGGAGACCAGTTTGATGCTCTCCTGTGTTAGAGAAGAGCCTGGCCTCATCCAGTTGTTTCATGCACTTTAGATATTTTTAAACATTTTTTAAACTCAGGTGTCTCAGTCTTTCCTCATACAGGAGATACTCCAGGCACTGTATCATCTCTGCAGCCCTCCGCTGGACTTCTAGGAGATCTCTGCCTTTTTTGAACTGGAGAGTCCAGAAATGGACACAGTATTCCACATGTGGCCTCACCATGGTAGAATAGAGGAGGAGGCTCACCTCCCTTGACCTGCAGTCCATGCAATTTTTAATGCACCCCAGGAGATTATTGGCCTTCTTCGCCACAAGGGTATACTGCTGGCTCTTGGCCAATCTGTTATCCACCAGAACCCCTATGTCCTTCTCTGCAGAGCTCCTCTCCAGCAGATTGTCTCCTAACTTGTATTGATGCATGCAGTTATTTTTCCCCAGGTGCACCACTCTACACTTGCTTTTGTTAAACCCTCATCAGGTTTTTCTGCACTCAACTGTCCAGGTCCAGCTGAACAGCAGCACAGCCTTCTTGCGTATTGACTTCTCCTCCCAGTTTGATATCATCAGAAAACTTGCTGGTGGACTCTACCCTTCATCCATGCAATTGATGTAGATATTGAAGAAGACCAGACCAAGCACAGACTCCTGGGGAACATCACTAATTACAGGCCTCCAACTAGATTTTATGCCAGTGATCACAATTCTCTGAGCTCTGCCAGTCAGTCAGTTCTCAGGTCACTTCACCATTCACTCATCTATCCAGTACTTTCTAAGCTTCATTACAAGGATGCTGTGGGAGATGAAGTCAAATGCCTTGCTGAAGTCAAGGTACACAACATCCACTTCTCTCCCCCCATCTACTCAGCTACTGATGAATCATAGAAGGCTACCAGTTTAGTCAAGTATGATTTCCTCTTTGTGAATCCATGTTGAGTACCCCTGGTAACCTTCTTATCTACCAATTGCTTGGAAAGGTTATCCAGAACAAGTTGTTCCATCACTTTTCCAGGGACTGAGATGACTAGCTGACTGGCTATCCCAGAACATCCTTCTTGCCCTTTTTGAAGACTGGGGTGACGTTGGCTGGAAGTCCGCAGGCAATTCTCGTGTTCTTCAAGACCTATCAAAGATGACAGAGAGTGGTTCAGCAGTCACCTCTGCCAGCTCGCTCAGCTCACATGGTTGCATCCTATCAAGGCCCATGGATTTATGCAAACTGATTTTGGCTAGATCACATCCTGCTTGACCAAAGGGAAGTCTTTCATTCCCCAGACTCTTTCTCTTACCTCCAGGGTCCAGGATTCCCAAAGGGAACTCTTTGTAGTAAAGACAGAAGCAAAGAAAGCTTTCAAAATCTCTGACTTCTCAGCATCCCCTATTACCAGGGCAGCCACCTCACTTAGTAGCAGACTCACATTTTCTCTAGTCTTCCTTTTACTGTAGACATACTTAAAAAAAAAAAAAATGAAAACCTTTCTTGTTATCCTTTACCTCCTTTTCCAGATTAAATTCCTAATGGGTCTTAGCCTTCCTCATTGCAGCCCTACAGGCTCTGACAAGATTTGCAGATTCTTCTCAAGTGGACAGGCCTTCTTTCCACATTTCATGGACCTTTTTCTTCCCTTGGAATCCATCCATGAGTTCCTTGCTTGTCCACACAGGTCTCCTGCCACTTCTCCCTGATTTCTTACTCTTAGGGATGCATTGATCCTGAGCTTGAAAGAAGTGGTGTCTGAGTGTCAAGCAACTCTCATAGGCTCCCTTTCCTTCCTACATGGAAGTCCATGGGGTACTTCCAGATAGGTCCTTGAACAGGTCAAAATTGACTCTCCGGAGGTCCAGGATTGCAATCCTACTTATTTCTTTGTTTCTTCCACACAAGATTCTGAACTCCACCATCTCATGATCTCTGCATCCCAAGCTGTCCCTAACTTTCACATCCCCAACTAGTACTTCCTTGTTAGCAGAGCAAAATTCAGCAACACAAATCTCCTCATTGATTCCTCCACAACCTGCATTAGAACATTACTTTCAATGTATTGTGGGAACCTCCTGGGCTGTACATGCCTGACCATGTTGCTTATCCAATAAATACCAGGGTGGTTGAAGTCCCACGTAATCCTAAAACCATAACACAGTGCCCAGGATTGTAAGGCTGCTTCCAGCTGTCTGTAGAAGACTTCATCAGCTTCCTCCTCCTGATAACATGGCTTGTAGTATACATCCATAACGGTGTCACCCATATTAGCCTGCCCCTTAATTCTTGCCCACAAGCTTTCCAGTTCATCATCACCCATCCCCACTTGTAGCTTGATATATTTTAGTTGCCCTCTCACATAAAGAACAACTCCACCACCTTGCCCGTCTGGTCTGTCTTTCCTGAAAAGGCATAGTCATCCATGACAGTATTCCAGTCATGAGATTTGTCCCACTATGTCTCCATGATCACAATGAGACTATGGCCTTTTTTATTTTAAAAGCCTTTTGTTTGTTATTTTACAGATGCCCCTGAAAAGTATTCCCTTTGTATTTCAACTTGCATTACAATTAAGCATTACACTCCTCAGCCCTTCCATTTGAAGGGAAACAGCTACAAAGAAATGCTTTCAAATGTAAAATGGTCCACAAAGTGTGGTTGCTTGCCTCATGTTGATTTTAGACTTTTCTTGCCAGTCTCAGACACATAGTCGTGGTCCAAATGATACCAGAATTCTACAATTCAGTTTTCCTATTATCGTTTTCTATTCAGCTCAGAGGCACTACTTGATCTTGAAATTAGTTATGTATGTTTAAATCTTTGAACACCAAAAATAAATAATACTGTTTAAAATTTCAGTATCTTTTCTAAATTAAAATTTTAAATGCTGTTGTTACTAATACTGTTCCGATTGCTTGTAGGATTCTGATTATAGACAGTCATTGATCTTGTTTAATTTCTTTATTATAATATTTAATAACATTAATATTTTTACAGAAACATATTATTTCCATTAACAAAGTTTTAATAAAGTTATAGAATTCTGTAGCTAAATTGCGGATTTTTTTCTCAATTATTTAATTATGTTATTAAAACTTGGAATTTAATAGCATAAATAAATGCTCTTTTAAGGTGTTTCAACTCACCTCAGCTCACTGTGGATAGTCCTTGGATAAAAAACGTAAGTGCTGCAACAGGGGTATACTTGTCATAATATAATCATATTCCTAAGATTGTAAATGATATGGGATTTAGCAGAAAATCTATAATTCCCAAGGGGGGTGATTATCTCCTGACAGCTACACACTAGATCTGCTTTGCTGCTTTTATAAGAAGTCTGCATTGTATGAGATAATGCAGCTTAATTTCCTAAAAGATTAAGTCAATTTGACAGCAGTTTCAGCGTGTTTCACATGAAATAATCTAACATTACAAAATAATATTATAACACTTAGAAAGTTCCCTAGCCAGGGAAAAAGTTCCCCTAATTCAGTGATCCAGTATTAATAAAGATGAGCAAAATGATATGATAAACAGTCTAAGGATATTAGGAACTAACAATCATACCACAGAAATGTTGTGAAATTTTTGCTGTATGTAGAAAAACATAATCTTTTTGTGGATATCTTTTTCAGAATATTGTAATCTCCATAAATTACTACAATATGCTCACAAGTATATATGTGAAGCTGGGCTACCCTTGATCTAGTTTTTTGCATAAGTAGGGTGAGTGACATAACACCTCTTAGCTTCACAGAACCAGATGTAGTCATTTACTGTTTCCTGGACAGATTTTAAAGTCCTTTCTAAGAAATCACTGCTAGATATCTATTTTAAGGTTAGCTTGTTGTATCCCCCTGACTGTGCTCTATTGCAGATTCTGTTGATAAAGAACTGGAAAGAACAGCAGGTGAGATTCATCTAGTATAAGTAACATATAAAAAGGAAAACATCAATTAAATGTCTAAGCTTAACCCTTCACTATTAATAAAATTCATGTCTCCAGATTGAAAATCTTATTATTCTATCAGATTTAGTAAATGCTTTTTACAAGACTTCCCCCCATAATAATCATAAGAAACACATTTTTGTTACAACCATCCTACACTAGGCTCCAAATTTTGCAGAGTTCCTAATAAGTTTGTTTTTGCCATTTGAATAAACATTCAAATATTCAGTAACAAATTCTATTGAAAATAAACTCAAATCCACAGAATTCTAAAGACTGGCAAATTTATGGGATAAAGAATGGAGCATTTCTTTCTCAAATTGGTACTTTAAAAAGGAACATTGAAAAAAATGATGGATCCAAAAATTAATAGGAGCTTGCTGACATATGGGTTTTGTCTTTTTTGTGTCTTTTTGCTGAGTTTTTAGTCGCAAACACAATATGTCTTTATTATTATTCACTGCATATTGTATTTACTTGCTGAATATCAAAATTAGCAATTACTTTGAATGGTTTGAATTAGAGCTACTGAAGGAACAAGTAGAATACTGGAATCTTGGCGATCTACAGTGAGAATAACGCTAAAAAGTTGTGAATACATATTGACTCCTTTCAAATGCATTTGCCTTGGCTAGCTTCAAGCTCTGCCTGTTCTTTTATGTAGACATTTGTAACAGTGGAGTTTTAAGGACACAAACTATTAAAGAAACTGAATTCAGTCTCATGTGCAAGTAATATTGATGGAAATACTTTTTGTTCAATCACTTGACCTTGTTGAACCTCATTAGGTTCTCATGGGCCCACTTCTCCAGCCTGTCCAGGTGTCTCCAAATGGCTTCCGTTCCTTCCAGTGTATCAACTGCACCACTTGGCTTGGTGTCATCTGCAAACTTGTTGAGGGTGCACTCGATGCCATCATCTGTACCACTGATGAAGATGTTGAAGAGCACTAGTCCCAAGACTGACCCCTGAGGGACACCACTTGTGACTGGCCTCCACCCTGACACAGAACCATTGATCACAACACTTCGGCTGTGTCCAGCCAGCCAATTCCTAATCCACTGAAGAGTCCACCCTTCAAATCCACACCTCTCCAATTTAGAGAGAAGGATGTGGTGAGAGATCATGTCAAAGGCTTTGCAGAAGTCCAGGTAGATGACATCCATCTCCTTTCCTCCATCCACTGAAACCACCATTCCACCACAGAAGGCCACCAGATTGGTCAGGCATGATCTGCCCTTGGTGAAGACATGCTGGCTGTCCCAAATCACCTCTTTGTCTCGTATGTGCCTTCATATAGCTTCTAGAAGGATCTGCTCCATGATCTTCCCAGGCACAGAGGCGAGGAATTGATTCCTATTGCTAAATCAACCTATGTTAGTATGATCCTCAGTCTAGCACAAATAATGTCATTGGAAGACACGGTAGAGATAAGTAGGATAAAATCATAGGATTCAAGAACGTCAGTCAGTAGTTCTCTAGGGTAAGTCAAAGTCAAATTTATCTCTATTTCAGAAGTTAAAAAATGGTGGATTTCAAAGAACATATTTTCCAGAATCATAGAATCATAGAATCACAAGGTGGGAAACAACCTATAAGACCATCTAGTCCAACCGTCTTCTCATTACCATTGCTACCACAAGCTACTAAACCATATCTC
>JAOWBP010000001.1:130938974-130948978 GCA_028571105.1 Tragopan temminckii | reverse complement strand
TGCGACCTGGTGTAGGGAACCTGCTTTGGCAGGGAGGTTGGACTCAATGATCTCTGGAGGTCCCTTCCAACCCCTACAATTCTGTGTGATTCAGTTCTGTGAATAGAATTGTAACCTTCACAGTGTGTAGTGGGTTGGCACTGGCCAGGAACCAGACACCCACACAGTCTTTCATTCAGTCTCCTCTTCTGCAGGTTGGGCAGAAAACAAAAGGAAGGCAGGAGACTCGTGAGTTGACACAAAAATGATTCAATAGGTTAAAAAAAACAAAAACAAAACAAAACAAAAACCTGCATGGGTAAGAAAATTGAAGAAGGAATTTATTTGCTATTTTCCATAGGAACACAGACATTTAATTGCTTCTTGAAAAACAGACTCACAGCACACATAACAGTTATTTGGGAAATATCAGAACCATAAATATTTTCCCTTCCTCCTTGTTTCTTTGAAAATTTATTTCTGATCACAATGTCACGTGATATGGAATATCCCTTTGGTTAGCTTGGAACAGCTGTCCTGGTAGTGTTCTCTCAGTTTTTTGTTGTGCACCCTCAGCCTACTTACTGTGTCTGTTTGGAGAGGGGCAAGTGGCAAAGGCAGAATAAGAAAGAGATAAAGCCTTGATGGCATGCAAGCACTGTTCAGCAATATCCAATATATTGGCAAGTTATTAGAAATCGCAGCAGCATGCAGGCTGCTTTGAAGAAAATATCTCCATCCCAGCCAAACACAGTGATTCCTGTTAACCACAACTCCCTGAGCATTATATATGAATAAGCCTTCCTGACATAGTATAATTTTTCACTTAGTATCAAGTCTGGATGCTCTTCAGGATTGGGATCCCAATAAGAATTGTTCAGATATTCTGAGTGACTTTGAACTTTTAATGCAGTTATTGTTACTCTGCTCCATTCTAAGATGTTGTTTTGAATGTTCACAGACCCTCTTAGGAGTTACAGGTTTTGACTGAGCAAGAAGCACAGGAACTCTTTATTTTTCACTATTGATTTTTGCATGTTATCCAGGGTAAAGCAAAAGCTGCGAATACAAGCAAAGTATAAAATTAATTCACTGCTTCCCATCTGCAGGCAGATGTTCAGCTACTTCTAGAAAAGCCGACCTCTATCATATGTAATGGTTACTTGGGAAGACAAATGCCATAACTCAACACAACCCATTCCTCCTTCTATCTCTAGTCCTTATTGTTGAGTGTGACATTGTATGCTATGGAATATCCCTTTCATTCACTAGGGTCACCTGCTCTGGCTTTGTCCTTTCCCAGATCCTTGTGCATTTCCAGCTTCTTCACTGAAAGGGCAGCATGAGAAGATTAGATCTTGACTCTATGTAAGCCCTGCTTAACAATAGCTAAAACATCCATATTATCTAAAATGCAGAGTATAACACTGCATATCCAGCTATGAAGAGAATTAAATCTATCCTTGACAAAATATTTCATGGAATACAAATAGTATCACTGATATGCAAAAATATATTATTCCAATGTACTGAATAAAATCAGAAAGGATGCATTTGAAGTCCTTTGTTTCTAGAGAGAAAAAGAAACTAAATTCCACACGGATTGAAATACACTGATTATAAAGAGTGGCAAGGATAATAAGAGCATTAAATTGTGCAGCGTACCTCATAACGCTATCATATTTTTAGTCTTTTTTGATTGCAGCTTTGTAGTAGTCCAATTTAAATAAAAGAAATCAACAATGACTGTTGCTTATTTGGTTTCCATTTAATATCTGATCTGTATTTTCACATATATGTAAAAGGAGAGAGAATTGGGTCTTGCAAGTAAAATAGATATCTAAGTGCTCTGAGCCAAAGATAAATACCAAATGACAATTCTTAAGTATCACTCAATGTCATTTATTTCTTAGCAACAGCATCATATCAAAAGTCAAAGAAATTATTGTCCAGTTTTAGTTCAGTTGTTGGAAATGAATTACTTGTACAACTCTTGTGAATTGTTATCCTCATGCATACGCATAAATCAGATAGAAAAAAAAGAAATTACTCCTGAAATATTCATATGCCCATATTCTTCATTCAAAATAACATTTCATCAATGGAAATTTAAATGTAGTACAGTTATTATCTCAAAGATAACCTTCCAGCATTCTGAATTACTAACTATACAGACTCTGACCTGCAGTTCAAAGCTCTCTTTCTTCCTGTATATTCTTGGAAGGCATGATATATACATTTTACGAAGAGAAAAAAGGAAAAAAAATAACATTGTTTGCATTCAGATCCAGGTTCAGTGGGTCCCTGAGAGTCCTGATCTAGGAGACTGTTTTCGAAAGCCTGGGGAGCTTGAACTAGATAATCTTTAAGGTCTCTTCCAACTCAAACTTTTTAAATTCTATGTAAAATTTAGATTTTATCAGCTTTACATGACACCACTAACAAGAGTTAGTATCATTTGGAGAGAGAAAGAGTTACGAATCTTTCATTTTCACATTGGAACAGAAATTTAAATGTTTTTAATTTGCTCTGTCCTCTGAGTTTTCTGTTCTCTTTAAGAGGTTAATGTTTTGACATTTTTGTCCCTGTTATTATAAAATGTATGTTTATAATAGCAAGCTTGAAAACCTGTCAGAGATTCACAATTTCAACACTTTTAGATGTTTCATTCCTACAGAAAACACAGAGGAGAGACAAAGATACTTAAAAACGTTTCAGCTTTAGATTTTTCAGGGATAAATATTTTTAGAACTCATCTAGGATGTATTTTTTTGATGTTGATTTTTTTTATTAACAAATGAGAACTATGTACAGTATACTGTAATGACCAGATTAAAAAGAAAATGTTCTTTATTCAGAAGATCACATTTACTTGATTTCAGCATTAATTTTCAGATTATTGTAAGAAAAAAAGATGTAAAACATACAGGGTGAGTTCTTCGTTATGCGTGGAAAAAAGAAGTTAGTTATAAAAAATTATCATTCTTTTTTTATATTGGACACTGTTACAGCTTTAAGATATATAAGTAACATTTGTTTATATTTCCTTCTGGAATTAAATCCATTAAAGTTGTTCAGATGCATTTGGTGGATTTCTTTCACATTAATGTAAGTCTAGGCTGTATGATATCTGCATGCACTTACACAGATTTAGCTGAAATCATTGAAATCATCTTCTGTGTTATTGTTTTATGATGTTTGGTTATCAGTACTCTACATCATAACATCATGTAGTGCACTGGAGGTTAAAGAGTTAATGCTCCCAGCCTGTAAACCATTGACATCCTGTCTGGCCATAATTCCAGTATTCTTTTCCTGTCGTAATGAAGTTCTGAGAATGCATATGAGAATTACTAACTGTGTGTGAAAATGTATTTTCATGTTCTAGAAAACATCTGATGGAAACCTTCAGCTGCAAGTTGTATGTTCAGAGTAAGTGATGTTTTTTAAAGATGGGATCATTTTATTAAGAGTTAGGAAATGAGCAGACATCTTCTCAAAGAACAATATACATTGTATCTGACATTGTCTTTTTTCAACCAAATAAACTTTCAAGGAATTTTACAGGAACATCTCTGCGAAAGCTATTTTGATTATGAAAATGGAGTATTCAAAGTATTATTGTCTTAGTTTCAGCTGAGATAGAATTATTTTCTTTAAAGTGTCTTGTATGATGGTATATTTTTTTTGTTTTTTTTTTTTTTTTTTTTTTTTTTCCCTAGGAGAAAAAACATGTTAATATTACACCGATGTGATAGTTGCTGCTAAGAAGTGTTGTACAGAGCTAACACCATTCTCAGTAAAGGAACTGATTTGTGGGGGGCAAGGAACAGGAAGAGAACAGAATCTGGACAACTGACTTAAACTGGCCAAAGGGGTATTACATAATGTAGGACATGCAGAATGAGTTTTGTAGGGGGAGGGAATTCATCTCACTCTTACGCTGGTTGGAGTAGTTGGGCGTTGGTTGGGGGGTAGTGAACAATTGCTTGTGGATCACTTGTTATATACATTCATATGTATAGATAATCATAACTATTATCCTTTTCCTTTTCTCTATCATAGTAAATAGTTTTATCTCAACCCACAAGTTTTCCTTCTTTTTTTTTTTTTTTCTTTCCTGTTCTTTCCCAAATCCCACTGGGAAGGGTGTGGGGGGAGTGATCAAACAACTGTAGGGTGCTTAGCCACCTCCCAGGTTAAACCACAACAATTATTGATGGTAATGCGAGTCAGGAGTCCCAGCTGATAATAAAATATTTCATACTTTTAGAAGTTAGATCTGCTCTCGTAATTACAGTTTTTAAGAGCTATCCGCAAGGAAGTATTCAAAGGGATTGACATTTAAGTAATTATTTGTTAATGTGTATGGCTTCTTTTTTAGAATATCTACATCTCCTGCTTATTTAGCTGCAAATCAGTCCGGATTAATAGTAGCAATTTTTTTCCTTATTTTCTCTAGGACATCTCCAGAGCTAACTTCTTTGCAAAATGATTTCAAAAGAGATAATAATTTGTCTGGATTAGCACTAAAATATTTGATCATGTAATATCTTATTTCTCTAAGTATTTCTATAGTATGAAAAGCTTTTAAATTCAACATTTCTTAGAAATTTTATTACTTAATTCTCATACCTTGAAGCTGATAGCTAGGAAGTCCAAAATATTAATGGAAAATAAATACTAAGGAAAATGTTGTAGACAAAGAAACTCTCACTAACGGAAAAAAAACAGAAAGCATCTAAAACAGAAAGAATCTAAGTTGTTGTTCATATTTTCAATACACTGTGAAGTACACATTTAAATAATATATAGAAGAAATAATACTCTAAAAATCCAGCCATGACAGTGGAGGTAATCAATCAAAGGAATTTTCCAACAAGATGTATATTAGATTCTATCCTAAGACAGTTAAGACCAGGAATTGAATCAATATTGAAACAGTTCAGAAGTTTCCTACTGAAATATAGACATTTGTTGAAATTGTTTTATTTTCACCCTGGAATTTTACCAAATTCTCTGAATATTTTTCATAAAGAACTACTGACTGTTTAGGAATAACTTATGCCTTAGGTATGTAATCTTAAGATTCTTAACTATTCTGTCCAGTCTCTCTGGTTGTATTGCTGCAGATTGCTGTAGATCATATGAGTCCAATCTTTTGGCTTGCCCAGGCCATATTGAATGAACAAGAATTATCTTGGGTCACATACACAAAGGTCTCTCCAAAAGTGATGCCTTTTATTTACTTTCATGGAAGTTACAACCAATACAAAGAGCACATTTACACTGTTTGATAGGACAAATTCTCGTCTGGAAATAACTATTTTTTAACACAGTCACCACCATTACCTATGCATTTTCACCAGTGATGAACAAAACCCTACATGCCATGCTCATAAAAATCTGCACCAGCAGAGGTGACCTACTGTCATTGTCACCACTACTGAAGTGCACCACCACTGCCTCACTGTGCTCACATGCACTGTTTGGTTGTCATAAAAATTCAGTGTCAGTGAACATCAATGGCTGCAATTTTTTCAGCATGGAGAAATTCAGTTCCACCCCTTTGTTTCATACGCACTTTCATGTCAGATGCCATTTTATCAGACTGCCCTTCTGCTGGCCTTTGTTGCATGGCAATGAAATGTAATGTAGTATTGGTGAGAAGGTTCAGCCTTTACTGCCATACCACCAATATCTGCCTCTGATGTCATGGGTGAACATAATAAAACAGGAGGCATTACTTTCAGAAAAACCCTCATAAAATACACAATATCTTAAGTATATAAGCAACAACAACAACAACAATTTTTTTTCTTAAAACACTTTTTTTTTTTTTTTTAAAAAAAAAAAAGGGAACACAAGCATAACACTGGGGGGATATTTGACTTATTCCTCTGGGTTACTGAGTTGCAGTGTCAGAGTCCCATATTCTTTGACCAGCTACTTTTAGGTGTTCTGTGCATAGAGCGTGCAGTGTTTAATACATGTATATATATATATGTATTAGGCATAGTAAATATTACATAGGACTTCTGATTTAGCTGAGTGACACGAAATATGATGAAATTACAAGTATAAACTACACTTAACAAAGTAGAGGAATTACCATACAAAATTCCATCACAATACCAATGTGATTCCTATTACTATCTTAATAATATCATGTCATGATGCCAAGTATCCCTAGTTTCTAGGAAGGAATATTTGGGTTGAAACCAACCCCACTGTTATCTTCAAAACCCTTTTGATAATTGTTTAATTTTTATGCTCTGTGTCAGTACAAAGTGCAATAATTTAATGAAAAATAGAGGAACAATTAAATAGTGATTTGAATGAATAGCTAATGAAAACATATTGATTATTTCACGATCTATGTCCATGTGAACTTATATATATATATACATAGCAGTGCCTCCTATTTATTTCCATTGAAGCTATAACAGATACAAAGAGAACAATACTATAGTTTGATGGGGCAAATTCTCCCAAATAATAAGCCAAATAATAAAATAGGAGGCATTACATTTGGAGCAGCCTCATATACTTACAAATTAGATGACATCGTGTTGAAATGGATGCCACATTTACAGCAGCGATTTTGTTAAAATCTCACCACAGTTACAATATTCATTTCAGTAACATTGAATTAACTTCAGTCTTTCTGAACCAGCATTTGAAAGATTGGTTTGTGTAATGTACTGTAAATCAGATACATGTTATTTCCATAAGTTCATGCAAATAATCTACCCACCAACAATTAAGATATTAATTAAAATACTTAAATTGGGCTTGTGAAGATAAAGACTTAGGCTTTATAAAGCTCAAGAATAAATTCGTTTTCTGGCTCTGTTAGAAGAACTACAATTTCTTGCAATTCAAAAAGGAGTAAAAGTGAAAATACTTAATTATCAGGCATTGCTGGGAGGCACTCATCATTTATAAGTGGAATTCAGAATGCATTCAGTACCTAGGCTTCCAACATTGTATCCTGAATAAGACATACAATGAGGATTTGATTTTATATTCAAAGCTAAGAACTCATTTATAGCATTCTCAAAATTAAAAGCAAATAATGCCCAGATGTAAAACAGAATTAATCTGACCCTTGGCTTAATTTAATATATCAAATGTGTCAAAATTCTAGACAGGCCATCTAAATGTATCAGGCACAAAATTTCTTCACTTTGCCATTATAATTAGCTCGTTATTATATTTTCCTGCTTAGCCTAAAGAAATCGGATGCCATTTTGAGAATTTTGTAAATTTAACTTCACTATTGGCAACTATCATTATTGCTTTGTGACATATTTTATCAGGAATCCAGTGGAAACTGGGAGAGGTAAGGAGAAACTGAATTTCAAACTAGGTCTACTTTTCAATAAAGGTTGTAAATATCACCAGTAAAAAATAAATAAATAAAATAAAATAAAATAAAATAAAATAAAATAAAATAAAATAAAATAAAATACGGAAAAGGATATTCCATAATCATGAGACATTTTGTTGTTGTTAATTGTTGAGAAAAAAAAAATGAAGGAGGAAAAACCTGGAGCTATTTAAAATATTTATAGGCAGAGATAAAGGAGACAGTGTTCATAAGGAGAATTTATGTGGCCAATGTTCAAGAGTCGATCAGAATATTTAGACTAAAGTCATTCTACATTTCCATAAATTTGTGTGTTGTGCTTCTGGAAACAGTGGTGACAGGCACTGAGGAAAGACTTGCGTAAAAAAGGGAATGGAATCAAAGGAAACTTATTGAAAAGAAAATGCATAAAGTGCGGGGAAAAAGAAAAAAAAAAAAAAAGATTGAAGCAAACAACAAAGACAAGAATAAACAAAGAACAAACCAATGAAGCACACCCACACACAGTGGCAATTTTTGTTAATTTTTATGTGTGTTACATGAATCTTTTACAAAGAAAAGTCTTCTCAGAGCTGCATAGACTTAATTTTTTGTAAAAAGCAAACAAACAAAAACAACGGAGAAATGCCAGCAAATTTATGTCCTTTAGTGACAAAATTATATTTTTCAAATACGTTTATTTGATTGACTGTTTCATTGAGGCAAAATTGATACTCTCTACTTGTCAAAACTCTAAAAAAGGGTTTTTTTGAAGTGATATTCATGATTCCAGCAGATGTTGCTAAGAATATGTAGAAGTATAAAAATACTGTTTTTATTTTCTGTATAAATTTAATTTACATTTATTGCAGACTGTGGAGTAACAGTAATTTGGCTATATACTATTAAAATAGAATGTTAACAATTAAAACATTTTTTAATTAAAATATCTTTTCTTTCTAAACAAACATAAGCATGATGATAATAGCTGAATGCAAATTACTTGTTTAATGTTATTAAGAAAATTGTGCGAAACTGACATTTTGACGGGAAGAAACATTTTTATTATTCTTTTAGATTTACCAGACTACTTTTCAGTGTTATTTTCCTTCTGTTTTCGTTTCAAATATATGCTTTTCACATGTACTCATCCCATTTCTTCACCAATTTCCTCTTTACCTTGGAAAATTCTATCAATATAATTTCAAAATAGTTTAAATCCAGATTAAAGGTAACGTAAAGGAAATAAGTATATTTACTAATAGCCTTGATACGGAATATTGTTTTTCTCTTCCTCTCACTACAATTTTCTAGAAATGGAGGAAACTTTCACTTATTTGATATCATGTGAAAGTGTCCGTCTACAGCTTTCATAGTTTGAGAAACTTCACTAAATTGACTTTGGGAACAACCAAACATCAGCCTGCTAACATTCCCCACAGCTAACAGCCCAAGAAGTTTCTATTAAAAGTATTGTTTGTGGTTTTACTTTATGTTGTCTAACAATGAAATTGATTGAATTAACCTCTTATATTATTTAATATTATTTTAATTTTCTACATTTGTCTCAAAAAAAAAAGTTTCACTCAACTTTGCAATTGAAATTAAAACAAGATAATTTTGCATTTAATTTTTGCATGTAAAGTACCAAGATTTTAAGATGGTCTGTACAAGTTTTCAGTGAAATTTAATGTTATTTAAATATTATTTTCAATAAATGTTCAGACCAAAATTGTCCTTTTTTATTTTCTTGATACAGCACACATCACTTCAGTACATGAGAAAAGTGGAAGAGAAAGTCCTGAAGCTGGATGTTCTTGACCATGTCTTCAGCTATAGTGTGCCTGCTCATCTTCCCTGGGATGGGACAAGGAACATGAGTAGGAACTGAGAAGACTGCAAGAAAGTATTAGCATGCTTTTTTGTACCCAAGAGAATGACAGAAAATAAACAGAATCTCCAAAAAGAGTTGACAGAGGCAGTGGCCTAAGCCCCATAACAGGGGATGGAAAGATATAAAAAGCTCCCTCAAATGGCTGGTTACTTTTGCTAGTGATAGAAAGGCTTGCTTACTACTTGTAACTGACTAGAAAACATATACAAGGATCTTGAAACTGAGAAGGGTGTCACAGAGTTTAGGACTTTCAAGAAACTCTTGGAGGGCTTGCAGTCCAGAAGGCCAACTATATCCTGGACTGAATTAAAAAAGGGGTGGCCAGTAGGGAGAGGGAGGTGATTGTCCCCCTCTACTCAGCTCTTGTAAGGCCCCATCTGGAGTACTGCGTCAAGTACACGCAATCTACACAAGAAGGACATGGAGCTCTTATTACGGGTCCAGAGGAGGGCCACTAAGATGATCAGAGGGCTGGAGCACCTCTTCTATGAGGAAAGGTTGAGGGAACTGAACTTGTTTAGATTGGAGAAGAGAAGGCTGCAGGGAGACCTCGTTGTGGCCTTCCAGTACTTGAAGGAAGCGTACAAACAGGAGGGGAAACAACTTTTTACATGGGTGGATAGCGATAGGACAAGAGGAATCATTTTAAAGTGAGACAAGGGAGCTCTATGTTAGATATTCACAAAATGGCCAGGGTTGGAAGGGACCTCAAGGATCATGAATCCCCAACCCCCTGCCACATGCAGGGCCACCAACCTCCACATTTAATACTAGACCAGT
>JAOWBP010000001.1:130926188-130938874 GCA_028571105.1 Tragopan temminckii | reverse complement strand
CGCTGTCTGCAAAGCCCCCTGGGGAATGTAGTTGTTCTTCTGGGTGCCTGTCCGGAACTTGAGCATCAACAGTCAAATCCCCAGTGCATTATATGATGTTATGATGTGGAATACTGATCACCAAAAGTCATAAAGCCATGACAACATCTTACAAGGAAATCTTTCACTTCGAGGTGGGTGAGGCAGTGGAAGACTGTGCCCCAAGAAACTGTGAATACCCCATCCCTGGAGGCATTCAAGGCCCAGGTGAATGGGGCCCTGGGTAATCTGACCTAATGGATAGCAGCCCTGCCCAAAAAAGGGTGGTTGGAACTATCTGTTCATTAATGTCCCTTCCATCCCAAGCCATTCTATGATTCTGTGGTAACAGCAAAGAGTTAAATGTCTCAAAAACATTTCAGACAGAACCTGATTTTACATCAACCAATTTTAAATACCAAGCCCATTAGCATTTTTAGAAATTTAACCTGTTAAAAACATCACAGATTGTGAATTGAATCACTTATTATTAGTTTGCATTTTTCTCTCCAAGTGTACTGAGAGGTGAAGGAGACAAACCTGTTAAAGGAGGGACATTTCTTGAAGATTTTGAAAAATGGTTCACTGTTAACACAGTAATTTCAGCAGGACAGTTTAGCAGAGTAAACCAAACTTATCATCCTTCCACTTGTAGTTCACTCGGAAGTTGCTCTCTTAACCTCTCCTGCTTAACTGAAATTATTCATTCTGAACTGCTCAACCTCTGTAAATTATAGACAAATTATAATACACTTTTTATGTATGAGAAAAATTATCTAATATTATTTCCATATTTTCTTTTACTATTCTTGAACTGTTCAGAAATCAAGTACACTCTTTTTGAACTAAAGAGAACAGAATTGGACACTCATTTTCAGACAAATCATATGCCTGAAAGACTGAGCTCATTTATTTGTGTTTCAGCAAGTTGAAAACTGTGTTCAGTATTCTTCTGCATTTTTGCCATGGTATATAATCATAAAATGTTAGTCATTATAATGACTACAATTTCAAGTCATTGCATTTGAAAGGGTCAGTGGTTGAAGAGTTGGTATTTGTAATAGTTCTGTGTGCTCATTTGTGATTACTATTTCTGAAATATTGAGAGTACCTTCTACCATAACAGGCTTTTATAAATGCTGCCAAATAATTTTTAACTATTTTCTATGTGGGTATATTTTCCTATCTTTACAAACTTTAGTTTTCCTGTTAGCTGACAAATTATTCTGCTGCCAAGAGTAATAGCCATTTTTTCTAAAATGTCCAATGCTGGGCTAGGTTTCACAATAGATGTCCATTCTCTGTTTCAGGGAATTATATCATGGATGCATAGAATCATAGAATGGCCTGGGTTGAAAAGGACCTCAAAGATCATCTAGTTTCAACCCCCCTGCCACGAGCAGGGTCACCAATCGCTAGACCAGACTGCCCAGAGCCACATCCAGCCTGGCCTTGAATGCTTCCAGGGATGGGGCATCTACAGTCACCTTGGGCAATCTGTCACAGTGTGTCACCACCCTCTGTGTGAAAAACTTCCTCCTAATATCTAACCTAAATCTCCACTGTCTTAGTTTATAACCATTCCCATTTCCCCTTGTCCAATCACTATCCACCCTCATAAACAGTTGTTCTCCCTCCTGTTTATACTCTCCTTTCAAATACTGGAAGGTCACAATGAGGTCTCCCCACAGCCTTCTCTTCTCCAAGCTAAACAAACACAGTTCCCTCAACCTTTCCTCACAGGAGAGGTGCTCCAGTCCTCCTCCGATCATCTTAGTGGCCCTCCTCTGGACCCACTCTAAGAGCTCCACGTACTTCCTGTACTGGGGGCCCCAGTCCTGGATGCAGTACTCCAGATGGGGCCTCACAAGAGCTGAGTAGAGAGGGACAATCACCTCACTCTCCCTGCTGGCCACACGTCTTTCAATGCAGCTGAGAACATAGTTGGCCTTCGGGCTGCTATCTAAAAAACTTACAATACTTCAGCAGTATCGTTTTACACACACTTAAAAATAAGTTTTTTTTCATATATAAAATGTTAATTTTTGACATTCATCCTTCACCTCTAAGAAGTATTTAGGAATATTAATGTTGTATATCTACTTCATTTCAAATAAAATACTAGGCTGCCATGCTGTTATACATTTGAATCTTAGATTGCAGAACCTTCTCCTATTCACAGTTAGCCTTTTGAATACAGTGAGATTATTTAAATCATTAATTACATGATAAATTCAAAATAAATAGAATATAACAAATTCTATGATTAATTTTTGTTGTACAAGATGTATTTAAACTGGAAATGGAATATATTGTTAGAGTAGAAAATCTTACTATAAAGGACAAAATATGTGTTGGGAAAAGCGAGATAATAGATGAGGCCAACAAACTCCATCCTAAATGTACCTTCATCTAGAGAGATAGGACTGCTAGTGCAACTACTGAGTCTGTGTGATAGGATGTATCTGGTAAAAGAACAGCAGAGAGGGGAAGAAATGAAGTGGTCTGAATCTAAGCAATACTTTTTTTAATTCTGATGATAAAGAGACTCAGTGAGTGTAAAATAGCACAGAAGAGAGAAAATCCAGTTATCAGCAAAAAGCCAGCAGAACTGCTGGTGGTAAGGCATCACTTAATCAAATAAGTTATTTCAAAAAATTAAGCAGACCAGAACAGAAGCTTAAAAGCTAACACTGACAAAGTACCAATCAAAGTTATCAGCAAACATTAAATTGCTTTCCAAAACAAAATCCACTTCAAAGTTCACTATGCCAGTAAAGGGCTACTTCACCATAACATAGCAAGACAGATGTATCCATCAACAAAAATGCTGAGCCCCAGGACAACAATTTCAAGAGCAAGACATTTTATTTTGATAAAAGTCCTGTCATCATTTTGTTGTGCTAATGTTTATATTCAAAATCAAACCATTCAAACTAACATAGGAATCTGTGAAACATTTCAGAAGTATAGAAATACAGTCTTAAGGAAAATGACTTTTCTAAATGTTAACGATTTACAGGAGGGCAGAGTACTTATTTGTTTACTAAATAAATTCAAATTTTTTGTTTACTTTGTAATTAGTTTGATTATTTTATTGGGAAGATTTTCCACTATTAGTAGCTTAAAATAACAGAAAAAAGTACCAAGGTTGGTAGTTTACCTTCTAGCCAGAAGCATATTAACTATGTTTATATCATTTCTGACAGATGCTTTTCTTACTTTTCTAACTTCCTTACAGACCTTTCTGGACAAAGGTGTGTTTTTGTGTTTTTTTTTTCCTTTTTTTTCTATTTTTTTTTTTAATAATAAGTAAAGTTTGTTTAATATAGTATTTGATTTAATTAACTTTATATAAAAATATAAATTTTTAATTGTTTAATACTAATGCTACCTAATTATTACATTTTCCCTTTTATTTTTTTTTTTAGCTAATGCGTCGATAAAGCTTAAAAAGGAATATCTAGTTTATTTACATCAAATATTGAAGGTGTGAAAGAATTCAATTATCAGTGTAAGAAAAAAAATATTCCTGTGGATAGCTATCTTAGTAAGTTTGAGAAGCTACCAAGTCAGTAATATGAAGAAACAGCTTAAGATGATACCCCATTAAGCAAGGACTATTTCAACTGCAGCAGAACAGTGAGAAATTAAATAAGTCCACATGTATTGTACATACTTTTCTCTTTTATTTGGCGCCAGTATCTCCATTTGCAGTAGAATGTGGTGCGTTCAACTAACTCTCTAGCCATGTTTTGTATAGCTGTGAAAGAAACAGCTGCAATGACAGAATTAGAATTTTGGTGAGGTTCCTTGCTATTGATGATCTTTCTTAAACTTACCTAAGAATCTGTGTGACAAAGATTATTATGAAATGAATAAGAGTAAGAAATGTTTTTCCTTCCCTTTTATACTGAATAGGCTCTTATTTCAAAAAAAAGAGATTTAATATGGATCTGATTCAAAAAGGAACTGTGAGTGAGATTATGGCTTCATTTGTGTCACTTGACTTTTGTATAAGTGAAGCATTTAAGACATTCAAGATTTCATGCAAAATGAATACATAATGAGTTGTCAATACTCATAAAAAGGAGACAGTTTAAGTGGCTAAAGCAAAAGCATAGCCAATTAGGGAAAATATAATTTCAAAATATCACTGATAGTAAAATTCCCACTAAACTTAAATAGTATTTTAAGCACAGTCTTAACAATGTCATTCAATTTATGACTGTTTTTGTTTCCAAAATTTGGATGATTTGTAAAATAATAACATTTTGGCATGTCCCAAGGAGAAGTCAGAAAATTAAGGGCACAAACAATAGGAAAATTAAAAATTAAAATAAGCTGTGTAAATTGGGAGAAAATAATCTGAAATAGAGAACATGAAATTCAGTAAAAGGCATATATTTTATAAATAAACTTTACACAAACTATAGAAGGTATTGTTATTTAGAGAAGATTGCTGATCCTCCAAACCATCAAGCCAAGTAAACTAGCAAGAAAATGAGAAAAGCTGACCTTGTGACAAAAAATAGTCTACAGGCATTTAACCTAACTCATAAACAAGATTGAAGCAGTTTGAAGACATGTAGAAGGGAAGGCAAAGTGAAGGTCAGTCATCTGTGGTAGATGCAATAAAGACTGTGACTGGGTGGAAGAAATTCATTCCACGTATACTTAAAAGCCTATAATGCATGACTGATAGACATTGCAGAGGAAGGAAACAACACAACAGAAAGAAGGTCCTGATCTAATAATGTGACGGAACAGAAAGAAGGTCCTGACCTAATAATGTGAAGGAACAGAACCGAAATCTGAGAAACAACACAAGAACCTGGAACTGATAAAATCTTATTCAACTGTAGTTTTACTTATTCACAGTAGCTATAAATTGAACTCAGCACGTTCCAAGGGACAGCACCCCTTAGGTGAGTAGCTAATCTGTTCATTTGTGCTTTCAACCATCACAGTGCACTGGAGCATAGGCCCTTGCCCTCGCTTCACTATACTTTTCCCTTATTCTTTTTAGAGTCAACTTCTGGATGGGGACTGAAAGTAGTCCTTTGATGAGCCAGCCTGACAGAGGAGTGGCATCAGCCTTCAGCCGATAGCTCAGCTTTCATAGATGATTTCTTTTGATTTCTCCCAAAGCTATGATCCACTAAGTGTACAGAGTTTATGAGCTCACTTCAGCTTGAATTGAATGTAATATAAAGGGGTGCCAACTTTTCTCACCTTCTGAGTAACTACTTTAACATTGTCTCACAGCATATCCTTTTC
The DNA here is from genome assembly GCA_028571105.1 of Tragopan temminckii. Lineage (NCBI taxonomy): Eukaryota > Metazoa > Chordata > Aves > Galliformes > Phasianidae > Tragopan > Tragopan temminckii. Next base: position 130,933,576 of record JAOWBP010000001.1, on the reverse strand, counting down.
TCTGTACTGGAAACGTGGAGTTGAAATCTGGACTACTCAGTGAATAAAGAATTGGTTGGATGTTTGCAGCCATGGGGTTGTTGTCAATGGCTTTAGGTCCAGGTAGAAGCAAGCCGTGAGTAGTGTCCCTGAGGGGTCCATGTTTGGATCAGTGTTTTTCAATGTCTTTCTCAGTGACTTTGTGGGTTGAGTGTACTCTCAGAAATTTTGGTGTTAACACCAAGCTGAGTGGTGCAGTTGATAAAACGAAAGGAAGGGATACCATCCAGAGAGTCCTGAACAGGCTCAAAAAGTGGGCATGCAAGAACTTAATAAGGTTTAGAAAGGCCAAGTGAAAGGTGTTGTGCTTGGGTTGAGGCAGTCCCAGATATGTGTCCAGACCAGGAGAACAACTCCTTGAGAGCAGCCCTGCAGAGGATTCAGGAATCCTGAAATGATGTGAATGAAAGCTGGATGTGAGCCAGCAGTGTGCTCTTACTCTTAAGAAGCCATAAGTATCTTGAGTTGCATTAATAGGGGTGGTGGCCAGCAGGGTGTGGCCACCCTTAGGAGGCCACACTCTATACTGCCCTTAGGAGGCCCCATCTAAAGTATTGTGTCCAGACCTATGGCTCCTAGTACAGAAGGAATGTGAAGGTGTTGGAGCAGGCATAGAAGAGGGCCACAAAGATCAATGAGCTGGAGCACATCTCATATGTTGACACGATGGAAGGAAGAGATGCCATTCAGGGAGACCTCAAGAGACTCGGAAAGTGGGCACAGGTGAATCTAATGAGGTTCAACATAACAAAGTACAACGTTTTGCACTTGGGCTGGAGGCATATATACAGTCTGAGAGAAGCAGTCCTTCAGAGTAGCCCTGCAGAGAAGGACCTGTGGGCCCTGGTGGATGAAAAACTTAACGTGAGCCAGCAGTGTGCTCTTGTAGCTCAGAAAGCAAATGGTATCCTGGGTTCCACCAGAAGAGGGGTGGTCAGTAGGGTCTGGGAGGTGATTGTCCCTCTCTACTCTGGGGGCCCTCTCGTGAGGCCCCATCTGGAGTGCTACATCCAGGTCTGGGGCGCCCAATACAAAAAAGACAGCTGTTGGAGAGGGTCCAGAGGAGGGCCACGAAGGTGATCTGAGGTCTGGAGCACCACCCCTACAATGACAGGCTGAGGGAGCTGGGCTTGTTCAGCCTGGAGAAGAGAGTGCTGCAGGGTGGCCTCACTGCAGTTTTACAGTACTTAACGGGAGCATACAAGCAGGAGGGGAGTCAATTCTTTACAAGGGTAGATATTGGCAGGACAAGGGGAAATGGTTATAAGTTGGGGGAGGGAAGATTTAGATTGGATACCAGGGGGAAGTTCTTCACAGAGAGAGTGGGAAGGAGCTGGAACAGGCTGCCCAGAGAGATTGTGGGTGCCCTGTCCCTGGAGGTGTTCAGGGCCAGGTTGGATGAGGTCCTGGACAGCTTGGTCTAGTATTAGATATGGAGGTTTGGAGTACACAACCAGTTACAGTATTTAGGACAATGAATAGTGTATTCACTTTTCCTATCAGAAACAAACAAACAACAACAAAAAAAAACAGTTTGATGTGAAGTAAAGAGAACGTGCGAGGTAGTTGCTTAAAGCAGCTGGTAAACCAAGCTATCAACTGGGATGAGAGCTGCTGAAGATGTATGCAAAACAGCAGTTTTGCAGTTGTAAGCAAATAAACTCTCTAACAACACTAATAACTAACCTCAAAATCCTCACAGGAACAACAAAATCCATTCTTCCAGACGTAATTTTCATTCCTTTTCCTTGACTTGAGTATACTTAATCATCTTCTGTTCTTGTTGCAATAGCAGGCTATACCTAACACTTCATATTTTCTCATGTTTAGAACAGAAAAATTCAGTTTGTCTACTTGGTTGCAAAGCCCCTGTGTCTGCTCTGCTGAATGGATAAATCAAGATAAAGTAATACAGAAGAATCCTACTTTACGATGAAAGAAAACATATGTCTTATTAACAAAAGAAACAAACAAAAATTACTATATTTATTTCTTGACTAGGTTAGAACCATAAAAGCTTGTACCTACAGGACAAAAAAGAAAAAAAAAAGAAAAAAAGATACCTATTCCAATCTACAACAAAGAAAGAGAAAAACACTAAGATTCTTAGGTCCTTCCTTGTATTTGCTTCCTGATATGCTAGATCCAGTTCAGTTGTGATGATAGGTGTCAAAGTTACAGTTATCATCAGTATGCAGAAGAAGAGGCTCTATTAATACTACTCTTTACTAATGATGTCCTGGAGAACTCTGAGATTTACTTGAAGCAAGAGTGCTAAGGAAGCAGAAGAAACAAACAAAAGGTAATATAGAAGGATTTATGAAATGTGGTAGCAAAGTGGAAGTACCTGGAAGTGTTTTTCCCATCTTCCCTGTAGCAGTGTTTTCCACCATTATTTGAATGCTTTGTTTCAAAATAAGTGGGAAGGCGGTACAGTTTCCTAGATGGAGCAGTGCAGGGAGATTGGTTTTTTTATTCGAAATAGTAATTGAGGATGGTATTATCTACCTTGTATTTTCTTTCATTTTTAGGGTTTTCTTGTCTTTGTGTGTGTGTGTGTGTGTGTGTGTGTGTAAATTTTTTGTTGGTGGTGGCTTGTTTCTTTGTTTGTTTTCCTGATCACATAACATCCAATCAGCAGAAATTCTGACACTCCTACATACCCTCATGAATTAATGTTTCTGACCAGATTTGGTTCTTGTCCTGGCATCCCTTACTTGTCAGCCAGGCTTGTGTTCCTGCATGAACTTCCTTATGGCTTCCTTCTTTTCCTGTTATTGCTTGCGGTGTTCAAATGGTTCTTGACTAAATTCAAGGAGCAGACACTCTCCTTACACACACCCTTGCAGTATTGTTAATTAAACCATATTTTTAGCTTTCTAATATAAGGTAGGTTGAATCTACGCTTACTTGTTTATTGTGGTAACTGTTGGGCTGTTTAGTTAGTTGTTATATGCAATTTTGGAAATGTCATCTTGTTGGAGAAGTAGCTGCAAAGAAAGGATATTTTCTTTTTCCCGCACTGTTAATTATGAATCAATATCCAAAGAGGGTTTTATACATCCATTTAACATAGCTGCTTTGTTAAACTTCTGTAGAGGATGATTAGTGTCATACTGTTTGTGACAGCTATGTAATGAGAAATAATCCCCCATCAGACAGGTTTCTTGTTATAAAACTTCTCTTAGAGTGTGCCTCCTAGGGATTCTCTTTTTTTGTTGTTGTTTTTAATTTTCTTTTTTACAAAGGCTACCTACTTGTGTTTAAACACTTGAGTTAATCCTAATGTTTTTTTTCATCTGTAAATAAGGTTATTTATGTGTATATATGTTAATATGACTATGTTAAAAATAAAAAATCACTGAGATTAGTTACGATGATTCTACTCAGGCAGGAAAATGGTAAGAATAACAGACTACACCCTCACTCCCCATTTTCTCTACAACTAAAGGTAGCCTCATGAATGTTCAGAATATATATATGTATTTATACATATACATACACAGTTTTTGCTACTTATCATAAATAAGAAATGTGGTAGATGCAGGTAAGAAGGGTGTTATGAAACTACTTCAGAGTAGCTGGTACTCTTATGTCTTTTCTGTGTCTCTTAAATGATCTGCTTCTATGGCTGTTCTCAGTGTTATGGAACGCAGAAACAATCATTTAAAATGATAAGAAGTTAAGTTGTGAGGTTAGCTTTCTGATCTATAAGCACTGCTGTAAGCTTTCCTATGGAATGCACTCTATATTCTTATCAGCAAGTTGGACCGTAACTGGGGTGGCCTTCTTTTTCTGATTTGATCAAACTGCTGAGGGCTCTAGACACTTGCCATACTGTTATCACATACACAGAAAAAGAACACCTGACCTATGTTATAGAATAGAACCACAGTAAAAACAAAACAAAATAAATCTTTGTTTATTTTGAAAAATGCTTTTTACAACAAACTTGTGTAGTTATGACTGAACAATAGGAACTAATACTTGAGTAAACAGATTTTTTTTCTGTCAAAATCTTGTTTTTGCAGTATCAGACGTGACTGGTATAAACTGATAAAATGCATGTTAATACATAGTCTTAGTTCTTCTCAAGAAAAAAACAAGAACAAAAATCTCTGAAGCCATCAAAAATGTTAGAGATCAGCCATTGAAAGGTTTAGCAGTGTGCAGGACGTTTTCAGTTTTAAGGATTTCTTTTGTTTGCTTTGTTCTTTGTTGTGATCTGGTAAGTTTGGTTGTAGCATGTCTAACATGCTTTAACTGCATTAATTACAGTCTACAAAAAAGTGAATCTGCAGGTTTTATTCATTATTTATCACCCACACCCTCCACAATAACATGGTCACGTATAACTCTCAGTGGATTTATAAGACATCCTGAATGAGACTTTAGTTAGTAGGAATTCATGGATATTATTTTTCTTGTTTCAGAAAACAATCTTTTTTTCCTTTTACTTTCTAAAGAGAGGGGATTTCTACTCAGTGCTGGAATACCTGTAATGTCCTACAAGACAAAGGTGGATTTTGAATTCAGGGAAAAACCAGTCATTTTGTAGCAGCCTGTAATGCTGAAATAGAAGTTTGTGTTGTTTCCAGGAATTGAGGTGAGAGATTGCTCATTGCAGAGTGTGTGTGTTCCAGTGGGCTTGCACGGGAAGATAAGGGTTCTTGATCAATCCTAGACTAAGTTGATACCAACTTTTAAACAATCTCTAAACATGTTGCAAGTCAAATTGGATCAGGCATTAGTAAGGTAAAGAGAAGCCATCTACTGTGTAACTGCGATGAAGAAATGTGGGTGGTGAAAGAAAAAAGCAGCATGTTGCTGTACCTAGACATGAGGCTGGTCCCCTGTAAAGGAAATGAAGAAAGCTATTAGTTAAGAACCGTTTCTGCATTCTTCGAAATAAACAATTAAAGGATGGAAGGGCATATTATTTCCCTATCTTTTAGTGTCAAGAAATTGAATAAAACAATAATAATAATAATAAAAACAGTATTCAATTTAGTGGAAAAAAAAAAATCCCTATTGAAAGTGCTGTCATAGTAACAGTATTACCTAGGGAAAAATACCTTAATTTAAAACACCAGAGATTTTCAACTTATACTGACATAAACAGAATCTGAGAAGGTTATGCAGAAGGGTTAACCAAACTCCAAAATGACAGATGTTACAAGAAATGTACGAGAGCTTTTAAACACTGTCGTCTCATTCCTCCACACAGTATGAACTATATAGATATGATTTCTACACAATCTCATTTAAGGCAAAAATAATATGCTCTTTTCCCCCCCGTATAAATGTTTTCCTTCCCTGTTTATTATCGGATATGTGAAATAAAGAAGTGAAGATTTAGATTTCACTGTTTTGAACAGGTAGCGTTTGCCTCCACCTCCTGTCAATAGTCCTGCCATAAGATCACTTGGTTTTCTTCTGTATTCATTCAATTTAAACATTCTCATCTGCAGACTAATCTCCAAAAATACATTTTTTGTTTACTGTATTTTACATCCAGCAAAGTGTTCTGAAACCTTTTCCTTTTAATTAGAACACATGAACAGTAGTTGCTAAACACTTTTAACTCTCAAATAGAGTAGAAAAGTTCAGATAGAAGGCCTTTCAAAGACCATCACGTCCAACTACGTGATCAACTTCAGGAATAAACAAAAGTTAAAGCATATTACTGAGGAGATTATAAATGCTCCGTGAGCACTGACAGGCATGGCACAACAGCCATCCCACTAGAAATCCAGCTGCAGTGTTTGACCACCCTCACAGTGAAAATATTTTTCCTGATGTTCAGCCTGAACCTCCCCTGCCTCAGTACTGTGCCACTCCTCTGTGTCATAGGTACACAGAATCTCCAGTCTGTCCAGGTCTTGCTGAATGGCAGCACAGCCTTTCGGTGTGTATGTCACTCTTCCCAGCTTTGTATCATCAGTGTACTTACTGAAGGTGGACAAGGTCATCAGTGAAGATATTGAACAAGACCAGACCCAGCACCAACCCCTGGGGAACTCTCCTTGTCACAGGTCTCCTACCAGACTCTGCCCCACCGATCACAACCCTTTCAGATCAGCCAGTCAGCCAGTTCTCAACCCACTTCACCGTCCACTCATCTGTCCCACACTTTCTCAGTTTTGTTATAAGGATATTGTGGGAAACAGTATCAAAAGCCTTGCTGAAGCCAAGGTAGATTACATCCACTACTCTCCCCTCATCTACCCAGCTGGAGGTACCGTCACAGAGGGCTATGAGGTTGGTTGAGCATGATCTTTCCTTGGTGAATTCATGCTGACTATTCCTGATTACCACCTTCTCTTCCAATTGCTTGGAGATGGCATCTAGAGCAAGCTATTCCATTGTCTTTCCAGGGACAGAGGTGAGACTTACTGGCCTGTAGCTTCCTGGGTCCTCCTGCTTGCCCTTTTTGAAGACCAGAGTGACGCTGGCTATCCTCCAGTCCTCAGGCACTTTTTCTGTTCTCCAAGACCTGTCAAAAATGATAGAGAGTGGTTCAACAATAACCTCTGCCAGCTCCTCAGCACACATGGATGCATCCCATCAGGGCCCATGGATTTGTGCACACTGACCCCACCTAGACACTCCTGGACCACCCCCTCCTCAATCAAAGGGAAGCTCTCCATTTCCTGGATTCTCTCTTCCCTCCAAGGTCCAGGAGTCCTAGTCTTCCTTTTGATATTAACATACTTTTAAAAAAAAACAAAACACGAAAGCAAAACAAAAAAAAAAAAACAAACTTACTATCGTTTAGCTCCTTCACTAGCTTCAGCTCCAGGTATTCTCCCTGTATTCTCAATGTGCTTCTCACGGTATGGGCTTGGACTACTTTCCAGACCCTCACCTCTGTCTGGCCTGAGAGCCTCAAATGTATTACTCAGGGACACTGCAGGGGAACCTGCAGGGATTGGTGAGACTGTGGGTGCTGGGGACAAATGTCTCCTGCTTTGAGCAGACATGAGGGTCCAGCCCCTTTTCTCCTGTGAACTGTCTAACCCTGCAGGTGAGCAGCTGGACTGGCTACTTCCACTTGCAGGGACTTAGGAGGAGGCTGTGTGTCTGCAGTGGGAGTAGATTCACACCTCTTCCTATCTGTCTCCCTCAGAGATCCCTGAGAGCCCCTCAGGCTGTTAATCTCTCTCTGCAGCCAGGCCATCTGCTCAAGCAGCTCTTTGAGCCAGACACACTTGCAGCCCTGACAGGCCTCTCCTCCCTCAGGACCCACAGGGATCTCCAGATTACAGAGCTCCCCACAGTCAGTAGGGGTTGTCCACCTGAGTGCGTGAATGAGACCAGAGAGGCTGGGTTGCTGCCTCAGCCCAGCC
>JAOWBP010000001.1:130900267-130916847 GCA_028571105.1 Tragopan temminckii | reverse complement strand
CAAAACAAAACAAAACAAAACAAAACAAAAAAAACAAACAAACACAAAAACCCCAACAGCAACAACAAAAAAACCACCTTTCCCTCACATTCATGGGAAATAGCTGGTTATGTAATATCACTATAACAGATATTTTAATCTAACTTCTCTTCACTACTGTGTACAGATCTCTCTCTTGTATGATTTGAGTACATGTAAAATATTCCCAGGAGCTGCTACCACTTAGAAGGGACCATTACATGCATGTATACATGTCCTAATCTGCATGTTCATTTCACTCTATTATACAGTGTGTCCTTGTCACATTTTCTGTTATTCACCTCCCTTCTAAACTCCTTTAAATCCCAGCCTTTTTACTTTTGCTCACTGTAAATATCATTTGATATTTCCAACTGCTTTTGTCACCCAGTTTGAAATCTAAGTCCTTATCCATAGCTTTCTGAAACATGGTAGCCAGAAATGAATATTATATATAGATATATATTTTGTGAGTAAATAAAATAGATTTATATAATACTTAGTTATGTTTTCCACCATTTTCTTTCCCATCCACCTGCTTCTTGATTGGCAATACGTGTCAAGTGTTTATTTTGAATGTGCACATGGTGTTTTTCAAATCTTCCTGATTTTATGAAGCTTTGTTAGACTTTGCATGAAGCACAGAATGTTTGCTTGTTTCTTTATCGTATGTACTATTGTTCTTTCTCAGCCACGTTCCTCTAGGTCTTGGAATATTTGCAGAAGTTAATTACCACAAGAGGAAAATATGTATATCTGCATTGTAGTCATATACCTTTTAGCTGGACTGTTTCACAGTTAAAGGATAATTATTATTAATTTAATCACAAAACAGATGTGTGAAAATACACAAACTATTTTTAGTAACAGAAAAATGATCCTTTATGTCTGTACAAACAGTAACACTAAAGCTACTGAAAATAGCATAAACTAGTTTAATAAGCATCTGAGGACCCTTTAGCTTCTTCAAAATAATCTTTTATAGCTTTGACTAAATTACAGTACTGATGACCAGAAGAACAAACCGATTCAGAAATACCTACTTATATAAACAGACCTACTTGCTTCAATTCCTTTGCTCACCAACTTTAGACAGGGCTAACGGTTGGCTGTTGATCATGTAGTTGAGTCATACACAGAAATAACTGAAATAGCACAATTTGAATACAGCCACTGAACCTCACATTAAAATATAAAAATTAGTTCATGCTTAACTGGCATGGCTGTAGCATGATGATGTTATTCTCTTAACAGCCTTACTTTGCAGTGTCTCTCTGCTCAGATAGTCTGCAACATTAGCAAGGTAATAGTATTTCAGTCCTAAGAAAAGACTGATCACTGCTAGCTCTTGTTTTCTGCCCTATGTTCTACATACCTGTAAGAAAGTTCATGTTTTGACTAATGAGCAACTCTGTAAAATCTATGGTATTATCTGAGTAGCTCCTCAATGTGAATAATGAAGACTAACATAAAAGATTCGTATCATATCAAGATTTTACCCTTGGCCTATCCTAGAAATTGTTACAACTTGAATATAACATGGAATATAGCATAGAAATATTTACAGAATGACACCTTTTCTGGAAGGAAGGAAAAGGAAGGAAAAGGAAGGAAGGAAAGAAGGAAGGACAACCATAATTGTGGATACATATTCATACCTTAGGTATTGGTCAGTTTTTGGGTTTTTTTTTTCAGTCACTTAGTGACTGATTCCTCAGGGAGTCCTTGATGGAATGCAGACTATTTTGATTTATTTATTATTTTTAATTCTTTTCCATGTTTATCACTTAACCAATTACAATCAGGAGACTCCAGGTGGTAATCAAGCTGTATGAAATTGTTTTCATGGAATAATTTCAATGGATGTTACGCAGTAATTACAATTCTAACATGAACCACAGGGTAATTGACTGAAGTTGTTGGCCCTAGTCCAAGATGACCCTGTCTACTTCCTACATGAAAAAACAGAATGATACATATTTTGGCTCGACATTCGTGCACATTTCTAATTTTATGCACTTTAAAGGAATTAAAAAAATCTGTTTTTGAGAGCAAGTCAGGGAAAACGTCAATGCTTTTAAAACGCTAACTTTTGGCTTACAGAAATACAGTGTTAGCAAACTATTATTTTCCTAAGTTTCACACAGCAATTTAATTATCTTCTGAGAGGCAGATTAATACACTTCTATGAAAATCTTAATCTGGGCTTTGGCCTGCATCTCAGAAAAAACAGAAAATGTAAGATGTCTTTGCAATACTCTAGTCCTTCTTTTACATAGGAATGTTTTTGCACATTTCAGTGAACTTTCTGGCAGTCATCACCAGTGTGATAAAACTGCACAAGTTAATTTACTTTCCCTGGCAACATACCTTACTCTAAGAAGAGGATTTCTTTAGGAAATCTTAAAGCTCTTGATAATTTGCCTTTTTTATCAGATTGTGATTGTTATCATACATTTTTATTTTCATAGAAAATGAATAATACTAGCTCCAGCATGAAAATTTTTGTACAGTGCCTGTTCCTACCCGTAAACCAGATACTGGTTGAGACATTGATTGTTATCATATGAACCTGGCAGTTAAGCCAGATTTCAGCTCCTCAAGAAATTTCTTTGTCCGGTATACATACATCTTCAGCTACTACATGACAGTGTTATGGGAAATGGTCTCAAAAGCCTTTCAAAAGCTGAGATAGACATATTGCTTTCACCTTTTTCTTGTAGCCAGCCATTTAACTGTAGAAAGCTTTTATTTTGGTCAAGAAAGCTTATCCTTGGTAAACTTCGTTGCATTCTCATCCACCATATACTTGGAATTCATCTTGGATTTAAAAAGGGCAAGCTTAATGAATTTTCCAAATATTGAGGTGAAGATGATCCGCCTTTTGGTTCCTTGATCTGCTTTCTTGCCTTTTTTAGAGATTACTCTCATGAACCATTTTCCTAGCTCCCAGAAACCTCTTCCATTAACCATAATTTTTCAGATGATAACAATTCTGTGGTTTCTTCAGGAGATCTTTCAACACACTCAGCTTCCCACTTGTTGTCGCTTCCCACTGTTAGTCTCTGTATATATATTTTTAACTGAGATCAGGGATTGAGTTTTGCCTGGGATTACAGTCAAGAAAGGAGTTGAATACTAGATCCTTTGTCTTAATCCTCAGTAGGCTGCCTCCTTTATTCAGCAATGAACTTCCACCTTGTCTGAACAACCTTTTGTTATTAGAATGCTTGTATAACTTCCTTCCTGTTAGTCCTTGCATCCTTTGTTACTTGTAGCTTTATTAAGTGTCCAAATAATGCTTTTATTCTCTTGCTTTGTTGTTTCTGCTTGTTTCTACTGTTTACATGCACTTTTTTACATAAACTTCCATTGAGTGAAAACTCCTTGCTGAACAATGTCAGCCTTCTAGTGAAAATCCTGATCTTCCTGTACAATGGATTTGCTTCTTCCTGATATTTCTATATGTTTCCTTTAATAAAAATATAGATCTGCCAGTCTACCTTCCTCTTTATGACTAATTTTCAGGAGACACTGTCTAGGAATTCCATGCATAAGGGAGTTTGTTTTTGCACTAAAATACTGTCTTATCTCTATTGCTTTCTATCAGATCCTGAACATAATCTTGCTGTAGTTCTGAAGATACTAGCTACAAGCAAATTTACCAACGCTTTGCTCAAGATGAGCATTAATTCACGCTAGTCACTCATTAGTTTACTGGGCTAATTGTAAGGAATTTAATCTGAAAGCTTCTTCAGTTATTTTCACAAGTCCATGCCAGCCTACTGGCAAAAGTCTAGGCAGCTAAATTATATCATGACAATGAGAGTCTTTTACACAAAGACTTCTGCTGTTTATCTCTAGAAAGCCACATCTATTCATTCTTTTGGTCATATGACATGCAACAGAGCTCACCACAACATCTTCAGTTAGATTTTTTTCCCTCAGATCTAATCATATGTATTTTACAAACATACAGAATGCTTTGAATTGGGAGGGACCTTAAATACCATCCAGTTCCAAATCTCCTGCCATTGGCAGGGTCGCCACTCACTAGATCAGGTTGCACAGGGCTCCATCCATCCTGGCCTTGAACACCTCCAGGGATGGAGCATCCACAGTTTATCTAGGAAGCTTATTCCAGTGCCTCACCAATCTCTGAGAAAAAAAATTGCCCCTAATATCTAATCCAAATTTCACCTTCTTTTTTAGTCTGAAACTATTTTCCCTTGGTCTATCATAGAATTGTAGAAATGTCTGGGTTGAAAGGGACCCTTAAGATCATCTAGTTCCAACTCCCCTGCCATAGGCAGGGACACCTCCCTCCAGATCAGGTTGCTTAAAGCCCCATCCAGCCTGACCTTGAATGCTTCCAGGGGGGGGCAACCTCACTGGGCAACCTGTTCCAGTGTCTCATCACCCTCACAGTAAAGAATTTCTTCCTGATATCTAGTGTAAACCTACCATCTTCCAGTTTAAAACCATTTCCCCTTGTCCTATCACTACACGCCCTTATAAAAAGTCCTTCCCCAGCTTTCCTGTAGGCTCCCTTCAGGTACTGGAAGGCCACCATAAGGTCTCCTCGGAGCCTTCCCTTCTCCTGGCTGAAGAGCCCCAGCTCTCTCAGCCTATCCTCAAAGGGGAGGTGTTCCAGCCCTCTGATCATCTTCGTGGCCCTCCTCTGGACCCACTCCAACAACTCCATGTCCTTCTTGTGCTGGGGGCTCCAGAACTGGACACAGTACTCCAGGTTGGGTCTCACAAGAATAGAGTAGAGGTACAGAATCATTTCCCCCGACCTGCTGGTCATACCTCTCCTGATGCAACCAAGGATAAGGTTGGCCTTTTGGGCTGCAAGCACATATTGCCAGCTCATGTTGAATCTTTCATCAACCAACATCCCCAAATCCTCCTCAGCGCTGCTCTCAAGTCATTATCTGCCCAACTTGTATCTGTGTTTGGGACTGCCCTGATCCGGGTGCAGGACCTTGCACTTGACCTTGTTGAACTTCATGAGGATGGCATGGACACTCCGCTTGGTGTCATCTGCAAACTTGCTGATGGTGCACTCAATCCCACTGTCCATGTCACCTACAAAGATGTTAAATAACACCACTCCCAACACCAATCCTTGAGAAACGACACTCGTCACTGGTCCACACTTGAACATTGAGCCATTGACTGCAACAATCCAGTCAATTCCTTATCCAGAGTGTGATCCACTCATCAAATTTGTTTTTCTCCAATTCGGCAACCAAGATGTAATGTAGAACAGTGTCAAACATTTTACACAAGTCCAGGTATCACTATCAGATGTAGAAGGTTGGTCTTCTTCCTGTTTATAAAAGCTATCATTAAGTACTGAAAGGCTGCCATGAAGTGTCCCTAGAGTCCTTTCATCTTCAGGCAGAACAAGCCCAGACTCCTCAGCTTGTCTTCATAGGAGAAGTGCTCCAGTCCTCTGATAATCTTCATTGCAATCTCTAGACCTTCTCCAAAAATTTCACATCTTTCTTACGCTCGGAATCCCAGGCCTGGATGCAGAACCTCACTCAAAGTGCAGGCTCATTAGGACAGAATAGAGGTAGACGATCACATCGCTTGCTCTGCTGGTCATCCCTCTTTTGATGCAGTCCAGGACGCAGTTGGCCTTCAGGGCTACAAGTGCATACTTATAGTTCCAGCTCTATATTGGAGATCTGTGCAGCCAAGGAGCTCCTTTGCAGGAAGTGTAAATTCCCTTCCTCTTCTTCCTTTGTCTATCCTTTGAAGATATCCTGTACGAATCCATGAAAACATACAGGTCATCCTGTCACACCAAGTCACTGTGATTCCAGTGATTTACAGACCTCAGACTGTGCACAGCCTTCCAGTGGTTCTTGTTTGTTTCTCAAGTGCTGTGTATTAGTTTAGTTATAGTTCTGCAGGCAGATTAAAAACAAACAAACAAACAAACAGACAAACAAAAAAAGAAACAGCTGAACTCCCTCCCTTCTGAGAGGAACTATGAATGTCTTCCTGTTACCTTTCTAAGAACCTATTTTGTCATGCATGAATTGATTATTTCAGGACTTGGTGCTCACCCTCAGTGAGCAATTAGAAGTATTTCCACTAGGTTAGCATGTTTGTACATTGATATGTTCTCTCCACTTTCTATTAGGTGTATTCCATCTCTTCCCAGTGATATTCCTTAACCATCAAATAGAGCACAATCATCAAAAAAAGAAAAAAAGAAAAAAAAAGAAAAAAAAATATAGTGGCACTGAATATGCAGTTTTGCACTTGTCTGCAGTCACTATCTGTTCCTACCCATGTCTCTTTAACTAGAGGTATTGTCAAGACTACTCTTGGTAACCTATTTCTCTAATTCTTGCCCCAGAGACCTTTCGTATGCTGAAGTTTTTTCTTCTGTATGTCATTAATGCCCATATGGACAAGGAGAAACATCAGTATGTGACTACATGAGCCTTTCTACTTGCAAGATCATGGATACTGATTTTTGAAATTGACTAATATCCTCAGAATGACAGAGCAGCTGGGAAGCAGCTGCCTCTGTGTCACTCAGAATGAAATCTCAACCACTCATATTTCTCTTTTGTTCATGACACAGGTTGCCATCCAAGGATCCACATTATGCAGGCAAGAACCTTCTCAAAATAAAATTTATTCTTCCCACTCAATTCCAAGGGCTTTGAATCTGTCCTGTAGCCCTTTAGGAGCTCACAAATACAGTAGCCCAATAGAGATGAGGCTATTGCATCTCCATGATCCTATGTTCTTATGTTCTGCCAGTACTGAAGCACATGTTCCTAGCAAGTGCGCACATGCACACTCGATAAATACATTGATATGTGTACAGATGACCATACAGATCAACACAGATAGAAAATACTTTACATATATACCCACAGGATATGTAGAAACTCCAGTTTCTCCATCTTATGGCACTCCAGACATGCAAATCTATATAACCTATGACTTCTATATAGTGGCTATTACTTAGATCTCCACCATATACACACATACATACGGAATAGAGTGCTGTCACCAAGGGAAATAGTTAAAAATGGAGATTGGCAGAAGGCAGACTCCACTTAGCTGGTGCAAGGCATAGATGTAACTGGCACCTATCAGCATTTTTCCCTGCTGATCCCTCTCCAAGCTCCTTTGTTCCTTTCCTGTTCTTTCCTTTGGTCCTTGTCACTAAAAACAAACTGAGTAACTCTTGTACAATCTGAACATTCTCTCCCCATTTACCTCTGTAATTAGTAACCTCTCTCAGTTCTCCCAGTTCTCCCTCAGGTGAACAGGAGAGTAGCTGTCATTTCATGCATGTTAATGTCTTTCACAGCTAGACAGTGGGCTGATAGCTGGACAACACTGAAAGTCTTTGGGCCAGGACTCCAGTTAGTTTATAGGGGTTTCATCAATTGCCATTGTTCCTCTGTTCTCTGTTTTTTGAGGTAAGCTTTTAATCACATAATCTAACATTGGAAAAAAAAAATTGAAATCCAGTAAAAGCCTTTTTTTCTTGCTACAAGAAATAGCATCTTGGCATCAATCATACCTTTCCTCTGAGTTGTACAGAGCTTAGGCTCTTTCTCATCTCTTCTGTATCCTGTTCATCATCCCTGGTATAATCAATCTGCATCATGGTTTCTCTAATACAAAGCCAGGTGAAGGAACTGTATCTGTATCAGAGGGCATGGGCTACAGGTGAAATTGTCACTGTTGAGGCACCAGTCATTCCCTACAGTATGAGACTGGAATGACAGTGGCCACTACCAGGAGATCGTAATTAATGGTGCTAAACTGGCTACACCAAGTGGGGCTAGAGACCATGTCCTTTGATGCATAGTTGCTACTGCAGGCTTTATGTGACTAGTACCCATCTCTAGATTTTTATTTTTTTTAATCAGTGCACTGACTGCAGTATTAACTGTTTCCATTGCTTATACACAGACTTTGCATCAGTCATGGTTGCTGGTACTCTCTGATGCCACATAAGTTAGAAGCCAGCTGTGAGATTACTCTATAAGATTCTCTGCTTAGCAGGAAATTTCTCATACTGTCTGTTAGTTCCTGGCCTTGATTCATTTTTATTGTAATTGCTGATACTGCCAGACTCTGCTTCCTCCTACACTGCTAATCTAAAAATTTATGACAGAGCATGAAAGAAGTAAATACTGAAAAAAAAGAAAAAAGAAAAAAAAAAAAAAAAAAGGGATAGAAAAGGCATGTTTCCACTTATGATCTCTCCTGTGCAAACGTTTTAGCATTGTTTCTGCAAAGTGAGTTTTTCATGTGATTTCTTTGTTATTAGATGTAACAAACAGTAGAACAAAAATTTCTCCCAGGTTATCTAACATGAAAAAATAATCCTACAAATCTATTCATGCACACACATCACATTGTTCTGATGGAGAAACAGTTCGTAGAGGCACAAATGTTGTAACTGTACTTAAACAGTAAATTCTGCCCAAAGTGAAATGTAGGCACATTTCAGCCCTTGTCGAATGTATATTTATCCTACTACAACTAGCACGCTTCGGAGCAGTTCGCAGGAATTCTGTGCCATTCAGTATATACAGGGAACATCTGCAGCAGGGCTTTGCATATAGTCATCATAGTTTGGAAGCAGAGAGTTTATTACTTCAGATGTAAACCCATGTGGAATATTTCACTTATTATAAACATTATTTTTATTTTTTTACTAATTTTCTCCAGTCTAGCAGAGAGAAAATACCTGTGATCAGAAGGCACCCTCTGTTTTCAGTTCTTCCTTTATTACAAAGTTAGTCATATGAGAAGAAATAAAAGTCATTTTAAATAGAATGTTATTTCATGAGAAGAGTAGAAGGTGTCAAACAATACGTTAGGAACTGCAGTGGATATCCATCTTAGGAAATAAATAGAGTGCAACAAAAAACATTATTGGCAAAATACCAGAAATTTCAAAAAGATGTGCAACAAGAGAGAAAGAAAATCCAAGGGGAAGTAATCAAAAAACACATAAAATTGCAATGCAAGTTAGCATTCATTTTGAGGAACAAACAAACACACCACAAAAAAAAACACTGCACGGGTTTGAGAACGTGGAATACTGGTATTGAAAGAGATTATAATTTATGCAATCCCTGAGACACAAGTCCAGTCACCCGTAAAAGAATTTAAAAGATACTGATAACAAAAATAACTCATGTAATGACCTTTTTTTTTTTTTTTTTTTTTTTTTTTGGGGGGGGGGGGGTTCTTAGTCTACTAGCAAAAATCGTTTTACATAGCAAAAAATCAACAGTGCATTCCTTGCATTTATAAATAATGAAGAGAATTTTATGGGAAAAAAAAAATAGATGCATTACAGACATCACATTAAATTAGCCATAAAAATTGGATAATTTATACTGAACATTGCCTAATGTATTTTTTAAAATAAACATTAATCTTACCATGGTTTCTGATATAGTTCTTTGCTGAAATGATGAATAAAATGGATCTGAAAACAGGTAGAAAGATTCAGCTTATACTTATTATTGAATAAGTCTCTAAATATAGCTTAATTTTGTCAAATAGTACTTTTTCCTCTGCTAGAAAAATGTTAAAGGACTTGTGTATTTCAGTGAAATATAATTGAAAACATTTCAGAAGTCATTAAATATTTGTATTCAAATCCTTATTTTTTTCTATATATATATATATTTTAAAGGAAAACATTGATTTTTTTTTTTACTCTATCCCTTATTTGGGGGAGGGAAGGAGAGGAAGAGAGAAAGCTTCTTACATTGTTACATGCAAAAATAGATAATGTTTTATTTGTGAAGTTTTAGTGAATATATGGGAAGTTTAATTTCAAGTGACTGTGATAAACCTTTTTGCAGTGGGTCCTAGTGTCTCTCTGTGGACCAGAGATTGGGTGCTGGAGGCCCCTCCAGCATCTCTAAGTACAGGGCCTGACAACACATCCCATCCCATCACCCAGCCAGAAGAAGGGCAGCCACGGCCCTAGGGCACTGGGCAGGCACCTCCCTGAGGACAGATCCTGGATGAAACTGGGCAGGGATACGGGCTGGCAGATAAATCCAGCATTGTAGGGCTCATGGCCAAATAAGGAGAAGGCTGTGGGGTGCTGGAGACTGGCCCAGCTGCTGGCCTTGCTGAGGCAAGGACACATGGCCCTGGGGACTGGACACAGAATCTTAAGCCACATACAGGGAGCCCTGGGGACCAGGCAAGGAAGTTAGGACCCAGTGATGTATTCTGATTCCCAACAATTTTCACTTCTCAGGCAAATTCTCATGTTGCTTTTATTTCTGGAAACTGTTGTCACTGATGTCCCTGATGTACACTATGACTCTCAGCTTTTTTCCTTTGCAGATGATACTAAATTAGGAGAAGCTACTTACTCTCTTAAGGGTGAATAGGCCTTTCACAGATTCCTTAACAGACTAAAAGTCTAGGCAATCCCCAGCAGTATGAAACTGAGCACGTGTATGATTCTTCACCCGGGAGGGAGTAAACCTATATATATATATATATACATATACAGAGTGGTGGACAAGAAGCTGAAAAAGCAGCCCTACGTAAAGGAATCTGGGGGAAAGTGGGGACAAGTTGTATACAAGTCAGCAGCATGTCCAGCAGCCAAAAGGGCCAACCATACCCTGAGGTTCATCAGACACAGTACTGCTAACTGGTCAAGGAAAGCGATTGTCTCGCTCTGTGCTACACTGGTTCAGCTTCACCTCAAGCACTATGTGCAGTTTTGAGCACCAAAATATAAGAAAGACATAAAACTACTAGAGAGCATCCAAAAAAAGTAACAAAGATAAGTCAGGGTCTATAGAGAAGTTTGAGGTGTGATATCATGGTGGTTTACAGCTTCTTCATGAAGGGGAACATTGATCTCCTCTCTCTGGTGCTGAGGGAGCTATGTGTAGCTGTGTCAGGGGAAGTTCAGGTTTGATATTAAGAATAGGTTCTTCTGAGAAGAAGACTTGCACTGAGAGGGTGGTTGGGCATTGGAATAGGCTCCCAGGGAAATAGTCACATCAGCAAGCATGCCAGAATCCGAGAAGTGTTTGGACAGTGCTCTCAAATATACAGTTTGATTTTTGAATGGTCCTGTATGAAGCCAGGGGTTGGACCTGATCTTCCTGGGTCTGTTCCAACTTGGGATATTCTATACTATGAAAACTACTGATGTGCTAGTTCCTTGAGTTGCATGGGTTTGACGGCTGTACTAAATGCTGCATGTTGACCTTGTTTCCATTTAATCCCATCCAGCTCATATCAGACTATTGATAGGTTTGGTTGGGATCCCTCTGAATCCAGTTTTCGTTCTCTGCAGAACTAGAAGTTTTCTTATCTGCAGCATTCTAATGGCTGGTCACAAGTAGTGTCCCTCAGGAACCGTTCTTGGGACTGGTGCTCTTCAACATCTTCATCAATGGTACAGACGATGGCATCGAGTGCACCCTCAGCAAGTTTGCAGATGGCACCAAGCTGAGCGGTGCAGTCGGTACACTGGAAGGAATGGAATCCATCCAGAGGGACCTGGACAGCCTGGAGAAGTGGGCCCGTGAAAACCTAATGTGGTTCAACAAGGTCAAGTGCAGGGTGCTGCACTTGGGTCGGGACAATTCCAGGTATTTATACAAACTACGGCAAGATCTCCTTGAGAGCAGCCCTGAGGAGAAGGACTTGGGGGTCCTGGTGGACAAGAAGCTGGACATGAGTCAGCAGTGTGCACTTGCAGCCCGGAAGGCCAACTATGTTCTGGGCTGCATTAAAAAAAAATAAAGTTTCTGTAGCCTGAAAATTATCCTGTTCTTAGTTATATATCCTCTTGGGAATTATCAGTCCACTGATTGCAGAAAAGGCTGCAAAAAGAGGAGTTATAAGTGATTGCTGTAAACAAAATAAAACAAAATAAATAAATAAACGCATGAAATATATTGCCCGTAATCTCTACTCCAGACAAGTTCAATAGTTTCCTCATTTCCATACCCAAATGCCGGCTGCACAATGACTTACCTTCTGAATTCAGTTATCAAACCAGAGCTTGAGCCACATAACTAAAGGCCACGGGACTGGATTTCTCTCACCAAACTTTAGACAATAATGGTGTATGCTTCTACATCTGAAATAGTTATCCTAAGCTTCCTTTATACAGGATGCTGTTAATCACTTAGAGATATGATTCTTCCCACCTTTATTAGAAAACAGTTACAGGATGAATCTACCATTACTCAGATAAACCCTATCTAGTGTGACTTTGTCATAGAGCAGTAAAACTATTAGAAACTTAGAAATATTCCTAATTCCTGAAATATTCCTAATGGTTTTTCTGCAAGCCTCATTTGATGAAACATAGAAAATTAAAAATTCATGTCTTTTCTTACAGAATATGCTCATATCAGAAAAACACAGACCAAACTCTGTAGATTAATTGTAATTATCCATGCAGTGTGGGATCCAGTCACTTATTAACTATTTTTAATTTCTGCTTGAGTTATTCCTAATCATAAATATAAAAATATTATTAAGATTTTATTTCCTGGGTATTTTAAAGGGTAGACTCAATAGGGATAACTAGGGAGATTCAGTTATATTTATTCTTCCTTCTAAGTGGTTTGACTAGATGATTTGACCTCTTAATCAGGGATTCCGTGATCCTGATGAGTTGGTGTTCCTGGTTCTTAAAAGACTGATGTGGATGTTTTATAGAAGTGGTGGATTTCTTCCACTCGTATCTTAAATGGTGATTCTGATGTTCCAAGGAAATTCCTATTGGTCTGTAAATATGCCGGTGATATTTCCCTGCTACTCACCACTAAATCTACAATTTCTTTTTAGTAAACAAAATGATAGCATATACTAAATCCACTTTACAAGGAAGGAAGGCATTAAATCAATATTCAGCTACAACAACTGAGTTTTCTAGGATTAGGAAACAATAGAAATCTGTTATTATATGACACATGCTTTATCCAACTCTTGGTTTTGCACAGTAGTTGCCATAACTACTAAAATATTTTCTCCATTTATGTTTCCTGCTTCAGCTTAACACACAGCAGTCAGAAATACATGGGGAAAGGTATGAACTGCTACAGATGTTGTAAAGAGCTACAATAAATGCTGATATTTTGCATGACTATGTGTGATATAGCACAAGGAGCAATGAGCATAGATGAGTGAATATTAGTGTGAATTACTTATGGCTTACATGCTCAGTGAGTTTTATTTAAGTGTCTGGAACATGGTAGTCACTCTGTTATTAAAAGTCAGGCTATTAAATCCACTGCTGAGGAGTATCTCTGTACCTTGAAGGTATTAGTACCTAAAGACAATAGTTTATCTTCAAAACTATTGGTTGTTGCATTAAAGTGTAAAAGACTGGCAGGAGATAAACCCCCTTTCATTCCAGCTCATCCTTAGATATCAGAGGCTGGGAGAACCTGAGTGATATCCAATTTTGCACTATAAATCTGGTTGAATTCAATATATAGAAATGTTACGATTGCAGATGCATAAATAGCATGATGCACATTCAACACAGTTGAATTCAAATGAACAAGCATGACCATCCCCTTAAGGAGTTTGATAGCATTCAGTGAGAACTTTCACAGTTAGATTAGTGAATAATACTGTTTATCAAAGCAACAGAATAGAAATTCTTTTTGATTGCTGTTGATACATTGTCTGCAGAGTATGTGAAAACAACAAGAATGTGAACATATCGCTGACCACAAGCACATTAAATTATGAAATAAATTTGGCCTATAGTTCCCCAGGTCTTCCTTTCTCCCTTTCTTAAAAATGGGAGTAATGTTTTCCCTTTTTCCGGTCACCGGGGACTTCACCAGACAGCCATGATTTTTCAGATATGATGGAGAGCGGCTCAGCAACCACATCAGCCATCTCTCTCAGAACCCTAGGATGGATATCACCTGGTCCCATGGACTTATACACGTTCAATTTCATGAGGAGAACTCGGACTTGTTCCACTGTTACAATGGGACAGAAACCACTCCCCACATCCTTGCCTAGAGGCTCAAGGTCCTGGCAGACGCAGGAAGCCTGACCACCCGTGAAGTCTGAGGCAAAGCACTCACTGAGTACCTCAGCTTTTTCTATGTCTGAGGAAGACAGTTCTCCGTCCTCATTTATCAGAGGGGGAACACTCTCCTTGGCCTGTCTCCTCCTGCCTATGTACCTGTAGAACCCGTTCTTGTTATCTTTCACATCCCTCGCCAAGTTCAGCTCCATCTGTGCCTTGGCTTTCCTAATCCTATCTCTACGCACACGGACAACAGCCCTGTATTCCTTCCAGGATAGACTACCCTGCTTCCACTTTCTGTGAATTTCCCTCTTTTCTCTGTTTAAGCTGCATCTCCCCACACAGTCGTGATGGTTGCCTGCCTCCTCTGCTCAACTTCTGCTGGGGGATGGAGAGCCGTTGTGTTCTCAGAAGGGTGTCCTTAAAGAGCTGCCAGCTTTGTTCCATGTCCTTAATGACAGTTTCCCAGGGGATACCACCCAGCAGTTCCTTGAGCAGCCAGAAATTTGCTCTCCTAAAGCACAGGATCCTTGCTCTGCTTTTTGCTAGGCCCGCATTCTTCAAGATCACAAACTCCACCAAGGCGCAGTCACTACAGCCCAGGCTCCTTCCAATCTCCAATCCTCTCTAACGAGGTGAACCTCTCTTAACCTTTGCATTAGTGAGCACCAGGTCCAGTAAGGCTTCACCTTGGGTTGGTCCATTTATTAGCTGGACCAGGAATTTGTCCTCAACAGACTCCAGGAATCTCCTGGATTGTCTGCCACCACCACGTTGCTATTCCAGTAGATATCCAGGTAGTTGAAATCCCCCTTCAGGACAAGAGCCTGCAAGTGCAACACCTCCTGCAGCTGAAGCAAGAAGGCTTCGTCAACAAGCTCCCCCTGAGCAGGCAGCCTGTAGCAGACTCCAACCACTACATGCCCTCTACTGGACCAATCCTTGATTTTTACCCACAAGCTCTCAACCTGATCGTGGGTGTTCCTCAGACACAGCTCTTTGCAAGCCATCCACTTTTTAACATAGAGCGCAACTCCCCAACTCTTCCTACCCTGTCTACCCCTTCTGAGAAGCCTGTAGTCCTCAACAGGGTATTCCAGGGGTGGGATTCATTCCACCACGTTTCCGTGATAGCAGTTAGGTCATACTTTTCCAATTGTGCCATGGTTTCTAGCTCCTCCTGCTTATTTCCCATGCCATGTGCACTGGCATAGAGGCACTTCAGCTTAGCTGTTGGCCTTGTTGCCTTCTCCGAGGAGCTCTCCCTAATAACTCTGTGATAGGTAAGGGTTAAGTTTGTTAGTCAAAGCAAAACTCAATGGTGCTCTCTCAGGTGTCCGGGAATGTAAATAGTGTTGTAAAATGTAAATAGCGTTGTAAACGACAGAAACTAAGAAGCTGCGGGGGGCCCGGGGCACATAAGCTGCTAGAAGATAACCACAGAATAATGGAAAAGACTACTGACTTTCACCCCCAGCAACAACCTAAGACCCCCAGCAACATCATGCACAGACGCAAGAATGACTGGAATGTATACAGGAGATAAGAATTGTATAAATACAGAGCCAATCCTTTGTTCAAATTGCGACCCTGGTGGAGTGTACACTCACCTCAGCGCCCAGCGCTGTTTTGCTCACTTTACCACCTTGCTTAATTAAATAAAGCTATCCTTTTATCATACTAGACTTTGTCTGGTTTTGTCACAAAAATCTATAACAAACTCCAGGACAAGTCTGGGGTTTTCCCTCACCGCCTCCCAAGGTGACAGCGTTCCCATGCACTTCTCTGTCATGCAGTACACCCCTCCCCCCACTCCATGATATCTAGTTTAAAGTCCTGCTAACCAGCTCAGCCAGCTTGTTTCCAAGAATATTTGTGGTGCTACTAGTCAGTCAGCTCCCGCCCACTATCAGCATTCCTCCTTTCTCAAGGCTGCATCCCAAACCATAATACCCAAAACCCTGAGTGTGACACCATTCGCAAAGCCATTCATTCAGTGTGTCCACCCTCCTCCTTTTGCAGATCCCAGTCACCAACTGAAAGGACAGAGGTGAACACAACTTGCGCTCCGATCCCTTCAGCAGCCTTCCCAGAGCTCTGAAGTCCCTTTAGATCACCCGAGAACTTCTTTTGCATCACTCTTCATTCCCAGTGTGGAAAACCAGTAATGGATAATAATCTCTCACCCAGGCACCAAGCAGGCAGCACACCTCCCTGTGGGACAGATCCAAGCAGCATATCGGGTCCTCGCTTCCCCTCAAAAGGGAGTCTCCTATGATGACACCCCTTCTTTTTTTCCTGACTGATGCTGTAGCAAAACAGGGATCAGACTGACTAGTCTTGGGCAACCTCTCCTGCACAGATGGACTTTCACCAACACCCACATCCCCTAGTCCATCCAGCTCCAGAGCCTCATACATGTTACATAAAGGCACCTGGGAAGGTGGGACAGGCTGAGGGGCAGTCCACCTGTTGCCCCAAACAGGGATTTGTTTCCATTCCT
>JAOWBP010000001.1:130887552-130900167 GCA_028571105.1 Tragopan temminckii | reverse complement strand
TTATTTCCCAGGCTGCGTGCATTGGTATAAAGGCACTTCAGCTGGGCTTTCCATCTCACTGCCTGTATAGAGGATCTGGGTTTCCCTAGAACAGCAGCATCCCCAACACCCCCCTGCCCCAGTCCCTCCCTTTGTACTTCACCGTCATCGCCCATCAAGTTCGGTACGAGCCCTCGAACGACCTGCTCAACCCCAGCGGCCCTGACTTTGCCCCCTTCCCCCTTCAAAGATCTTTCAATGAGTCCTGCTAGTTCCTCAGCTAAGATCCTCCTCCCCCTCAGAGAGAGGCTAAATTACATCTCTTCACTTTCATAATCAAAGTAATATAAAACCAAATATTAAGCCCATTGCTTTTTCAGAGCAAAACATGATCATGCAATGTTTCAAAAGTATAAGGTAAAATTAAAGCATTATATACATACACACACACACACATATATATATATACTCTCTCTCTCTATATATATATATATGAGAAGGAGGTATAAACGTTAAAAAATCTAGAAACCTACTACTTTCGTATATACAGAAGTAAACTTGGAGCTCAGTGAACTACCCACAATTTCTTTTGGAGAAGATAGTCTAAGATTTATATAAGGGAGACAAGAACATGATCTGATTTTTTTGTCCCCTGCAAAGCCCAGAGCAAATATTAATTTTCAAAGAAACCATTGTAAAGACTGGCTGTTTTCAAAAGTATTGCTCCTGAAGAAATATACAGAGCCTGAACCTGGCAAGCTTATTATGGATAAATAAAAATGTGTGATTTTAGCATAATATTGGCAGACTTTCATTAAACCAATCACTAAACATGTAGAATAAGTTTACCGGTTCAATTTAGTGTCAGTGCGAGGATATTAATGAATGTTACCTATCATGCCATTAATGTTTAAAATACAAGTGAAGTATACACTGTCTGCTCCCTAAAAGCCTCATCAATAAATGATATGCAGTCGTCATGAAAGAGCATTTACTTCTGTAGATCTTGATCTACAATTTAGACTGTTCTTACAGTACAAAGATAAAGTTTCTATTTAGATTGTTACAGTAGTATAAAGCCTTTTTTGATCATTAGTAGTCATTATTTTCATTATCTGTTCTGTTCAGAGACCAAGATAAAATTCTAAATAGTGTTATGGATCAAAATAGCTCTGGATACATGAAAAAAAAAAAAAAAAAAAAAAAGCAATGTAGGAGTCAAATGATGTTCTTTTTTTTTTTTTCCTTATCTTTTTCAATTATTTTGAATACAAAGTAGAAGGCTAATTCACTAACTTTATTCACTTGCACTAACTTTCTGTGTTAGTCACAGAATGCATCAAAAAAGAGAAACCAATGTTCCAGAAGACTTTGTGTTTAAACATCAAGACTAATTTATGGAGCTATTGTGCTATACTGCAATCTTGAAAGACATCTGAAGCTTATGTAAACTTTTGGATTTTGTCTTAATCTGTTCTGTCTCCATCCGTTAACTTGACTCAACAAACTGAAGATGTTTGGCTGTCTTGCTGTGGTTACTGCTCATATTCTCTCTTTCATGGCAATTGCTGTTGTACTAGATGAAAATAGAAGAAGATGCTTTAACATAATTGCCATTTTAGACAAGTTTGTTTTCCTTTTATGTTTAAAATTGAGATTGTTTTAACGTGGTGTTTCTCCATATTCATCATGCTGATATGTGATGTGTTTCTATGGAAACAGAAGGAAGTAATAGCTAAGTTCTAGGAACTCTTGTTCAACTCAGTGACTAAATCTAACACAATTCCACTTTGAGTAGACAGAGATCTATTTGAATCCTAGCTGCAATGTGTAAGAAGTTTTTGCTCATGGATTATTTGAAGAGGGTAGAGAAATACTTTCACTGTAAGGCTCTGGAGAATTAATTATCCATTAATTTTCAACCTGTACCATTCTAAATACATTATTGTATCTCATGTTTCTGTTTAGAATGTAATTTAAAATAATAGAATGAAAAAAAAATCACATAGCTTGACATGATGATATGGTAAAGAATCTTCTAGATATCCAGCTTAAGGAAATCAATTAGATAGTTATACAAAAGCCAGTGAGTGAAACCAACCTTCATTAGCACCATGCACTAAAAACTTGTGAATGTAAAACCAATATCCCCCTAATTATACAGAATGATTATCATTTTCAACATTCACATGAGATAATACAAATCTAGTTTCAACTAAAATTAAATATATGTAAGAGATACAGGTTAGCTTTGGTCTTTATAAATAAAATAGTGGAGCTTATTTGTTTGAAGTTTGCTTATTTAGTTCTCTAAAATGATTACACATTTAGCAGGTTAAGGATACTTGAATCGAAACATGGCTGTAGTTTTGCTTTCTTTAAAAATTAGTTTGAAGTGTCATTTCCTTGCTGATCTCAAATACACAGAGACTATAATGATCTGAATCTTCCATGAATTTCAGAGAGCTTCAGATGAACTCTTAACAAGTTCAGTTCCGTAAGGAGTTGAAGAAAATGCACCTGTAAAGACTCCACATTTCACTGCTTCCCACTTGTATGCATGATTTAATAAAATAAGATATACATCTTCATTTATTTTAAAGAAAACCTTATGTAAAAAGAATAGCTTTTATACACATTTCATTAAAACATTAAAAAAATCAGTTACACCGTCAATCTTAGAAAAAGCTATATTTTTCAGACTTCTATTTGGCACAAAATTTCTGTTTGTCAACTGTCTTCTTAATAGTATGTAATATACATGAACATATGTAGCTATGTTATATATAAAACAGCTCAGTCTGCTCTGATTGGCAGAAGAAATCCTAAGCAAATATGCATGAGCCCATCTGTGTATCCTGTGAATGGATTAGACAGGGGTACAATTGCTTTTTAATTTTCCTGCAATTGAGTACATTTTCATAGCAAAAAGAATTAATATTTCTACTTGGTGAGTAAATTAAATTTATAGGTTTTAGTATTTTTATGTTGGCAGGAACACAGTAAAGGAAACATTATATGTAATGGTAGAAACATTAATGAAGTCATGGGCTTAAATTGTGGCTCATAAAGCCAGTGGAATAACTTTCCTTGGTTTATCTAGGGATAGTATTTTACTCAAGGAATTTAAGGAAATATTCTTTTTCAGAAATTGCTGTTGCTATTTATAATTAAACAACACTTTCATACTTTCTTTCTGAGCAGTTAAGCCTTCCCCACAGATTGTTATTCTAGTATATATTATATAAATGAGATTAATGAATAATTCAAGAGTTACTAATGCTTCTTATGATACTGTGTACTATTTTTTCCTCTAGCTAATCTAGTAGGTGTTTAAAATCTACACCAGAAGAAATTTTATAAAAGGGAATGCTATCAACTTCTTTGAGATATAGGGATAGAATTTTTCTTTGGGGCTTAAAACCAACATAGTAGCCTGAAGACACTGTACCATAATGACACAAATTAAGTTTCAGGTAAGTGGCAATCCTCATCATATTTCACTGTCAGTATTTAACTTGGTTGTTCATTGTTGTTTAATTGGTCTTCTTATTCCTATTTTGTGTACAAAGACAATGAAGTTTAGAGGAAGCTAATCCCATTTCATTATCATCAATTTTTTGGCCTTGTATGATGGAGTGGTGGCATCGATGGACGTGGGAAGGGGGACAGATGTCAGCTTCTTTGACTTCTGCAAAGCCTTTGACATGGTCTCTCACCACATCCTTCTCTCTAAATTGGAAAGGTATGGATTTGAAGGATGAAGTGTTCAGTGGATGAAGAACTCATTGGCTGGACACAGCCATGGGTTGTGATCAACAGTTCTATGTCAGAGTGGAGGCCAGCTACAAGCAACATCTTCATCAATGACATAGATGATGGCATTGAGTGCACCCTGAGCAAGTTTGCTGACAACACTAAGCTGAATGATGCAGTCAATACATTGGAAGGAAGGGAAGCCATTTAGAGGGACCTGGACAGGCTGGAGAAGTGGGCCCATGAAAACCTAATGAGGTTCAACAAGGCCAAGTGCAAGGTGCTGCACTTGGGCCAGGGTGATCCCAGGTATTTATACAAACTGGAGGAAGGTCTCCTTGAGAGCAGCCCTGAGAAGAAGGACTTGGGGGTCCTGATGGACAAGAAACTGGATATGAGCCAGCCATGTGCACTTGCAGCCTGGAAGGCCCACTGCGTTCTGGGCTGCATTAAAAAAGGGGTGGCCAGCAGGGAGAGGGCAGTGATTGTCCCTCTCTACTCAGCTCTTGTGAGGCTCCATCTGGAGTGCTGTGTCCAGGCCTGGGGCCCCCAGCACAAGAAAGTCACAAAACTCTTGGAATGGATCCAGAGGAGGGCCACTAAGATGATCAGAGGGCTGGAGAACCTATGAGGTATCTCCTATGAGGGAACTGGTTGAGGGAACTGGGCTTGTTTAGCTTAGAGAAGGCTCTGGGGAGACCTCATTGTGACCTTCCAGTACTTGAAAGAAGAGTTTAAAAAGGCTGGAGAACAACTGTTTACGAGGGTGGATTGTAATAGGACAAGAGGAAATGGTTTTAAACTGAGACAGGGGAGGTTTAAAGTTGGATATTAGAAGGAAGTTTTTCACCCAGAGAGTGGTGACACACTGGAACAGGTTGCCCAAGGAGGCTGTGAATGCCCCATCCCTGGAAGCATTGAAAACCAGGCTGGATGTGGCTCTGGGCAGCCTGGTCTAGTGGTTGGCGACCCCGCACATAGCAGGGAGGTTGAAACTAGATGATCTTTGAGGTTCTTTTCAACCCAGGCCATTCTATGAAATTAAAAATACCACCTTTTAAAAATGACTAAATAAATAAAGCCCCAGATTTGAGGCCCCACCTCAAGTACTGTGTCCAGTTTTGGGCCCCTCACTGCAAGAAAGACACTGAGGCCCTGGAGCAGTTTCAAAGAATGGTGACAAAGCTGGTGAGGGGTCTGGAGCACAGGCCTTACAAGGAGTGGCTGAAGGAGCTGGGATTGTTCAGTCTGGAGAAGAGGAGGCTCAGGGGAGATCTTACTGCTCTCTATAACTACCTGAAGGGAGGTTGTAATGAGCTGGGGGTCTCTCTCATGTAACTAGTGATAGAACTAGAGGGAATGGCTTCAAAATGCACCAGGGGAGATTTAGGCTGGACATTAGGAAATACTACTTTTGTGAAAGAGTGGTCAAGCACTGGAATGGACTGCCCAAGGAGGTGGTGGAGTCACTGATCCTGGAGGTGTTCAAGGAACATTTGGATTTTGTGTTGAGGGACATCACCTATTGGTGATAGGTGGATGGTTGGACTGGATGATCTTGAAGGTCTTTTCCAATCTTGGTGATTCTGGGATCCTGTGATTCTGAGATGCATTATCCTTTAGAATTGTTTGCTCTTGAGGCAGAAATTTATTTGCATTCTAAGGAATTTCTGGCACCTTCAACGCAACTAAAGAAACATTTCTTTCTGACTGACCACACTAAGGCTGACAGGCTGGACTTCAGTGTCTCAGTAAGTCAATGAGTTCACTATTTGCAATTTACTTTTGCATTTGCAATTCTTGACTTAGATGCAGATGTACCAAATAATTTGTAAAATAGCTGTGAATACATTTTATATGGACTTTCTCATTTTGAACAAGAGACAATGTAAGCATAAAAACCTTGGTCAAAAATTTCTTTTTCAAGGATATTATGGCATCTGGAGACTGCAAACAAAGCAATGACACTGAAAATTCAGTGCAAAAGTCAACAAGAATGTCTTAAGTTTCTGACTCTGTATTCTTTTTTCCTGCCAGGCCTTGGGGTTTTCATATTCCATCTTGTTGGCACTTTCTTGTGGCTTCAGTCACAAAACACACCACATTTTTATGTTCTTAGACATGAGTCATAAATGGAAACTTTTTCTATTATTTTCTCTGATAGAGGCAAGTAGAATTGGTCTGACTTAGAGATGTCCATATCATATTGAACCCATATTGTACCAAATTGGCATAGATAGCTTTTGTCTATGGAAAGCAGTATTGTGTAAGATTTAATAGTATAGGTAGGCAGCTTCAAAATTGGGTGGGCAGAGTTTGCTACTAACGGGTTGCTGCTTACCCTAATAACATGAGCTTTATTCTTCCACACTTACCAGCGTAAGAGGCAGATCAGAAATAGATATGAATTTAAACTGAGTATCAGAGACAGCTATAGGTTCCTTCTGTGCTGAATATGTCCAAAAAACAATTATACCCCAAACTGGTCTTCTTGATAGCACTTGATTTTCTATTTCTACTCTGAGTCTTCATGAAAATTTCCCTCAGTTTTACGAATTTATTTTCAATTCCAGTTTCTTTCATGCTCTGCCTCTGTTATAACTGAGAGTGGCAGCTTTGTTTTAACAAAATATTTCTCTTGTATTCAGCCTTCCAGAGCCGAACAAGACTACAATGTTAAGTATAAGGATCAAACTTGACCAGTAAAAAGTCACCCTATGGTTCAGTGAACCTGTGTAGAGAAGGTGATCAATCAGTGAG
Source organism: Tragopan temminckii (assembly GCA_028571105.1). Lineage (NCBI taxonomy): Eukaryota > Metazoa > Chordata > Aves > Galliformes > Phasianidae > Tragopan > Tragopan temminckii. The sequence goes on along the minus strand of JAOWBP010000001.1, from coordinate 130,893,672 downwards.
TTTGACCTTAAAAAGAATTTGGAACCAGGAATAGAAGACATAACGAACATAACTTGCACCTCTGACCTTGCAGAAGTGAAAATTTTCAGGAATATACCACTCTCGAGTAGCTTTGCAGACTGTAGAAAACTTCAATACAGTTATGACTCCTGTGTGAAAAACCTTCCAGACATTCTTTGTGAAAGAATATAGATTCTTATTCTGAATAAATACAAGTTCATATTTTTACTGTACGCAAACAAAAAAGATTTTTTGCTGTTATCAACTACTTATTTAATTATACATTTCCCACTCCTTACCTCCCAAGATTTTTCTATTCTGTTCTAAAAAGTATGCAAACTATTCTAAGTAATTGGTATAGTGCTTTTAATTTGTTTTGAGACTAAAAGCCACAAATCATAATCTTGTCTTTTCCTTGAGGGTAGTTTTTATTCTAGCATGTTTTCAGATAATTTGGGGAATACCTTGTACTGAAAAACTTTATATAATACTATACATCTTTTTATTTTACTTCTACTTTTTGAAAACTAATGGCTAACAAAAAAATGTAATTAAATTTATATATAGGAACATATATATGTATTATTCAGAAACATATTTTTGAAACTTAGAAATTTTAGGAGCTTAAGCTACTTAGCCTATAAAAGCAGGAGGCTTAAACTCTAAATCAGTTTGAATTCTCTGAACCAATCTTTGTCTGTTAGAAAAAAAATGAACAGAGGCACAAACTAGATAACAGCCTTTTATGGGGTACAGAAATTAAAGTAACAGAATTACCTTTCAAAGATATCTCCAGGGCTTTAATGTAAAAATAGCTATTATTTTATTAGACATAGCTCTAATCCACAGCCTGCTCAGCTGTACTCCAGACTTCAGTAAGATAATCAATGCCTTCAGTAGAGAGTAGCTTGATTTAAAAAAAAAAAAAAGAAAAAGAAAAAGAAAGAAAAAAAGAAAGAAAAAAAAAAAAGAAAAAAGAAAAAAAAGGACATTTGGAGAAACTGGAGAGCCATCTTGTGGTGACTCTATTTAATCCTCCAAAAAGGTAGTATAGTTTGCATGAAATTGCTTCACTGATAGTTTACTTTCAGGTTCTTCCTAAGGATGTTTTTTGGCTAGAAAAGTGTTTTATCTTTCTCTGCTTGTCTAGTCTGTTCAGACATATACATCAAAGTAGGTCTAGGAAAAAGAGAAAGAGGAGGAAAAAAAACCCACAAAAAACAGACCATGCTGCCCAAAACATATGTTTGAAACCATTCACGGAATAACTCGTTATCTGTTACTGAATGGTTTTTCTTCAGAAATATATTATCATTAACTAAAGAGGGAAAACAAAAAAAGCAAAAATAAACACCTCTTTGGAATTAGAAAATTACAGCTCCTGTTTTCATATCACAAGCCTTAGTGAAATTATACTATTAGTCATGAAAATTACTGTAAAGAAAATTTTCTGAGTGAGAAGATCTTAAGAGGAAGCTGAATTTGTGTTTATATTTTCACATTACATTGCTGAAAACTACACAAAGATTCAGAATTAAGAGAATTGGATTCTGCTATGAAATGACCATCTTATAACCGCATAGAGAATATGTTTTACAAGTTTAATGGCAACTGGATATAAATGATATAGTACATAAGCATGGCATTTGAGGAACCAATTCTGCCTCACCTAAAATCAAATAATTCAATATTAGTCCCTAGTAATATGCTCAGCTTGTTCCTTCTTTGAGAAGACTTATTTAGTGATATCTAGTTTTGTGCTTACTAGCCTAGGATAAGCAGCAATAAACTTCATGAATCACCACTTATGTCAGCACTTTTGCTGAGAGCAGAACATTGTCATTTATTTTTTTTTTTAATATATATATTTGTAAGTTCCACAAGGGTTACAGTTTCTCCTAAGTATCATTTCTTTATATCTCAAAAGCAAGGAAACCATTATTGCAGAGGACATAAAAACAGTTTTCATGAAACTGACTTGCTAAGAACAATAAGCTCCTGACAACATAGCCACCAAAAGCTGTTTTGCATCCTAGGATAAATAAAGTACCCTTTTAGTGCTTCCAGTTTTTCTCATTTTCTCATTCCTCATTTTCTCCTGCACCTTACTTGTCGGCAACCCTTAGTAAGGGAAATATTACTGGCAATTTTAAAAGGATCAAACCAGGTTTAAATGGTTTCTAAAAAGCTGGAACCATTACTATTGGAATTTTTATCCTCTTCCCTTTCCTCCCTCAGCACAATTCATAGCACTTCCTTATTTCACGTAATTTCAACTTTTGTCCTATCTGAAGGAATCATCCATGGAGGTATTCAAGACCAGGCTGGATGGCATGCTGGGCAGCCTCATCTAATGCCTGATATAGTGATTGGCAACACTGTATATGATAGTGGGGTTGGAACGAGATAATTTTTAAGTTCCTTTCCAAACAAAGCTATTCTATAATATTGTGATATGAAGCTGATGGATCAATTCTGAAATTAGAAAATAGAAAGAAGCTTAAAATTACGGGAAAGGACAGCATTAGAGAAAGGGGGGGAAAGAAATAACTAAATGGCACCTGAAAATATGGGGATAAACCTTATTAATGGATATTCAAAACAGTCTGGGAGAAAAGCCTGTAAAAGCAAACACAGGAGAACAGTATATATAAACTTATGGACTAAGGTGAACAGTTAAGTCCACACACACACACAAAACAAACAAATAAATAAATAAACAAAACCACATATGGTTAACACAGCTTTTATAAGAGAGCAAATCTGTATTTTGTTCACAATGATCATTGTGTGGAAGTATCTAAAATACTAATGTCTGTAGACATATTGAGATGAGGATATAAGTCTTATTCTGTATTTTGGAATTGTTCCTTTATCTTAGATCTCAGTTAAAATCTCTGTCTCTTCAAGTTTCATTTTTATTTTGTAATTATAATTACAAAGTCTTGAGAGATGGGGAGCACAATCTGTTACTATTTGGCACATTTGTCAGTCTTTCCTTAAGGGAAAGCGGGGAATGGAATATCAAGAGAGCTGCAGGTCAAGATAGAGATGAAACAATAGACAACTGTGAGGACTCCTGTACTTTGTTCCTTTCAGTAGACCTAATTCTGACTAATACTTCTAGAGTGTTTCACTTGAGATTGTAATCTTGCATCAATTATTCATCATGAACATTGAAATCATACCAAATGTAGTTTAGATTCAGTGAAGCTGTAAAGCCTCAAAGTGCAAAAATAGAGGCAACTGTCTGCTTTAATTCTGGTCGTGACAGAGTGACTGACTTCTTACACAAATGCATAGACCTTCAGAATGAGAAAGTACACCACATATTGATTAGACGTGCCACTGAAATTGGTTGGATAATCACTACTTAAATACAATGATGTTATAAATAAATATCTTTTGTATCTACAGCTTATATGGAAATAAAACAATCTTCTTTTTTCTTTTCAAATATCTAGAACCAAAAGCCTTTCTTAGGACTCAAAAGTTCAAATGATGTGCATTGTGATTTATCTCAGAAAATAGAGGTATTCATAATAACCATTCCAGATATAGACTTTACCGCTTATTTCAGCATATAAGATCTTCCATTAGTGAAGACTCAAACAAAAACAGACATATTATGAGTTCTACTTATTTTATTCAGAGATTATTATTCATATTCAGAAATATGAATAAATAATGTGGGTTTTTTTTCTTATTACAGGCATTTTCCATTTTTCTTATTTACTTGATCTCTGAGAGAAAACATTTCTAATGAATTCAAGATGTGGTTGATAAATCAATAATTTATCTCAGGAATTATTATGAAGTGTAATGAGAATTTTCAAAATTAATGTACTTTTGAGTATTCTTGTAGTTGAAGTAACATGGGGAGTATCAATAAAAGTTTCAATATTCAATGGTCATACTCAAATAATTAATTTTTTTTTTCAGTAAAATATAAATCAAAATAAAATTTAGATTTTTTTTTTTTTTTTGGTGAGCTTTAATATTTTCTTTAATTCTTACTGAACTGTTGTAGTAAAATTGCTATTCTCTTAAAGGTGAAGACAGACCTGTAACAGTAGCAGTAAAGCACAGTAATGAATAGCAGTTATGATCTTACTCGAAATATGTGTGCTTTGGTATTCTAGGAGCACAAAAGATATGGCAGTTTTCACACCAGGAGGGAGCAATAGGAGCTAAATACATTTAAAAGAAAGTTGAAACTGCTCTGCATTAAATGGAAAACAAACAACCTTTTGTTAATATCAACCTTAAAGCTATGACAAAGTACATGTTATCTGATCTAGTGGATGGCAACCCTGCCCAGAGTAGGGGGGTTGAAACTAGATCATCATTAAGGTCCCTTCCAGTCCAAGCCATTCTGTGATTCTATGATGGTTTCTACTATGGAAAATACATTAGCTTTTTCTTTTTTGGTCAAATTGTAGTATGAGGTAGCAATCAGTATGGTAACCCTAAAGAGGATTCAGACTTTCTCAGTCAGTACTGAGGAACTGCTCTTCTTGCCAAACCACACTGCTTATTTTGAGCCTTTCAAATAAGACACCTTCATGACTTCTAATATACATTAAGTCTAAACAGGGCATACATATTTATTTGAAAACATACTACAGAAGGTTCTTCAAAAAGAATTTATTTCTTGCCTACTCTCTCTTGAGTGCCATGAAATTATTTCATGAAATTGGCAGCTCTTATCAACCTTCTTTGTAAGCCCTCTAACAATGTTCAGCTAATCTCAACCACTACTACAGTAGGTGAACCATGATACTTTGTGGAATGCAATATTGAAAGTTGCCATGGGAAGAAGTTAGACTGGTACCTGTCGACTGCTTCACCAGTCTTGTACTGAAGAAATATAAGGAAAGATTATTTCTTGGTTTTCACACAACTGAACAATGTACAGGAAAGCACTGTAACTTTGACATTTATGTATAAATAATATATTGAATTTTAATAAGTAATATCTAAATGGAAAAACTGTCGTAAACAGGATTTATTCAAAGTACCTTTTTGCTCAGTGAAAATCAAAATGGAGAGAGAAGCAAGAAGTGAGAACCACAGAGTATTTTTAAACAAAAAATAAATCTGAAGGCTCACTGTGAGAAGGGAAACATGCAGTGGTGATACATAGGGAATAGGAGGTATATTCATGTGGTGATTAAGTATTCAACAGATGAAATGGCTGGTGAGACTGGATGGATCACTGCTTGTTCAAGGGTGCTGGTTACTGTATGTTCAATAAATGTCTGACTTGCTACCCCCTATATTCTATGTTTATTCAGAGAGATAAACTGTGTCTAAAATCTTAGCCTTTTCACATGAGTAATTAACAACACACACAAGAATTTTCAGATTTGTCTCTTCTGTCAACAACAGAAAAACAATTCAGTTCAAAATGTAATTGCTTTTATAAACTAATACAGTGAGCAAGATAGAGGAAGTTTACATAAGAATCATACTTAAATCTTTACTATTACTCTATTACACTTTTCTCAAACACAAACATTACCAGTAATTTCAAGTAAGCAAAAAATACAACTTTAAACTTATACATGCAAACATGCTTTGTTTCCATATTACAATAACCATCCAATAAAAAGTGTTTTCAAGGGCTTGCACACCTTCACAAACACTGAACTTTATAGCACTTAATTAAAAAGTGCTTGTATTTTTCTGCATTGATTTAAAAAGATCTAGCTGGTTCTTAGAAGAAGACATTAGCTGCATACACTCCCAGTGGAGACAGACACCTGCAGGGTGTGATTTTACCCAACTAAGACATGAATTAATCTATCTACTTCTCTCTCATCCTTGATTACACAGGAGTTGAGCACACTTACACTCCAGACTCCCTCAGCTATTTGCCTTGAGATAGGTAGAATAAATTGGAGCTTCAAGTTAGTATTAGTGCTCTTCAGCAACTGCTACGTTTAATAAACTTTCTGTTTGCTCCTGTGTATTAATTTTCTTCTAACAATAAACATGGCATGAAAGTCTTTCTATATACTGTTAGCAATGCAGCAGCCAAAACTTTTAGAATATCTCTATTAGATTTTCCTGGATTAAAAACAAAACAAAACAAAACCAAAAAAAAAAAAAAAAAAA
>JAOWBP010000001.1:130866650-130887452 GCA_028571105.1 Tragopan temminckii | reverse complement strand
AGAAGGTGTGGTACAGGCGGCCAGGACATGCCCCAGTACAAGCCGAAGTGTTGACCCAGGATAGAAATACGGCCTGTGTCTTGCCCTGGAGAGCAGACCTTCCCCTCCTGGTACCTCTGAAATGTCTGTATTACTCCCCGTGAGTCTTTGAGCCTGCAGGATCACTGGAAGGAACGAAATGCCATCAAAGCGTTCCAGTGTTACTGTCACGTGCAACACCCGGTGATGGTTCCATGGGACTCATGGAACATAGGACAGACCTGCACCTCACGACCGCATGCCTCCAGTAACATCATCGAGCACTGACCCATAAAAGAATATGAACATTCACTGATCGTCACTTGTCTTGAATTGTACCAACATGCGTCGCAATGGAAATTGTGTAAACGTCACGATATAGCAGATCTCTGTATTAGGAAAAGCTTACCCTTTAGTCAATGTGATCATTGGTTCATGCTGTGAAGGAGTGGAGTGTATGGGAACTGCTGAGTCACAGCCTGAACCTCTGATTGATCACCTGAGCCGAGCAATGAGTCAGCCACTGGAGCACAGGTGAAGACAATTCACCTGTGCTGCCGGAAGGGGTGGAGCCTGGCTCCACCTCTCCTAGACCTATTTAAGAGCTCACTACCGGGGGGAAGGATCTCTCTTCTGGAAATCCTCTCTGCTGGAGTTTTGTGGTGAGCCCTGAATATGGGTAAGCATCGTATCTGTTCTGCTTTGGCATAATAACTGCATCGCTAAGCTCTCTGGTATATTTCGTGTACATTCATTGGTTGTACACTTGGTTATTTTCAGTGTTGTAACCTATTGTTCATTATTTGCTGAAAAAATATTCCCTTCATCTCTTTGAAAGGAAAATGAAAATATAATTTAAAGATCTCCCAAATGTAGAAAACATGAAGAATCGCATCTACTCTGAAGACTGAAATTTTCTGCTGGCTGATGCCTGAGCAGAAACAATGTGCTGACTCCTACATCTCCCTCCTTAATGTACAACTCAGTTCTCAATTTTATTTTTTTTTCTCTTTTAACTGTGTGGGTGTTCACATATGTCAGAATAGGCAATTTATCTTATAAAATTACAGTTATCAGATTGAAATTATGCAGTACACAATGTTTTTTGCACCTCATTATCATTCCACTTATTTTTTTCACTGAGTTTTAATCTCATATAAAATTTTCAGTGAGATTTCTTATTTACAAACAGCATCTTTCTTACATACGTATTTATATAATAAACTAGTTGAGTATGTGTGCATTTAAATCTTCTCTTAAATTATCTTTAAATATAAGCAATTTGTGTTTTCAATAGCTTATAGGGTTAAAAAATATTAAATTAATATTTGTGTGTTGTTCTTCTCACACTCCATTGCATTTACACTTCAGTGAATTTATATCAATTTCTGTTGTTCTCAGTTTATGAAAGTCGAAACTGTTTCCAGAGAGATCCTACATAATAGCATGTAAACAGATTTTAAATCCTAGTAAAATTTATGATTTGTTTGCTCTACTTAATTAAAAAAGGTTATTAAAAAAAAATCAGTATAAAATTAAAAGCAAGATGAATACAGCGATTTATTTATTTTGCTTCCTTTTAACATAAAAAAAGTCTCATTCTATGATCCTTCCTATTACTAATACTTTGGGGTGATCTAGCACACTTCCTTATTGCTGTGCAAAGACACATTGAGTTAGTCTGTCCTTGACCCATGTCTTCTTTGTCTACCTGAGGAGATTTAAAACTGTTTCTTTTCTTTCACAGGTGGTATTGAGAAACACTTTCCCAAGTGCTAAGAGCACTAGGATAGAAAGCATTTTGCAGTGGTAGTGACTGTTGGGTGAACTTGTTCCCTTCTGTTAAAGTTATTCCAATTTCTTAATATATTAAACATAAACTGGGATAAAAATGAACCATAACTCCTCAACCTGGTGGTTAGGGTACTCACCTGTATGCTTCAGTGAACAACTGAAATGAGAAATACCAAGAACACTCAGAGTGGAGGCATTAACTTCCGTGTTTTGCAATCTGTAGGTAAGCATGCAAATATTTGGATATTCAGTTAGGTTCCTTCTTGCTCAGAGAGGATTTGATTAAACAAAAGAATTGAATCATTTCTGAAAAAAATCCTGACTTGTCTTCTAACCTTCAGTACTAACTCTTCATGTGCATGAAAGTAGGGTGGCTTTTTGATTTTTAGCTAAGGACTGCCTTGCTCAATGAGAAGAAATCAGATTCCTCTAGCACAAAACAAGGCACAAAACCTATGGGAAAGACAAGTTCCACACACTTTAGCACTTTCATTTAAAACATTAGGTAACATTTTATGCATATATTTAAATATCTGTTTCTCATAGTTTCCAATTTCCAGTTTTCCTGAAACAGTTCCAATATCTTCTTCTAAAGCAATGAATTTTGGCAGTCAAATAGTTTTTCTAAAAATTTTATGTTTTACAGATATTAAAAGTTATAGTCACTGTAGAAATACATTTCTGGCTGTGGAAATAAATGGTTTTTTATGATATTGTGTATGACACAATTCTCCACTTTGAAAAACAGTAAGATTTATTAGATCATTTTTCCTCTACTGACATTGAAACTGCATACCAATACATGGCAAAATCTGATAAATAAAACAAAAGCTCCACCAAGAGTATGATTGTAGCAGTTTAAAATTTCAAAAACAGCCCACTGTATCAGATTGATAAAGGTTCATTAACAGTTTGTCATACTATACTGTTATAGACAAAGTGACAAGAATATAGGTGAAGAGAAGACAGCTGTGAGTTTTAACAAGGATTGTAGCACAGTATGAAAGAGCTTTTTAAAACAAATTAGATAACAAATAAAATACTGAAAAATAAATATGAAATAACAGTAAATAACAATTCAGAACAAAGTTACAACCATAGAATGGCTTGAAAATGGCCTGTATAAAGTCATGCAGCACCAAAATACCATACATGGCAATTTGCTTACAGAATGAGATCCACAGGTAAGGTGGATCATAATTTGTCACTCTGTGATGAATGCAAAGGTGAACTTTAAGTATAATCTCATCTGCATTCATTACTGTTTCATTAATATATGAAACAGAAAATACCAAAATGGAAGATTATAAATAAAATGGGATGCTTGATCAAAAAAAATTTGATTATCTTCTGAATAGCAATTTTTTTAAACATTCACAACTATATATATAGTATATAGAGAGAGTATATTTATATATACTCTCTAGTCTTATTGTCCTACTCAGGAAAAAAAGGTTCCTTATGTCTAATTTATCACAGGAAAAGAAATCATTCAATCATATAACTACATATTACATATAATACATATATTTAAAGAAGTGAAGCAATATTATTCATGGTAATCAGCATTACAGCTCCCTTAAGTGTAGCAAAGTTCAATCAAAAAACATACAAAGCCTGCAAGAGATACTTTAATACACAATCTATGACAAGTAACTGGAAGCAGGTATTGTGTGTGTATGGGTTCTAGTTCATGGTATATTTCAGGAAGTGTATCTGTCAACTAATAATGAAACCTTTGTTGAAGAAAAAGAAAAAAAAAATTCTACATTAGAAGAATATTTTTTTCTAGCAGCCCAGAAAAACAAGACAAACAAGGAAATTAAACAATAAAACAGAACAAACTAAATTGCTCTGCTGGATTCATTATGCAGAAAATATGCGGCATTTCGTCCAGAAATGCTATAGTAGTTTTATCGGTCTCTTCAGTATGATCTGCACTTGCGAAGGAACCAGGGAGATGCAAGCCCTTCATTAATTTTGTTTTTTCCCCATAATTGTATTTGTGAAAATGCGAGATAGCATATGCCTACTGAAAGTCAGGAAAAAAAAAAATATTACAGTGCCTTGATTCTTCTTTAGCAGTAACTTGATTTTAAGCTCTCCTACAGAGTTGGGAAAAGGAAGGAAGAAAAAAAAAAGATTACGTTGTACATTAAATTTTCAGACATTTTCATTTGCCGAAGATAGGCTTCTCTGCTGTAATCAAGAGAAAATATTCAGCAAAGCCACAGAAAGCAAGAGTGACTTTTAAAATGGTCTATTAACTACTTGCTTAGCTATATCAGCTGTGATTTAATGTTAATCAAACTAATAGCTGTGGATGAACTAACATGCTAACTGGTAGAGGAGCCAAGATGCATGTGTTGTCAATTGATTAGTACTGAGTAATAGATAAGTTTGAGAAAGAAACTGAAGCAGATGCTGACCAATAGTTAATCTAACATGAGAATATGCAGCCTGAGAATCCTTCACAGGGCACATGGTAAGCATGTGAATCAAACATGATGTTATCCTTGGACTGAATAAAATAATTAATCAGTAAATAGCTGTAATAGATGCCAAGTGGAAAGGCAGAATCTGGACAGAGCTGACAATTATGGCTTCCATTTTCTTTTTGATCTGATGTCATCTTTTTCCCTGATGAGAATAACGTTTGATATGGTTCTGTCAAGAATTGAGGCAGCATGTAAAAGCTCTTCTTTTCACTGTTGGTCCTTTATTTCAAAAATTAAGAGGCATTTGTTCTTCCCCACTATTTTATCAGGAATCTTGTAGGAACTTCCTGTGCCAGAGAAGCTGGGTAGGATTTACTTCTAAAGAAAGTCTGTATTCTTCCCTTCAAATCCTCTGAAAATAAAGTAGGAATTATATGAAATAGAAATAATGTAGCTGATCTGTTTTAGCTAGCTGCTTTATGATGAGATGAATTGTGTTCTAGAACAGCTTATTTCTCTCTACTGAGCTGAGAAGACTAACTCAGATGCAGATTCTATAGCTTAGATCTGTCATTAGACAAATAGAAATCACGTTTGAGATGTACATTTTTTCAGGCACCTATTTCTTGTTCTGTTGAAAATAAAAGGGTAACTCAAGTCCCTACTTCTTTCTGAAATCAGGTCATTTAGGAACAAACCCCATGTTAGTCAGGTAAATGGAATACAGACATCTCCAGTTTTAAGTACTCTGGAATACGCTATCACTACTGAAAACAGAAAATGGAAATGCATTTATATTATAGGCAGGTATTCTGTCCACAGAAGAAATGAGATCCTGAAAATGTACTTTCTTATAAATGTGGAGGAAAAAAATAGTTCTTCATAAACAAAAAATTAAGGTGTTTTTTGCAAGACGTATACTATGTCAATTGGAAGTAACGTGTGCTGTGAAGTAATTCTACTTAAATCACTTGCAAACATCAGATTGCAATTATTTTGGAACATTGTAGTCTAAGCTCTCTGAGGGCACGCTGGTGCTTTAGGTAATCTTTGGCATCCAACATTTTCAGCTGTCTCTTTATATTTTAACTTCATTTCTGATTTTTTTTTTTTTCAATCAATTATACATAATATCTGTATTTTGATCGTGTTTTGTTGTAGTTATTCTTGGGTTTTACTTTTTTTCTTTGTTCTTTTTTCTTTTTTTTTTCTGTTTTCCTGACGGAAATCTTCTGTTAAATCCATTCATTCTCTTTGTTCTCCATTTAACTTGTTTTTGTAAGCATAAGTTTTTATTCCACTATTTCTGTTTAGCAAGATCTGTTTTGCAATCAGCATCTTATTATCCAAAACTTTCTTTTTCCATCTCAACTCTAGCTTTCAGTTGTTCTTTCTCTTATCTTCTCTATTCATCCTTCCACATTCATCCACAGTTCTCTGAATGGCCTATTCCACTAAGTCACTATTTGCATACACAGATCATATCATTCAAATTTCCCATTTGGTAAACCATAGACACCAAGCTGCTCTCCTGCTTCTGCTTGAATGCACACACCTTGAACACTCACACAATGATTTCCTAAGTGGACACATAGTACTAAGTGAATGAAAATCTGCAAAAGTGTTTTGTTTTTGTTTGTTTGCTTTTGCAACGTGAAGGTAAGATACGCTAAAAATTGATAGGCAATAACTTTTGGAGAAAACTTGAGATGTTTTATTGTGCAAAAGAAACTATTCAGTTTTGCTGTCCCATTTACTTCATAGTGCCCTATGCTTTCTTTGCCTATCTCATATATTCACACCTCAGAAATTTCATCTTCTATGCACTGATTCATCTAACTGCCAGGGAAAAAAAATGCTAATTTTGTCAATAAGCGTTAGGACATAGATGGTACAAGAGAGTAAAAAATTTCCTGGGTTTTTCTTGCCTCTGCTTAGTTTTGTAATTGTTTTTCATTGTATTTCTCTTCTCAGTATCCATGTTTTTTAATTTCATACATGAAGTTCCATGCTAGTAACTTCAGTAGCACAGAGTTCCCAATCATAATAATCAATGTCTTATAATGCCTTTCTTCAGAAGGCACTGCAAGACTGGGCCTGATCACAGCTGATGTTATTGTTAAGCCAGACCACTTTTATCTGCCATTTATTCCTGTTCTTCCCTTAATGTTTTTTTAAACTCCCTCTTTTGCTTTCTTCATAGTTGATATTTTCATGATGTTGCCCCTGTATTGCTCTGTCTTTTCAGCTTGCTGGCTGCTTGCCATAGCTATATTTCTTCTAACTTCTTGCAGTAGTTGACATACATATTGTCCTAATTAGTGTTAAACATCACATTTGCAAAATGTAAAGATTTCCCTGAACAAAACATTCTCCATCTCAAAAAGCAGTATTTTGATTTTGATTTTTTTTTAATCCATCAGTTTCCAGCCATGTCATTAATTTGAAAGCTCACCTTCTGCCAACCTCTTGTTTACCACTGAAAATTAGAGAATCTTTGTGCAAACTGTGGTCAATAAATGTTGTTAATATTCTCTACAGTCTCTGTGTGTGTGTACTATGTGGCAAGCTGGTGCAAAATTCTGAGTGATGTGCTTGAAATTCTGCAGTGCTCCAATGTGAATGCAGAGACTCCTTTGATAGTTTTAAAACATTTCAAAACAGAGCTTCTTACTGAATGAACAACAGGAATTTGCAGCACAATCAGCTTTATCATGGTTTCATTTACTTATGCATTAATTCTTTTTACTTTCCTCTCATATTTTCAGGTTTTCAGGCTGTACTATTTTTATTGAAAACATTTATTTAATCATGCAACATATTAAAAGGGAAAACAAGAATAGCATTTTTTCTTTTTTTCCTGCAATTATCTGTCACACTTTTAATTTCGGGAAGTAAGTGAATATTCTGTGTTTATTTTGTTTAGTCTAGTAGTTCTGTGGCAACTAGGAAATCTTCTGTAACAAACAGTAATGACTGAAATCTAGCGTGATTTTCAACCTGACTAACCTCAATTTTATCAGAGCTAAAAAGAATTTGCAATGTTGTACCCTTGATTCTGGAAATCACTGCTTATTTCTACAATATACTTCAGGTTTTCTGACATTGAAGGCGTGATAATAAGCTGCTTTTTGCACTTCTTTAAAGGAAAGTTTATTCATTTTGTATTATATGCGTTGTAATTTGGAAGAGTTTTTCATTTATTTTCTTTTTAAATGTAATTTCACATCTATCATCTAAATTTTCAATACCTTGCATTATTTCTTGTCAATTATGCTCTCATGTTATATAGGTATGAATGATAACCATATAGTGCAAAATTGCTGTGAATCCAACTTTTAATATTCATGACATGTTTAGTAATATTTATGGACATTCATATATGAGATCAATAAGCATGAGAAGAGATGCTGGAAAAATTAACAAAGACACTAGTAAGATTTAAAAACTACGAAAGATGTTACAAAAATCCTTTACAGGTCGATACGTTAAAAAACTGGAAAAGCAAAAGCTATGCATGGAGGAAACTGGAGCAGACTGTTTAGTTAGAAATGTGCAGAATAAACTATTAGCACTGATACAGAACTTTCAATTGTGAGCATGCACAAAAAAAAAAAAAAAAAAAAAAAAAATTAAAATTAAAATAAAAATTAGGTATTTCCAAGAGGAAGAAATGGCAGGATACAAATGTTCAGTTGTTTTAGATGAGCCAAAAAGTTGTCTTTCCTGTTGCAGGAAATGAAAAATATTTTCTCACTCAAACTAATTTAATCCATGAGTATATAATTTATTACCAAGAAAGATTTTCAAAAGTAAAGTGACTAAAGGTCCTACAAGAGTTTATTTTGATTGTTATTAAAAAGTTAAATTACTTTTACTGTCTTCTCTCATAGTGAAAAATAATATTATCACTACTTATTTTTTTACTACTTTATAACCCTGCTCAAACCCTGCTCAAAACTCTGAAAATCAATCTGACAAAATAAAAATGGCAATCATAACTTTTTGTAATTGATTCATATGCAAGGACTTAAATAAACCCTCACAAATTTAATCCATATATTTCTCATTGCAATTACATATATCTTTCTAGTTAAATCACAAGGTGGGTGTGTGCTTTGTATTCACCTCTGGGAGACTGATAGATTGCAAGATTTTATCATATGCTAATACTACACATAACATTTGCCTCATTAATGGCAGAACACTCTGCATTACCCCAAGAGCAGGACTACTCAAAAGGTTTTCATATAGCTCTGACTACCAGGTTAACTCCACACATATATCTTAACCTTCTATGCAGATTTTTCTCTCATCCCTTCAGCCAACTTAATTATACGTCTTCTCTTCATGGGTTTTTTCTTTTTTTTTTCTCTAAAACTTTACTCTTGGTTTCTTTGTGCATGGATAAAAATCTCAATTCCCCCATACCCATGTTTTTTCCATTTTTTCTAGGCTTCCCAGAACAAGAAGTCCTAGAATATGTTATTTTCTTATATACAAGAGAAAACAATGCAAACAAACATAAAATATAACAATAACAAAACAAAAACAAAACAAACAACATCAACAAAGAAAAAAAAACACTTTCTATACACATATTACTAATTGAACAATGATGTTATTCTAAATTGCAAAAAAAAAAAAAAAAATTGTTCAGGAAATTTGTCACCAAAGGCAAAATGTCCTATCTGGGCATGCATAGCAGCTATTTTCTGGGTGTGTGCAGCTTTTAGGAAGAAAAGAATAACACTGACTTTCTTGCTTTGGAGAAAAATGAAAATATGAAGGAGGGAGGAGGGATATTTTCTTATGAAGAAATAAGCATGTCTGATCCATGCCATGAGAAAAGTTGCCTTATGTTTACACAACCAGTTACTTATTTTTTACCTTTGGTCAAGAAGTTTGGGATCCATTAGACTGAACTCTTCCTTCTCCACCTTCTATTGATGCGGGTTATTCTTCTTTCTACCGAGGTAGGAGGAAAGGACCTTGTGCTTGTGCATGTTTCTCCTTCTTCACTTCATCCTCATCACTGTAGAAATCAAAGCAAAAAATCTCTCTACCTTTCTCTTCTAGTACTCAATCCTTTTTGTACTACTGTTATACTAGAAACAGCTCCATCCTCCTTGGAATCCATCTTCCTTGGAACTCACAAAACTATTCATGGGCTGTTTCTAGCATGGAGAAAACCTTCTTTATGGAGAGTAGCAAGTAGGCTGAAGAGAAAACATAATCTCTGAAGAAGTGAGAGCAAGAATGTATGGAAAAGAGAGGGTCATAGTCACCAACATTCCTTATTCCTCTGTATGCAAATCCAATCAAGATAATGTCTTAGACACTTGTCATATCAGAATCGTCTGAACGTCCTATTAAGCTTCTAAATAACTTCTGTTTGCTCAAAGCCTGATTCTTACTATTCCAGTTTCATGCATATTTACAATTATCTGTCTCATCTGTAAAGTTCAATCAGTACTGAGAAGCACTGAGCAACTATACAAGGAGAAAATAGGGTTGAAAAGACATGCTACATACACTTGTGACTAGGTCCACCAGAGAAAACCAGTTTAGACTAGGTGTTTTTCAAGTAACAAATCAACTCCACTTTTGCATCCAACATATGGCATACACAAAAACCTAACCATCATGCATTTGACATATACTCAGTCCTCCTTTGAGTTTTTAATGAATAAGAATAGAAGCTGGTATCTTCTCCTCTGTTAGAAATCTATCACAAGGACTTTAGAATATATTGCAGTATATAATTATTTAACTAGATTTGAACTTTCATCTTTTTAAATAACAATTATAGTTTCTTATTCTTTTTCTTTGTCCTTTTGTTTCTCTTCCTTGAAGTCCTCCAAGTGTGCATGATTACTTCAGTTGAGTTTAAAATGTTATTTATCCTCATGAATTTGTTGCTCTTTTGTTTGATAATTGAATCACACACTCAATGAGAATAATACTGGGAACATCAAAAGAAAAGACAGAAAGACAGAAAGCACTTACAAATCAAACATCAATTTGTTTGGTGTTTGGCTTAATATTTTTCTGTTACTTTTAATCTAATTACTCATACTGCTTTTTATTCAACAGAATCAATTGTTCCAGGTTGTTTAGAAAGTTAATTGGAAAGTTCATGTATAATCTGAAGCATCTATGTCTATTTCATCTTAGTGTCTATTTCAGTTACAGGTTATAGCATAACTTTTTTAATGAGTTTTCATGCATTTGATATTTCTACAATATAAACAGTAATGAGTAAAATATAAGATACTCTCAAAAATTTGATTTCTTTTGGCAGTTTAAATGTGGGAACATTTTATATTGTACCAAGTTGCAAATGCTTTTTAGCTAACTCTCAATCGCATTATGCTTGTAAGCCTATTTCCGACAACTATCTTCTTAGATCTTGCTTTCTCCTAACTGGCCCATTTGCAATTAAAATAATGATAAAAGCTAGGAAGTTAAGATAAGAACTGTTAGACAATTGGGATTATAATTCTAGGGTACATTGCATGGGTTGCTGTTGATGCCGCAGGAGAATGTTGTACAACAATGCAGGACAATGTAAATTGTGTGCATTTATTGCTATATCACTAGGAATATATCTAACTATTGACATTTTTTCTTATAATAATTATACACATACATATATAGAAACATATTTTTGTGAGTTTCTAAAATACTAGTTGTTTATAATGAACACCTATTATAACTGTGAACAAGTTGTTCAAGATTTTCTAATATGAACACTTTCAGATGCACATTTTATACATTAATATAGATTTTCCTCTGTAAATTATTTTCTCAAAGTCTGGTTGATCTTCTGATAATATTAACTACGTATTTTCCAGATGTTTATTTCCAAAATTGTTCAAAATCTTATTTTTTCAAAATTTTAACAAGTTTGGATATTTTTCTATCACACAACATAATAATAAATAATAATAATTTCTATTATAATATATAATAATAATATACATTATATAATAATAATATAATAATAATTTATATTATAAAATACTGTTGGTAGAAATATTAGGAGTACAGTTAAATGTACCTAGAAATACTATTGTTTCAGCCTTATTGAGGGTAAAAATTCTGCGTAACTAGTGACCCACGTCTGCACACTTTATAATCAATGCAATTGACCAAACTTCAGTAAGTTGAGGAGGAATGGTTTGCATAATCACTATGTATTTAATTCACTGTGGGAGTCCATGCCATGTGATCAACATCCAATATTATACGAACAACAAGAAAAGATATTCCTGTTGTAAACAGGTGATAAAACACTCAAAATTACTATCAAGCATAATGCAATACCTCTTAGAAAGATTCTACTAGCTCTTGAGGACTAGCTGCAATGAATGAAAAGCAAACTATCAGTCAGTTTGGCTCTCAGTTCTATCAGCACAAATTTCTAACTAATTCTGTTCATGAAGAAAAATGTATTTCTGATAGTTCTCTAGTAGTGACATATGTCCTACATGCCCTCTGTAAAATGCCGGCTTTGATGCACTCTGTCATGTCCTTTTCTTTCCTTCTCAAGCCAATGATTTTCTCATCTAATGATTTTCAGCAGGAGACTTTACAAGAAAGAGTCTGCCACGTTCTCAGAGCAATAACTTCATGTTACTGACCTTTACATATTTACATTGGTGGTTTGTTCTTCCTTGCCATTTAATGAAACAGCCAAGTGTTCAATAACTGCATAGGCAACGGTGTTACAAGGAAAGCCAGCAGCTACTTTTTTTACTATAAGCAGTCAAAACTACTCCTGTGTGAATATTGATGCTACTGTGATAAAAAACTCAGTAGGATAAGTGTTTGTATAAGGACAGGCTTAGTAATACACAGATTCAAGGTACAAGCTGGTCACACACTGCACTTGAGCTGAAAATTCCATGAGGAGTCTTGACCAACAAAACAGAGTACTGGCACTGCTAATTCCACCTAACATGTGGTTAGACCTTGCTTTAGCTGCAGCACTCAGCATCTCAGAGGCAACAATGTCTGGCTTCTGGGCGCCCAGGCTGCTCTACAAGAAACTCACACTCCTCTCAAATCCATCACTGTCACACTGATTCTTCCTGTCTCTTTGAAAAGCCTGATGGTCTATGACATTTGGATGAAGAGCTTCCTGAATTTGCTCAACCTATACATCACTTAGGCTTTACACATTGTGCACAATTTGAAAGCAAGCTCTTTCCTGAGGAAGCTTCTTTCCCTCTGCAGTTTTGCACTGTTTTGTTTTTGTTTTTATGAAGTTCAAAAATTCAAAGCCCCATCTATTTATATAAGTACTGATTTATTCATTTCCCTGGAAAAATTATAGAAGTGAATAAATTTTTAAAAAGTAGGCAAATAAAAATTAGGCAAAAAAGTACAGAACCTTGTTGAATATGCCATATTCCAGTTTGTATAAGTTATGTCTAATAAAATAAACTTAATTCCTCACTGAAATATGGGCTAGATGAGACTAACTTCCTCAGGAAGTATAACAGGTGGAAGAAAATACGGCGTAGGAGATGAGAATAACTCTTCCTCGGGAAATATGACAGGTTGGAGAATTCACAGATACTCAAATCTCACCATCAGTAGCTATTACATTGTAAGCAGAGTCCTCTGCTGTGCTTGTCTTGAGCAGGTCAGTATTCCCAACTAAATTCCAGATTAATCTTGATGATCAACAGATAATCATTTTCAATGCATATTTGCTTATCTCTTGATTCCACCAGAGGATATCTTTCCATGGGAATTATCACAAAACTCATGTTTTCTTCTCTCCCATATTGCTATCCTCAGCACGTTCCATGTCAGCGTGTACTTTCAACACTACCTTCAGGTTGAAATCGACCCATTGGGTAGGCTGAGTTTCTTGGAGCCCCTTCTTTGTCAGTGAATGTCCGTCTAAACCACTAGCAGCCAGTTGGCAATGGAGCTGTGCAAAAGCTATTGGTAATGCAGAGAGTATGACTGGTGCCCTTTGCTCAGAACTGCCCTGTTGCTGATTTGCTGAGATGCCAGGACAAGTTGGCATGGGCGCTGACAGACATCTATACAAGCAGATCCTACCACTGGTCAAGGTTATGTGAATGCATGGGAATTTCATGACCATTTCAAAATGGGTCCAGAAGAGAAATTTGGGTGTGGGTGGTGGAAAAATTAAATAGAAGCTGAACATTTAAAATATATGTATACATAGCATTCCTGGTGCAGTCTCAGTGTTTTTCGATGAGAAATTCACAGAAGTCCATAGTGGGTGTCCTGGTTTTATCAGTATTCCATGTCATGGCATTATGCAGCAGGCTGATTCTTAAATACAGTGCTGGGTGCATTTCTTGTATGCTGTGTTTCTAGTAAACTCAACTGTTTCACATGAGTTCCAGCTCTGGGAGATGTGATCTTCTGATTCTGGGTGAGGAGGCAGTTCTCCTGTCTTTTCTAGGAGGCCAGCCTGTGAAAGCCTGCCAATATAGACTTGAACTGACTCTCTCTCCCCTCCAGTATATTTTGGGATCATTTGATTTATTATTCTTAATTGTTCTGCATTATCTCACATTCCTTTTAATAAATTAGTTTCTTCTATCTCAATTTTTTTCATCTTCCCCTCCCTTCTTCTGAGAGGAGAGAAGAGTGTCATGTGATTAACCCTTCAAACTGCAACAAAGACATTATACTATTTATGATGAAGTCTGACTTCTATGAAAATAGCTAAACATCTACCAGCAGATGGAAAGTAGTGAATGAATTTATTTTGCTTAACTTGCACATGCAACTTTTGCTGTACCTATTGAACTATCTTTATATAAACCCAGAAGTATTATCACTCCTATCTTCTGAGTTTTCTTCCCTAAGTCAGCAAGCAGCTGTATGGGGCTGATCCGTCTGCTGGAATTAACTCATAAATAGTAGAATTTTGAGTAAATTCAAAGTATGAGGGCTGCTCCAAAAGTAATGCCTCCTATTTTATTATACTGGCCCACAATATCAGAAGCAGATGTTGGTGGCATGACAGTAGAGGCTGAATATTCCACTACATTTTGTTGCCATGTGCCAGATGGCAGCAGAGGGATAGTCTTAAAAAATGGCATATGACGTGGAAGTGCATATGAATCAAAGGTGTGTAACTGAACTCCATGCAGAAAAAAAATGCACCAATTGGCATTCAGTGATGCCTGCTGAATGTTTATGGAGACCAAACAATGAGTTTGAGTACAGTGAAGAGGTGGGTAGTGTGTTTCAGCAATAACATCATCAAGTCATCTATGAAACAGTTGGTCATCTCCACGGGTACAGTTTTTTTACAAGCATAGAATGCCAGCTCTTGTTCATCACTGAAAAAATCACATAGCTGATGATTGTAACTACGCTGGAAAATAGTGTTTTGTAGCTGAGATTTTGCTCTTTCAAATAGTGACATTGTGTTGTACATATCTATGGTAGTGACCAGAAGGCTAAATAGGAGGCATTTCTTTCAGAGCAACCTTTGTATCTACTATCATAATCACCATTAGAATCATTAAATTGCAGAATCAGTTCTCTTCATCAACTTACTCATTTCCATGGAGTATCTTCTTAGATTATTAGCCTTCTCCATGCACTAAAGACTGAGATTGTATAATTGAAGACATAACAATCATCCTGTAAAACTAGAAGTAATTTTAGTGCTTCCTGTGTTTGTGCCAGACATTTTCAAATCTGATTTATGGTCAATGAATATGCGCACTATCTTCCAATCTTCAGTTTTGTTTCCGCAGAAGAAAGATAGCTGCCATCTGGACTTTCATTTCTTGTTTCCACTACAGTTACTACTAGGAAAATCTATCCTGACCATTTGTACTGTAAACCAGACAGCTTCACAAGATTTAGGTGATTTTCTCATTCAGGTTCTCCAGATCGTCTTTAGAGAAGCTAGTCACAAAATGACAATCATAAGATTATGAATTCAAATAAGAATGGAACTTAGTAAAATACTTAATAGATAACTAAGCAATAAAACTCGTTTGCATGTAATAATTTACATCTAATTATTTCTAATACTAAAAGTCTAGCATGAGAAATGTTAGCTTAGTGTAGCTTAAAATTTAAATTTAAAAGTTCAAAATTTCTATAGACGCTTCTTTTTATCTCCTAATTTTTACCATAACAGAGCAAGTAAAGATAAATTACAGCATAAACTTGTGAAAAACTACTTGAGCATGAAGAACTAAGACTTTTTTTTAAGGTTGACTAGAAAAACATGGAATTTTTTTATGGGTGAGTGGAAGATTATAAAGTGGATATACTTAATGACATTGCAGATAGACATTCTAGAAGAATCTGAATAGCAGACTCAAAGGCAAATATAGAATCATTTCCAATTCATAATCAATTGAATTTAAACGGTTTGACTGTTGATTCTGCCCTTCACAGTACATTAATTTGTGTTATTGCTCTACAGAAAAGCAGCTGTAACTGCAACTTCCTGTGTTCTGATAAAGCACTCTCCCAAAGCCATGTAAAAATCTCACAGAAAGCAAGAGTCAGGTATGGTTATTTTGTACTTTACTGTGATATCTTGTGAATCACGCTGTTATGTTTTGCAACTCCGCAAGAAAAGGCATCCCTTTCTTTGGAGGGAAAAACAAAAACTTTTAAAGCAATGTTCAAGTACCTCACACACACAAAAAAAGAAGAGTTTTCTCTAATCAATTTGTTTGAAGATTAAGGAAAAAAAAAAAAAAAAAAAAAAAAAGAGAATCATAGAGTGGGCTGGGTTGGAAGGGACCCCAAGGATCATCAAGTTCCAACCCCCTGCCAAAGGCAGGGCCACCAACCTCCAGATCTGGTACTAGACCAGGTTGCCCAAGGCCCCAACCAGCCTGTTCTTGAACACCTCCAGGGATGGAGCAGAAGAAGCAACAATAGTGGGTTCCAAGTGGCACTTAGGTATCAAGATCTTGAGAACTCCTATAGGCAGACAGGACTTCCTGTCTGACTTGCCATCTCGTGTTGACCATACTGTTGAAATCCTGGACTGCACTTTCCTCATTAAAAAATTGTAGGATAGTTCTCTTGCTGGTGAGAGCACAGTCTCTGCTTGTGTTTTAGCTTCTCTTGGATGGAGGCTCATCTTTCCTTGCAGGGCCTTCAGATGCCTACAGAGGCACCTTGGAACCCAGTGGGATCTATAGATCACAGATGAAATTACAGTGATCCATTCTATCATAATCTATTTAGGGTTTAGTCCTGGTATTACAGTGATCCTTTTATCATGATCAAATGAGGGTACAGGAATTTCTAAGCCTGACATGAGGGCTGACTCAGAAGACACAGAGTACTCAGCGCTGTGAATCTCATGACTCCCACAGGTGATTCTAGGTTAGTTCACTCCTGGCACCGTGAATCTGTTGTAGTACACTAACAGTTTCCAAAGTAATTTTACTATAAGGCAGAATAAAAATGTTCTTTCTTGCAAGTGAGACAAGAAATGTCTGAATTTTTAGTTAACAATAGTTTAAACTTTCATTTCTCATCTTAAATCCTCTACATTAAAAGATGGTACACAAGCAGGATTTCTGAGCTTTTTTTGTTTTACAACTCTGGCCTCATGCATGTATTCTTAACTAATACAATTTTAAAAAGATTTAGTGTAAAAAATATAAAAAAAATCATTGCAGTGAAAAAAAAAAAGTTAGTTACCACAGGTTTTGTTATTAGGTTTTTCTGTTTGTGCATTTGTTTTGTATCATTACTGATGATACTTCATCTGGATTGGATTATATCAGACTTTTGTCACTTCTCTAAGTCTATAGATTTCACAGAAATTACAGTTAAAGAGAAAATAAGGACTCTTAGTCTGACAAATTATATATTGAAACTATTTTATTAGCCTCTAGAATGCTAAACAAACAGAAAACAAAAGAAGTTTGGAGTGTCATCAAGCCTTACAAACCTCACTGAAGGAACTGATCAGATGGCATATGTTATGTAATGCATATAAATATCTACTAAACTGAATATAAAACACAGGCACATACAATGGAGAAATACGTTCTGCCAAAACTTCACTAACCTTACCAAGGAAGTGATTCCTTCCTGATGGTCTATCTTGTAATACTTGCACAATGTGGAAAAGGCATGAGGCAGCAAGGTGCCACTGACTCATCCTGAGTAATCTGCAGCTGTGTCTATCTGTGCTTTCAGAGAAAGGCAATAACAAATCAAAATCTCAAATTCTCTAGTTGAATAACAAGAAAGAGTAACAAGAAAGGTTATTTCAGGTTATCAAATAAAATCTTCAGCAAGGAATTTTATTAGAAGAGTCAATTTGTCATTACATGATTAAGTTTTTGAAGATAATTTTGCCAAAAATCATCTCAGGGTAAATAAGAGTCCACAAATTATACAGTAAAGAAGGACCACTATTTCTATAAATAGCAATACACAAGTTAAAATCTTGATCCAAGTGAGAGCATGAAAAACATTGTTAACTACCTCAGCCAATTTGACTTCAAATATCTATTAAGCACAATTCAAACATATCTTTGGATGACCACTCTGAAATGTAATCAGTTTCAGTCACAAAATTAATGACTTTCTAATTGTGCTTTCTAGAGTCAAAAAACCTTCTGGAATGAACTACTGTTTGTGGTTTAGGTATTCAAGTCTCCTCACAATTTCTTCTGTAAAACTAGTATGTCTTCCTACTTAAGCTTCTACAATAACAGTATTTTTAGCATGGTTCATCTTCTGTCAGTGATATATCAATTTTAAAATGGGATACAATTTCTCTCATTTAGATTGAAGATGGAACACTTCCCTTCTTGTTTTATTCCCCTCAAATGTCAGTATCCAAGTTGTTCTCAAATAGACTGATGAGGGACTTCCTACAGCTGTTGGCTATCTACCCAATAGCTTGTTTGCTTGAAAATCACTTGATATTTTTTAATAATAGAAAAAAACCAAAATTCCTTCTATGAAATCCCAAATTGAATCCTCTGCTGTAGGGAGAACTCTATAGGGTTCTTAAATATCTGTTTTGTCATTGGCAACCCATAGAAGTTTACAAGTAGTAACAGTTTATTTGTATTTGCTGATTTTAAGATAGGTTTTTTGTCTTTGAATGTCACCAGGGGCATTAAAGCCACATAGTTTTTGAAGCATGTTTATTACGATGCACAGTCCCCTCTCAATTTTGTTTCCTTTACCATGGTGTAATTTAGGCTTTCGCATTTTTATTGATTTCTTCATTAGCACATTCCTTGTGATTTGACAAGATTTTTTTTTATTTGATGTTTACTCTTAGAATATCTGACTAAAGGCTAAGCATAGTAAGCCCACATATACATACACACACAAAAAAACAAACAAATAAAAACAACCAGGTGGAGGAATCCTAGTAACCTACTCTGTGAAAACAGAGTACATTGAATTGGCTGCTCCTCAGATTGTCACAAGAGAACCTACTGAGAAGATGTGATGAAATTAATTCCCCTCATAATGCCATGCAAACAAAAGAGGTACACAATTAATTATAATGCAGGAGAAAGGGAATTTGGGAGCAGAGAACATTCTGTGATCATGCAATTTTTTTTTATAGGCTATTTAAGGAAAGGACTAAAATGTGGGAAAGGGAGCTCTCAAGGTGAATTTAGATGAAGAAGTGCAAGAGAGTAGAGGAAAAAGGTATATAAGCATTGATGGTAGGTGAGCAAGTACTGATTTTTAAGCTTGTCTGACTTAGATCTATGCTTGATCTTGCAGTTTATTCTGTTTTCACATTAATTCCTATCTCCTGTGTGAGTAAACTCTTGATAATGAGTCCATGCACATGAGGACTAGTAAACTCCACGTCGGACTGGCTGGCAAGCCCAGTAAGAGAACTGAACGCCAGCTGCTAGAGTGAGAGATCATAGGTCAGAGGAACACACAGGTTTAAGTACCATCAACTGAAGGAGAGTGAGATTTGTGGCCCACACATGGGTAAACTGAGAATTTGAAATCAACTATTGAAGATACTCATTTTGTTTCTAAGGAGACGTGTTTATTCTACAGTTAATCAATGCTAACAGTGAAGTGACATAGGATTGGGTTACATTCTTGTACAATCAACAAATATACAGATGTATAATCAATAAGTGTACAGAAAAGTTAGGCTGGAAAGATTATTGCATTAGAGAGGAATAATCAGAAATGAATGGAAAGCTTACCCATATCTTGGGCTCACAGAATAAGACTCCAAGAGAAGCAGTCTCCAGAGAGAGACCCTTCCTCAGTCGTAGTCAGTCCTTAAATGAGGCCTATGAGAAATGGAGCCAGGCTCCACTCCTTCCAATCACACAGGTGAATTGCCTTCACCTGTACTCCCGTGGCTGACTCAGTGCTTGCCTCAGATGATCAATCAGAGGTTCAGGCTGTGATTCAATAGTTCCCATACAATTCTTCATGTGGATATGAGGATAGGTGCTGCCTTTTGTTTTGCTGTGTGTATCTGGCCTTGCTTATATGTAGCATGTGCATACTGTTGAAGAAAACTTGTTCAATATGGTTATTATTTAGAACTGGGGGCTGGGAATCACAGCATCTTGTCTTCTTCCTTGCTGGAGAGGGTGCTGAGAGTCCATCAGACTCTGCTCTATTGGGCGAGAAAGGAGATTTCCATGGGCTTCATCATTCTCTTGTGTCACCCACCTTCAACATTTACAAAATTCTTAAAGCATATTATTTTATAATACTGACAGTTAATACTGTATATATAAAATAGTGTATACAAACAATTATTAACACAAACTGTCTTAAATGTCTGAATAATCAATATATACTACACCAAAACTGTTGTCATATCAGTTGTCACCTACTTGGTAAGCTACTGCAGAATCACAGAATGACAGAATAGCTGTTGAAAGGGACTTCTGAAGGATGGTATGGGAAACAGTGTCTAAAGCCCAGCTGAAGTCAAGGTACACTATATCCTCTGCTCTCCCCTCATCTACCCAGCCAATCATTATATTATAGAAGGCTACCAGGTTGGTCAAGCATAATTTCCTCTTGGTAAACACATTGACTACTTCTGATAACCCTATTTTTTTCCACCTGCTTGGAGATGATGTCCAGAATACATTTCTCTCTCACCTTCTCAGAGACAAAAACGAGGATGACAGGCTTGTAGTTTCCTAGATCCTGTCTTGAAATTGATTGTAAACAAAACAGTTTAACATTTAGACTGTTATTGACAATACTGACTCTGTATGGGTTACTTGGAGGTGAGAAAATATCCTTTGTAGTGGAGTTTTAAATAATACATTATGTGGGGGAAGATGTAATTGTGAGTGAATCACCAAAGAGCTTATCAGACACCTTGATAGACCCTATCACCGTGAAACTTTGGGAGACTGGAGTGTAAGACAGAGAGCAAACGGTGTGGATGTAGCAGTGGACGAGCAGTGGATGTAGTCTACCTTGATGAGCAGTGAATGTAGTCTACCTTGATTTCAGCAAGGCATTTGATACTGTCTCCCACAACATCCTTATAACAAAGCTGAGGAAGTGTGGGATAGATGAG
>JAOWBP010000001.1:130855589-130866550 GCA_028571105.1 Tragopan temminckii | reverse complement strand
CTCTTTGCATTTTAACTTTACTCCATTACTTCATTATCCAAAGAAGGGAAAATTTTACGTGTTTTCATATTTTCTCTTTTCTCAATCTGAAAATCTGAACAGGCTTACAAACAGACTTTGACAACAAAACACAAGACATTTATGTAGAAGTATAACAGCTTATTGTCTGTACCTTCATGAGGTACCTTGCTGCTGGCCCAGATGGAGCTGATGGATAAATATAAACAACCTCAAAGTACTAATTAATAAAGTGCAAAGTATGATTTTAATAATGACATGTTGTGTACTTCTAATTCAGCTTTATTTACAATTTAAATAGTTGTCTTACCGAGTACACATAATATAATACGTTACCTAGCATAGATCTGACAAAGCAATGTCATCTGGCATAAATCTGACAACAACAATTCAAAATTCAGTTAATCATATGCATTGGATTAATTTCTATATTAAGAACAAAAAAGAAAAATTAATATTACACAAGAACAGGAAAGCTTAACATGACCTTTCTCTCCTCTCTTCATCTCAGAAAGTTACCTTTTCTTCAGCTAGATATTTGTTTCCCAATACTGTCTTCCGTTGAGTTCCAGTCAATTCTGCACTGGAGGGATGTTTGAAAGTAGAGTAGAAGCAGCTTTTACAGAAGTAGGGGCCATAATGATCTCATATACAGTATCTTGGGCAAAATTACTGATCAGGCTCAGCTGAGGAAGACACAGCTACATCTTCCGCCATAACTTTTAACTATGACCATTATTATTTGTGCTGGAGACAACAATCAGTAATTCTGGGAAAAACAAACAAACAAACAAAAAAAACACATTTAAGTATACCTTGAGTATTTTGGGTTGTTTGGTCTTATTTTATAAGAACCATAATAAATCCATGACAAATTCTTTTTTTTTTTTTTTTTCCCCCCCACATAGAAAGGTCCATCTACCTTGCCTGTTAGGAGATATATTTCATTCTTTTTTTCTTTCCGAATATTTCTTCCTAATTTGTTTTAAAACAATCATTGCCTTATAAAGGCATCCTTGATATAGCCTAAATTTTCATAACCCAGCCTCCTCAGTAGTAGTTTTGCACAGCTGTTATTTTATACACAAAATTCCTAAAACTCTTTTGCTATCTTAACTAGATTATAATCTTGAACAATTTTAATGAGGATGTTCAGATTTATTTATTTATTTATTTGAAAATGGGGATTCCCATTTCATTTACTGGTACAGGGAGATTTGTAGAACAAAATCAGAAACTCTATTAAGACTTTTTCAGTGTATGCATTTTATTGCAGTTTCAGGACAAAATCAGTGCACTTTAAGAGTTTCCTGCTGCTCTCTGGAAACAAGAAATCCAGCAGAGAAAAGATACTCAAATGCACATCTGACAAAAATAGGAGCACATTCCCATATTTCTTATATAAGCATTATCATCTTCAACAAAACAGGCATTAAATGACCAGTGCATAATTAGATTTTTGTACTAACGTAACTTGGTACGTATGCATGATTTAGACAAAACAAGCTTAATTCTTCATAGGTATAAAGATTCATTCTTACATTCTTACATCTGCTGTGTGTACTATCCTTCTAATTATATCACCTTTCTATGTATAAGATAGTTTAATAAACAAGCAGTTCTTGTCATGTGCTCTCATACGGGTATAACTTTATGTTTCTGATATATCAATGTTGATCCCAGACAGAGATCCTTGGAAATCTTTGACACAGTAAGATATCTAACTCTATCTCAAAGATATATATAGAAAAGTAAATCTATTCTTCTATCTAACATACAAGATAAATAGTAGATATGATGAAAATTTCATCCTGTATGATGATAAAATAATAACTCTAAGGCAACTATTGACATAGCCACAGCTCTTTGCTCAAATTTGAAACAGTCAGGTATCCATTCCTGGCTATCTATAATATATCCACATATCAGAGGCAAATAATGAGATACTCAAAGCTCTGTTCTGAGAACAGAACTCATTTCTGACACAGCCAGAGCTTTAATCTCATCTCTGATGAAATCAGTGTTCCATAGTAACCATCTGACACAGCCAAATCTCTGCTACCATCTTTGACATTACCAGGGGTTCATCACATCTCTTACATTTCTGGCTTCCATGGCAACTACTGTAATAGACAGAGCTCTGGCCTCTTTTTCACCACTCTGTTCCACTGTCCTTCATGAAAAATAAATATTCATATCAACGATAAACCAGGACTTCATATTTTTATTTGATATTGCCTGTGTTCTGTCTATATAACCAATACGGTTGAAGGTTCAATTTCAGCCTTGGTATTTTCAGAGCTGTGTGGCAACAGCTAATATACACATATACATGTGTAGGAAAACAACCTCATCTTCCAGTTCTCTTTGGAAAATGCAGATATAACCAAAAAGCCATGCACTCCAACAACATACCCACAATGCCAACTCCATCTGTGAAAAGCAAGACTTCATTGAAGAGTCTCCTAATGAGTATTCCACATTGTTAGTTTTGCATCCGACATTCCACAAGAAGTACTGACTGTAGGAGCAGACTATTCATCATAACTTTTCACAGTGAGGCCCAATTTCCAGTTACTCTCAGTTTGGCAAAATATGCTATTTGTTCTCACAAGTTGTTTTCAAGTTTGGATAACATATAATTTTGAAAGTCATATATAAAATAACTATACTTTCTTAAAAAAAATAGAGAACAAATACAAGAAATTTGACTTTAAAATAATACGAAATATGATTCTTTTTATTTGTTAATTATTTAGAAACATAGAAGATGCACATGGATTTCACTGTTAAGCGTCTGTTGAAATCAGGTATTGTAAGTTTTACTAGAATGAAAGTTGGAATCTTGCAGCACAACATGACTACAGATGCTGAGATTTAATCAACAAATAAACATTACAAGACAAAAATCGAGCACTCTCATCTTGTCTGAAGATGACAAAAGGTCCATATATATTTTCCAAGTAGGATAAGAACACAAAGTTTATCTGCAAATACAGAATGGAAGTTCTGGAAACATTCATGTAGATATTGAATTCTGCTAAACTGCACAGCTCTGGATTGGCATTCATATTAGTGTGGTCAATCCTCCATTATTACATGAAGAGGCGGCAGTTAAGCCAGATGAAGCTGCATGATAATATAGATTTAGTAGCTGAATTGCTGAAAACAAAGGAGAGATATAATCATAACAGTAGAAAACTTGAATGTAGTCTCTCATTGCACCATTTATCTCACTTGATAGTCAATGAAAGTTAACAAGTTCTGTTACTGCACTAGAAATTGGTATATCAAGCATTTCATCTCTGTGTTTAATACTTCACTGCTAGCATTCAGACTGTGTTATAAATGTAAGAATAAAGAATGATAGCTAAATTAGTGCATTATTCATACTTTTTTCCTTCACTTTGTGTTCTTTCCTTTCTGTAAAGTATTTTCTGAAATAAATATATGTATTATTTATGTAAAACTATACTGTCAATTTCTTATTACAACAATGTAGTAGATAAGCAGGAAGAATAATTGTTTAACTGAAACAGTAAAAATGGAAGGTGGTGAACAAAAGCATGGTCAGATAAAAAGCAGAGTACTGTACATAAGCAGGATACAGGATAGAGGCTGCAAGGTTAGAAGCAAGATAGAAAGAAAGAAGGCCAGAGTAAAAAGCAGAATTTGCAGAATTTGCAAAAAAAACCATAAATGATAGACAGAATGTCTAGACAAGATAACAGAGACATTGAAGACAGAAGCAATAGGGCATGCTGATGTGAAAAAAAAAAAAAAAAAAAATTATATATGAACCCTAAGGCAAGAATTCTAGATCCTAATTTTAGATATTTAGCAAATAGTTTTGGAACACACTTGCAAAATTCTATAAGCAGCAGAATGTGTATTAAGACCTAGAAGACAGAAAATATGTCTTGTTCTCAAAGTTTAAATGTATACAATTTTTTTTGTTCTTGTTATTCAAGTGATAGTGCTCTGTGTCACGGAATTAGAGACACTATCCCTTTCCAGAAATCAAACTAGCAGCAATTCAGTTGTCAGTCTTTCCTATCCCCTTTCCTTCCATTCAAAATAACATATTTAAAATACATAATAATATTTTATCTTCCTAAGTCGACAAGTAAAAAAATAATAATAATAATTACCCTAATTTAGGTGGGATTCAGGTGTCTCTAACTTCATGCGTTTACAGTGGAAAGATCTACATCTGAACTACATATTGAGAACCAGATACATTCAGTGGAGGTCTTAGCAATACAGCTGATGAAGTCTTGAGATACAGAGTCTAGACATCACATGGGAGTGCCTGCTTTAGGGTAAACTGAACAGTTCTCTAGACTCCACTGAAGTTATTGACTAATTTTCCAGTGACAAAAGTGGTTGTGTTAGTATCCAGGTCACCACAGACATCTAAATATAGGTCTGTTCAATCCCATATCACATAGTAGATTGCATTCTATTTTGGAAGTATATCTTCTGCGTTTAATACACCTAACAGATCTCCTAGGGGCACTTATTAGTAATGCATACTGAAGAAGACATCTTGGTAAGGCAGAAACTATTTTAAAACTTGGAGCAAATATTTCCTTTTTAACACTAGGAATAGATACACTGGGCAATGCATTTTTTACCCCTGATCCATAACTTCAATGTCTTAAGAACCTACAGTGGTTAATTTAGCATGCTAAGCTAGAGTTTCATTTTCAACATAAATCTACCAATCTAGTCATATCAAGGCTTTATCTAAAATGGTAATACTAGCATTGTACTTATCAAAGATGGGACTAAGGCAAAGTTTCCATGACGCCTCCACTCATAATTATCATCATTCTAAATTCTGAATTTGATAATGCCTTACTCATGAACAGTAAACAGATGAATGACGAAAAAAAGGATTTCAATAAAATAAAGCAGTAGGCCAGAAAATACTCATGAAATAAGATAATAAAAGGCCTGTTTGATTTACAAACCAACTAAAATTTCTTGGAATATTTGTATAAGGTTTAGTATAGAGTGATTTCTTTTAATAAGAGTTTGAGTTTATATTAATGTGTTTTTAAATTTTATTTTATTTCACCAGTTTTGAGGTTTTTTTTCACCATTTTAAGGTTCTCTTTGTTGCTTCTACCAAAGATATATTTTTTAGCATATACATAGTGTAATGTTTAAATTCCAAAAAGGTTTTATGATTCTTAGCCACTTTAATTCTGAAAACATGACTTCTACACATGTAATGGTTACTTGGGAAGATAAATGCAACAATCAAAATTGTCCCCACTTCTTTCTTCTTTCTCCAAGATTTCACTACTGGACACGATGTCATGTGATACAGATAATATACTTGGCCAATTTGGGTCAACTGTCCCAGGCTGTGTCTCCTTCTAGTTTCTCGTGCACCTTGCATCTACATGCTGCAGAAACAGACTGGTAAAAAAGAAAACACCAGTGCACTGTTATCAGTACTGTTTTAGTTACAAATCGAAAGCATGGCACCATATGGACTGCTACAAAAAAATTAATTCCAGCCAGCCAGCCAGGCTCAGTAGTATATCAACTTAGCTCTCATAATGCAAAAAAAGTCCAAGTACAGTGAGTAAGGAGATGTTTTATAACATACTGCTACTTTCTTCTTCCATAAATAATGTAATTAATATTTCCTGAAGTCATTGCCATACATATACGTGAAAGAATATAGCCACAGAAAATAAGTTCTTGAGGTCAGCCCCTAAAAATTTAAACAGTATAATTAAAAGATTTAGCATGATGTAACAACATAAAAATGCTTTGCGAACTAAAGACTTGCATTATAAAAAATATATAAGGCCAGAAAGAGTACAAAGAGAGAAATTCTAGCAACTCATTTGAATAATAATTTGTATTTATTCAAGGACAAATTGAAAAGTGAGTCAAAATTGAAAGGTAAATTGATAAATCAATTGTTAAAGATAAATTTATACCTCTTCTATAGAAAGTATATAAAAAAACAGAAAAGCTCTATAGAGGACAGAATGAAGAAAAAAATGAGTAGATTCAGAAAAGCTACTATCATTGAAGTTATTGGTATCTGCAGTACAGACACTCCTTGGTGGTAGATTCAGAAAAGCTACTATCATTGAAGTTGCTGGTATCTGCAGTATAGACACTCCTTGGTGGCAGATTATCCCAATAACTGATGGACTCTAGTAGAACACCTGAAAAGATTTCTTTCTGTTTATCAAACTGTCCTTAGAGCCTCTTTGTCTGGAGTCCAACACAGGGCTACAGAGATAATTGAGGGATTGGAGAAACGCTCATATGAGTGAAGTTAAGAGCTATGACTGTTGAGAGAGAAGACAAGGCTCATGGATTAGTTCATTAATGTATATGATGGGATTATGTAAGGAAGAGTGAAGTCAGCTCTTTTAGGTGGTGCTCACTGACAGAACAAGAGACAACAGGCACAAACTGAAATACAAGAAACACGTTTTTACTGTGAGGGTGAGTAAACATTGGAACAGGATGTCCAGGGAGCTTGTGGAGTCTCCACTATTGGAGACGCTTCAAAGCTGTCTGAACATGGTCTTAGAAAATCTGCTTTGGGTGATTCTGCTTGAGGACTGGATGAACCCCAAAAGTCCCTTCTCTCATCTACTATTCTGTGACTCTATGATTCAGTTACTTCTGTTGGATGTATTCAGAATAGACATCCTCATTTCAGTTAGTAACTCCTTTAGAGTCAATGGAGAGATGCAGGCTTATCTAGAATTCAGTTTACTTTACTCTAAAAGGAGGGATAAAACTTACCTTAACGCACATGTGCTAAGTTAAACAGAAAGAGACCTTAATCTGATTACCTTTAATGGCAATTTCATCACTGGAGAAAATGACATATAAAGAGGAACATCCTGTGCTGCATCCTCATTTTCTTTATTTTTACAATCTGTTACATCTAATTCAGAGCAGATATGGGAGTAATATATATTTACATAGTCTTTACAGGATGATTGAGGGGTGCAAATAAAAGTTTATATTGTTGCAGCAGAATGTACAAGTGAAAATGACAGTGGGGTGTAATAGCATCAACTAATTAAATTGCTTCCATTAAAAAAAAATATATTGCACTTAGTTGAGGTCAGAGGGAAAGTTTCACCTAGCTTTATGTTGTTACGCTCAACATCGGCTATTGTGGTCAGTGTCACAATTTCTTACTCGTAGTCTTGGAACACAAGCCAGTGGAATATCTTTACCAAACAGCGTAAATTTCTTGGCTTATATACACAAAAAGTAGGTATGAATTTTAGGACATGTTTCAGTAAATGGCTGCAGAAGAGAGATTATATGCTTGTTTCTTTTTGAAACATGGCTCCATGTAATAAAATAAACAGGTAAATTTGCAACATGAAAATTTTCATTGAAGATTTCCACTTCAGAGTGAATTAAACTGTACTTTAAAAGTGTCATCATTAGCTATAAAAGAAACCTACAATGATTAGATCAATTTTAGTCATCTGATTTTTAATCAGATATATTTATCTCTTCATTTCTTCACTGAAAGCTGAGGTATTCTATCACAAGTTTCCGTTTGTTAATCTGCTTGTTCTTTCCCATTTATCTAAAGGAAATGATGAAAAGAAAAATGGAAAGTATCAACTTTCTTAACTATAACTTAACTCTCTTAACTATATGTTAAATGTAAATTCTACTTTCCAAGTCTTATCCTCTCAACATTGGTAAATACACTATTTTACATGTACCTCTTACATGTTATAGTTGGAACTGCAACAATGGACAACCAAAGTATGAATACTGTGGACAGACAGATCACTTACCAGTATATGTGAGCTGTTGTTCATCACTCCAGATAAAAGATGTTTGTAAGATCTACAGGGATGACTGTCTTCTTAAAATCACTGAGGTTGCCTAGCGCAATCCTAAATTTTTTATATTATGCTAATTTAAGAAAACTTGTGTTATATTTAAATTCAAAAGCATGTAGAATTAACTTAAACATTTATGATAATACATGTATTTAAAAGCTTAACTGTCTTTAAATTGTTTTTGATTTGTTTGTTGCTGTTGTTTTGTTGAGGGGGCATTCACGTTAATTTTTTTTTCTCATGTTGTTTTCCATAGCCTATTGCAGAGGGACCTGAACAGGCTGGAGAAGTGGGCCCATGAATACCTAATGTGGCTCAGCAAGGTGTTGCACTTGGGCCAGGGTGATCCCAGGTATTTATACAGGCTGGAAAAAGAATTACTAGAGAGCAACCCTGTGGAGAAGGACTTGGGGGTCCTGGTGGACAAGAAGCTGGACATGAGCCAGCAGTGTGCGACTGCAGCCCGAAGGCCAACTGTGTTCTGGGCTGCTTTAGAAAAGAGGTGACCAGCAGGGAGAGGAAGGTTATTGTTCCCCTTTGCTCAGCTCTTGTGAGGCCCCATCTAGAGTACTGTGTCCAGGCCTGGAGCCCCCAGTACAGGAAAGACATGGAGCTCTTGGAGCAGGTCCAGAGGAGGGCCACTAAGATAATTAGAGGGCTGGAGGACCTCTCCTATGAGGAGAGGTTGAGGGAACTGGGCTTGTTTAACTTAGAGAAGAGAAGGCTCTGGGGGGACCTCATTGTGGCCTTCCAATATTTGAAAGAAGCGTATAAACAGGCTGGAGAGCAAGTGTTTACAAGGGTAGATAGTGATAGGACAAGAAGGAATGGTTTTAAACTAAAGTTGGGGAGATTTAAGTTAGATATCAGGAGAAAATTTTCACTCAGAGGGTAGTAATGCACTTGGACAGATTGCCCAAGGAGGTTGTGCGTGCCCCATCCCTGTATGCATTCAAGGCCAGGTTAGATGTGGCTCTGGGCAGCCTGGTCTAGCGGTTGGTGACCCTGCCCACAGCAGAGGGGTTAAAACTAGATGATCTTTGAGATCGTTTTCAACCCAGGTAGTTCTATAATTACGTGATAAGCTGAAAATTCCACTGACTTCAAAAGAACAACGTGGAAATAAGAAGTAATGAATCACTGAATTATCATGCACGGACAAATAAAAGCACAACAAATTATACTGACAAGATCAGCGTTTTGAGTAGTAATGAATCACTCACTGCAGATCCATGACTAATACATAGATCAGTCTTACCTTCTTAGTCTTTACACACCTGAGAATTCTTAAAATGTTACTGAATTGTCTTCAGAACTTCAAATAGTGATTTGATTATAAAGCTTTCTTTTCCTTCATTTGTTCCTTGGATACATTAGTAGTATGTGATTTTTTGCTTTCCTTTTCTTTTCAATTTGGTAAAGGCACAAAATGGCATTATATCTAGGTGTATGGGAACTGTTGAATCATGGCCTGAACCTCTGATTGATCACCTGGGGCGAGCAATGAGTCAGCCACAGGAGCACAGGTGAAGACAATTCACCTGTGCTGCTGGAAGGGGTGAAGCCTGGCTCCACCTCTTCTAGACCCATTTAAGAGCTGACTACCTGAAGGGAAGGATCTCTTCTGGAGATCATCTCTGCTGGAGTTTCATAGCGAGGCCAGGATACGGGTATTAACAGGGAAAAGACCAACTTTACATTCCCTGATAGGTCAGGTCTGCAATATTTCAATAGATAATAAACACACCTCTGAAGTAACGGACCTGGTTGAACAGAAAAACAAAAACTCTCAGTCAGATTTAGAGGTTCCACTTATGGTGGATTCCTTGGAACTCCATCCTATTATAACCCAAAAGACAAAGAAAGTATGAGATAGACTGGCAGGGATGCCCCTGACCAAAGGCCCCCTGCCCAAACGCATTTATACATAATGGCTAGGTCATACACACCAACAGAACTAATGGATATGGTGCAGCCATTTCAGCAGAGGCAGAAATAGAGTGTACCTACGTGGTTACTTAGATTCGGGGCAGAAAGCGTCATGCTTAATGGGCCAGAAGTATCAAAATTGGCCACTATGATGGTACACGCTGCCCTCTGGCAGAGACTGTATGCTGCTGTTTGGTATAATAAAGAGAACCATTCAATAATAAATTGGTTAATGGCAGTATGCCGCATGATTTGGCCAAATAATCAGATATTCCATTAAAAACAGGATTATGGTCTTCCATGGAGGACCTTCAAAATTATATTCGTGAACTGGGCATAAGAGAAGTGATATATGAGGACTCGTTTGAAAACCCAGATATGGTAAAGTTTTCAGCAGGTATGTGAGATTTAATCTTACAGCAGGCCCCTTCTCACCTATATGGAACCTTAGTTTCCATATTAAACCCCCTGGTGACCTCTGAGGCTGTGATTCAACAGGCTGCCCAGTTAGTAGCTGATTTAGGGGAGACAGAGTGTCTACACACTAGGCACAATATTCGAGTAGTAGAAGAAGCAGAGGTGCTTCCAGTAATTAAAACCAAGAGGCCACCTGTGTGAAATCCTCAGTCAGGACCCGTAAGGGTCAAGTGTTCAACAATCTTTTTCAGGCTGGGGTCCAATTTGCGAAAATCGACCGCCAGACCAATCACATCCTCCTTCAGCTGTCTCCACTGAAGGACAATCAGAGGTTCCAAAATTACCCTAAGAAACCAAGGGTAAGAGTTATAGAAAGAATACCAACAATGACGTGGAACTTCAAGGATTTCATTGATCCCAATAGAAAAAAGAAGCCCCCTCAAGTGTCTCGGGCTACAATGCCTGAGCCACCTGAAACAAAAGACTTGCCTTTGGCTCAGTTCATGGAGTAACGAGGGATATTAGTCCCCCTAGGGCCTCCAGAAGGGACCAGAGGCCCTGTGTAGAGTTGACAATATTCTGGTCCCAGAAAAACATTCAGAGAGTTACGGCACTTGTCGATACTGGAGCAGAAACATCAATTATCTATGGAGATCTGACCAAATTTGATGGAGACAGAGTGATGATTGGTGGTTTTGGGGGACAGACTATTCCTGTCACCCAAACATGGTTGAA
>JAOWBP010000001.1:130837436-130855489 GCA_028571105.1 Tragopan temminckii | reverse complement strand
TCATTATATTTTTGCTGATACTATATTTAGTAAATTAGTTTGTTCCACCTCAGATTGTTGCCTCTGTTTTCAATTATTTGAGGTCCCCTGTTTCCCTTTTCCAGAGGTGCGGATCCGTGGATCCCTCCACCCCACTAGTCACGGAACCGGGCTGAACCAGCCCGTAAACCGTTGACACAGCATCATGATTGTCCATTGTTGGTCCATTGTTAGTCCTTGGGGAGGGGGTCATTTACTTCCTCCCAACACTCTTTTTGTTCCAAAGATTGCTGTGGAATGCTGGGACAATGAAGAAGTCTCTGTGCATACAGATGAGGAAGAGAAAGGGGAATGTCTTGATGCTGTATGTTGCATGTTAGGTGAATTCTTACTGGTTTGTGTGAATCCTGGCTTCCTTTGATGTTACTAAGTGATAAGGACTCCACTGAACAGGTGCGGATTTCCGTTGTTTCTTTTGCCTTGTTGAAGCAGAACAGTCTTACAGTATGTCTCCCCATCTACAATGCTACATCACGGTTATCATCCACATCATCTAAAGGTTACTGTGGTGCTTCAAGCAAGCATTAACAGAATATTTTGTGTAATTACTTCTTCAAATCAATACAATATCTCTGAGATTGCTCCAGGCTGAACAGTTCTAGTTATCTCAGCTTCTCCTCATATGACATATGCTTTAGTCTTTCAAAAGTAACATCTTTTTAATGTGTATATTTAAATTACTTGTTCTAGCGTGTCCATGTTTTCATTGTTCTGAGAAACCTGAAACTAACCAGTATGTACTCACCACAGCTAATCAGAGGGGAAGTATCACCCCACTTGACCTGCTGGCAATTTTCTTCCCAGTGCCAACTAAAGGATGTATTTTCTACAAAAGCTCATTGCTGGCTCACGTACATTCTGTCCAAAAGGACAAACAGGATCTTTTCTGCAAAGATGCTGTCCAGCTGGTTGGCCTCCAGCCAGTGCTGGTGCATGGAGTTGTTCTTCTCCAGATGGAGGACTTTTCTATCCTTCTTTCGACATCATGAGATTCCTGTCAGCTCATTTCTTCAATCTACTGAGAAATACAGCCCATTTGTATATTAGCCTCTTCTCATAGTATTATCTATAAATCTGCTGAGGACGCCTACTGTCATCATGGTGTTTAAAGAAAATATTAAAAAGTACTGGAGCCAATATTGATCCCTAGGATACACCACAGATGACTGGGCTTCAACTGAACTTTGTGCTGCTGATCACAATCCTCTTCATCCAGCAGTTCTGGAAATGTTTAACCTACTTCCACTTATCTAGAACATACTTTACCAGTTTCTCTGTTAAGATATCATGGACGAAAGAGTCAAAAGCCTTCTTGGAGTCTAAATAAACAACATCTACTAGTCTCCCATTCTCCAACAAGTCAGTTATCTCATTGTAAAAGTCTATCAGATGAATCACACATGATCTCCTCTTGAAGGCAGAAGTGGCATGTACTTTCTTCGCATTTTCAGGAATTTCTTCTGATCTCCATGATATTTCAAATATGATCGAGTGGCCAAAAGACACTGGCAAACTTCTTCTGAATTTGTCAGTGTATACATTATGGTTTCACACATGACATGGGGAGAAGAAGGGAGAGAAGGCAACCCTGATCCCTTTCACCCTCTCATCTCCTTTTCGGGGAGAAGTAAAAAAAAAAAAAGTGACTCAGTTAAGATAGAGAATGGATTTACTACAGATGGTAAAAGAATGTAAGGCAATGATATAAAAAAGGGTTACAGGTAATAAGTAAATGGGTGAGAGAGATATTCCAACTATACTCTTCTCTGTGCTATTAGAAACTGGAAGAGAGCCAGTTCACCACTGGCGGCCAAAATTAGAGATCACATAGGGAATACTGTAGACTCCTGGGAATTGTAGTCTGATCCTTCTAAGTGCATCTTCCTCTTGGAGAGCTGGAACTCGTGTGAGAATAGCTGAGACTGCTAGAATCACAGGACCTAGGAAGTTTAGTTCCACAGTGCACTGTACTCCAGCACCTAACAGCCTGTAACATGATCGTATAAAAAAGAATACTGATAAAACCAAGACAATATATTAACAATACTCAAGAACTTGTGTACCTACATTTAACCATGGCACTTTTATTGCAGTTAAAATTGCTTAGCAGATTAATGTTTTTAGAATCTTACATACAGTAGACCATCTGAATTGATTCAATAACTTGAGCTACTGTAAACTTTTACATATGTTCTGTGCTTAAATTCAATGAATACAAAACACACACACAAACACACACAGAGAAGAAAAAAAAAACAAAAAAAAGAAGAAGAAGAAAAATAAAGATTTATTTAACTGTAACTGAAAATGCCACTAACACTGCAGGAAATTTTGAATGTGATTCTACATCCTGAGGGAACTGTTTTGTGAGAGAAGTAGGATTGTTAGAGCTGTGTCCCTTTGTGCCCCTACAAAACAATCCTGTAGGGTTTTCTGATGGATTAAAGGGATTTCTAGATGACTGAGAGGTAATCCTATAAGACTCAATCACATGTAATGCTGTCCTGTAGGATTTCTAAAGGGCTAAAATATTTTTTTACTATAAGACCTGTAGCACTTGTTTCAGAAGCTATGTAGAAATGTATGCCTGACTCAGTAGATATTATGATGAATTAAGTCACAAAGTAGGTGAACATATACTTTATATAACTGCCTTAATCTTTATAACACCTGTGTTCCAGTACTTACTTTAAAAAGATAATTCTGGATTAAAGGGTAGTGTCACACATTTAACTCTTCAACCAATATTCTTTTTGTTGTTGTTTTTGTAATAATTAAAGTAAGATAATTCTTTCCAAATATTCCCTGCAATATCATTTTACTTGTCAAACAACAGTTTGTGCTGGGAACACACATATGTTCATCCTCTAACCAATCAAATGTAACCTTACTAAAAAATTATGAATTACCAAATTTTATTAAATATAAATATAATGAAATATACCTTTATATTTGGTTAGACATACATCAGTTTAGTGGGAAAGAGTTATCTGTATGTTGTTTTATGCAAAGCGTTAAGTTTTAAGCAAGCTGTACATTATTTGAATTAGTAGTTTAGATTAAAGCGCCATCCTGATAGCTCATAGAAATTCTTATACATACACATATACGCGTATGTATGCATGTGCAAGTGTATTTAACAATAGCATCACAATATAACGCAAGACAGCTTGTATAGCATAGAGCTTATAATTCTTAAAGGATATAATAATGAAATAATGTAATAATGAAATAATAAATGCATTGTTTAGTTTATCAATTTAAGACATTTTCTCCAATACTTACACACCTAAAGTAGTAAGATTGCAAAAGGTCTTTGGGTTATATGCATAAACTGCTTTTTTAAATCAGTGGAGATGTAGACTGCACATCTAAAGGTATCTAGATATTTATTTTATGCTAAGTGATTATTGCCTAGACATAAGAATCTAATGAGATTTGAAATATTCTAAAATATCTAAGAATAAGAATATCTCAGGACACCTCCAGTAGGACATTAAGTGTTTCTTTAGGCAATAATTGCTTAGCTTCCTATGAGAATTTAAAAATCTAGCATATTTGCAGATTCCTCAAGTATAATGATAATCAAAATAGGCATAATAATATAGACTATAGAATGTAGATACCTAGTGCCTCACGAATCTACATAAAGATGAAAATATGATGCAGATTCCATGGGCTGGCAGCAGGAGGTCAGGGAATTTCAAATAATATCAGTGCTGAATCAAGACCTAAATTGACCAAATTTAGGCTGGTCATCTTTCTCTGAATTCCAGTGGATATAACAGGATAAGAAATTTCTGATAAGAAATTTTTTCTAGTACCCAGCCTGAACCTCCCCTGGCATAACTTAAGGCCATTACCTTTTGACCTGTAACTAGTTGCTGGGAGAAGAGGCCAAGCCCACCTCTCTACAACCTCCTTCCAGGTAGCTGTACAGAGTGATAAGGTCTTCCCTGGGCATCCTCGTCTTCAGAGTGAACAATCCCAGTTCCCTATGCTGCTCTTCATAAGACTTGTGCTCCAGACTCTTCATCAGCTTCATTGCCCTTCTTTAGACATGCTCCAGGGTCTCAGTGTTTTTCTTGTACTGCGGTACACAAACTGAACACTACTTGAGACACAGCCTCACTGGTGCTGTTTTCAGAGGGATGATCACCTCCTTAGTCCAGCTAACTACACTATTTCTGATACAAGCCAGGATGTCATTGGCATTCTTGCCCTCTTGAGCATACTACTGGCTCATGTTCAGCCAGCTGTCAACTAACACCTCCAGATCCTTTTCCTCTGTGCAGCTTTCCAGCTACTTTACTCCAAGCCTGTAGCAAAGTAGCGGAGCTATAAGAAAGAAAGGGGCAGACTTTTTAGCAGGACCTGTTGTGATAGGACACAGAGAAATGTTTTTGTCACAGAGTTAACTAAATCAATCTATGTCCATGACAGGGAGCAGTAGGC
Organism: Tragopan temminckii; assembly: GCA_028571105.1. NCBI lineage: Eukaryota > Metazoa > Chordata > Aves > Galliformes > Phasianidae > Tragopan > Tragopan temminckii. The sequence goes on along the minus strand of JAOWBP010000001.1, from coordinate 130,850,995 downwards.
CCCTGGACCCCCTCTGGCCCCACAAAATGGGAAGGGAAAGGGAAAAGGGGTAGGGAGATGGGAGCTGGGCTCAAGGAAGGGAAAAAACACAGTGGCAACAATCTAAGGAGGAAAACTTATTTTACTAACTATGATATTGGAATGCAAGATAACACAATATAATACAATCTAATTGAAATTGAGACTAATAAATAAAATAAAATAGGAGAGAGAGAGAGAGAGTTCTTGAGACCAAATCAAACCTGAAAAGCTTGGTATGGCTAGAAAAGCACCCTCCAACAACCCCCTGCAAGGCACTGACCACCCAAGCAGGAAGGGCCAGATCCCATGACTTCTGTGACGTACAGGGGCAGGTACATACAGTACCTGTACTCAGCTGTATGTACAGGTACGTACTGGTGTGTACTCCCCCTGTACTCAGCTCTGGTGAGGCCGCATCTCGAGTACTGTGTCCAGTTTTGGGCCCCTCACTGCAAGAAAGACATTGAGGCCCTGGAGCTTGTTCAAAGAAGGGCAACAAAGCTGGTGAGGGGTCTGGAGGCCTTATGAGGAGCGGCTGAAGGAGCTGGGATTGTTCAGGCTGGAGAAGAGGAGGCTCAGGGGAGACCTTATTGCTCTCTGTAACTACCTGAAGGGAGGTTGTAGTGAGCTGGGGGTTGGCCTCTTCTCTCATGTAACTGGTGATAGGACTAGAGGGAATGGCTTCAAACTGTGCCACGGGAGCTTTAGGCTGGACATTAGGAAATACTACTTTTCCAGAAGAGTGGTCAGGCACTGGAATGGGCTGCCCAGGGAGGTGGTGGAGTCACCGACCCTGGAGATGTTCAGGAACAATTGGATTTTGTGTTGAGGGATATGGTTTAGTGAGAACTATTGGTGATGGGTGGATGGTTGGACTGGATGATGTTGTAGGTCTTTTCCAACCTTGGTGTTTCTGTGATTCTGTGAGGTATCTGGAATTGGAGCATTAACACTTTAACTCCCAGTGCATTGCTTTCCCTTCCCATTTTGTGGGGCCGGGGGGAGACCAGGGGCCTACTGCTCCCCTGTCATGGACATAGATCGATCTAGTTAACTCTGTGACAGGGTTGCCCTATGTGGAGCCATGAGCTGGTCTTAATGATCCTGATGATTCTATCATTCCAGTACTGGATTAGTAAACCGAAGTATCCATTCCTTTCGTACTGCCTTTCCATTACAGACATGAGGAAGAACCCATTCTCGGAATTTACAATTTCTTCTCCAAGTATTAAAAATAATAATGTTTTTTTCTTTAAAAATTGTATAGTAAATAATTTAAGGCAAGTGATTTTCATTTACTAAAGCTTACAAGTTAAATCCATATAAAAATAAATTTATTACAAGAAATCAATTTACAATAACATGATTTTTTCAGTATTTTTCACACACGTGAAAAGAAGTTAAGAATTTAGCACTTAAAAGTTTTTTGGCAAGGTTTTATAATTGCTCATGACTTATCTTAAATAGGCCTGCCTAAAAATGTTGTGCTCTTAATGGGAGTGCATAAAACATCTTGAGATGTGGAATAATTACTAAAGGTGACTTGGAAATTAAATATATATTAAATGTGCAGTATTGTTAACACATAAATGGTACAAAAGCAGAGTGCATTTAGGTATGCAGGGAATCCACTCAACAGAAGTTTCCTAGGCAACCTTCACTGTTGGCAACATCAGAGGAGCTCAGTGTACTGACACTAAAAGAGATGACACAGAGGGTGGAGTGGAGTGAAGACACTCATAGGATGGGAACTTGATGTTGCTACAGAGCTGATAGGCTGAATAATTTCTACCCTGAGCCAACAATTTGTCTTTTTTTTTTCTTCCACAAAATACCATCTTCAGTTGAACTTTGCTTATTACAATTTCATAATACAAAAACACACCTCTATCCCAAAAGCTAGCCACCTCCAAGAGTCTATACCTTTAAAAGCAAAGTGAGAGAACTTTACACCAATCATAACAAAGGCATGTAACACTAGAGCCATTGAAGCTCCACCCGAAAAATAAGAAATAGTAACAAAATGTCTTAAGAGGGGGATGTCAGGGAAGAGACTATCACAAATGAATTGGGAGGACACCACTGGCTTCTGCAATCAGGTGATGGGCTGAGATTCTCTTTCCTCTGCATAGGGATGCCTACTGGTTAAGATTTGTACACTCAGTTATGCCGAGCACTTCCCCTGGAAACTTAGAAATCTTTTTAGATTTATTCCATGATTTAACACAATGTTAAATAGATCTGTATAATTCATATTCTTGGTTAACTTCACATGCTGTTCAGACAGTGTATTTATCACTGTCAATCTAACAGATTCTGTAATCTGTTATTTTAATAGACTGCATTATTCAAAGAATCATAGGATCACCAAGGTAGGAAAAGACTTCCAAGATCATCCAGTCCAACCTTCCACCTATCACCAATCTCCCCTGACACAACTTGAGGCCATTCCCCCTAGTCCTATTGCTAGTTACACGGGAGAAGTAGCCAACCCCCAACTCACTACAACCTCCCGTCAGGTAGTTATAGAGAGCGATGTCTCCCCTGAGCCTCCTCTTCTCCAAACTGAACAATCCCAGCTCCCTCAGCCACTCCTCATAAGACTTCTACTCCAGACTTCTCACAAGCTTTTTTTCCCTTCTCTGGACACGCTTCAGGGCCTTGATGGCTTTCTTGTAGTGAGGGGCCCAAAAACCGAACACAGTACTTGAGGTACGGCCTCACCAGAGCTGAGTACAGATCACTGATGATCACTTTGCTGCTCCCGCCAGCAACACTATTTCTGATACAAGACAGGATGCTATTGGCCTTCTTGGCCACCTGGGCACATTGCTTGCTCATGTTCAGCTGAGCATCAACCAATACCCCCAGGTCTGTTTCCTCTACTTCCAGACACTCTGCCCCAAGCCGGTAGCATTGCCTGGGGTTGTTGTGGCTAAAGCGCAGGACCTGGCACTTGGTTTTGTTGAATTTCATCTCACTGCCCTCAGCCCAGTGATCCAGTTAATTTAGCTTTGGGGTTCTCATTGGGCATGGCCAAGAGTCATTGTGAGAGCCCACTCAAATACGATTAGACAAATTGGACAACAAGCTTGGTTCTGCATACCAAGATTAAATTTGATGCTATTCATTATTTATACTACCCATCATATTTTGAGTTTTTACTGAACCTGGAGTAGAAGACAGGGCTAGTTGCTGCTGTTATTACTGAGGATCAAGTAACTTCTTGTTTTATTTATCTATCTATCTATCTATCTATCTATCTATCTATCTATCTATCTATCTATTTATTTATTTATTTATAACCTTACTTGTATGTCTTGATCTGATTCTGATTTCTGAATTCAGTTTTTATTTGAAAGAACTTTGCTAGCTAGGCCTATTTGTTATTCCTTAATGGATTCTGTCACTAGCATATCTATGCAAAAATATCATTGGTATATTTTCTGTTCTATTGTAAAACTCACTGCATATTGAAAAACTCACTGCATAAGTGAAGAGAACAATTTTTCAAGCTTTCTTTGATGGACCAAATTGACCAACGACTGTGCCCCATCAGTCTCTACAGTTCTTACAATACTATCATGCCCTTTCTTAATTTTACATGCCATTTTCAATTTTCTTGCCTCATGGTGCTAACCATTACAATGTCTTGCTTTCAACTGTCATTTTAACTCACAAGCTTAAGTAGTAAGTTGGTAACTGCTGAACTCAGAATGGCATTGGCACCTGTTTTGTATCTTTAACAAGGGAGTGCTTTTAAATTATAAAAGCACCCAGAGACAAAGATACTGGCACATTGTTTTACAAAAATATATAAGGAAAATAAAGAAATTATTTTTTTTAGAAAAAGTTAGCAACTTGACATTCTTCTTTTAGGAATAAAATGATCCATGAAGATAATATTCATGATTAAACAATTCTGAAATATACTTCTTTACTTTTCAGAGTCTAAGTAGGCATTCTGTAGAATTAAAAAAGGAAACATGAAGAAAATTATGTTGTAGGAATCATTCTTGATTTTAATGTTTTTTGGTTCCTTTTTAGAAATCTGTATAGTCATTCGTCATTAGTTAGGGAGAGTTTTCTGAGGATTTTATCAAAATGCAGACATAGGTCCACATCTTTCCTCAGACTCACATGAGCAACTTTCTGTTACATCAACAACTTTGAAGACAAAAACCCAGATCAGACTTGGAGCCAGGGCCCTTGACCCAAATACCTGACAATCTGCTTAAAGAACTGGAAATGAATGATGAGAGGCACAAGAATACATTGGAAAGCAGTGAAGCTTAAAGCTTGTGCTTGAGTTGAAATGTTTAAACTGTGTTTTTTCATCATAAATTTTCTTTTTCCAACTGTTTAACTCTATACTGTCATGGAGATTGATGTTTCACCACCTTTTGGAAAAGCATATTACAGCATAATTTCTGCTTAGGCATATTTTACTGGAAAGGTCTGTATTTAAGAGTCTAAAATTACAGAGTTGCTTAGAACCACAGAGTAATGTCCCTGGGGATACACAAAGACAAAAAGGAGTTAAAAAATCTGTGAAGAAATAAAAATGAAAAACAACACTCTAGTTAAAACTGAGTTAAAAAAAAAAAAAAAAAAAAAAAAAAAAAAAAAAAAAAAAAAAGGAGCCAAAATAAATAAAGATGAATAATACACTGATGATTCATCAGCTCTAGGAAAGCCTTTGTAGGTGAACTGGTGTTCTTTCTCTACTCTTCATAATATTTTCTAGTAAATAGATACAGTACTATCATACTTTGCCACATTCAAATACTATTTCATGGATATAAATCAGTATTTATTCTTGTTGCATGAGTACTAAAATTTTAAGTGGTTATATGAAAGAATAATAATCCTAGATTATGTCTTTGCAGATTATACTCAAACAGAAAAACTGCTAGTACTTTCATAACATGAATTATGGTCAGCCCATGTGGGGATAGTTAACAAAAATCTTAACTATGTCCTACTGAAATAAATGAGCTTTCCCGTTGACTACACTGCTGCGAGGCTGTTATTCCACTAAGAATATTTATTTATATGGACATATGAGAAATACAGTGCCACTGTAAGGCAGCATTATTACTTTATCAGCATGATTTCTCTGATTTATAGGACATTTTGTCCTACTGCACGGAGTGTGCGTGTGTCAAAGTGGAACCAGGGAAGCCCATAGTTTAAGAAAATTTTGACATTGCCAAACCTCTCCAATAAATAATGAAGTTCTAGCTCAGAATGCAACTAGAAAACTGTTAGACATAACCTGCGGATTGTGGAACTGAGGATTATGTTGCCTCCTACAGTGGAATCCTTGTGTTCCTCTAAGGTAGCAGCAGAATCAGAAAAAGTATTGTACTAAAATTTGCTTTTATTTTTGTTCTTTCTGTGTCTTTGTTCTGGAAGAAATGTCATAATTTCAGTGGTGTTTAGCAAATGAAGGGCACATATATGTGTGCATACAAACACAAATAAGATCAAATATATATATTTAGATATGTAAAAATGCTTTAATGCTAAAAAAGACAAGTTGCGTATCTAGTGATGTGTATCACTTTGCTTAGGTAAGAAATAGTGCTTTTCTTCTTCTAATAAATCACTGAAACATAAAGATATAATTTCTGCTTTTTTTTATTTTTTTTTTTTCAGTTTGCTGTTCAGTGTATGTGAAAACAGTTGCATTAAACCAACAGGATATAGTTATAATATTGAAGCATGTTTCACAATGCATATATTTGAAAACAAGGAGATGGAGTTATATCAGTGCCTAAGTGTTGACATTATCTGACTTCTTGAAACTTAACTGTACAATTTATTTTCTATTAATGTGTTTTTAGACTAGATTGTATTGCTTGGCACTTCTTCAGTGATTCCACATGTTAATGATAAATATAAGGCCTGAATTGTGGATGCTTGACTTCTATGACAAACAGTATTTAAAGCCATTATAGTACAAGACTGAAGGTCAGAAACTATGCATTTACAGAATGAATCGCTGAGGGAAAACTGACAGTAAAGACAACACTGTTAGAGGAGCATGTTATATTTTTTCTTTACAAAACTAATAATTAAATAATACATACTCCACTTTTAAAAAAAAAAAAATCATGGTCATACATATGCTATGATATATTTTGTACAACAACTTTGCTGATTATTAGTAAAGTGTAGGCAGTTTCTCTTCTCAGGAAACATCACAATCTGTGTGTTCCCTGAAAACTGTAGTATTGTCAGATCTGCCTTTTGCAATGAGGCACTCTTTTACACTTTGAAAATACAGTGTATGATATTTCTATACTGTAAAATGAACTGCAAGAATTTCCTTCTAGTCTTGAAAATCTTGTTCCAAAATAATCAGGTACAAAAGCAGTCTTTTCAAAAAGATCTCTAATACTGCCTGAAAAGTGATATTCCCCTTATCAGGATGAAGCCTAGAGGTGCAAAATAAGGGTCAATTTTAAAACTTTCTTCCCTCATCAGTAACTCTTTGCAGAAAAATCTAATTAATTTGACTAGGACCATCATTATAAATCATTATCCACTAGCAGATATTAAAGATTTGAAATCTGGATCTGCATTTGTAAGTATTATCAATAAGCTTTGAAGCTATACACTTAAGATTTTCATCATTTTACACTTCCGTCCAATCCTGCTTTCCTTATACAGTCTGTAGCTAACTCCACTTGACAAAAGCCTAATTGGCAAAGTTCTTTTTTACTCCTAGGCACTTTTCCCCACTGTTCATGCTAAAAAGGACTTAGATAAACTGCCATTTTTGTTACTGTGAATTCCTCACACTCATGCACACACAAACGCTGGCAAGAGCATAGTAAAAGAAACACTTCAAAGATGAAATTCAACTGTTCTGTTTTCAGCAAAGATAAAAAATGCATAAATAATTATTAATAATTATTTTATTTTTGAAATAATTTCTTTGACTTTATTTTCTGTTCAGAAGGATTCAAGTATATAAACATTTTACCTTTATGTGAACGAAGCATGAACACTTTAACATGAGACTAATTTAATTACACTGAAAAGCTCCCAGATTTCTCATGAACCATCCCTATACTGAGACTTCAAAAGATCATTCAGAATGTGCTCAGACTATGTAGCTGTGGTGATTAAACAACGTGCAATCAATAAAAGTGGGCATCCTTCTAACTTTTTTCTCTCCTGCTCCTGTCAGTACACTCTGTTCAGATAGATGCTTTACTTTATTAAACCAGAAAAAAAATATTCTTTTTATTTTTAAAAAACATTATTCTTTGGCTGATTTTCTGCCAGATTGATGGGCTGAATCAGCTCACTATGAGCTTCAGCAAGAAAAAAAGCTAACTATAACAAAAGAGAACCAGAAGAGAGAATGGGAGAAAGGAGAAAAAAAATTGACCTTCCATTCTGGTGACCTTCTACTACATGGGCTCAGTTTTGTTATCTACAGCCACTTCTGGATACGATAATATAAAAAGAGTTGAAATGTGAGGTATTAGTGTAAAATCACTTATATCTTATTTTATTCCTATATTAGGGCTTAGTGAACCCAGAAATCTCTCTAAATCATATCAGCACAACCAAATTACTAATTAAATACATGTTTACTTCTGTTCTCCAAGACTAACTTTTTCACCCCCAGGGGCACCACTTGTGACTTGTCTCCACCTACATATAGAGCCATTGACAACAACAGTCTGATGGTGACCATTCAAGCATTATTTATCCTCCAAATAGTCCACCTTTCAAATTCATATCTCTCTAATTTAGAGATAAGGATGCAGTGCAGGACCTGTCAAAGGCCATGTCATTTTAAAGGGTTGATGTGTGCCTCAATCTCATTTATACTGAGAACACTTGTGCTCAAATAATATGAGTAATTTCAATTTTTAAAAAGTAGGCAACATCCACTTAAATTTAAGCTGAAACAAATATTATATACAACTTTAAAATGCTTATGATTTAAAATGCTTTATGCCAATAGAACATTTAAAATGCTTTACGCCAATAGAATATTTAAAGAATTCAGCTTTTTAGAAAAGAATACTAGAGCCAAAATTGTAAGATAAACTGTGGGGCTAGGTAATTTCTAATTTCTTTGATGCTAAAACGTTATCAGTCTTTCTTCATTTAGAAGGAAGTAGTTCTTCTCTTCTGAGAAGGTACCTGGAAAATCTTCAGTCCACAGAACTGGTGCATTTTGGCAGTGGTGACCATGACATGAAAGATAAAATTTGTTCTGAACAGACGTGCAGATTTTTACAAGTGTAGCATGCAGGATTTGCTCATCACTGGAGAAAATGCATAGCTAATAGTGGGGATTGTGTTGAAAAACAATGTTTTGTAACTGAGAATCTGCTCAATCAAATAGTGCTATTGTGCTCTAAGTATCTATTTTAGTTTTCATGAAAATAAAGAGGAGGCATACCTTTTAGAGAGACCTATATACATCTAAACGCCTGTGTTTATATGTGTGTATAATCAATAACATAATAAAATAGTACTGAAGTATCTGTTGCCTTTGTAGAGTCCTGCTGCTCCTGTAACATCAAGACAAATCATTCTGTGAATATTTATTGTATTATGCAACAATGTTGTATAATCACATTTAGAATCTGTCCTTCTAAAGTAAGCCATGCAATGTAATGCTGTCTTAATTTCTCTATCCAATATTTTGTCTCTTTCATTATCTTTGTTGTAACTTGCACCCTTCTGAAATAATATGCTGCTTCTTTTAGTACCACTGTGATTTAAGAATAAGAATGTTAGATGATTACTGAAAAGCATCGAGTTCTGTGTAAATACAAATTCTTATTTAAAGAGTAAAATGTGGATTAAGATATCTTTTAAAAATAAGTTTATGTGAAAAGTTAATCAGCATTATAATTCTATTAAAAAAAAAAAGTTTCCTTATTCTAGCTTTTGATCTATAATTTTACAATCTCAGTGGCAAACTTGTGTAATTTATTCTCATTATCTTATTTTAATATTACTATAAGCATTTTCTTTGCAATTCAACATTAGTGTTATTTTAATTTCAATCATGACTTTTTCCTTGTAATATATCTTTTATTCTAAATGAGAATAATTTTTCAGGTGGCAAAAATTCTTTTATGGTTTGTTTCCCTAGATACCCATTTGTGCTCACATATAATTAAAATTTCATTCTAATTTCTGCTTTGTAGAAAACAAATTAATTTCATACTTAGTAAATAAATACACATGTTGCTTGGTCCAGTTTTTTGAATGGATTCTTCACTCCACAGCAGTGAAAGCCAAATATATATTAGTGTATATAAATAACTTTGTGTGAGTGTGTACATACTGAGACATTTTGAAATAGGTACCATATATCAAACAGCTTCTTTTTATAACGTTATTCAAAATCTGGAACACTAAGAAATATTCATCAAAGATTTTTAAAATATTCTACTTTTCCTCCTTCACATAAAATGCTGTGAATGGACACATATATATGTGTATACAGACAACTTTAATAAAAGTTATGTGAAGGAATTTAAATGGCGGTGAGAATTGAGAAGACCTGATTTTTAAAAACATTTAATGTAAGATATGTGAAGGTGCTGCGTAGCCTGTTGTCTGAAATACTGTTTACAGAGGTTAACTGGGAGATGAAGCTCTTTCTGATGTGAAAGTAAATAGTTTGAACCTAACTGTGTGTTCACAACTGTCTTCTGCTTGCTCTTTTCCTCTACTCATGTTATGCAAGTCGCCATGATGGAATCTGAATACTTGTTGAATTGACCTTACACCTGAGCTAGTATGTATGTTCCTTTACTGAATGGCTCATTAACAAGAAATAGATTTGAAACACTGAGATGTAAATATCACATGAGGCTGACATTCTTCCCAAGGAGTTATGTGCCTAAAGTCGAATCAGCTTGAAATGAAGCTGAAAAAGTCATTGAAAGATTTAGTATTATGAAGTATTAACTTGATTTCATTGCATTACTATCAAATCATATTTGTCATAAATATCACATAAAAACAAGAACAAAAACAAACAAACAAACAAAAACATTCCAAACAGTTCCAAAAGGTGTTGGAAGAAAGCTTTTAAGTTTCTCTAACCTCATCATAGCAATTAATAGCAGTCAGTTATGCTCAGAGATTTCTTTACCTCCTACCATTGTGTACTGACTTTCAGAAGAGGTTATGTAAGACTCTAATAACTGAATTTCCCACTTTTGATTCAGCCACAGTATATATAATTTTACTGAACTGTCATGGCAGATCATGGATGTCTCTTTTAAGTAGCTTTGAATTGCAGGAGGAAATTTTTTTTGTCTCTGACAGAGCCTTGCTTGCTCATGAACATAGTAAAGATGTTTCTGGAGACCCTGTTGTCTTGGTCTCACTCCAAAATTTGTAAAGACCCCAAATTGAGATTGTGAGATCTAGATAAGTCTATAGTTGAGACTTGTATGGGACTAGTTCCAATATTTCAGGACATTTAGTAAACAATTGGAACTGAAAACACAAGTGCTCTGAGGCAGTAGTGTACCTCTTCAAGGAAAGATTGTAAAGACGCAGATCAGAAACTGCAATTTAATGCAGCCTCCTTTTTAAAAGACTTTACATAGATAGATGTAGATTTAACAATCAACTCTGCACTGTTCTGGAGCATTGCTTAGGCTCAGAAAAATATCTGGTTATTTTGCTAGATTCCCTCAGCCATTGTATTGAATCAACTTCTCTTCTTTTAAGTATGCATGTATCTCCGTTAATTCGGTCTGTATGAATTTATGTTCTGTATTTATGTTCTGCTTGGATGTGTTTCTGTTCTCAGATTCCATTTCCAGTAGGAATATTCTATTTCCCAAAGCACTTCTATTTGAAAATCATTAATAGAGTAAGTCTGTGGGGGACATACAAATTTCAAGGCAGGCTGTGGCATGTTCAACACTGGTTTAGAAATATTTCTACAATACAGTCATTTTATAACTTTATTACTTTAATCAGAATAGATTCAGCAGATTCCCCAAAATTTCATTGAGTTGTTAACCAGACAAGCCCTTTCTGCTAAGTATTTGTAGTAACAAAAGAAAAACTGTCAGAAAAAAAATACTATTTAATATGTATTACAAAAAGATACGCAATTGTTTTTTGAGACAAATAATTGTAGTCAGTGTAATGCAGCTTACAGATTAAATGTTTTTCTCTAAAAAAATTGTTCAAGAACAACAGTACTGTTTGTGAATACAGAAAGCAATGAAAAAGATAATACTTTAGAAACAGTTTATGCTATCAGAGAACAAATTCATAGAAGTGTGCAGCAAAGCAGAATCCCCTTTGAGTTTGTTGATGAGAGAATATATTGTACATTCTGACTGCGTAACAAATCCAAATTTGTGTCTAGGAATAAAAAGAGGAGGGGAATAAATGTGGAAACCATAGATGCCTGACAGAATCTTGGGTAGTCAGAATAAAATAGAATGCTAAACCGATTAGGATATGATGGAATGTCTTCACATCTTCTGCTGGTGGCGTGAGAAAGGTGGCAGAAAAAAAACCTGCCATATGCACAGGCACTTTATTCCAGAGAAATTAGATTGTCTAGCCAGTCTATAAATGTTTGAAGTATCAAAATACTTTTTTAGAGAACTTTGTAACTATGTGCTGAAGAACTAGTTGATCCACAAAATCAAACATGCTATCAGGAAATCATATGATAAATAAGAGAAGTGGAGAGAAGTATCTCTGCCATAACGCTGTTCTAATGTTTTATTCCTCTATAGAACTGCCTCTTTCTTTGTAAGTACTGTTCTTTCCAGTAAAAAATCACAAGCAGATCTTTTAGAGAGCACTTAAACAAACTGAATTCTTATAAGACCACATGCCCTGATGTGTTAGACTCACAACTGCTGAGGACACTTGGCAAAGCCACTACCACTCTCAATTATCTTGAAACAGTCCTGGTCACCAGGAGAGGTTCTTGAAGACTGGAAAAGACCAAATATTACTACTATCTTCAAGGTCAAAAAGGAAGATTAGGAGAACTACAAAAGGGTATATTTTATTACAGGCCCTGGAAAGCTGATGGAGAAAATTATCCTGTAAAGTGTTTCCAAACACATGGATAAAAAGGTAATCAGAATAGTTGGCAATTACGAAAGGGAAATCATGCTCAATCAATCTGATAAGTTTCTACAATGTAGTTATTAACTTGGTGGATAAGCAGTGGATGTGGTTTCCCTCAACTTTATTATGCCCTTTAACAATGATTGCCATGATACCCTAATAGACAAGTTGATAAAATAAAAGTTAGATAAGTAGGCAGTAAGGTGGACTGAAAACTGATTTAAGGTCCATACCCCTAAGTTAAATTTTAAAGTCAGATGCTAGCTTATGATCAGTGGCACAAAGTCCAGTTGTAGACAAATCAGCAGAGGTGTAACCCAGAACTTACTACTGACATTCAGCAATACTGCTTGATTTCTTATTTAGTGACCAGGATGTTGGAATTGACAGCACCCTCAGCAAGTGGGTGCAACTGATACAAAAGAAGGAGGAATGAATGATACACCAGATAGTTGTGTTGCTATTTAGAGGGATCTCAAGAGGCTGGAGAAACAAATTGATAACAACATCATGCAGTTCAACAAGGGGAAGTGCAAAGTCCTGCACAAGTATGCATGTAAAAACAAGCAGGTGAAAAGCAGCTCTACGGAGAAAAACCTGCAGTCCTGGTGGACAGAAAGCTAACTATGACCTAGCAACAATTTCCTGAGGCACAGAACATGGGAAACTTGGACTAGATGGTCTGAAGATGTTGCTTTCAAACTAAATAGTTCTGTGATTCATCAGATACTTGAAGAGACAACTACCAAAATTCTAGACTTGTCTCACTTTCGTTAGGTTTTTAAAGATGCAGAAGGAACTGTCTCAAAAACTCAAATGAGAGATGAAGATACTCAGGAAAGAATGAAAAACTACTACCTAAACTCAGAGTAAAAATCATTTTGAATTATATTCCAAAATAAGCATGAAAGTTCCAAATCATAGATTCTCTTGGTTAAAGGAATTATAAGGAATTACAACCAGGAGATCAGGCCTAGCCAGCATGGGCTGACTAAATACTACACACTTATGGTTACACAAAAATATGTGTAAAAATATTCCTGGACAAATGTAGCTACTTGTATATGCTGGATAACATATACGCTTCATTTGGTTTTCTTCAGTGAAACTCAGTATTATACAATCAGTGACGAATGTAGATATTTTCATTAGGGAAAGAAATTGAGCACAAGTATTTTGTGATTAAGCAGCCTCAAGAAGTACAACTCAAAGGTTAAGAGTCCTCTACAGTACCTTTACTGATGACATGGATGAGGGCATTGAATGCACCCTCAGTAAGTTTGAAGATCACAGAATCACAGAATCACAGAATTGTAGGGGTTGGAAGGGACCTCCAGAGATCATCAAGTCCAGCCCCCCTGCCAAAGCAGGTTCCCTACACCAGGTCGCACAAGTAGGCATCCAGGCAGGTCTTGAATATCTCCAGAGAA
>JAOWBP010000001.1:130824999-130837336 GCA_028571105.1 Tragopan temminckii | reverse complement strand
GGGCTTCCTTTTGAGTGGCAGTAGTCCTAATACCCTCATGACCATACTCAGGTGTTTCCATAGCCACAAACCTCACAGCAACGCTTGTATTCTTCCTACAAAAGGGTGAGTTGTCCTCCTCCTTCACCAGGACACAAGACTGTGGGATCTTACTAGCACATCCCTCTCCGACAAGCACTGGCATGTTACGTACAGGCTCTGTTCTAAGGACCCCGGTTACATCCCCACTCCCCCTTTGTACCTAGTTTAAAGCTCTATCAATGAATCTTTCCAACTCCCATCTTGAGACCCCTTTCCACCAGTGGGAGAAGCTACTCCTATCAGTTGCCAGCAGGCCTGGTTTCGTGCATAAGAGTAGAGGTCAAAAAGCCCAAAACCCTGCCAGGCACACCAGGCTTGGAACCAGTTGTTAATCCACTGGCCCTTCATATTTAGTCCCCCATCATTCCCTATATCTGGAAGGATAGAGGAGAACACAACTTGTGCTCCCAAAGCCTTTACCTGTCACCCCAAGGCTCTGAAGTCGTTTTTCATAGTCTTTAGGGAAGTTCTTCCTATATCATCACTGCCTACCTGAAACAACAACAGGGGATAGTAATCTGAGAGCTGAATTAGGGAAGGAAGTTTCTTCCTTACATGTTTAACCTGGGCTCCCGGGAGGCAACAGACCTCCCTGTGTAGAGGGCCTGGTCTACATATTGGCTCTTCTGCTCCTTTCAGCAGAGAGTCACCAATGACAATGACCCATCGTTTTTAATTTGCCGACAAGGTTTTAATACTATGTGAGATCTGGTTAGGCTTTGGTAACATCACCACTGGGGAGAACCATTGTCACAACCATTGTCCAGTTGTCGCTGCAGAGCACTGTACCTGTTCCACAGGGACGGCTGGGGAGGCAGGGGCTTTTTGCCACTGCCCCACACTCCCTGATTCTTTGCTGTGGTTGCTACAGGGAAGAGAGGACAGGGGGCTCATGGCAGCAGAACACTGTCTGCCTGGTGGTTCCTCTCTGTCACCTGTTTTCAAGGCGGCTGGCAGTGACATGCTCCATGTGGAGCCTCAGCTGGCTGCCAAGATCTCAGGGCCAATAGGGTTTGGCACCACCAATCAATCTCCCTTTCACAATCCTTTATGCTCCTCAGCCTCTCCACCTCCTCCTTCAGGTCAACCAGAAGGCTTAGTAAGTCATTTAGCTTGCTGCATCTTACACAAGTGCTGTCTCCCTCACCTAGCACTGCAAAGGCCAGGCCCTGGAACCCACTACAGCCAGACACCTGCACACTAGCATCTTGTTTCAGGACCCCAGTCTGAGGCTCCATATTCTTCTTGGCTGCAGCCTTCCATTTATGTGAACATGGGGCCTCTGTCTGGGTCTCCACATTTTTTCTGGCAGTAGCCTTTCACCAGGGTGCAGCCATGGCAAACCAGCAGGCTCACCAGCACTATTAGGGTAGACTCAGTGGGGTGTGACTGAACAGCCCTGCCCTGCTGCTGGTAATGCTGGCACCACCCTCGCCCTATTACCAGGCCATTAACAGGTGCCCCTGCACTTATCACTCTCTTCACAGTGATAACAACTCTCCTCACTGTGTAGTCCCATGACTGGGTGGCTTACTGTTTCTCTGCTTTTTAACGGCTCACTCACAGACCCTGACTCCTCCTGTCCGTCCCTGAGGCTTTTTTAAGGCAGGGAGCGTGGATGCAGAGCCGTTGGGCAACTCCCACTTCATGTCAGTCGCTCTCGCAAGAGCTGCCAGGCTGCTCTGTTATCTCGGGGTTCCCTGGATGAAGGAACCGACTGAAACCCACCTGTTCTTCACAGTCAGTCGCTGCGGTTCTGGCTGGGACAGCTCTGAAGCAGCGAACTTCGGTGATCAAGAGAAATGGCTAACCGCTTTTCAGTGGTCTGTAGGGACAGGACAAGGGGAAATGGCCATAAACTTGAGCATAGGAAGCTCCACACCAATATGCGAAGGAATTTCTTCACAGTGAGAGTGACAGAGCACTGGAACAGGCTGCCCAAGGAGGTTGCGGATTCTCCTCTAGAGATATCCAAGACCCACCTGGATGCCTACCTGTGAAGCCTGCTGTGGGGGGCCTGCTTTGCAGGGGGGTTGGACTTGATGATCTCTGGAGGTCCCTTCCAGCCCATACAATTCTGTGATTCTGTGATTAGTTTAAGTTGTCAGTGAATTATTTTAAGTAACTGTAGGTCTGAAAGTAATGTTATGTGTGACTTCTCCCATCAGTAGAAATCCTACAATTACTATTCTGTTCCGCTACTCTAAATCAGTGGGACACACTGATAATACTTGTTTGAATCAGAAGGCAATTTTTATCTCACATCAAAGTTTTTGTTCTTTCTAGTGTGAGAATGGGCCCAATTTATTTTTTCATAAACTTTATTTTTTATATCCACTATTATTTGTTAGAGTAACGCGGTGCTCCTCCCCCTCCTAGATTTTTTATTTTAAATACATGTTTGCATATTGTTCCCACAAGGAAAGCCTATGCCATGCTACCTATGTAACAGATGGTGTGCGTAAATAGCTCTCCAAAATCTTTGTAAGTAGTTACAACATGTGTTACCACAGACTGAGATTAGTGCTGGTGTCCAGATATAATAGGAAGTGTATTACACTGTCAGCAATATGTACTTCCTTTAAAGGAAAATTGCAGCTCACTGAATATATCCTGTACAGTGGCTAAAATTGCTGTTTTCTGATTTCCAGTGCAGTATTTTCCTAAGATCATGTGCAGGACACAATACAAATAAGAGCCTACAAATATGTGAGCTAATTATTTGTCTTGTTTAGAGTATCTTTCAATATAACTGTTACTTTTGTTTTTCATAGTACAAATTAGTTTTCACCAACTGATTAATTTTAGTTTCCAGAGCAAAGATAGGATTCCAGAAGAAAGAAATTCAAGATGTCATATAGTATGAATGAATTAGAGTAAATGCAAGGCAACATGGAGGAAGCACAGTAACACTGACAAGTGTATTTGTGAACAGTGCTGCAGTTCAGAGGAATCATACAATCATGGACTTGTTAAGTTTGGAAAAAGACCTGCGAGATCTTCTAGTCCATCCATCAATCCCATATGATTCCTTCCCCCTTTCCTCCAGGCCAAACAGTCCCAGGGCTATCAGCCTGTCTTCTTAAGGCAGATGCTCCAGGCTCTTAACTATCTTCGCAGACCTCCTGGACTCTCTCCATATTTCATGAACCAGGAAGCCCAGAACTAGACACAATACTCTAGATGTGGCCTCATTAGGACTGAGTAGAGGGAGAGAACATCCATTGCCACGTGTTTCTTAATGCATTCCAAGATACCATTAGCCTTATTGTCCATGATAGCTTACTTCCTGCTCATGGTCAACCTCTTTTCCACCAAGACACTGTTGAGGTACAAAGAGGGCAGTGTGATACAGCTGGAGATCAGTAGAAAGAGCTGGTAGTCTTGAAGTGTTCTGTACAGTTTTGAGAAGACCATTTTGTCAAAGTTAGTAAGAAGGAAATGTAATTTCTTCAATAATGCATATCAGTGTGAGTTTTAGGTCTAAGTGTAATGTGAAATCATTGTTAAATTTAGGGAACTAAATAGAAAATTTGCAGCTAAGAGTCTTTCATGTGCTTTATCAGAATGAATAGAAAGATTCTTTGCAGCAACATTTTGAATATATTGCAAGACTTTGGCAGAAGAACATACAGTTTTGGATGCTACAGAGATGTGTGAGCTGAAGGAGGAAAAACTCAAGGATGTCCAGTAGGAGTAAAAGGCAAGATGGAGTGTTGTGAGAAAGATGACTATAGGGAGAAAGGGGAGAATGCTTAAGTAGACATTCAAGAAGCAGTGATTGATGATGGCCATCATGTGAGCATAGCCTCAGGTTTTGAACTAGGATATACAAGAGGAATACATTTTTCGGAGACAAACTAAGTCCACAAAATTAAAGAAAGCAGCTACTGAAGACTAGAAAGCTATAGTTCTGTAACAATTAAAATTTTCCACGAGGAAGAAATCTACATTAGCTACATTAGCATACAATATTTGTATTTATCTACTTCAATAGGCATACACTCTAGAATTAGTTTATATATCAATAAACTGATATGTTGCCAGGGTATTTGAATTACAGAGACAACTGTTCATATTCTACTTTCATACATTCCATTAGTATTTGTGAGAGTTACTCAAATACCGAGCAGTTTGTATGATAGCACATGTAAAGTTCTTTAATATTAATTAAACCATAACTAGCCATGTGGTCATCAAAAATATTTATGTGACACTGATATATTTACACTTTTAATCTATTTCTGTCATCCAGCAATGGTAAAGAACCAGAGACATACTATTTTCATCTGGCATAGAACAAAAAATGTTAGTGTAGGACAAGACAAGTATGGCCCCAGTCAGTCTCTCTAGTTCTGTTAATTTTCTGGAACTTTCCTCAAGTTTCCAAAACTCTAGCTCTTTTAAACTGAAGGGAGATGGAGGGAGCAGAAAAACACAAACCTAGGACACATTCTATGATATTTTAAATAAATATGGTAAAGCAGATTAAGATAAAATACACCCCATTCCCACAAATATTCAAGTTCAGGTTGGAAGGAGCACTGGGCAGCCTGATCTAGCGGCTGGCAACCCTGCTCACATCAGAACTAGGTGATCTTTAAGGTCTCTTCCAACTTGAGCCATTCTGTGATAATTGGTTTAAGAGAAATATATTAATCATAACAGCAGTAGCGATATTAACAAGGCTAGTTTACTTAGTGGAAATTTAAAATATCAAAGTATCTTTATAAATTGGACCTCTGTCTGGTATCCTTGCTTAATCTATATACAATGTGCACTGGAAAATTTTATCAGTGGCCTTATGACATTAACCTAACTAGTTTTGTTTATTAATTGTGGTAGCATCATTTTGGATTGGCGATTTTCTTTTGCCTTTCCCATAAATGCAGCTATCTGAAAAGTTAACATTAATGTTTCTGTTTTCCTTCTCTCAGTTAAATAATTGTTTAAGAAAAAATGTAACCTGTATTATCACAAAATATTTGATAGAATAGGCAAGATTCACATGATTGAAAACAATTCAGAAACTTAAAATGATATTTTTAGATATTCTAGAAAAGGAATCATAATCTCTTAATATATATTTTACTTACCTGCTATATAGGAAAAACAGGATTGTAAGCCTGAGTAGTCCACTTGAATAAATGAATGAATGAAAGAATAAATAAATGATTAAACAAATAAAAAACTGAACTAAAGAAAGTAAGTAAATAAATAAATAATATGTAACAGGCCATAATGCAAAGAGATTTTTTGGAGATTTGTACATCTACCAACAAGGACTAAAATTTTTTGACAGGAGTTTGAGGTTTGAAGAAGGAGTACCCAAATCATCTGCTAATCAAGTACTGTAAATCTAATAACTGACTGTTTTCTAGCAACTTGAAGCTCTTCCCTTATATATGAGGATAAACATATCAAGTACCCTTAAATCGGTATTACTGTCAGACAGACTGACTAACTGAACATTCTATTTTAAGGGATTTTGTATACCCAGGAAAAACTACTTGTGATAAGAGAACTTGATTTAACCACACATAATATACCCTAATGGAGAACTATTACCATGTAGTTAAGAAGAGCAATGCATTTGGAATAGGTTTGCAGCAGTGCATGTGAAGCGGGAAGGCAAAATTCTCCAATAAATTTTCAGTGTTGAATCATCATGGAGGACTGCCAGTTAAGTCACTGAAAAAAGTATCTTCCATTTTACACAAGCAGCCAACCACCCCTATTTTTTTAGAATTTTGAGTGCATAGATCCATTTTAATATATTTTCATGTTTTAAAATAGTATATTTAGAATCTTTCACTGGTATCTTCAATACATTTCTGAAAGGTCTACTAAAAACTGACTTTAATTTCAAATAAAGAACTGTGAAATTGGATTATTTGTTTTTAAAAACTTTGTGTTTATTAATCTAGGATATTAAGTTTTGGGTGCATTTGTTTAATAAATCAGAGCATTTTGCATTAACTCAATTACCTCTATAATGATATGGTTCTATTAGGAGGAACACACAAAGCTTGCTTTATAAACCATTTTTTATTAATAGTGAATTTGTTTTCTTTTTCCTTTGAACTAAAAGCTTTTCTTCTTCCTTGCTATTTACGTATCTCAAGCACCAGCTTCTCAAATGATGACTTGAAGCGCCAGTAGCTATGAACTTTAAACTTCACTGGAAGTGCAATAGCAGGGATGCAAAAAAGTGACAGAGGATCTCAAGGCCCACAAGAAAGGTTAAAACAAACTTTCCAATGACAAAGGAATTAAAACAACAAGACAAGGAGAAAGAAAAGAAAAAAAAGAAAAGAAAAGAAAGTATTGTTCTAGCTTCAATTTATTCCTGTGATGTGGGAGATCTAAGTGTGTCATCTGCACAAAATAAAATGGAAGAAGATGGATGTTAGCCAGATTGGCTTTTAAAAGCTAAATATCAAACCACACATACATATAACCTCATTTTAACAATCCCTTCCTCAAAAAGTTAATCTATTGCTCCCTTCAGTTTGAAAAGTGCTTATGGTGAAAGAAAAATAGTAGTTATTGTAAATTTTAGATTTCCTCAATAATCCTGATAAGGAAGGATGATTTGAATATAACACTTTAAAGTGAACATCTCAAATGAATCTCCCGAACATTATTGATAAAACAGTAACTAGGAACAAGAGCAAAATACAGAAAGCAAATTTTAGCTTATTTTTGTCTTACTCAGCTCTACTGGTTCAATGCTGTGTGTATTCTAAATTACTTCTTCCACAGCATATCAAGACAAATAGCCACAGATCAACTTTCTCTGAAGAGATACAATTGCACAATAGTGTAACGAAGGCTAATCCTAATTACCAGCTATGTCTTCCCAAAGACGGTGCTTAATGTCACCATTTAACCCTAGGATGGCACTTAGACCTAGATGACAACTTCCTAATCTTTTTTTCCTTTTCTTTCTTGTTCTCCCCGTCTCAGTAGTTCTATTCAGTGCACCAACTGCAGCATTAATTTAAACAATTTGCCATCTTTTGATACGATCTCTCTAGGATATCAAGAAAATTAAAGCTGTCAAAACTACGCAATTAAAATTTGTAGAATTGATGATCTGCAAAATAATAAAAGGTTTTCAGTAGGCAGACCAGATGATCAGGTCAACAAGAGAAATTATTAAAATGATTGTGATAAATGGTAACAGGTAAAGATTCTCATGCTGAGAAGTTTTTTTATTCAGAAAAAAAGGAGCAGTCAGAAAAGAGCTAAGTTTATGATAGTCATATGGTTACATTTTAATACACTTTATTTTTATCAATATTGTGATGGTTAGTTTGAATATTCCCATATTATGCCACAAAAAGCTATTAAATACTCATAATAGAAACTAAGACTATGGCCGACTACCAAAAAACACTGAATTATAAAAATAGATGATAAATAAAAATGAATTTAGTCATTAATTTGAAATTTTATGAAAGGAAATACATGGCACCATCAGAAATGTGATAGATAATTTGTTTCTTGTCAGATATTCATCTTGCTGCAACACAAGGAATTAAAATAATAATAATAATAATAAAAATGAAACACCAAAGAACAGTTCCCATAGAAGAACTATGAAAGAGCATGGATCTCAGTATCCCAAAGAGGCAGGCATGAGTAATAAGCACAGTGCAATTTTGAAGTACTTGTTAAACATGGAAAAGTAATTTATTTTAAGCAGAAATAAGCCATATGCTTCTCCTGCATAAAGTGATGACCTCTGGGGCAAGTTAGCTACCACATACTGGTACATTTAAAATGCAAATGCCAAACTCACAACATTGTATATACTCTTTTTAAACTTGAAGCAGATGCTTTTCTTTTTGCTTTTTTTTTTTTTTTTTTTTTCTCCCGAGTATGGGAGAAAAACAGTATGCAAAAATTCTGATTCAAATTTTAAATGAATTTACTGAGACTTTGTTCATGCCGTTTTTATTTGTATGTGCTTTTTCCAAGTCCTAAAGAAAACACATGTACCATCTGGACTGTCTATGTAAAAAAGCAGCTTTCTGAATGCAAGAGATAGCAACTTTTGATGTAGCAAATGACGAAGAATATCAGAACATTAAACCTTCTAGGTAAAGAACAAAATTTTATGACTTTTTTTTTAATAAAACTGAAATTACTAAGCTCAGCAGTCTCATATTTACTCTTTTCTAAGGGGATGTCTTGAACAATATTCATAACAAACAATCGTTGATGAGAAAAAGCAATGTAACTTACTACAGATTTAGAACCACAAGGCAAGGCTTTTCAAAGGCTTGCACTAGTACTAATTTTATGTTATCACCTCACTTCCTTTTCTGTTCCTCAATTTCTTTATCTCATAAAGATCAGAAATGGCAATGTTCTTCCTGATACGCTTAAAACACATATCTACGTAAGGGCCTGGATTCTTACCCAGGTTGAGATAAGCACTAAGTAGGTTAAAAGCATACAGAATAAAATATTTTAGTTAGTTGAGAGATAGGTTTTAAACAGAAGCAGAAGCTGCTTGTGGTGGCTACATGTTATCTTATTTATTAATTAATTTGATTATTGATCACTGTAGATTTTATGTGAACATAACTTCCAAAATTTATTATAATTAGCCCAAGATCCTAGTCTTCCTGAATTTTCAGGATAAATCAGAAATTTCATTGTATTGTTCTGTTGCCCTTAATTCCAAGGGAAGATGAGTTTTATTTTTTTCTTTAATATTTTTTGAAATCCCTCTTTCTCCTTTCTTCAGGATATAACCCTGAAAAAATATGACCAAATTCATTCGTACAAATAATTGATTGAAACTTCATTTATCTGCATGTGCATACCTGTTTTCAGGATTGGAGCTTAAAATTGATATTTAAAGGTGAAATTATATGATACTCAGTAATCTCTGTTTGCATTAAAATAAATTAAAAGAAAAAAAAAAAAAAAAAAAAAAGTTAAGAGATTTTTTCTAATAGATGTTGTATTCCAGAAGCTTTTCTCAGAGTTCCTTTTAAAATCCCATAGAACATGAAATTTCCAAATCTATACAGTTTTAAAGTTCTTTGACTCATTTAGCATCTGCTTTTCCATACCATTTGAAATTTTTGCTCTTTCTCTGAAGAACAGACATATAAATTCTTATGCACATTTTGTTCTGAAACATTTTACAAATTGTTATGGTAAAGACAAACCAGTCTGCTTCTCCCAGTCTCTTTCACAGCATCCAGAAAATGCAGTTTTGAGTCCTTGTGTTCCTATACATACTCAACTGGATTTAAGTGAATTCACCTGTTCATATATCATGAAAGAACAAATTACCCATGGGACGATGGGACTGTAAGTCCCTTTCTGCTAGCACCATCTGGAGTATTATATGCTCATATGCGCCATGATGGTGGAGATGCAGTGATGCCATATGATTTCCCATTTTCAGATAGAAAAAAAACTATGACAGTGGAGACCATGAAATAAAAAAATATTATCCAATTCTAATGCAGAAACAATATTTGATTCCCACAACATGAACATTAATGAGATATCCATATATAGTAATATTTATACTTTCTCATCATAGATATTCCTGAAACGAGTCTCTCAGAGACTATTTCACACTCATTCGGAAAAAAAAAAATAAAAATGTTCCTTTTCATAGTTTACTTTGATCTGCATTTTTCCTTCTAATTCTCAAACCACCATGCCACAACCTTATATCCAACATAACTGGCTGTTGTGCCCAACAAATTCTTCTTTCCTCTTTTGAGCACTTTTCGTCATACTGACTATGTAATCTTTAAGATAGCAGTAGGAAATTTAAAGAAAAAAAAGAAAAAAAACGTTGAAAGAAAAGCAACACAGCATTAATTGGAAATGTTGTGCTAAATAACATGTTGAAATATGAATAATGAACTAATTGACAAATTTCATCTACTAGAGATTTGAAATCAAGAAGACAACATATACTCTTGGTTTTACTTACCGTTACTCCTCAGTACTTACAAGTTCAGAAGAGAAATATTAATGACATAGTTAAAAATTAGCTTATGTTTTGATTAATTTATCTTCTATAACTAAAAACTTGCTTTGTCAGAGTAGTATCATCAGGGCTACACACTAAAACAGTATATTTTCTTTAAAAAGAGGAGTTATTTTCCATTCAGACATGAATAGCTTAGAGCTACTTTCAGTGAATATCTGGATATTTTATCATACGATAATACAGTTACCGCTTTGTAAGAGATTATTCTTTTACATCATTGTCTCCAAGCTTGCTGGGGACACAGATGGACAAGTCTAAGCAAGTCCTGAGCAAGCGTTGAGAAATCCTTTGTCTGAGGGATGCAGATGGACAAGTCCAAGCAAGTTCTGGGCAAGGGTTGAGAAATCCTTTGTCTGGAGAACACTGATGAACAAGTCCTGGGCAAGGGTTGCGAAATCATTTGTCTGAGAGACACAGATGGACAAAGCCAGGGGCAATGAGAGAGAGAGAAACCGCAGCTTAATGGCTGTGAAGCAGTCTTTTGTGTGGACTTGTCTCAAGGAAAATGTCCATCTCAGGGGGTATACTCACATGACACTTATATATAACTTATACAGGTCTTGGAGAAAAAATTTTTGGAGAGGAACCATAACACCGGCACATTTGAGATGTTTTAAGGGTTTTATGAGCATCTGGAGTGTGGCGTAGTCCCCCTGCAGTGTAATGCCTGGGAACTGTTCAACCTTGAGTTTTATGTTGAAGGCTATCCCCAGCAAACCTGAGGTCATGGCTGGATCAAACTTTCCAATAGATTTAAAGCCTACATGCCTGCAAGTCCTAGCATAGCTAACTGAATTATGGAAATTCTGTGCTAGCCTCCCTAGACTACTTGGATCATTGGGTAGACTTGGAGTTGTGGGGCCATCCTCATACTTTGCTACTAAGATATCTGTCTCTGCAGTAAATAAATCATAATTTCTGAGTCTTTCAGTGTTTTTAGGCTCTTACCTCCTTAGTGGAGAAACTGTAAGTCCTGTCTGTCTGTCTTTGTCTTGTTGGGCTGAACTATCCCTTCGCATGAATATAAGTCATTAGAAGATTCAAAGAACTGATCTAGCTGAAGATAAATATTTTAATAGACCAGTATATTCCATTTAAATGTTTTCAGTAGAAGTTTACTAACCATCTTTACTCTGAATTTGTCAACTAATACAATCCAACTGAAAGGAATTTGTGGTTTTGAGAAACCGTTTCTAAGTATTTCTTGTCAATGCAAAGTTCTCCAGATAGGCAGAGAATGAAGGAAGAAGGTGAGAAATACAAATCAGAAAGGAAAAGTTGTGTTTGCAAAAACCAGTAATCTGATTTGATCAGGCCAAATTCCTTTGATAGGAAGAGTATATGAATATTGCATGTTTATTACTGAAACAAATTGAAAATATTATTTAGTCCAATTTTACCTACTAATTAAACATAGTCTTATCTCCCCTATCCCTACAAACCTCGTCCGCTCCTGCCAGGGCTACCTTATCATAAAAGAGAGTAATGCATTCTTGTTAAACTAAAGTTTGACAGTTCCCATTTATCAGCATTTGGTGACACTTCCAGGTTTCTCAAACTGTTCAATTATAAAAATCCAGAACGTATGATAAAGAAAAAATTTTACTGAATAATGTTAACTAAATCTAAATTTTGCCTGTAGCAACTGAAAAAACAAATGCGTTCCAGAAGTTACTTCTTATTAGCAAATTTTTGCTGTTTTCGTATATCTGCTCAAATACTAGTACCATAAATCCAAGATGTGAAGGCTTTAAATAGGTTTGACTGGTTGATTAAAGTACACAGACTCTTTGAAAATGTCTTTAATCTCTAAGGTTGAAAATTTTGCTGAATTGGTTTTTGCCCATCGTACACCTTGCCATCTCATTATGAACCCAATCCCATTGTGTTAATGAAACAAAACACAAGATAGGGCTTATCTGAGCACTATAAATGATAAACAATCCTGATTTAAGTAATGGAATTCTTAGATTTATGTAGATGTCTTGGCTTTATGATTTTTGGTTTTCAGTATTCCATATCATAACATCATGTAGTGCACGGGGAGTGCTTTCCTAGCCGTACCAAGCTTTTCAGTTTTGACTCGGTCTCAAGAACTCTCTCTCTCCTATTTTATTTGATTTATTAGTCTCAATTTCAATTGGATTGTATTATATTGTGTTATCTTGCATTCCGATATCATAGTTAGTAAAATAGGTTTTCCTCCATAGATCGCTGCTG
>JAOWBP010000001.1:130814573-130824608 GCA_028571105.1 Tragopan temminckii | reverse complement strand
ATCTAAATTATTATATGATTCTGTGATTCTATGAAATAAACTCACAAAAAGGGAGATTGTGATTAAAAAAAAAAAAACAAAAAAAAAACAAGCAAGCACAATTCACACATTCAGAACAACATTTTCCTGCAGAAAAGAATAGAGAAAATCACTGAAACATGGAAGTTTGAGGTTAGAAGGGACATCTAGTTGCCCTATTATGTTTGGACAGCTTTTGAATATCTCTGACATGTCTCAATCACACAGTAGAAAAGGATATCCTGATGATACTTTGCATAATGAAGCCAAGAACACTGTTAGTCTTCTTAGAGGCAAAGACACATTGCTGACTCATGTTCAAGCTGATGTTCACTATGACTCCTAGATCCTTTTCTTCCAAACTGCTCTGTAATTGGGTTGTTTCCAGCATATACTGCTGCCTGAGATTGTTCTTTCCCACATGTAGGACATTCTACTTTCCTTCACTGAGTTTCTTGTGGTTCTCATCAACCCATTTCTCCATCTTGCCAAAGTCCTTCTGGATGGAAGCAAAGCCCCCTGGAATATCAACTACTCCTCCCAGTTCTTTTCCATCTACACGCTTGATGGGGTTACGCTTTACCCCATCATCCAGATCATTAATGAAGATGTTAAATAGCACCAGACTCAGTAGTGACTGCTTGAATAAGCTACTTGCTGGCCTCCTATTATACTTTGTTCAACTGATTGCCAGCTTCTGAGCTTGGCCATTTAACCAATTTTCAGGAAAAAAACAGAATGACAAGGAGGCTTCAACTCACATAATTTTTTTCAATGCATTTAACTTACTTATATTCTCTAGAACAATATAATAAGTTTATATTCTAACAGTATCGCTTATGATTTTTACTGAAACAAGTTAAAAAATTATGTGTATTGCTAAATCTGCTGTTCAGATTTCTGGAAAAGTGAAGGAGAGCATTATGAAAACTATCATTATAACATAGTTTAAGACTAGCATAGAATAAGCATTCTAAATGAATATTTGTTCATATATTCAAATGGTGGCAGTGTCTATTAAGACTTCATGCTGTTGCAAGATTTCACTCAAAAAAGTTTAGCCAGTGGAAAGATAAAGCTATTGCAGTGCTCTTTATTCTCTGTTCGTAGCTAAACTCCATCTTTAACATAATTGTATTCTGTTGTTTCATTGTCTCTCATTTGATAGAAGTAAAGGAAATATTAGTTACATTCCAGTAGCAATGAGTAAAGGAAGTAATTTGTTGAGATTTTTCTAAGAATTATGATGATTTTCAATGGATCACTAGCATTAAACTGAAGTCCTGAAGTTAGAATACTCAGGCTATACTAATGAAAGAGTTTACAATGCAAAATAACGCACAACACCTATAAATCTTTTCTTTCCCCATGGATTTTGTGTGCAGTTCCATGTACTCTTCAGTGAGAAAGATGGTTTAAAAGATCACTTATCTAATACCATTTATTCATTCCTGCCCCAGCAATAAAATTTATCACTTCTTCAAAGTGGCTTGTAATGCTGTGCTGTAAACTGAATCATTGATGTGAATAACAAACCTTGGAGACTTTTTTTGATAACACAATATGTTTCAGTGATCTTTTACAGATCATGGCCTTACAAATGCTTTTGCTATCACAAAAGAGAGAGCAGTGAATGAGAACAAGCAGTGGGGGGTCAAGGTGCGTGCATTTGCAAAGGGAGCAAGGACTTCTTAAATTAGCTTCACATCCAAAGAACTGCATTTTTAGTCTTCCACCTGTTCTCTTCTTTAACAGTACTTCTATTCACATCACTCTTCTGGTCCTCCTTCCAGGGAGATATTCACTGTTTAAAGCAAATATCTGCTATTTGAAGAGTCAATTTTCTTCAGCAAAGAACAATTTCTCAGTTAGAAATTACTATTCAATTTCTAAAAGCCTTGTATACAGTGAAATAGATATCTACATCCTCCCATCACAGAACAAAATGTTAATTATCTCTTTCTTTTTCACAGTTGTAGAGAGAAAGAAAAACTAAGGCAGGCATAACAATGACAAAAGTATTCTCATATTCTCTATGCAGTCAGAACTGCTTGTACTGAAATTAAGAAATTTCTGCTTTGCCTCAAAAGATGTTGATTGCTGTCGTACTGTAGATAGAATAGAATAGTAAACTGGAACAATAACTCACATGAGCAGTATCAGCAATCTCCACTTTCACGGTAGACATTTTCTTGATAGAATTCCTGTTTCTCTTAACAAAAATTAAGAAAATGAAAAAAATGCAAACTATTACAAGCATGAAAACCCAATAGATTCCTCAAAATCTGCTATCCTGTCTGCAGTGCTTCCAGTTTGTGATACAAGCAGCATCAGTAATGCTGCTAAGAGTTAACAGGAAAAATAATTCTGACCTGCTCTATAGCATATTAAATATTTACATGGAGATTTCAGTAATACTCATAATTCCTATTAAGAAAAGAAAAATGATGGTCCTGCTTCAAAATAAATTGAGTATAGGATATCTACATTTGTGGGGTTTTTTGTTTGTTTGTTTTTGTTTTTAGTTTAGTTTTTATTTGTTTGTTTCTGATTAATAAGGTATATAAGTACCTTTTTGAAGTGAAATAATAGAATACTGATTTCTGCAAAGTGGAGCTCTTCCTGCTTTTCATTTCCTGTCCAGTCCATTGCCCAGCTGAGGTACCAGTACCCAACTTTATATGCTGAAATACCCACACACAACACATAAACAGCAGTTTTTTTTTTTGGCAGCTGCTTAGAGTCTGTGCATAAGCTCTGATTCTGGGATATCACCTGGACTCATCTGAAGCACATTTTCAACATCACATAATTTTTTAAACAGTGTTTCTTATTCTGAATATCTAGGAGTTTTGTACCTGTGTTTTAGAATGGGTCAGCATTTTATTGTATGCTTTTTTGTGTCTGATCAGGAGATTTTCAATGTAGTTTGACCTGCCAGAAAATGACAGTTTATTGAAATCACACATTTGCTCATTTCAGTAAATTCTGTCTGACAGTGGAAACTAATTTCATTTCCTTGACTTCTTGGCAGCCTGACTACTTGATCATCTTGGAGACTGTCTGAGGCAGAAAGATTTCTGTGCTTACTGTGTAGCTGCTTCCCAGCAACATCACTGGTTTGAATCAGAACTCCCAAAATTTCTAAGTTCTTTAGATACTTCTCACTACAAACAATAGGTTCATTTATCACTCTCAAAGTTTTCTAAACAAAAGATGCAATGTTGAATATAAGATGACCTTATCACTTGGTCTTTTTAAAGGTTTCCTCTTTCCTAGTTTGGAAAGTTACTTCTGTAGACTCTCTGAAACATCTCATCCACCATGACAATCTTCTCTTCCCCAAGCTAAATAAAAAATAATTAGACTGGAATAAAGCTATTTTCTACCTGAACATTTCCTCACATGTTGGCTTTTGTAAGCATATTTCTTCTATTCCTTAACTTAGAAAAGGTATGATCTTTTGCACCATATCCTGCTGTGTTGATTTTTCTAAGCAAATCTCAGATAAAAAATAGAAAAAAAACCACTTCATATAAAAGTCTTAACACGTTAAATTGTTTTTATATATATATATATATATATATATATCTCAAATGTAATGTATATAGAAGAAAAATAATTGTCAATGTTTCTCTCTTTTTTTTTTTTTTTTTCTCCAAACAACAAGGTAGCGATATGGATAAACCATTTGACTAATCTGCACAACAGCTTAGTATAAAGTTGAATAGATATTATAAACTTATTTCTATTTAGGGTGCTATAAAGTCAAAAAAACTAAGTAGCTAGATTTTATGTTAACAGAAAAGTTTGGTATTACTGGAAAAAAAAAAATAAAAGATCTGATAAAACTGTGCACATCTACATTTTCTGCAGTAAAACAAAATCAAAAGAATGGTAAAATTCCTGTGAGGTCTAGAATTACATTTCTGCATGCTCAAAGTAGGCAATTCGCCTTGCAAGAAACAGAATTTGACATTTTCTTTATGTGCACATAATTGTCCCTGGTAATAATGATTTTTTCGCAGACAGGCTGTCAAAAGATTAATAGAATTAAAATCTTTGTAAAATAAGCCTGTTCTCATTGACAGCTAACTTACATTTTTCCCTTTCCTTTTGGAAGACAGTAAACAGAAACAAAGCCTGCAGCAATACAAAGAAAGCAACCAAATAAAAGAGAGATTAGCTTCAGGAGGCTATGACAGATGTAAAATGCTCTGCACACATTGCTATGTGATGTTCAACATATGTTCTCAATTTAAAATTGCTTAAGAAATATTTAACAAGGCAAATCTAACACACTCCTAGTTTGTAAGAATATATTGAGCTTATGAATCTTTGCTCCTCATTTTATTTTTTCAGTGTTGCTGTAAGCTGAAGAGAACTTTATATAGAATGACTCTTAACTAGTATGTATATTTAAAGTAGTACTTAATTCCATATATGAGAAAATAGTATGCATTTCC
Source organism: Tragopan temminckii (assembly GCA_028571105.1). Lineage (NCBI taxonomy): Eukaryota > Metazoa > Chordata > Aves > Galliformes > Phasianidae > Tragopan > Tragopan temminckii. The sequence goes on along the minus strand of JAOWBP010000001.1, from coordinate 130,820,124 downwards.
TCTTTTAGTAAGAGGATGACTGGATAATTTAGCAAGCACAGGATCTGTTGAACTAGTCAAAATTAGTTTTCTGCAGTGGAGGATCATTTGCTGAATTTGAAAAAATAAAAAAGCACCTAACTGCATTCAAGACATCAGACACTTTTGCAGATTTTTGGACTTTATTAATGTCAGTCACCAGGAAATCTTCCTAGGAATCATTGCGGAATGTTTCACAAAATCCTGTGTTAAATTTCTATTTTACCATTTCCCTTATCTACTACCTTTATATATTTCCTTTTCTAAAATTCTCTTATCTTTCTTTTCTTTCTTTTTCATTTCTTTTTTTTCCTAAAATGATAAGATCATGTGCTTTGCTCAACCCTCAGATAAGCACCAAGCACAATTAACCTTATTCTCATAAAAATAATTATCTTCCTACAAAAATCTACCACAAAGCCTCAATTTTAGTAAACAGCAAAATTATTATTGAATCCTGATACTTTGAGATCTCTTCAAGAAATAAATTCTCCTTATGTTAGTAAAATCCTGAAAGCACCACTGTTGCTCCTATTGCCATAAATGAGGAGCCTTTTATCTCTAAGAGAGCGGAAGTTCATGGTCTTCTATGGAAAACATTGTGCATTGCTTTGAAGTATATGGTAACACCCTGTTTGCATCAAGAGAGACTGAACATGTTGAAGATGTCCACAGAAGTAGGTCCACAGAGGTTTTGCAGTACATGGCCATCCTCACTGACTCCTGAAAATAACCTCACAATGAATTAACTTCTTTTTTTTTTTTTTTTTTTTTTTTTTAAGTCTTTACTTCCACCTGAAATAATGCTACAGTTTTGAATCTTTTCTGATGGAGTTCTGTTTCCAACTGCAAAAGAAGAGTTTAAAAATAAAAATTACAGTGTTTGTTATGAGAATATTTGTAAATCTGAAACACACTGTTCCTGCGTAAATCATCTGCCAATCAAATGTCAACTTCTACTTCCTTGTAAATATGATGCAAAACTACTCAAGAGGTATTAAGAGAACTTGAACATGTTGTTAATGTAGGAATTCACACTAAAGGGTGTGGTGGTAGATGTTTACTTATAAGCTGAACTATTAAGAAAACTTCAAATGTATATGCAAATATGGCACTGTATGTTGATTGCTCTGAAAGTAATGCCTCCTATTTATTTCCATGGAAAATACAACACATACAAAGAGCTCAATAATATTATTTGATAGAGCAAATTCTCAACTACACAACACTATTTTTCAACAGTCACCACCATCAGCTAGGCATTTTTGCCAGCTTTGAACAAGAGCCTGCATGCCATGCTAATAAAATCTGTTCTGCAGGTGGTGACCCACGGTTGCTTTCACCACTGCTGAAACACACCATGCATCACCTCACTGTTCTCATGTCCACTGTTTAGTCTCCATAAATATTCAGCAAGCATCAATGAACTTCAGAAACGACTGACAAATAGGTGTAGGCTTTTTTCTGCATGGAGGAATTCAATGACACACCTTTGTTTCATACACAATTCCATGTAGGATGCCAATTTGTCAGACTCTTCTGCTATATGCCACATGGCAGCAAAATTTAACAGAATATTGGAGGAAAGATTCAACCTCTAGTGCCATAACACCAAGAACCGCCTCTGATGTCAGGGACAAAGATAATAAGATGGAGACATTATTTTCGAAACAGCACTCATATGCCAATTCGTGGGAGCATTATGGAACCAGAGAGATTTCTTCCTCAGTGAAAGAAAGGAAAAGGCATCAATGAGGAAGTAAGACTGGTTTTCTACATATAATTGGAAATACTGACTAATTACCTTTGTTATTGATTTTCATTTTTCTTCCCTTTTTAAAGTACTACAGGATTATAAGCATAAATGCATATTTAAAAAATACTGATACATGTATTGTATGAGGAGCTGGTAGAGCACAGAATCATAGAATGGCTTGCATTATATGGAACTTCAAAAATCACTTCAAAAATCCTGCCACGGGCAGGATTGCCAACCATTAAATCAAGCAGTAGATCAGGTTGCTCACAGCTCCATCCAACCTGACTTTGAACACTTCCAGGGATGAGAGAACTCTAGGGAAGGATAATCCAGCTTAAAATATAAATCAAAAGAAAATATACACAAAATATACTGTCCATGGTTTTTATTGAAGATAAAAATAAATTTGATTAATTTAACTTGAGAACGGCGTAACATCTTCAGATTATTATCTTCAGTAAAGTAAAAGACAAATATTTTATTAATGGTTTTTTTCTGATTGTTTTAAATTTCCATTTAGATAACTTCCAATACTTAAGACTTTCTACTGCAGATTGAATTTTTAATTGTTAGTTTCTTATATGCTCATTTCAGTATTTTTTAGTTTAGAATAATCTGTACTTTCACAAGGAATATTGAAAGCTATGAAGACTTTGAAAGTCTTAATGTATTGTAGCCTGTTAAGGGAAGAGACCAGAAAACTTAGGAAATTGTTTTAATTATTTTAAACTTCTCATTATCCACACAGGCCTCACCTAAAAATCTTTATTAGGAAAGATGAGACATATCGTCTATGTGCAGAGCTTGAGTGGCTATTCATACAGAGAAATTGAAAATGCATGAGTTGGCCTTTTTGTGAAGAGTGAAGTTACATCTCTGTCCAACTAATTTAAACCTATTTTCTTAATCAAAGCTTAGTATGAAAGATAGATGTTTCTTTTATAAGGAGTACAAGTTCTTCAATATTCTTCAATAATAGAAAAGGATAACACAAGCTTCATGTTTGTACCTAGTTATCGTTTGTTTAAATGCCTTTCAGTTTGTCTTACTCTATTAAATTAAGTCTATCAGTGGTCTGTGGCAAATTAAGGAATTCTCCTGCTTTTATATAGGGACAGCTGTTACATGTATTACATCCATTCTGCAATTATACCATGGCATGTTTTCTGGTTTTTTCAAGTATCAATCACCTTATCTTAGAAGCATAGAATCATAGAATCACTAAGGTTGAATAAGACCTCTAAGATCTAGTCCAACCATTCACCTATGACCAATATCTTCTACTGAAAGATGTCTCTCAGAACATCTAAACATCTTCTACTTGCCTGCATTAGTTTTGGTCTTATGGTCCAATATTTTGCTGGTTTATATCTTTGTATATATATTTACTTAGTTTGTCTTTTCAAAGCAAAGCTGGCGTCACTAGATTTTTTACATATTCCTGCAAAAACTATGTAAATATTTTCTGAAACTCACTTTAGAATCATATAATAGAATCATAGAATGACCTGGGTTGAAATGTACCATAATGATCATCTAGTTTCAACCCCCCTGGGTGAGCAGGGTTGCCAAGCACTAGACCAGGCTACTCAGAGCCACATCCAGCCTGGCTTTGAATGCCCCCAGGGATGGGGCATCCACAGACTCTCTGGGCAGCTTATTACATAGCCTTCCTATTTGCTGCATAATCTTATTATATAATTACGTTAGAACTGTTTTGTGACTGATCAGACTAGCAGGTGAAGAAAGTGTGTGTATGCTTCACAGATATATATTCAGCTTTTTGGGTAGCATGGAAACTCTTGAGAACTAAAAATAACTGGAATAGATGTATTTACTTCATTCTTTGTAGCTAATCAATCCTAATTAATAGTAGCTATGAATGTGAATCAATTATACAGATATTTCTGAAAATCACTGAATCATTCTGAGGTTTTTGCTAGTGCAAGTACAACAGTCTACGACAATTTTTTCAAAAAAGACATTAAATGATCAGTATCATTAGAATAACTTTAGATGTGTCACATACAAGTACTTATATTTTATAGCAGTTTTCTCCCTGAGATATCTATGTTCTCTGTGCTTGAACCCACATACCTATGTTATGGTATTATGATTTTTCTTGTCAATATTCCACAACATAACATCATGTGAAGCACTGGAAGTTAAGGACTTAATGTTCTAGTTCCATGGACTGCCAATTTTCCGGGTTCTTAGAAGAGAACTCCATGCTCCAGAGGACTCTGGATTCAGAGGGAAAGATAAAACTGCTCCTGAGTCACGAGAGTTCTCTCTTTTTGTGCTGCTCAGCAGCATGCAACCGTCTTGCCTTCAGTTTTAGAGTAAGGCCTTGAGTTTTGGACACTCTTTCTCATATAATTTATTACTCCCAATTCCAATTATGTTGTATTATATTGTGTTATCTTCCATTCTGGTATCATATTTAGTAAATTAACATTCCTCCTCAGATTGTTTCTGCTGTTCTGTTTTTGACCGAACTCCCATCTCCCTACCCTTCCCCCTTCTCCCTTTTCCCCTTTCCCAGGCCACGGGTCTGTGGGACCCATGCCCCATTAGTCACAGAACTTGGTGGAACCAGCCTATAAACTGCTGATGGCCCCCTCCTCCCCCCTCATTTTTGGGGGGGAGGGGCTGGTGGGCCTGCTGTCTCCCTGTCATAGCACAGACACAGATAGACCTAGAGATAACACTGTAACAATCTACCATTTTCATTACCTGATCTTTCCTTTGTTTAAGTGCTGACTGAAAAGATAAGGAATTAATTTATTTTTTTTTAATCAGTCAACAGATACAGACGAAAAATATGCAAATCCCTTCTCGCTTCTACCTATCCATTTGGTATGTAAAAACAGAGAAGTTTTTTTTTTTTTTTGCTGTAGTGGTGAACTGTCAAAAGTATCCATATTAATTTTTGGAAGCACTATTTCCACACTACATTACAACATAGTCTTAAACAGCAGCTTTAGTGTATGTGTACACTTAATGTATAAATACAGTGTTTCTATAGAGTTGATTTTGCACATCAGTAATAAGACTCGTTGAAATTAGGTTTCTCTCCTCAGCCTGCTAATTATCAAGTTGTATCAGACATAGAATGCTTAATTTTATTGGACTTTCCCTTTATGGCCTAGACATATCAAAAAGTTTTAGATGCTTTTGGTTTTGATTTGGACTACTTCTACAGAAACTGTATAAATTCTTGTTCTCCAATCAGGTTGCAGTGTGCTTATCAATCTCCTGAAGCTGTGCTTAGTATTGAGGACAGATGTATGGAATGAATGGACAAAGTAGAAGACATATCTTTTTCTTTTTTTTTCATTATGCGTACAGCTTAGTGCACATAGCCCTCACAGTAGAGGCTTTCACCTGAAACTAAGCTGGTTGTGATGTTCTTTGAAAATTTAGTATTCTACTGCAAAATCTAAATCATGGAACTATTTCATCTGCCAGTTTAGATATTTAATAAAGAGTGAAAGTTTACTGCAAAGATGCAAAGATGTGTCTAAACAGGCAGTGACAGCTGTGTTTGCACTGAAGAGCTTTCTTATGCAAGATCTGGTGCTGTCAGAGCAATCTATCTAAATCTGGGTGATAAGAACATACTTTTTAACTTTTTGGAGAATTTTAATCTAAGTCTTCAGCTTTACCGTACTTATGCATTTTATGGTAACTATAGAAAGGCATGAAAAATCCTAATGTGAAGTGATCCAGAATTCCAAAAATGAAATCCAAATAAAATTATGCATTTAGTTC
>JAOWBP010000001.1:130770622-130780863 GCA_028571105.1 Tragopan temminckii | reverse complement strand
AACTTCTTTATGGTGAAGGTGACGGAGCACTGGAACAGGCTGCCCAGGGAGGTTGTGGAGTCTCCTTCTCTGGAGATATTCAAGTCCCGCCTGGATGCCTACTTGTGCAACCTGTTGTAGGGAACCTGCTTTGGCAGGGGGGCTGGACTCGATGATCTCTGGAGGTCCCTCCCAATCCCTACAATTCTGTGATAAGCAAAGATTTCAGAAAAAGATGAAATATGTTTGGATTTTCTCTTTTAAAACAGAAACGCGACAACAGGTTTTTGTACCAGATGGGGTGTATGCAGCATGTTATTGGGCAAGCAGTTAGGACGGAATTGCAATAATCTAATTTTGAAATAACAGAAACATGAATGACATTGCTGCAACACTGCATAAGTTCTTAAAGTAACAGACAATAACATACCCTGAAATTTTTATGTTTTTGAAAATATGAGAACAATGCTATCATCTGGAATAGTTTCCCAACTCTTTACTGTTATAATAAAAAATGTAGCTTCATTAAAATAATTAGAAGATTTAAAGTAGTGTAAAGATGTCTATGTCTAATATTTGTATATTAGACTGAGAAAATGATAATGAAGAAAAAAAGAAAAATTAGTTATGTACTCAGTAGTTCATCAGTATCCATATCTATAATGCCACACTACTGCTATAGCCAGAAGATCAGGAAGATATATACATATTTAAATAAAATAGCAAACAAAACATTGTATTTTAATATATAACACATATATGAGACCAAAATAGTAACTTTTAGTTCTACTTTGCTATTTAAATATGGCAGTCTAACAATGTGTCTTCCAGGAGTGCATCGAATTCCTGATACTCTTGAATCATATCTCCCAGTCCCAGCTGGCTGCCTCTGACACTGTAGGTCTTCTCAAACGAACAACATGTTAGTGCATAAGCAATTGGATTGATATGTGAGTATATTCAAGTTTGTAAATTTGAGAGTGTTGCATGTAAATTGTCTATACAGAATATATCTTTACAAGGACTTCAGTAGACAGCGGGGTGCAATTACACTATAGACATGAAAATGCAGAAAATTCTCCTAGACTATAGGAGATTTTCTTTCAGTCCATCCTTCTTCAACACTGGTTGAAGACATTCTGAAAGTTTCAGATAACTTTTTTTTTTTTTTTTTTTTTTTTTTTTTTTTTGCACAGCATACATCAGTTTTTAAGATTGTTTTGTACATCTTGTTTTCTACCTAAAGTAGTCCAAGTAAAAGTTCACTCACCCTATTTATATTTTTACATTTGAAAATGTGAGATGGAATATATCCTTTATTAAGAGGACATTTAAATTTAAAATTAACTTGAAGTATACTGAGGAAAAAGAAAGTATTTATTGCATACTAGTTCATACATGGTATACTGTGTCTTGGTTGGGTTGATTTGTTTGTTTTTCTTTCTTGTCTGGTCAACATATATCTCCTTAAACAATTGCCTTTCCAGGTAACATTCTACTTCTCTTTCTTACAGTCTTCTAGTAAAATTCATTTTAGTATAAGAGTGGTAAAGTGTATGTTAGCACTCTCCAGTTTCCCTTAGTATATCCTTATTAGAATGGAAAATACTGAAGGGCAATAACTTTGAACTACTCTCATGAAAAGTGGTTTACATGCAAGGATATACCATCCCTAACAAATGTTAATATGAAACTAACATTGGAAAACTATGAAAACCAAGAACTAAAACAGAATGATAAAGGAAAAATTGTAACTATGATTGTAATTATAGTATGTATTTTAAATATATTCTGTTCAGAAAAAGGAAATGTCTGTGACACAGAAGAATACGCACAGTTTTTCTGTTAACAGCATGTCTTGGTAAAAGAACCTTGAGTCTAATCTGCCTAGTTGCTCTAAAACAAGCATTATTAATAAAATTCATAAGGCCTTGGCCAACAGTTTAAATCTTTCTTACATAATGTCCATGCAGGCAATATGCAGCCAATATCCAGTGCATGAATTTGAGTATGTGCGTTTCTTCTTAAAGTGGTCCACAATGGCACAGGAAATTGCAGCTACTTTTACCGCGCTTATTTTGCTATCATGTAGATATGTAGAGAATAGAGAAAAGATCAAGTCCATTCCTGGAATGCTCTTCCTAGAGGCATTATAAAAATAAATGCCATAGTTTCAGAGAAATCCTCTATCAGCTATAAATATGAGAACTGTTTGAAAAACACAGAATATTCACCGTCTTAAAAAGAAGAAAGCAAACCAGTGTATAGAGGGAGATAATAGAGCATAACGTCAAATCAGAGTAACTGAAAATCTAACAGAGTGGTGAGGAGATAAATATGAAATTATCTATCAGTACATTCTTGGTATAAATAAATTTTAAATCACTAGATAAACAACATCAATGTAACAACTACATATGGCAGTGGTAGAACTCCTTCACAAGATTTCTCTAGACTACATCAGTATATGTTACTTGACATTTTCTGCACCTAGAAGTGCTTGCTGTTGAAATAGATGGCAACATCTAAATCTCAATTTACTCCCCAACAATTATGATTAGTTTCTTGGTTTTGTCTTCTTTCAACTATTTTCCTCTGAAAAAAAGAAAAAAAGAAAAAAAAGTTTTTAATTATATCTCCTCAGAATTTATTTTTTTTCTATCAGTTCTACATTAAATAGCTTTTAAATATTACAGCTGTTAAGATTTACATTCAGAATTTCATTCTAGAGAGGGTTATTAGGCCTAACATAACAGTATCAGAGAACCAGATGAAAATACCTTATGGGGTGATGAGAATAATAGTTTGTACTTTTCATTCTCAGATGAGCTTGCAAATGTTATTAAGTTTCACAATACTTCTGCAAAATGAATATTATACACCTTTTTTGAAGATAAGGAACACAGAGTAAGTGGCAGAACACAGATAACAAAAATTTCATAATGAAGTTAGAAATAAGATACAAAGTAAAACTCAGCATAAAAGGCTTCATCTCCATTGATTTCCAGCATATCTATTATAATTACAACATCTGTGTCTTGTTTCAGTTACTCTATTAGATCTCTGTTCATTTGTCACAAGTCAACATTACCACCCACCGTGAACTCAGATGGTTAAGGCCCTATAGGAAATTAAAATGAGTATCATGATATATTTACAAAATAATACATTGATTATAAAAACAACCAGGTTATGAAACCTGAAATGGACAAATGAGTCTATGAAACTGCGTAGTGAAGACTGCAAAACTTCTAATTCTTCATCTTCCTCCCACTGAAGACAACAAAATTCTTTTTTCCTCAAAGAGAAGAAAACTGCTTCATTTGGTAGTAGTTTATCATGGCTGAGATTTAATGCCCAATTAAATATACACTAAGATACTATGGAAGAAACAAACAATAAAATAAAATAAACAATAAAAATAATAATAATAATAAAAAGTTGGAAGCTTTTTATTGTAGATGAATAAAACCTTGGACTTTAGTTCTATTTATTCCACCTAGATGAGGAACATATGCAACTAGTGACATTTTTAGCTGCATATCCTGTGTATTACTGTTACGAATTATACCTTGATTCTCTGAATTCAGCAGAACAAAATAATGAGAAGATGTGCAGATGATAGAAGGGAGTTGATGCACAGTTATTTTAGAGGAACAGTGGATAGAAAGATGGGAAAGATAAGCACTGATCTCATCTTTCCAAAATAAATCTGTGAAGACATAAAGCCACAGCATTATAGGATAAATTTGGCATTGTACTAAATATTTAAAATACTCTTCTAGGGTCACTAGAAAACATATCAATGATTTCCCTTTTGTATTCATTCCCCAGGTAAGTGGGTACATTCTTATCTGAGTACAGTAAATTACAGATATTAGTTTACGTATTTGTATAATGGAAACTCTTCCAGGCTGAGTTTGGAATTTAAATGAACAATAAGAAAGAAGTAGGTGTTAAATTAAGATTGTTATCCTTCCCAAAAGCAGTAACAGAAGAAGATTAAAATAATACTGTGTTGAACACTGTGATGAACATGGTCTTTCAAACTGACTCTCACATGGCTCACTCATAGCTGAGAATAAATAAAGGGAGACTGTCTTCTCCTTATTTTAGAACTGTAAAATTCTCCAGGAATTCTGAAAAGAGAAGAATTTTTTCCATCAGAGGAAACTGTAAACATGGTCTGGGTAATCTCTTCCCACAAAACTGAAAATTGCATCTTATACCATGAAACTGTGTCTTTTTTTGTTCCTCAGAAATAGACTACCAGAACACCTTGTTTGCTAGACAGTAAGTCTTCAGTGAAGCAAGAGAATGGCTTGCTAGGGCAAGTCATATTAATTCAAAACTCCAAAGAGGAAGTACTTCAGAGTATTCAAGGATAATAAGACCTCTTGGCTAAGACAGTGATCCAAAGACAAAAAAGACAAAGACATCTTGAGATGGACACTGTAAAGTTCTAATGCATTAGTGTTTGTTAATTTAGATTTATTCATAGTACATATCTGGGGCTTCATACATACAATAAAATGTGTATAGAAGAATTTTTAAAAAATAAACAAACAAAAGAAAGTATGAAAAATTCATGAATTATCTTTTCTTTTGTATTCACTGCAGTATCTTTTCCACGGAAACAATATGTTCTCAGTCCAACCATAGGTAACTCTACCCAGCTTTCCAAACAGTCCTGACAATTGAATGAAGGAAAGCTTCAACAAACAGATGAGCTTTGCAGCGAGTCTTTAAGGTCATCAAATATTGTCTATAGTGAAAGTAAGATCCCTCATGATGTACATCTTATTTCAAGTGGAAAGAAGTTTCAGTTCAAGTAATCCTTATTGTCATGGTAACAGGAGAATAAAGGGAAAGAGAAGTATTCTAAATTGAAAGTTGATTCTATAGCTGTCACTCACAACTGCGCAAATTGTGCCCTGTGGCTTCTGGGAATTCAGTGGACTCTGAAAGAATGATATCAAAGAAAAAATAAAAAAAAAAGATATTGAGACATCGCTTTTCTAGCAAAAGTCACAGATTTTGAGATCTGGCAATGGGCGTTCAGGTAAAATCTATATCAAACATCCATGGAATGACAAGAGACAAATATCCAGATAGCTGCTAAATTTGACTGTTCCAGTTTGTCTTGTAGGCCCAAGGATAGATTCAGGGCAGATTGTGAACAATTCCTTGGACTATTGCTGTATGATGATTTCTAGTACTGATTTAAATGTTTACTTCATTCTTATGTGCTTTTTCATTGTGTTTATTGTTGTCGTTGTTGTTTGTTTGATTGATTTTATTTTATTTTTTATATAGTTATTTGAACAGTTCCAGAAATCCCATTTTGAAAAACTGGCAACATTGTATTTCATCATATTGGGAAAGTCATGGCTGTCAGATGAATTTCCAGTGAGTGTAAAAAGGGAAACATCACTCCCATTTTTTAAGAAGGCGTTCTGGTTCAACTCAACAGGCAGCTAAGCACCACATAGTCACTTGCTCACTCCCCTCTCCCAGTAGGATGGAGGAAAGAATCAGGAAAAAAAACAAACCAACATAGTTAAACCTGTGGGTCGAGAAAAAAATATTGTCTAAGGCATAAGAGGAAGAGAAAAGGAAACTAATAATAGTAATGATACTAACATAATATACAATTACAAAACAAGTGATGCACAATGCAATTGCTCACCACCCACCACCAAGTATCCAGTGATGAGAAGCAGCTGACCTTCTGGCCAACTCCACACAGTTTTAAAAATTTCTTCACATATTGTCATATGTTGTGGAATATTGCTTTGGTCAGTTTAGATCAGCTATACTGGTTCTGTCTCCTCTGAGTTCCTCCAAGCCCCTTAGTTATCACTGCTGGCAAGACAGTACAAGAAGCTGAAATGTATTTGGAACTGTGCTGCCAATTCTCAGCAGCAACTGAAACACTGCTGTGTTATCAATATTGTTTTTCTCCCAAAGCTAAAACATAGCATGAACCAACTTTGTCCCAGCTGAACTCAGGACAGAAAATTAGAATGGAAGATAGAGGGCACTGCAGGCCGGTAAGCATCACCTCTGTGCCTGCGTAGATCATGGAACCAGTCCTCCTGGAAGCTACATTAAGGCATATAAAAGTTGAGGAGGTGACCCATGACAGTCAGCTTGGCTTCACTAAGGTCAGATTGTGCCTGAGCAATCTGGTGACCTTCTATGATAGAATGATGACATAAGTAGACAAAGGAAGATCAACTGATAATATCTATGTGAATTTCTGCAAGGCCTTGATATGGTTCCACATAATATTCTTATCCTAAAATTGGAAAGATACAGATTTGAAGGGTGGACTGTTCAGTGAATATGGAATTGGTTTCATAGCCAGAGGGTTGTTGTCAACTGCTCTATATCCAGGTGGAGGCCAGTGATGAGCGGTATTCCCCAGGGGTCCGTCTTGGGACCAGTGTTCTTCACAATCTTTAGCAATGACCTTGATAGTGGTATTGAGTGTACCCTCAGAAACTTTGCTAATGACTCCAAGCCGAGTGGTGCAGCTGATACAACAGAATGAAAGGCTGTCATCCAAAGGGACATGGACAAGCTTGAAAAGTGGGCCCACATGAACCTAATGAGGTTCAACGCAGCCAAAAATTGATTTTGGTTAGGGGTAATCCCAGATATGCATACACACTGTGATAAGAACTTGTTAAGAGCAGCCCTGCAGAGAAGATCTTGGGGGTTCTGGTGGATGACAAGCTGGACATGAGTCAGCAGTATACACTTACAGTCTAGAAGGCCAACAGTATTGTGGGCTGAAATGAGGGATGATCAGCAGGGAGAGGAAGGTGATAGTCCCTCTCTGTTTTGCTCTGATGAGGCCCCATCTGGAGTACTGAATTCCAATCTGGGTCCTTCAGCACAAGACAATTGCGGAGATTTTGAACTGGGTGCAGAGGAAGACCACAAAAATGATCAGATGTTAGAGCACCTGTCCTACAACTAAAGGTTGAGGGAGGTGGGCTTGCTCAGCCTAGAGAAGGGAAGGCTCTGGATTGACCTCTCTGTGGTCTTCCAGTATTTGAAAGGAGCTTATGAACAGGATGGAGACCAAATTTTTACAGAGTCTGATACTAACCAGATAAGGGGGGTGGCAGAGATTTAGATATTAGGAATATGTTTTGTTTTGTTTTTGCTCAGAATGTAGTGAGGCACTGGAACATGTTGGCCAGAAAATTTGTAGATGCTTCATCCCTGTAGATGTTCAAGGACAGATTGTATTGGATGGATCTAATGCTTGGAACCCTGCTTATGCTAGGGGGCAGGGTGTGGAACTGGCTGCAAAAATTCCTCCTAACCCAAGCCATTTTATGACTCTATGATTCTATGAGCTACTATCACTGTATTTGCCTCAGTTGAGTGATGATGACTACCATGTTGCAATAAACAGAACATTTCAGAGATGTGGAATGAGATTTATTCTGTGGAGCTACTGAGACTGGATGACTGTGAGCAAAGAATCTATCAACATACTAGTAAATAATTCCATATAATATATTGTCTATTAACATTACAAATATATATATGTGTGTGTATATATATTGATTTTTCCTTTCCTACTCATCTAGAATGAAATCAAGTTAAGATTCAGGAACAAATGAGGGTTGAAGAACAGCTCTAATATTAATTTTAATATCTGTTATGTATACACATACATACATATATGCACATACCTATACATGTAAAATAATCCTGACATAATGTAAATTCTGCTGAAAATTTTGTGAAATACTTGACAATGAAAAATTGTGATATTCAAAGTATCCATTAATAAAAATCACTAAAACGTTAATCAAAGACACTGAATAAAGAAAGACATGCAAACACTGGCTTTTTAATATGATATGAACTATTTGTTTCCTTTGAAAACATTTTTATTTGAATTATACGCTTGCAAATGATTCTGACCAAAGCCAAAGAAAAGGAAAGATAGCTGAAGGATGTTAATTGCATTGATCACAGCAGAACTGAGAAAGAATGAGTAAGCATTTATAAAATTGTATATGTGAAACGTATTTTATACATTACAGTTCTTACTGACAATGAAGGAAGATTGCAACTGTGGTGAATGCATTTTGTGGACTGTAGTGCCTATCTTTCCTCAAGATTTATAAAATGCAGATTCTCCTCTTTACTGTAACTTTTTACTGAATGTAAAATAAACTTGAACAGAATTTGAGCTCTGCAGTATCATGGAAAGATAATTAGTTGGTTATCATTACATTAAGAAACCTGGGCTACTCCTAAATTTTTTAGCAGCAGCTTTGCAGTCCTTAAAGAAAATCAATTCTAGCATAACATCTAAAAATATTCCCTACCTTTAAACACAAGAGTATTCTGTTGATTTCAGTGGAACATGCATGCTTTAAGTTAAGCACATGTGAAATATGCTGCTGAACAAAGGTTAGTGCATCCTTAAGTTTTATGATTAGTTTAGTCCACCTCATAGACAACCCACTGAAACGTTTCTACGCATCAGTTGTAATCCTTTTACTATTCCTGATGAAAAGAAAGGGGAATGTATTTGGAATCTTTAATGCTGTTTGCTTTGTGTGCCTGTGATACATTCAATAGTACTAAAACATTCAATTAGAGCTGTTCCCAGTGTGATCAGTGTTTGCCTTCCTGTTTAAGAAGTTGCAAAATACTAAGGGCAGACCCTGAGCTGATGGCAAATGTCAATTACTTCAGCAAAGAAACAATGGTTTATGCTGCTTAAGGATCTGCCCTGCGATGTCTTTGTTTTCTGCGTTCTAATCTTTAGACTGCATCTTGGCTTTAGTGCAAAGGTTGCAGCCAAATTGTTCCCAATATAATTGTATTTGCTAGTGAGAAGAATATATTCTCTCAGAGTGCACTTCACTTTTCTTTTGTAGTTGACACTTTCTTAGTCCAAGTTACAAATGATCCTTCTGGAAAGATGACTTTTTATGTATTTATAATATAAACTTCTTAGGAAATAACTATTTATTTATGTTCATACAGAGAAAAAATATCATAGAGACTTGACCTTAATCAAGGTCTTCATGCACAAATGGAAATGTTAAATGAAAGTACAAAGCAAAAGTGAATAAACACATGTGATTGGGGTTGGACTCAATGATCTCTGAGGTCCCTTCCAACCCCTACAATTCTGCGATTCTACAATTCTGTGATTATTTATTATGAGTCAACATTTAACTGTTTTTGCATTTCTGGATATGTACTAGGAGAAGATCATGTCTATACAAAGTATGAAGACCAAGTGTTGCTTTGTTTACATCTTTCTTATAAAACATAGACCAGGGAACTGAAAATAGATGTAACTTTCGGTATTGTTGTTTATAAAGCATAACTGGAATAATTTCCTGTTCTTCAAACAGATCATATTTATAAAAAAGAATGAAGTTACTTGTCAAGCAGATACAAAAATAATGATAATTAAAAAAAAAAAATTAAGGAGAAATTAAGTTTTTAAATGAGAACATTTGTTGATTACTAGTGATCCTTTATTATGGATTCTTTATGAATGTATTTCCTGAAATAAAATTAGAAGTAGGTTGGAAATAATGGATAATGGGAAATAATGGATAATTGGAAATAGTGGATTTGGAAGCATTTGTATGTAATTATGGGAAGATTTCATAGTTGCAGGCTGCAATCTGTTTAAAAAATCTAAATATAATGTGCAAGTGAATCTTATTTATGCAGATAAACAGCCTTAATATGAGCTATTGTCCTAGCTGAACTAGTGTAAATCATTACTTGTACCTAAAAAACTGGAATTTTAAGAATTTATCCCCAGACTGAAGTCAAGGAAATTTTCACCAAGCTAAACGTATATATTATTTCCACTGTAAATGAAGATTTGAGATGATACAACCATAAATGTCTTTAACTAAAACTCATTCCATGAATACACAGAAACTTCAACTATTTTGCGCTGACTTACAGTCTGCAAATTACATACACACATTTGTAACAAGTGTATTTTTTTTTTCCAAATGAATAATAGAATATAGGTTTCCATGCCTCCACTTTTTCTAAACAGCATTTAAGTCATATAAATTGTGGGTCTATGTATAGCTTTCAATTCCTCTGTCTACATGTCTAAGTCCAGATCATATCAGTAAGGTCAAACATTAATATTTTAATAGAGTTAGCAAAAGTTCATTAAAGGAAGAAGTCCAAGGTTTTGCAATTTGCTACAATAAATAAAATGAAATAAAATAAAATGAAAT
>JAOWBP010000001.1:130755107-130770522 GCA_028571105.1 Tragopan temminckii | reverse complement strand
AATAACCACCTAAAAGCAGTGCTTCATTAAGCCTTGAGTTATTCAACTCAAATACATGAACTGTACAACAGCCACTAGTTTTGTGAATATGTGGCCATCGACCAAGTTTTTCTGCTTTTTTGTTTGTTTGTTTTGAACTTGCCATTCACTACAATTCTTGACATTCAATTTCTTTAAAAGTATGACCTAAAATATAATTGTGTTTTTCCCTGAAAATGTTTACTTCATCTTTTTTTTCCCCTCTTTATCAACACAATTACTTTTAATGCTGAATTCAGAAAAGTCTTTGAAAGATATGAGTACGAGAATTCAGATTTCTGATTGTGATGTATGTGTATATTGTTCAGCCAATCTGAAAAAAAAAAAAAAACAAAAAACAAAAAAACAGAGACTGCTCAGGAAATTATTGTGAAGTTATACCTTTTAGTTTCTATCAGAAGGAGGTAGAAGTTCTACTTAAAACTCTTATCAAACAGAGAAACAAGCAAGCAAACAAAAAACAACTATAACAAAAAATAAATTGTTCAACAACTTCTAAGAAAGACAGACTTGCTGCAACTTTTATGTGTATTATCATTCTCTCCATTTCATTAGCCTTCTTGCAAGCACATACAGGATCACAAGGATTTTTATCTTTCCAGACATATGCTCATTATGACCTTGATTTCTTAAGTGGTAGAGAATCTGGCCTTGATCCAGTAGATGAGCTTAATAAAAGCATACTTAACTGTGAGCATATTTAAGAAGATGCTTCAGTTAAAAATATGATCCTGTTGACTTTGGTGAAATTCCTTGAGGTTATATGCATATGGATGTGATAATCATACAGGTATATTAGACAGTGATAATATTTTCTTTCCAATTCTACCCCACCATAGATAGCTTACAACCCCTAAGATGCAAAGTTAACAAAACATGGGCTGATATCTAGCACCATGGATAAAGATGTTTAAGATATTTAAATGGTGATAAGTTTGCTACGCATGTAGCGAGAATAATTATCATTGTACAGTAGACAGAAAAAAAACACACTTGGAAATAAAAAATGCAAATTGATGTAAATTGCTTGTTGATATGTAATTAAAAATAACTGGTATTTTGGTACTTAAGAATTATCAATCATATTTCTGTAGCATAAACAAACGTGTTTTGGTATATTACTTCCCTCCCCTCCCCCTCCAAAAAGATCACAGAAAAGATTGTTTCTCTGGCATGTGTGCTGTGGTTTGAGAAAAAACAGTCCATAACTTGATCCTCCCTGATTTTTATTAAATATTCTACACGATTGATAACATAGCAATTTGGAAAAAAACAAAAAAACAAAAAAAACAAAAAACATAGGAATAGACTAGAGTGGTGACATAACAGTCAAAGTATAAATTAATTCCATCGTACTTGATATGCTTATGAATAGCATCTAAGTTTGGGAATGTCATGTTAGTTCTACTAGCAGTCAATGGAGTGGGCTTAATACCTTGAGAAGTTAATTCAGATTTTAATACGATTAAGCTCCTGGAAGCTTCTTTATTTCACCAGGAAGAATAGAATGATTGCATTTTTAATATCCATCCTGTAATTAGGTACTTTAATTTTAGGTAGAAAATTTAGGTGCTAAAGAATGTCAAGAAAGAAAGAGAGAATATAGTCATATTCCTAAATTCTAGAAGAATTTCAACCAAGTTGGAAATAATCTTTAAGTATTAAACATAGCAATGATCAGATTCAAGAGAATTTTACTTACGAATTTTTTTTAAAGTCTAGGGCCTCTTTATGTACAAAATACTATGAGGATATAAAAGAAAATAAAAAAAATTAACCATTAGTTTGCTACAACTTCATTCCTTTCTGCCCTTCGGTTATCAGATCTTAGAAGATCCCTGTTCATTGAGCAACATTCCGTTTATTTTAAAATGTATTATTCCCAAAATGTAATCTGATTACATGACATGGAATCTAATTTGAATATGAATCAAAAGAAAAGCGGTACAGACCACTATGAATTTTTGTGTTAATATTATATATTAAAGTACTTAAACCATTGACTTAAGTTTTTTCAGTATATCCTATGTTGCCAATATTATTTATAACGTTATAATTTAACATTAATTTTTCTTTTAAAGGCTAATGAAAGAAAAAACAAATTTATATTCCATCTGCTATAAAACCTACCACAGAAGACATGATAAGCGTGTGCTTAATGTTATGCAAGCAAAGTCTTAACTCAATTGGAGTAACAGTTGCAGATGCAAGCAACTCTATTGAGATTAAGGGGGTAGCTACATGTGTGTTCCTCACACAGATAAAAGAAATTGCAGTGTGTTATTCAGATTGTACATTTATTGAAGTGAGAACTTAGTCTTCATATTTGTTTCCAAAGTATTAAGATGTCTCTATTAAAATTTGCACATATATGCAATTTCACATGCAGGTGTGTAAACTGAATGTGCACATTACATATATGTTAACACAGCAGAAGGCTTGTAATATAAAAAGTAATTTGTCATTCTATAGTGGCAAATGATTCTGCACAAACCTTTTTTTTCTGCATTTTGGGTAAGACACCACACAAAATGCTCATGACACTCAGCAGTCATTGCCATGGGGGACAGAGAAGCTTCATAGAATAAAGTGCAGAAACTGATAACCATTCTCCATTAAAACATGTTTTCACAGTTACGTTCCACCAAAATGAAAGTTAATTTTTGCCATGATTATGCCATTTGTACATTAACCCTTACTTTGTGGGTTTGATATATGCAATAACTTATACTTCAGTAATAAACTAGTTTATATTCTAAAAATCTTTCACCCTTGTATGGTTCCTTTAATGCTTTTTATTTTTAAGACTGAAATACCTTTTTGGCATGCTTTTACTCTGATGTCTTCTTTACAAGACCTTTATAGCTAACACATTGCAATGAATACCAGTATTTTCACACCTGCTGGATGGGTGTCTCTAGCCCTGAGAAACAAATACAGAATCATTGTCTTCCTCTACTCAGAGTTTTAGGCTTTAAACATACACATATAATTTGTATTCATATATTAAAATCTTATTAAATAAAAGTAATAATGTGAGTAAACAGAAAGATGATTTACAGTACAAAAATAAAAAGGGGAAAATAACTACTGCAGTATTTTGTAAATGGAAATAAGGTACTTCAACATAGGCAAAATATTAGCAGATTATTCAATTACCATTTAAATAGGAAATGTCACCTTCTGCTGTGATTTACTCTTTAAAAAGAAAAAAAAAAAAAAGAAATTGATAGTGATTCCTCCCTATATTTGTGATACTTTCTAGATTTTATATCTCAATCCACTTTCCTATATAGAGGAAGATAATTTTATTTATTTATGGTGCATTATCATTCTACTCTATAAAGACTGCTATGAAAGTAATGCCTGCTATTTTATTGTCTTAGCCTACAACGTCACAGGTAGTTGTTAGCAATAGGGCATTAGAGGTTGAACCTTCCTGCCATTATATTGCATCCTGCCATTACATTTACTTGCCATGTGGCAGATGGTAGCCAAGGGACAGTCTGACAGAACAGATATAGAAGTGCATACAAAGCAGAAGTGTGTTATGGAGCTCCTCCATGTGGAAAAAAAATTCTCCCCACTGACATTCATTGATGCCTGCTCAGTGTTTATGGAGACCAACAGAGGATGTGAGAACAGTGAAGTGGTGGGTGGTGTGTTTCAGCAGTGACAACAGTGACAGTGGGTCACCTCCGCTGGTACAGATCTTTATGAGTGTGGCATGCGGTCTTCTGCTCATCAATGGCAAATATGCTTAGCTAATAGCAGTGACTGTTTTGAAATATACTGTTTTGTAGCTGAACACATTATCTATCAGGTAGTGTTATTGTGCTCTTTCCATGGAAATAAATACAAGGCATGACTTTGAGAGAAACACACTTACACAGAGTCAACCCAGCAGCACCAAGCTAACAGATTTTCTACGTGGGCTACTTTACTACTGTATAATCAATGAATATACAGATGTTATAATTAAGAAACGTACAGGAAAGTTAGGCTAAATAGGTTATCACACAAAAGAAGAATGGATGGAAAGCTTACCCTTGTCCTGGTCTTGCTGAGAAAACTCCAAGAGGAGCAATCTCCAGAAGAGATCCTTCCCCAGAGGTAGTCAGCTCTTAAGTGGGGTCTAGGAGAGGTGAAGCTAGGCTCCATCCCTTCTGGTCATGCAGTTGAGTTACCTGCACCTGTGCTCTAGCAGCTGACTCAGTGCTTGCCTCAGGTGGTCAATCAGAGGTTCAAGCCATGATTCAGCACTCTACCCCTTCATAGCATTGATCGAGTTGACTAAAGGGTAAGCTTTCTCTAATACAAAGATCTGATACATCACAATGCTTATACAATTTCTGTCATGACGCATGTTGATACAATTCAAAACGAGTGATGATCAGTCAGTGTTCATATTCTTTTATGGGCCAGTGCTCGGTGATGTTACTGGAGGCATGAGGTCGTGAGGTGCAGGTCTGTCCTATGTTCCATCAGTCCCATTTAGACCATCACCAGGTGTTACACGTGATCTGACAGTAACACTGGAACGCTTTGATGGCATTTTGTTGCTTTTGGTGATCCTGCAGGCTCAAAGACTCACGGGGAGTAATACAGATGTTTCAGAGGTACCAGGAGGGGAAGGTCTGTTCTCCAGGGCAAGATACAGGCGGTATTTCTATCCTGGGTCAACACTTCGGCTTGTACTGGGGCATGCCCCGGCCGCCTATACCACACCTTCTGGCCAAATGTCTGGGACTGCATGACTATATCTGACACCAAACTGGGTGTCCTGATCTGCCAGAGGGACGTGATGGGGGCCTCTTTAGCAATGAAGATTGGAGCGTTGACCACAGTATCTGTAGGCCGTGTACTTATTACTGGAAGGACTACTGAGCCTCCCACCTCTAATAATCTCCCCCAAGGTGTAAGTAGGCCACATCACTTAGGTCCTACCCGCACCTTCCAAAGCCATTTTATTGTATGGGTACCTGGATCTAAATTCTCGGGGCTGGGAGTAGAAGATTATTTTCATTATCAAGCTGGGGTCTTACCTGATTATCAGTGCCCGTAATTTGGATCCTAAACCCATGTTGTCTGTAGCATTTTCAGGGCACTGGGGTCTGCCGCCTCTAGGTTTTTCATTCAGATCCCACCGGGTTTCATGTAGTCTTTTTGTCCACCCCTGCATGGACTGAGAGTCTGCCTTCAGGGCAGCCTTAAGAATACCGTTAAAATGTTCAATGAGGCCTGCCCCTGTTGGATTATATGGCAGGTGGAATTGCCATTCAACATTATTTTCTTCTGCCCAGCGCTGTAGTGTTGCACCAGTAAAATGAGTTCCTTGGTCGCTCTCGATGACTTGAGGTGTCCCGTAGGAGGATATCAGTTTAGTGAGTGCCTTGATAGTCTATGCCTGGTTTGTTTTTGGTACTGGATAGGCCTGCAGTAGCCCACTTGCAGTATCGATGCTGGTCAGGGCATACCTCGCCCCCTCAGACCAAGGAAGGGGCCCAATGTAATCAACCTGCCATCGCTGGAGAGGACTGTGTCTTCTAACAAGATGGTCTGTTGTTTCGGGCAACGATCTCAGTCTCATCTTAGAACAAGCAGTTCTCTTGCTGTCTCAGTATGCCTGGGTGATGTCAGATAAATGTGGGCAGCTGCTAAAGCATGGGGGCTGCCCATACATTGCCTTTTGTCCCGCATGCCGTAGCTTCTGATGTAACCAACGGGCAATGTTCTCAGATGGTGAATTCTCAATCCATTGAACTCGAGCTAGCATGTCGGCTTCGTCATTTCCCAGTAACTGTAGGGGCTGATGACCAGAATCATGGTAGACACATACAGTCCTGTGTTTGACTGTATTCCATATGTCTAACCACATGTCTTTGCCCCAGATCAGTCAGGCGTGGATAGTCCATTCTTGGATGGCCCACTGTGCAATCCAAAGAGTGAGCCCCTGGTACACAGCCCAACACCTGAACAAATATTCAGGATACCATCACCTGGTTCCTTGGTTATAACCATCCACATGGCTCGCAGTTCTGCCCATTGGCTGCTCTGACCATCCCCCTCGTCAAACCAGATTGTCTCAGTGAAGGGATGGTATGCTATCGCTCTCCACTTGCTCGGGTTGCCCTTGCTGGACCCACCTGTGTACCAGGCATCTTCAGGGATAGGATATTTTCCCTCCTGAACGGGACTCTTCTCTGGTGGAGCAACCAGTGTTTCTTTTGGTGATTCACGGTGATACATCACTGGGCCTAGGATCTTCTGAAGTTCTTCTTTCAAGGGTGATGAAGACAGACTACTCCTTTGGCTGAGATAGGCGACCCATCATGCCACTGTCTGTGCTTGGGCCACCCCTGTCTTAGGAAGGTGGGTCAGATCTTTCACCCATCCCTGAATCAGCAGTGTGATCTTACCTATAACTTCAGCCGTTTGGGTTACTGGCTCTACCACCTGTAATGCAGAGTAGGCAGCCAGTAATTGTTTTTCAATCATGCTGTATCTTTCTTTTGCTCCATGCCAGACCTGAAACCAGAAACCAATGGGGGTCCAAACAGAACTCTGGAGTTGCCACAGGCCCCACTCAAAGCCATCCTGAGCTACATGAACATCCAACATGGCTGGGAGAGTAGGATCAAATATAACCAATGCCTGGGCTTGTTTAGCTGCCAGTTTTGCCTGTTGGAAAGCATCCTGTTCTGTTTTCCCCCAATCCCATAGCTGCCCCCCCTTTTTTTTTTTTTTTTTTTTAAAAGAGTCTGTACAGCAGCCTTAGCAGCTGCACTAAGTGAGGTATAAAGGAATGCCAGTAACACAATATCCCAATATACCTAGAAACTCCTGCAGCTGCTTTGGTGTTGTAGGGACTGGGAATGCCTGAACCTTATCTATGGCAGCACTGGGTAGTACTTTGGTCTTTCCTGACCAAACTACACCCAGGAATTCTATGGACAGGCCCAAACCTTGCACCTTCTGAGGATTTATAGCCCATCCCCTCTGTTGTAAATAGGCAGTTAATTAATCTGCCACCTGCCCTATCGCATCCAGCGAGTCAGATGTCAACAGGAGATCACCAATATAATGATATAAGTTCACATCATCAGGTTTCTTCCAATTAGCCAAGTCACACGCCACTAGATTGTGACAATAAGTTGGTGAATGCACATACCTCTGCAGCAGGACCTAAAAGGTCCACTGCCTGCCTCCCCACATAAACGCATACTGATCTTGCGATTCTTCAGCAATTGGAATACCGAAGAACGCATTTGCTAAATCTTGGACACAATGTTAGGTTTTTATCTCGCTATTTAATGTGTCCATTAGGGAAGCAGTATTGGATACAGCTGCATGAATAGGCGGCGTGACTTTATTTAATTCTCAGTAATCCACTGTCATTCTCCATGTTCTATCCAACTCTTGCACTGGCCATATGGGGGAATTATACGGGCTATGTGCAGGTCTTATATTGCTCATTTTTTCTAATTCCTGCACCGTTCTTGATATTTCATATTGCCCACCTGGAAGTCTATACTGTCTTACATTAGTAATTTGGCACAGTTTCAGCAGGCAAATAGGCTCATGCTTTGCATGGCCTCCCAATATAGCCTGCACCACCCCAACACTGTTACACCTTTGTCCAAGTCTGAACTCTCCCACAGTCGTCCCATAAAATATCTATACCCAGGATGTATTCTTGGACAACAGATACCTTATAGTCCCAGGGTGGGAGATGCCCAGCCCCCAATTTCAACTGTGTTTGGGTGACAGGAATAGTCTGTCCCCCAAAACCACCAATTATCACTTTGTCTCCATCAAATTTAGTTGGAGCTCCATAGATAATTGATGTTTCTGCTCCATTGTCCACTAACACCATAACTCTCTGAATACTTTTTTGGGACTAATAAATCGTTAATTCTACATAGGGCCTCCAGTCCTATGGAGGCCCTAGGGGGACTAACATCCCTCGTCACACCATGAATTGTGTTATGGCCAATTCTTTTGCCTCCAGTAGCTGATGCATCATGTCCTGAGACACCTGAAGAGGCTTTTTTTTTCCCCCTACTGGGGATTATAAAGTCTTCTAAATTCCACGTCGTAGTTGGTAGCCTATTTATAACTCTTACCCTAGATTTCTTAGGGTAGTTCTGAAATTTTTGATTGTTCTTTAATTGTTTCCAAAGCTGTAGGAGGACATGATTGGGCTGGCAGTCAATCTTAGCAAATTGTGCCCCAACCCAAATTAAATCATTAAACATTTGTTTTTGGGAAACCCTTATGGGTCCCGATTGAGGAGCTCAAGTAGCCAACCTCTTGGTTTTAATCACTGGCAGGACCTCAACTTCTTCTAATGTCTGAATGTTGCACCTAGTCCGCAGGCATTCTGTTTCTCCTAAGTCAGCCACTAACTGGGCAGCCTGCTGGACTACCTCTTCTGAGGCCACCAGGGGATTTAATATAGAGACCAAAGTGCCATATAGATGGGAGGGGGCTTGCTGTAGAATCAAGTCTCTCATCCCCACTGAGAATTTGACCATATCAGAGCCATTAAATGCGTCTTCATAAATTGCTTCCCTCACGCCTAGGTCACAGATATAATTTTGAAGGTCCTCCATGGAGGACCGCATCCCTGTATATAGAAGTATATCGGATTTATTCAGCCACACCATATGGCAAGTCGCCAACAACCATTCTATTATAGAATGGTTTTCATCAAGATATTGAATACCTGCATATAACCTCTGCCTGAGGGTAGGATAGACAGTCATGGTGGCCAACTTGGTTATTTCTGGGTCATTCACCATAACATTTTCTGCCCCCAGAATCCCAGAGACTTAATAACCAGGCTGGCATACTTTCTCTAGGCTTCTGCTGAAGACGCTGTACTAAATCCATCAATTCTGTTGCCATGTATGGCTGGGCTGTTACGTGCAAATGAGTCTGGGCAGGGGTTCACTGGCAGTCTATCCTGTTTTTTTTTCCTGAGTTATAACAGGACAGACCTCCAGCGGATCTGGCACAATCAGAGCTTCAAGTTCCAATTTAGAATTTTTATTTTCCTGATCAACAAAGTTCATTGATCCAGGAGTCTGGTCATTGTCTATTGAAATGCTATGAACTTGACTTATCGGAAGATGCAGAATTGGTTTCTCCCCTATTAATATGCCAAGTTCTTGCACTAATTTTTCAGTACAGGCTCTTAAAAGTTGTTTTTCATTTTCTAAAGTATTATTTCTCATTTCAGTGTGATTTAAAGCATTTAATAGTGCCCATACCACTGTGGAGACAGCTAATTGTCATTCTTTCATGATTAGTATATCTTTGCTAAGTCTCTGGAAGTAGTCTGCCATGCTATACAGGGAGATATTTCCCATAACACATAGGGGACCCCATTTTTCTATGATAACCACTAGTTTATAATACAGAGATCCCACAAATCCTGGGATCTGTCCCATAATCATTTTATCTTGGGGGAAAGGGGGGGGGCGTTAACATTCTTCCCCTGACCCATTTACAGAAATTCCATAAAAAGAACATGATGTAAATTTTAGTAAATCTGGCCTGCTAGCTCACCAGCAGTTAGTAATTATCATGTTAGAGAAGGATAACAAAAAATGAATGGAAAGCTTACCCACATCTTGGGCTCACAGAAAAAGACTCCAAGAGGAACAATCTCCAGAGAGAGACCCTTCCCCAGTCGTAGTCAGCTCTTAAATGGGGTCTAGCAGAGGTGGAGCCAGGCTCCACCCCTTCCAATAGCACAGGAGAATTGTCTTCACCTGTGCTCCCAGGGCTGACACATTGCTTGCCGCAGGTGGTCAATCAGAGGTTCAGGCCATGATTCAGCAGTTCCCATACACCTACTGATATAGCTCTTACTTTTCCTTGAAGAACATGCTTTATGTAATTGATGTATATCATCTGATACAAGTACCTCCGAAAGTGAGATTTCTGCCACTGTAGTGTGGGAATTAATTAATTCCTTGATTGCTTTCTGTTTCTTTCTCATAAAAAGAATAGTTACAGATATTAAACTTGAATAAGGAAAATACCAAAATAAGAGGGCACTCACCTCATTAATCCGAGAAATGTAACAGATAATTCAATGAACAACATTAACTGTAGTTTAATAAACTCTACAGGGGTGAATCCCACAGAATCATAGAATTGTAGGGATTGGAAGAGATTTCCAGATATCATCAAGTTCAGTCTCCCTGCTAAAGCAGGTTCCCTACAGTAGATTGAACAGTAAAGTGTCCATGCAGGTCTCCAGAGGAGGAAACTTCACAACCTCTCTGGTCAGATTGTTCCAGTGCTCTATCATTCTGACAGTGAAGAAGCAATTCCTTGTGTTTTCATGGAACTTCCTGTGTTTCAGTTTCTATCCTTGTTCTATTGCTGCACACCACTGAAAAGAATTCACTCCCATCAACTTTGACTCCCACACTTCAGATATTTAAAAACAGTTACGAAATTCCCTCTCATCCTTCTCCAGACCTAGCAGTCCCAGGTCTCTCAGTCTTTCCTGATACAGGAGATGCTTTACTCTCCTAATCATCTTTGTGTCCCTTCATGGGACTCTCTCTAGAAGATCTGTCTTTTTTAAACTGAGGACCTCAGAAGTGGTCACAGTATTTCAGATATGACCTCATCAGGGCAAAATAGAGGGGAAGGATCGCCTACCTCAAGAGCTGGACAAGCTCTTCTTAATGCACCCTAATATATCATTGGCCTTCTTGGTTACAAGAGCACACTGCTGGCTCATGATCAACCTGTTGTCTACCAGGACCGCCAAGTACTTTTCCTCAAATACCTTTTCTAATACAAGCAGGAATACAAATAGGTACACATGATGAGTAAGACTGTTTTGTTTTTTTTAAGCTTGCTGTGCAGAAGTGATTTGCCAATAGCATTTCTGGAAAGGAAAGGGGACAAATGAAACTGTTGAAGAAAGACAAGTTTGATTGTGCCAGGTCAGCATGTGTGTTTGTGGCTGCAAAAGTTGGCAGAGTTAGCAAAATCAAATATTGAAAGAAAAAAATTTAATGAGATTATTGTCATGGTATCCAGATGTTTATAGGCTTTATTTATTTGGAAAAAAATATTTTTAAGAGGAGATTCAAAAGGTAAAAATACATGAATGACTATATATATTTGAAATTTGAGAAATTTGAATTTTGTTGTCCTGTGCCTATGCTTTTTTCCAAATCATAATACACAAGATCTTATAAGTGACCACTATCTACATAACACTGCCAATAACATCTTTAGTAGCTATGCACCTCATATTATTTTCATATATCATGTTAAGATAAAGATACTGCTATGACTTAATTTCAGATACTTTAGAAATAAATTTCCATCTTCAATTTGTTACACTTGCAGATTTGGTCCTAAGCCTTTTGACATGTAAAAATATTGAAAAACAAGATTGATTTTTTTTTTCCTTTCTGTTCAACAATGCATGTATTTAAAACAAAACAAAACAAAACAAAACAAAACAAAACAAAACAAAAAAAAAAACCACCACAATAGTTCTGACTTTAAGGTCTTCATCTCTGTTTCAGATCTTCTTCCTCTATGTCCAGAAGTTAGTTCTAATGGAAATCCATCAAAATCAATCAAACATTCCCAACGTTTTGAACTGACTTTAGGTTTGAATCTTAGTGAAGATATCTTGGTGTGCCAAGCATATAATAGTAATCCTATATATCTTATATTTTTTCTTCTTTTTCCTTCTTCCCCCCCCCCCCCACAAAAAAAAAAAAAAAAAAAAAAAGTGCTTCTTTCCAGTTTAATACATACAAAGAAAGAAAAGAGAGCAGTCATTAATCATCAGTATTTTACATCTTCCTTTTATGTTAAAAAATATGCTGGACACATCTGCTATGAAATTATATATCAAATTAAAACAGCTTGACCTGCAAATGCCTTCTTCTCAGTGTCCTTGTGACAAAGGGGAGCACTAACTTTTGGTCAGATAGTGAGACATTTTTTTTATTTCTGTAGTCATAACTGTTAAGCGTGCTATGAAAAAAAGGAAAAAAATAATAGCAGCCCCACCTCCAGCTTACCTTCAAGTCAAATTTAAATATAAATGATTAGCCAGTATGAGATAAAGTCATTGATCTAGCAAATACACTGCTGTGAAGTTAACATTATTGAAAGAATTTCTTTTCCTATGGGGGCACAAAAGTCTAGCATGTATGAGAAAAGAAAATGCCACTGCTCTTTCTGTTTTCCTTCGTCATAATTTGTAGCCTTTTCACATATAGTTATGACACTTAGTTCCAAATGCTCTGTGTTAAAATGACCCTGAAAACAATACTTCTGTGGTTGTGTTTCTTGTATATTTCTTCCTTCTGTTTTTTCTTAGTAACTTGATATTTCTTTCTACATACAGGGCTTTAATACAAATACTCCTGTATGTCTGGGTTTAACACTAGATCATAGCAAACCTCTCTTTTTAGCAACATACCGGAAAACAACAAATAACTCTTAATGCAAGCCCTTTGTGCATCCTTTTACAGGCAGAAGACGTTACTGTTTCAGCTGTCTATTCCGTAAGGATATAGACCGGCTTGGATGTTTTTTTTTTCCACACTTTATCTGGATGAGGGACATTACATCTATCAACTTCACTAAGGTTAATCTAACTCAGAACAAAGTGTTGAAGTGAAAGATTTAACTGTAAATACAAGCTACTGAACAGACACTGGACTCTTAACTCATACAACTTAATTACATCTCTAAACCTGGGTGATACGAACTAAGAGGTAAGTATCCTGAATAATTCCAGTTGCCTTTTAAAACAAAACAAACAAAAAGCAATAAATAAGCAAGCAAACAAACAAACCAATTTCCCCAAAGATTAAAAACATAGTACTCCATAGTGCTTTTTCACTAACTAGATACAGAAATGTGTTGTATTTACCAAATTGCTAAGCAACCACTATCAAGCTCTTGCCTTATTTTGACTGCTATTCCACAAGCTATCGATTACTTGAATTTATATACAAATCCACAAACATTTGTGACACTGAGAAGAAGAGGAAAAAATGATAGCAGTATGGCCTATGTTGTTTTCTATCCACTCATTTGTGGTTTCCCCTGCAAAGATGTCCTATTTCATTCTGTTTGTAGTAGCCAAGACATGACAAAGGAATAATTTTGCCATATAGAAACACCCCTCTATGAAACACAACATGTTAAAAGAAAAAAAAAAAAAAAAAAGAAAGAAAAAAACCCCGTAACATTGCTGGCAATAAAAGGATATATGTAGTGTTTCACAAAGCTGCAATATATAAATTCACTTCCAAAATGAACTATCTTCGTACTGAAGATTTCATGGCAAAATGTTGTATGGTTTTGTTGTTTTATTAACACTTCATTACTTTTTCAAAATATACTACAGAAAATTTACAAGTTATTATGAATAATCATAAAGCAATAAAACAAAATTATTCTTGCCAAATAAATGAGCAATGTAATGCAATGAAATCTTGCATTCTTATTCTCAGAATTCCATCCCTCATAATAGATCAACATGCCATCATTAGTACAATTAGTAAAGATACCAAAGAATCATAGAAACCTTAGAATTAGAAAAGACCTTTAAAGGTCATCTAATCCAACTCCTCTGCAATGAACAGGGACATGCAGAGCTACATCAGATTACTCAGAGCCTGGTCCTGAATGTCTTCAGGGCTGGGACATCCACCACATCTCTGGGCAACCTGTTACAGTGCCTCACAACCTTCATCTTTTTCCTTATATCCTACCTAAATCTACTCTCTTTAAGTTTGAAAGTTTCCCCTTGTCTTATCACCACAGACTCTGATAAAGAGTCTGTCCCCTTCTTTCCTGTAACTCCTCTTCACATGATGAAAGGCCACTATAAGGTCACCTTGGTGCCTTCTTTTCTCCAGGCTGAACAGCCCCAGCTTTTACAGCCTGTCCTTGTAGGAGAAGTGTTCCATCCTTTAAATCATTTTTGTGGCCCTCCTCTGGACGTGCTCCAACAGGTCCATGACTCTTCTACACTGAGGATTCCACATCTGGATGCAGTACTTCAGGTGAGGCCTCACCAGCATAGAGTACTTCAGGTGAGGCCTCACCAGCATAGAGAGGCAGGATCACCTCACTCACCCTGATGGCCACACTTCCTTGGATGCAGCCCAGGATACTGTTGGTTTTTTGGGATGGGAGGGCACATTGCTGGTTCATGTGCAGCTTACTATTCACCAGTACCCCCAAGTCCTTTACAGCAGGGCTGCGCTCTATCCTTACACTGGCTTGTATTGGCAGTGGATGTTGTCTCAACCCAGGTGCAAGACCTTGTACTTGGATTTATTGAACCTCATGAGGTTCACCTGGGCCCACTGCTCAAGCCTGCGTAGGACCCTCTCGATGGCACCCCATTCCATGGCCATGTCAACTGTACCCCACAGCTTCATTCATATTATAGGGAATGATGAGGGACAAAATATGAAGGGCCAATGGATTAATAACTGGCTCTGAGGCTGATGTGCCTGGCAGGGTTTTAGGTTTTTTGACCTCTGCTCGTTTGCACGAGACCAGACCTGCTGGCAACTGATAGGAGTAGCTTCTCCCACTGGTGGAAGGGGGTCTTAAGATGGGAGTTGGAAAGGTTCATTGATAGAGATTTAAACTAGGTACAAAGGGGGGTGAGATGTAACTGGGGTCACTAGAACGGAGCCTGTATGTAACGTGCCAGTGCTTGTAGGAGAGGGATGTGCTAGTAAGATCCCACAGTTTTGTGTCTTGGTGAAGGAGGAGGATGACTCACCCTTTTGTAGGAAGAATATGAGGATTGGTGTGAGTTGGTGGCTACGGAAACACCTGAGTATGGTCATGAGAGTATTAGAACTACTGCCACTCAAAAGGAGGCCCAGCTCAGGTGCATTTGCACTAGTCCACATAGCATGCGTAATAAACAGGAAGAGCTGGAGGCCATTGTGTGGTCTGAAAGCTATGGTATAGTTGCCATCACGAAAACATGGTGGAATGACTCGCACAGCTGGAGTGCTGTGATGGATGGCTACCAACATTTCAAAAGAGATAGACAAGGCAGGAAAGGTGGTGGTGTAGCCCTCTATGTCAAGAAAGAATGTGAATGTATGGAAAATAATGATGATGATGATAGGGTTGTGAACTTATGTGTCAGAATAAAAGCAAAAGCCAATAAGAGTGATATTATTGTGGGAGTCTGCTACAGGCCACCCAATCAGGATGAAGAGGTGGACAAGACACTTTATAGACAGTTGGGTGAGGTCTCTAGGTCTCTCCCCCGTGTTCTTGTGGGGGACTTCAACTTCACAGACATCTGCTGGATTTATAATACAGCAGATAAGGA
>JAOWBP010000001.1:130735393-130745513 GCA_028571105.1 Tragopan temminckii | reverse complement strand
AATCAGAATATGAAAAACAAGTTGTGTGTCCAATTAAGTAATGCCAGATGTACTTGTAGGTCTATAAAAACCCTGGAATAAAAGGTGCTTTTATCACTCATTTTGGGTTGGTTATGCTTCCCCGCGCGCTGGACAGCTGAGGAATTCCACGGCAGCCCCCCTTTTAGGTCAGGAGTTTATAGCAAGAAAGGTCAGAAGCCTTCGTGAAAAAGACAACAAACCTTCATCCCACAACCCAAAACGCACGCGCAAGAGGGGAGGGTCTGCATGCTAATAAACTCTGGGGGTGTAATGAATATGTGTCTGAATTCCGGGAAAACTATTGATTATGTATTAGTTTGGCCTATATCTATAGCATGATTTTTGCAGACGGTGTGCAAGCTTGAAGGAATTATCCCCCTTGCACCAGGGCTTTTGCGCGATTGTCAATAAAACATACCTTCTCTGTATCCTTACAGGCTATAGGGTTTGATTTCCGCACGTCACAGGAACAGAAAGAAGACAATATGCAAGTTTGTCAGCACCAATTTAACCAACAAGAGTTTGAAAGTGATATTTTCCTGGATCATATAATTACTGGTGACAAGATGTGGTGTCACCAGTATGAGCCAGAGTCAAAACATCAGTCCGTTATGGAGATGTGAATTCCTCACTGAAGAAAATGTTCGAGACACAGTCCTCAGCAGGTAAAGTGATGTGCACTGTCTTTTGTGACAGGAAAGAAATGATCCTTCTGGATTTCCTGAAACTTGAACAAACCATCAACTCTAGCCTGTACATTGCAACGCTGATCTGAAAGCTTAAACTTCCAGAGCCAAACCAGAGAAGAAGACAACCTGACAACCTTTCTCTTACAACACAGTAGCATCAGGTCTCATGCTGCCTTGAAGATCATGGAGCATACCGCCAACCTTGATTGTATTGTCCTACAATACCGACCGTGTAGTCCAGATTTTTCACTTTCTAACTTCCATCTGTACAGGCCAATGAAAGATAAACAGCATGGACAACATTTTCCTAGTAAATACACCATCAAAGCAGCTGTGAAACAGTGGCTCACCTTCAATGCTGTAGATTTTTATGAGTGCAGTATACAGGCTCTGATTCATTTTCAGTGAAAATGTATAGCTAATGATAATGACTATGTTGATAAGAGAATTTACTCTATCAATTTTTAGTTTTGTAGCTGAGAATTTACTTTATCAAATAGAGTAATTGAACTCTTTGTATCTGTTTTAGTTCCCATGGAAATTAATAAGAAGCATTAATGTTGAAGAGGCATAACTACAATCTAGAGAAAAATGCAAATTAATGATAAAAGTAATTTTATTGGGTGTAAGTGGCAAAGTTTTTATGTCATTGTGTAGGCCAGCATGGGAAATCTCTGTGAGGAGTGCTATGCAAGCACTTACAGAACACTTCTATATTACTCATCACATTGAGAGAAAGCTTCCATATAAGAAAAATCTCTTACTGCTTCTTGGGTGTAAAGGCCTGCATTTATTTAGTGCTGATATGTTATGAAATAGTATCTGGAAATAAAAACAAAAAACGGAAATCTGATAACCAGCATGCATTCTATGAATTATTGTTCATACAAGAAAATACTTTGTGCAATGCTGCCAGCAAAGAAGAAACTTTTACTAGCTCTCATCAATGAACCTGCAAAAGTTGTCTCTGCAAAAACAGTCAACAGCTTTGTAAACAATAAATGTTTGACAATTTGTCTCTTCTTTTTTTCAATCCTTTTTCATGTTCATCTATTTCTGCAACATGGATATGATTTCATAGATGTCTTTGATTGTGCTTGATGAAAAACTGTTCTGAAAGTTATTTTGTTTTCTGTTTCATTTACATCAGTCTTGGTTGTGGATCAAGACACTGTTCAACAGGTTTGGTTGACTGCAGCATATTTTTTTTTGCCCTCAGAATTTTTCAGGATCCGTTTGTATTTGAAGAACATATTCCGAAGACAGAAGTTAGAGAGAAATGAACTTCATGGCTGAACAGGAGTGGTCAAAATAATTCATCTTGACTATCCGATAAGTGCTATTAATTGTTCAGCTATAAAATCTGAACTACAGAGGAGAACAGGGGTATGAGTCATTTGACTAGTAACTCTCTTGAGACCTGTGGTCTCACATAGGATGGCCCTACAATTAATGTCCAAGTGACCTGAAGCAAAATATTTCACTGTCTCTTGATTGATTTCTTATAGAAGTTGAAATTAATCTTGATATACTAGCATTGCACATAGAAAATCAGACTGTATTATGAAATATAGTCTTGAAGGGGGAAGAAAAAAAAAAAAAAAAAAAAGGTGATGATTCTGCTCCATGCTACAATGTTTAAAACTTTACAGCATCATGATAACAGCTAACCTCTGAAACTTCTATTAAATGTATTGCTAGAAAAATCAATCAAATAAAAAAAAAATCGTTGAAAATATGGGCTCACTGTTGAATGAAGCAGTACCATTGTCGGTACGAGACACAGAAATTAAGAGTGACCATGACAAGCTGCAGAAAGGGATGATGGGAATCTCATGAAGTTCAACGAGTGCAAAGTGTTGCCACAAAGAAGGCAGATGGTGTCCTGTGTTGCCTTAGGAGTGTTGCCAGTAGTCTGAAGAAGATGATGATTCTTCTCTACGCAGCACTGATGAGATGACATCAACTGTGTCTTGTTCTGGGCTCCACTGTGTAAGGGAGACATAAACAATACTGGAGACTGTCCAGCAAAAGGACACAAAGATGATTCATATTTCTTATGAAGAGAAGCTGAGAGAACTGGAACTGTTTAGCCTAGAAAAGTATCAAATATCAGGAAGTGTCGAAAGGAGTGTTATCAGTATATATAAGTATCCAAAGGAAGGATGCAATGAAAG
This sequence comes from Tragopan temminckii, assembly GCA_028571105.1. Classification (NCBI taxonomy): domain Eukaryota; kingdom Metazoa; phylum Chordata; class Aves; order Galliformes; family Phasianidae; genus Tragopan; species Tragopan temminckii. The sequence goes on along the minus strand of JAOWBP010000001.1, from coordinate 130,742,626 downwards.
TAGAGCCAGGCTCATTTCAGTAGTACCCAGTGCCAGGGTAAGAGGTGATGCACACAAACTGGAACACAGGAGATTCTGTGTGAACTCCAAGAAGTAATTCTGTACTCAGCAGCTGATGGAGCAATGACACAAGTTGCCCAGAGGGGTAAACATATATCTCACGAGATTGCCTTCTGAATCCTCTAAGATCTCTACAACAAATTTTCTTCCTATATTTAACTTGGAGCTGTGAAATACCTGAAAGCATTGCTTTATCAACATAAATCTCTGTTGAATTTTGCAAATTTACTTTGTTAAGAGAATTTGAAAGTGAACAAGACCTCTTCAGAGATCATCCACCACTTCCCAGTGACTGAGATTAAAGAATACACGGGCTGGCCACAGTTTCTTCATCCTGTAAGCAAGTATATTGTTGCAGTCTGTAAAAACTGGGAATGCTAGGAAAAAGGAGCTGTACTGAGAGGCCTGATAAATGACAGTTGTGTTGGTAACAATTATAGAATCATAAAATCATAGAGAGACTTAGGTTAAAAGGGTCCGTAAAGAGCATATAGCTCCAACACTGCATGATTCTAGAAGGCAAGTGAATATGCTAACTGTACACCTGGAAATATTATCAAAATGTGACTAAATATGGTTTACTGTGAAAACAGGAGTGTTGCTGAAAACCCATCTCAGAATTTAGCCTCATACAATGTTTCAAGCCCATGCCTTTTGAAGAGCAGAGCATAAAGAAGAACAGGAATCCTCTCTATAGCATTGACTTCTTTGTCTTCCTATATAGTTATTGACATGTTTGACTGAAGCTATGTACAAAGATGGCTTCTGAACTGCTGATGCATATTTTGCAGTCATACCAGCCTAGAACATTTCTACGCAGTAGTCAAATCAGCAGCATCACATCCTCAACATAGTTTTTCTGCTCAAAGATATTTTCTAGGAAGAGTTTTTCATCTGATAGATGAAAACCTAAAATTGAAACTAAATGATCTGATAATATATGTTTTCTCCTACAGACTGTGATCTTATCAAAAGGTTAGTTAAATCAGAAATTGTCTTACAGTTTGAAAGATCAGATCACTTTCAAAAATCACACTGTTGTCAAGATCGGCTGTTATTTATGGGATAGATAAGATTAAAATGACTCACCGTGTTTGTTCACTTGAATCCCTTTCTTCTCATATGGGTGCAATTTTTACACTAGAGTGGCAGAAAATAGAAGAAAAGTAGTGTGGAAATAAAAAATTGCTTTTAAATGTGTGAGACTATGCAGTTTCAATTCATGCTATTTAAAGTGAACACAAATACTGGTTTTACTATGATATGTCCAACCACCGTCAAATTTTAAATGTATAATTGCACTTTGAAGTGCATTTTATTACCATTTGAAATGAAAGAATAAAGACCTTGGTTTTCCTTAGAACATATTCATTTTAATTTCTCAGCAAATGCTTTTATTAACAGAAACTTCTTGCTTGTTAGAAACAGGTGATAACTCTAAAGGGTCTTCTAGTTTATACAGACAGTCTTTATTGCAAACAATTTGCTTTTGACCACCTATCCTCTCAAATGAGCCATAGATCAGAAATATAAACTCTCAGTGTTTGTTAGTTTGCTCATTTATAAGAGTGCATGGCAATTATATTTACTTCTCTGTCATTACCTATTTTTTCCTTGGTATGCAGTTAATAACATGATGACTTGGCAATAGTGTCTTTTTCTTATATATATATATATATGTTTGTTATAAACATATATATATATATATTTTTTTCCCTATAAGTTCTACGTTTGGCTAATTGGTTATATGTATGTATATTTTGCATCAGTTGTGTGAATTAAAAAACAAAAGTTTTTAATCTTTCACTTCACAATCAAATCTAAAAACAAACAAAAAACCCAAATAAGCAAATAAATAAATGCTGCCAGGTCTTGATTAGTTGATAAGAGATCTATCTGCTACAGAGTGGTTACTTAGCATGCAGCATTTAGTGTTCTGGTTGCTGTTCCTGAGATTTCCACTTCACATCCATTCACTCTTTAAGACAAGTTACTTAAACAGGACCTTCTCCTCACAAAACCATGTTTGTTGCGATTGCATTGTCCTTCAGGTGTTTTGCAATAACTCCAAGCATAATTTTTCTCCATAATTTCACCAGGCACTGAAGTGAGGCTGACAGGCTTGTAATTACCAGAGTATTCTCTCTTGACCTCTTGAAAATTGAAACTTTTGGCAGCTTCAAGTCAATGGGAACCTCTCCAGATTCTCAAGACCATTGAATAATAGTTGAGAGAGACCTCACAATGACATCAGCCAGTTCTCTGAATACTCTGGGATGAATCCCATTGGCTCCCAACAACTTGTATGAATCCAGGTGGAGCAGTAAATTTCACACAAGTTCTCTCTACAAGCCTTTGTACAAATTGGGCAACAGCTATTGTAAAGAAACACCATTATAAATTTGCTCATTACTAATGTAATACATTTGGTTTCTCAGACATTCCTGTTCTTGTTTCTATTGCAGTGAACTGTCTGCCTTATGCAGGTGTTAAGCAAGTCTACTTTCTCGCAACAAACTACATTTTTAAGTTCTTTTTCTGGCATGGGAAGTATTGCTGTCACTGTGAGATTTTCCAGAGTGCTGACTTCTGTACATCAATATCATATAACTTATTTATTTGTTTATATATTATATTCAATTTTCTAATCAGTCACATTCATACAGATACTATAGAACTAATACATAGATACTGCTTAACTGATGTTAGAATTTGATTCTCACAGCTGATTTACTTTTGAAATCTGACAGTTCTCCACTGTAGAATTAACATATTCTTAAATTCCTGTCTGATTAGATGAATCTTATTGAATCTCTGTAAATTCATTTAAGCAAGCAGGTTATTGTCACAACATCATCTCCGAGCTAACTTAGACTTTGTTTCAAGTTTCCATGTTCCAAGATACTGCTGGTTGCAGCTACAGGAAATTTTTTGTCAACATGCCTTATGGAAGAACATTAAACTGCATACATCTTGAGTGGAGACTTATGACCTCATTATACAAAGAGCATTAAGCAGAAATACTTGGTATTGTTTTTGTTTGTTTGTTTGTTTGTTTACAAAAGAGTGTGTAGGAGATTTAGATTGCTAACTTGATTGCACACAAGAGAGAGAACAGAATTAAGAAAATGAGTACTGCCTATAAGAAATTACACGAGTCTTATGTCTGAACAGATTATTGTAGGAATTCTAACACAAAGTTACTGGGTAATAGGAGGGAAGGTTGCCTGTTTATGTTGTGCTGGATATTATCCAGGTGGCATCCTTAGGAAATTCTGTCTTTCTTGAGAGCAATTGTCTGCACTCTTATAAAAGAGACTAAAATGAACAAGTATTAACTGAGACACCAACAGAGGAGGAATTTGTCAGTACAGTTCTGAAGAAGCAGGCAGGGAACATACGGGCAGGTTAGAGAGAACAAAAAATAATTGTTTAGAGTTTGTTTCAGTGGTAGCCATTGAAAATTACTGGACTGGCAAATGAAGCTAGAGAAAAACCTCTCCGCTGCAAGAATGCATAGAGGAGGCAAAAATCAGTTTGCTCACCTGAGCATTCAAAACTAACAGATTGAATTTTCTCTATATAAGGAGTTACTGCATTCTAGTTCTTCTTCTGCGTTCAGATGAAACTCAGAGATTGGTGTTTGGTATATTCCTCTGAAGGAAAACATAGGCTGTTACTTAAATCTAACCAGTTTTTAAGGAATCTTACAGGTATTTTTTTAAGATTTACAGGGTTTTTTTTTTTAAGGAATCTGTATGTATGCAGATAAATGTAGCGTGCCCGGAAAAAGAAAAAAGTCAATATTTTTAGGAGGCTTTTAGACATTAGAAAACTTTGTTATATCATTGTTAATCTACACAAAACCTATATTTTGTACCAAGATAAATTTAGTATCTCTACATCTTATAAAAGAAATGTGAAAGATAAAGCTGGACATAAAAAACATGAAACAAAAGCATATAAAGATCCTGTAAAATAGTGAAACAGTACTTGAATATGAAAAATATGTAGAATGATAGCAGGACTGTTCAAAGATGGAAGATAGCTCTTTAAGAAAAAAAAAAAAAAAGAAAAAGAAAAAAAAAAAAAGATTTAACTCAGCAAAATTCTTCACCTTGGAATGGAGACAGATAAGAGGGATGTAAAAGTTACTAAGTCATGAATAGAGATAGAGGCCATAAAATCAGATAAAGAGTTTTAAAAACTAATAAGTAAGTTCTTTCTTGCATAATAAGAATTTAAGTTGTCAAAATTAGGGTTACTGGAAGTTCTGGAAAGAAAAACCAGTGATTCAGAAACTGCTTGTGATATATATGCTAATTAAAGACCTTTGAAGAATAAGGTGTAATTGTGTCTCTTGCCTGAGGACTGCCCAAATATAATCTGAAGTTTGGCCGGACTGGGCACTAAGTAATCTGATTTAGCTGTAAATGTCCCTATTCATTGCAGGGGGATTGGTCTAGATGGCATTTAGGGGTCCCTTCCAATTCAAAACATGCTATGATTCTATGAAATTTAAGAGAGTTATCTGGAGGCCAGCACTTAGATCAGTCCTTTGAAAGTAAAATCACTTGCCAGTGATGAAAAAAAAGAGAATAATCTCTTGCCATTCCATTCAGGCAGGACACAAGCTCAATTTCCTTTACAGAGAAGGTCACCAATGAATTAGGTCTGGCCATTGACCAAAACCCTCTGGCTAAAACCATTCAGCCAATTTTTTATCTATAATTAGAGCCTTGCAGAAATCCAGGTAAAAGATGCCTTTCCTTTATCTACTGATGCCTTCATTCCATCTTAGAATGTCACCAGATTGATCAGGCATAATTTTCTCCTGGTGAAGCCATGCTGGCTATGATGGATCACCTCTTTATCTCCCATGTGCTTTAATATGTTTTCCAGGAGGATCTGTTTCATGATCTTCCCAGGCATAAATGTGAGGCTCACTGGCCCATAGTTACCTGTGTCTTCCTTTTTCCATTTCTTAAAATTTGCAGTGATGTTTCCCTTTTCCACTCATTGGGGACTTCACCTGACAGCCCATGATTTTTCAGATATGTTGAAGAGTCCTTATTTTGTATACAGGAAGTTAACCAGACCTAATTTAGACATGTAATATCAGTGTTTGCATGTGAAGTAGCATTTTGGATGTTCTTCATAATGAATGGAGAATAATAAAGATGCAGAAGACATGAATGAGTTCATTAGAAAGCAGATATCTAATATGAGTGTGAAAAAAAATAATGTGCTACAACTTTTCTTCATTAAAATAGTTTGATATATATTTAGTTGCTCTATGTTAAAATGCATACTTGATTTACTGACACAGGATAATAAACACAAATAGCACATTCTCAAAAGCTGAGGCATAGTAACTGTTTTGCCTTTTGTAAGTACTTTGAATGTTTCAAGTGAAATAAATTAATCTAAATCAACTTCCCAGATTGTGACTCAGCTGAAAAAAAAACAGTATTTTCCAGCTAAGGTACAGTAAAAGTATGGTAAATTGCTTGCAAATACATGCTCATAGTTATTATTATTCTTTTTTTTCCCCCCAATATGTATAGCAAATATTTTTATAATTAAGTACTTCTTGTGTGTGTATGCGTGTGTGTGATGGCATCACAAGACTGTACAGTAGCAGTTGGAAGTCTTTTAAATACCTGATGGCTCAAATATCAGCCAAGAAAAGGGACACCTCTGCAAGATTTGTGCCTAAACTGTTATCAAGAAGTTTGCAGGAAAAAGGTTCCCTTTTTACACTTCCTCACAATTCGCTCTCCAGGAAAAATTTATGGATGCTGATTTTTGAAGTGGTCTTGAATAGGGCACTGACCCAAATCAGAGCCTGAGCCTGAAGGTAGCCCCATTCAGAACAGACTTCTTCTGAAGGAAAACGTTATTTTCCCGCTTACTTTTCCTAAATACTGTAATGATGGGTAGAGTCATTGGCATCTTAACAAATTTCATTTGCAAAAGCAGGTCACATTCCAAGCTCCTTATTGCTTATGGCTGCAGTGACTCAGAAAATGCTGAACTTGTAATATTTCTGATAAAATATGACACCCTTAAAACCAAACCAAACAGATAAACAAAACAAAACAAACCAACATCTGATGAGAGAGAACAGTGATGACTGAGACTGAGTCAGAGAAAAATAGTTCCCTAGCTGCCTGCTTATATGCATGTGTGTGTGAATCCTTAATTTACTGAACATGTAAAATTTAAGTGTCACTCCTAAAGAAAAGAAGTTACCTAGGGAAAACAGATGCTTGTACATCTAAACATTATACATCTATCTTCTAACACTCTTTAACGCATTTGTTAGGAACGTACTGCCAAAATAACAGATGAAATTTAGTGAATATAAATATAAAATGAAGTACTTAGAACTTTTTAAAAAATGATTCCATATGAAAACTGTTGAGCTACAAACCACATATGAACATGATTGCAGGTCTATAAATAGTTCAGTGACATTTGCTGACCAAAAAACAAGCTGAATATTAGAAACCGAAATTACTAGGGGGAAAAGAAAAAAAAAAAAAAGAGCATCATATTGTTAGTGTATGGATTTCTGATTCACTTGAACTTCGACTACTGAGCAAGAACTACATCACAGACAACATACAGTAGAACTGAGAAAGAGTTCAAGAGAGAGTGAGGAGGATGGACAGTATTTGTAGCGACACCCTTATGAAAGATATCTGAATATTCAAGGACTTGTCAAGCTGACAAACATGCTGGAAGTGCTACAAAAGTCTGCAAAACCAGGTCATTAAGAGAACAAGAAGACTCCCGAGAGCTGTTGTTTCATGAAATCAAAGCAGCTGCAGAAACAAGAACATTAGATTTTGTTTGTCTGTTTGCTTGTTATCTCGATTATTACCTGTCTCTGGTAGTTCAAATTGGCAGCAATGAAGTCTAGAGCAGAAGCCTTCAGGCTATGAGAAAGGATTTTAGGGCATTGGAGCTGATAGTTGAAGGAGCGGTAGCTCAGGTGTTGTCTTCCTCAGTCATTTCAGTATCAGAAAGAGAAGGAACGTAAAAATCCACCTGATCAATATATGGCTAAGAAACTGGTGATTGCTGAACTGCTCTCTGTCATCTTTGAGAGATCTTGGAGAACGGGGGAGGTGCCTGAAGACTGGAGGATAGCCAATGTCACTCCGG
>JAOWBP010000001.1:130716961-130735293 GCA_028571105.1 Tragopan temminckii | reverse complement strand
TTTAATGCACCCCAGAATGCCATTGGCCTTCTTGGCCACAAGGGCACACTGCTGGCTCATGGCCAACCTGTCATCCACCAGGACACCCAGGTCCCTCTCTGCAGAGCTCCTCTCCAGCAGGTCATCCCCCAACCTGCACTGGTGCATGCAATTATTCCTCCCTAGATACAAGACTCCACACTTGCTTTTGTTAAATCTCATCTGGTTACTTCATCTTCTTCAAGTAGGAATATAGAATTGTGTCCCTCCCAGAAAAATATTTTTAAATTTATAAGTACATTTTGCACCACTAAACATGCTATTTAAATTTTTTTTTTTTTTTTTTTTTTTTTTTTTTTTTTTTTTTTTTAAGAATGATCCCTAATTGCACCCTCTGTGAAGGCTCTAACTATTTTATTTCATAAAAGCAGTGAAATAAGGCACGAAAGTATGTTTCAAGGTACTTAACATTTTCTATTGTACACAGCAGAGTATTCTTTGGATGGATCATATTCTGAGATATCTTTTTTCATGCTTATATTAATTAAATAGTTCCAGAGAATATTCATACACTTTGGAACTTCAGCGTCTATTTTTTTCATACATAATGATCCTTGGCAGTTTGACTTGGGTTATTTAGGGCTCTACCATATGATTCCTGGGTATGGTGCAGAAGTTGTCACATGCTATGGACATTCTCATCTGTCATTTTAAGTCTGCTCACCTCTTCTTGACAATGAAAAAAATTAATGGTATGGTCACATGCACAAGGTATCATTCAGTTCCTGCCAGCCTCTATGACAGGTATTGTTCTGGACATGTTTTATTTACTAGTATAGATGAAGGTTAAAGCTGCTGATATACCATGTAGAACATACAGGTTTTTATTCCCATTGTCTTACCTGTCAGACCTCTGAAAAAATCTTTACCAGTGATCTTCTTTGGATCTGATCCTGTTTTGCCTAAATTTACCCAAGATGCCTATTTTCGGAAGACATAAGTGAAGACAGATTTGGCTGAGTTAATAACCTACTTTTAATGAGATTTTATTCTGTCTTTCTGTTTTGCAGCGAAAAATATGAAGAAGAAGGAAGATTCAACTTAGTGGATGAAAAGTGAAAAATTATTTCATATTGAAGAGACTAGTACAGAAATAAACTGTATAAATTATCTGAAGGGAACAAAGAAAGCACCCAGAAAACTTTCTGAACAGATGAAGGTTCAGTGCCAGTTTAAGAAAAAAAAGATAAATAAGACATGCGATAATTCTATGGATAATATGTAGAAACTGTATATGAATTGGATAAGAACAAGGTGACAAGTTTTGAGGCCAGCAAGTTACAAAGTTGGATATCCAGAACAAGTTCATGGTTTTAACTTTGATGCTTTTAAAAAGATGGACAAAGGGAGGTGGAAAAACTGTACAGGAGGAGGATAAAGCTGTCAAGACAAAAGATAACAAATATACGTACAGGTGTAATGTCTGAAAGCACAAAAGAAGGAAAAGATTTTACAAAGAAGAATGAATGACAAGAGTTTGACAGATATAGCTGGATACTGCACGTACTGCAATGGCTATTATTGGAACTCAAATATACAAGAACTAATATCAGAGTGTTTTCCTTGAGACAAAAGTCTTTCATGCGTGGCTGTAGCGTAAGTCAGTTCTATCAGCCTCTCTCAGTGTATGTCAATCAACTACTCAGCAAATGTAAATTTATCATTCTGAAAGAAAAGTATTGGATTTTAAATCTCTCTTTCTTACATATGTACACACCAGACAAATATATAGACATAATGGAAAGCACTTTTACCACAGAAATAATTTTTCTTGACATATGATTTGTAAATGAAAATTTGGCAATCCAGTTTATAAAAACAGATTACTCAGTTTGTCTTCTCTTCCTAGTTTAGGCATGAATCCATTTTCTGCCAAGTTCATTTTCATAATATCATGTTTATTGCGAAGCCTGAATTTTTATGACAGCATAAAAATACTTTCTTCTTCCTCCTCTGATTTTGCTTCTTCACATAAAAAAAAAAAAAAAAAAGATTATTTTTTTCTCCTAAAATTGAAGGAAATAAGCAAAACATGAATAAAACCAAAACACAACAATAAATGCAAGATGGAGAAGTCTTTATGGAATTCTTTGTTGTTGAAATACGTGCATTTTATGTTCCTGTTTGTAACAGTAGTCTGAGCCAGTTGTAGATTTTCTCATGATTTCAGTAATTCTACTCACAACATTCACAACACAAGAAACTCCATTCATGCCTTAGAGTCTTATTCTGCCACAAACAAAACAAATAAGCAACAGTCAATTCCTGCTTAAAAAATGTGCAAGGTGAACATAGAGATCCCAGTAAGTAGATCACCAAAACAGAAGGAAAGGATCAGGATGTTAATGTTTAAAGCTGTAGTCAGAGTCTCTCATTATGTTGCTTCTGTACAATTTCATCTAGGTTCCACAGTAAAGTTCAGTGTAACATGTAAAGAATGACAATAAGCTGAATTTATGTCTATTAGCAGGGAATTCCATATATAACTACAGGTACGTAGAATCCATCATGAAGCTACTTCTTTGAAAACACAATGCGCAGGAAGTGAAGGAAGGAAGTAAAATTGTAATGCTTTATAACAACTAATAAATGGGAAGGAAGACATGGAGGACAAAGATGATCTGATAAAGGGCTGATCTAATAAAGAGAGCCATGACTGTAATTTCTATTCAATAGTATTATCATCAAAGATTTGAATTCCATCTATTCATGGAGTCATGTCTTATTTGAGATAAAGTAGTCTATTCTTAGGTTTTTTTGCAGGCTTAAATTCTTATATGTGAGCCTTGGAAAATGAGCTTCCTGATGCACAATTCAGGTCTTTATTTTCTTCACTTACAAACATAAATAGATTGACTTGGATGACAGGTTGGCCACGAGCCAGTAGTATGCCCCAGTGGCCAAGAAAGCCTAAGGTATTCTGGGGTGCATTAAAAAGTGCATGACCAGCAGGTCAAGCAAGCTGATCATCCACTTCTACTCTGCCCTGGTGAGGCCTCACCTGGAGTTTTGTGTCCAGTTCTGGGCTCCCCGGTAAAAAAAGAGACAGGGCTCTCCTGGAGAGAGTACAGAGGAGAGCCACAAAGTAGATAAGCTGTGCTGGAGCACCTCTCCTGTGAGGAAAGGTTGAGGGAAATGGGCCTGTTTAGCTTGGAGAAGAGCAGGCTTCAGGGAGACCTCATTGTAGCCTTCCAGTACTTGAAGGGAGCACATAAACAGGAGGGGAAATGGCTGTTTCTCAGGGTGGATAGTGATAGGATAAGCGGGAATGATTTTAAACTAAGACAGTGGAGGTTTAGGTTAGATATTAGGAGAAAGTTCATCACCCAGAGAGTGGTGATGCACTAGAACAGGTTGCCCGGAGAGGTTGTGGATGCCCCATCCCTGGAGGCATTCAAGGCCAGGCTGCATGTGGCTCTGGGCAGCCTGGTCTAGTGATTGGCAACCCTGCACACAGCAGGAGGGTTGAAACTAGATGATCATTGTGGTCCTTTTCAACCCAGGCCACTCTATGATTCGATGACTCTATGATTCTTTGATTCAATAAAGAGCCTGGAGCATCTCTCTTATAACGAAAGGCTGAGTAGCCTGCGTCAGTTCAGCCTTGAGAAAAGAAGACTCAAAGGTTATCTGATTAATGTTTATAAATATCTAAGGTGCAGGAGTCAAAGGGACAAGGCCAGACTCTTTTCAGTGTTGTGTGGTGATAGGACAAGGGGAAATGGCCATGGATTGCACTTTTAAAGTCGTTTTTTTTTCTTCTTCTTTTTTTTTTTTGTTAGTACTTGCTGGATTAGTGTTGCTGCTGACATTATGGTGATACTGACTACTTTGTTCTTAATGACAATAACTCTGTCCTCTTTGTTCTGCTATACAAGCACTGTGTTCAGTTTTGAGCCCCTTACTACAAGAAAGGCATAGAGGTCCTGAAGCGTGTTCAGAGAAGAGCAACAAAGCTGGTGAGGGGTCTGGAGCACAGATGAGGAGCGGCTGAGGGAGCTGGGATTGTTCATTCCGGAGAAGGCTCAAGAGTGACTTTATTGCTCTTTACAACTACCTGAAGGAGACTGTGGTGAGGTAGGGGTTGGTCTCTTCTCCTATGTAACTAGTAATAAGACTAGACGGAACGGCCTCAAGTTGCAGCAGGGGAGATTCAGGTTGGACATTAGGAAATACTTCTGAGAGTGTTCAGGTGCTGGAATGGACTGCCCAGGGAGGTGGAATCAACATCCCTGGAGGCCTTCAAGAAACATTTAAATGCTGTACTAAAGGACATGATTTATGGAAAAATATTGGTGATAGGTTGGACTGGATGATCTTAGAGGTCTTTTCCAACCACAGTGTCATGGTTTTATGATTTTTTGTTAACGGTATTCCAGATTATAACATCATGTAGTGCACTGAGAGTTAAAGAGTTAATGCTTCAGTTCCATGGATCACTGATAGTTCCTGATAGTTCTTAGAAGGGAAGAACTACATACCTCAGAGGACTTTGCATTGCTCTGTTTCCATTTTCCATTCAAAGGGAAAGATAAAAACTGTCCACAGTTCACGAGACCACACTCTTTTCCCTTCCTGCATGGCAGTGTGTGTGCTCCCTATATATCTCTCCTTCAGCATTAGAGTAAGGCCTTCAGTTTCTCGGACACTCTCTCATTTTATTTGATTTATTAACTTCAATTCCAATTATATTGTATTACATTGTGTTATCTTGCATTCCAATATCTTTTTTAGTAAATTATCTTTCCTCCTCAGATCGTTGCCACTGTTTTGTTTTAAAACCCATTTTCATAACCTTTCCCCTTTTTACCCTTTCCCCTTTCTTGGGGCATGGATTCATGGGTCCCCCTGGCCCCACTAGTCATGGAACAGGGTCAAACCAATCCATATAATGTTGACATGTTTCTATTATTATTCTATTCTATCATTCTATTAATCTAATAAACTCTTACCATGAATTCATGAAGCACTGGAAATGAACAGTTTTGTAATACAGAGATTCATAAACAGACTGTTAGTTTACAGAAACCTCTTAATCTTGCTATCTTTTAAAATCATTTTCCAACAGTTTCATACTTTTTTTTCTTCTTTTTGGGGGGAGGATTGCTAAAGGCTTTTGTACCTTGCTACTGAAAGATATTGCTATTCCCAGTATAAAGAATTAATATGTGAAAACAAATAAGCTGCAGACTGCCATCAGAGCATTTCATGTCTCCTTTCTTTCCATTAGATGTCAACAGAGTGCTCATCGTTTTTAGGTTCCCCTACTGCCTAGCTTTGCTGTAGCCCTTAGCCACAAAGCTTGTATCCCTGTATATTCCTGAACAACTATTCCAAACATTACAAGGAATAATAGGTCAGTCACTTAAGAAAACAATAATTTTTGTTTACCAAATCAAGAATAGACTCTGTGGGTGCTGAACTGAAATAAAATTTCTTTTAAGCAGGGCCCTGAAAAATCAATTGTAACCAGTAGTTAATGACTAGTTTGTGAACAGCTTGAGGGAACGCCAAAGGCAGTTTTAACTTCAGCAAATTTTTGTTAACTGTGCTAATGAATTATATTGAAGGGATTATTTCTATTACAAACTCTAATCAATCAGATTTACCATTGTTTCTAAGAAAAAGTTTGCAAACTACAGTACTTTATAGATGCAGCCCAGTATTACTAATTTTAATTAATATGATAATCTGAGCATTCCACGATGATGAATTCTACTTTCAGTTTCCAGCGAAATATATGCATGCATAGTACACATAGTAATTCACAATAAAACATGGTTGTATGAATTAATAGGAGGACCAGCTGAAGCATCAGAAAGCTTGTCATGGTTTATAGGAAACCATACAAAGAAAGAGTATTATCTGTGACTAGATTTACTGTTGTATTCTTGATTCATACAAACTTATAAATTTGAGTAATTCACAGCTGTTTTCTTGAATCAGTTCTGAATATGTAACTCGTTTTTATACAGTGCTTTGCTGAACACTGCATCTCCTGTTCTCAAGTGCAGTATTTCTCTCCCAGTCTGAGGTGAGGCATTGGCTAGTTCATCCCGTTAGGGAGATATGTGAACTGTTGCTGTAGCAACTGGTTTGGCTGCATGGTTTCTGAGGAAAGAATACATAGCATTCCACAGTGGTTTAGTTTTTTTGTTTGTTTGTTTTTTGCTTGTTTTATTTATTTACTTTAATTTTACATTAAAAGTATGCCTTAACAAAAGGCTATCCTATTATGGCTGGTTTTCAGTATCAGTGTGTGAGAAATAACAGACAGTAGTCTGAAAGTACCAATGGAGTAAGTATAGGTTTACGTAATGAAATATATTTTCTAGTTGGTTTGTCATGTCTTTTGCTCTTGAATGGACCTTATTCATCCTTTGTGATTTATGTTACTAATGCACATCTCCAGTGTTGCAGTACAGAAGAAAAATGGATACATTCTGCAGGAAAAATCAGTGTAGTATACCAAGCCCTACATGTACCATGGAAGTAAGTTTTCATTTTTTGGGAACCCTCTCACTCTGATAGCAAATGCATTTATTACATAGATTTTGCTAGTGGTTCTGAAGGTATGCAGAGGACTATAAGAGGCAGTAAAGTCCTTGACTTGATGTAAACACTACTGGCAATAGCTAAAACACTACTATGAAAATAATGTTTTCAACAGTGTTTTCATCACAAATCCAAAGCATAAAACCACATGAGCTACTTTGAGGACAGTTTACTATACCCAAGTCAAAAGCAATACAAGACCACATCTAGAGCAAAATGTGAGTGGTTTTTGGGGTTGTATTTCTTCAATGTGACTTCTAGGACAGCTATTACTTACCCAGGAATTTTACACAAAGGCATATTTGAGTGCAGAACCTTTAGGACAATGTTGAAAAACTGTGTAGAACAGATGAAACCATCTCAATGGTGATATCTGTAGTGCCACTTAAGGCATTGATTACTCAAGGAGTTCTCAAGCTGTCCCTGGTTGTGCTCCTTGAGAAACTGAGATGGTGTCATGGTTTTATGATTACTGGTTATCGGTATTCCACATCATAACATCATGTAGTGCACTGGGACTTAAAGTGTTAATGCTCAAGTTCCAGGTACCTGTCCAGAAGAGAAGGACTACATACCTCAGGGGGCTTTGCAGTCAGAGAAGAGATATAACTCCTGGCAAAGTCACCTGATGTGCTCTTCTTCATTGGCTCTTCTTCATCTCCCTGCTGCTCAACTAGACTGCACCTCACCTCAGCATTATGGTGAGGCCTACCCACCTTTTGGACACACTCTCTCCCATTATATTTGATTTATTGGCTTCAATTCTAACTATATTGTATTATGGTGTATTATCTTGCATTCTGATACTATATTTAGTAAATTAGTTTGTTTCTCCTCAGATCCTTGTCGCTGTTTTTAATTATTTTGGGGTCCCCCATTTCCCTTTTTCCGGAGGCACGGATTTTGTGAAATTCCTCCACCCCACTAGTCACAGAACCAGGCCAAACCAGCCTGTAAACCATTGACAGATGGAGTACTCATAAATGAGAGACTTAAAACTTATTAAAGTCAAGTAATACATCTTTGATATTGCTATTTGATTTATTTCTTTAACGATATAGATGTAGAATATAGATGTAGCCATGTTCAATCTGGCCTTGAACATGTTGCCAGTTATAATAATTATACAGCTTATTTCTGGTTTAAAATAAATATGAGTGATATGGATTAAAACTGAAAGATTAACAAAGAGTGGAAAAAAAATAACATGATTAATATGCTGAAGTTTGCAATGCATTTCAGACCAAAATTCATATTAAAGTAAAGTAATCAGTACTGTCTGTACAATCAAGTATACAGATGTATAATCAACAAGTATACAGAGAAGTTAGGCTGGTCTTTACAGAGCACATAGCTAGAAAGATTAAGACATTGGAAAGGGATAATTAGAAATGAATGAAAAAGCTTACCCATACCTGGGCTCACAGGAAAAACTCCAAGAGGAGCAATCTCCAAAGACAGATACTTTCCCAGTGGTAGTCAGTCCTTAAATGGGGTCTAGGAGAGGTGGACCTAGGTTCCACCCCTTCCGGTCACACAGCTGAATTGCCTGCGCCTGTGCTCCCATGGCTGACTCATTGCTTGCCTCAGGTGATCAATCAGAGGTTCAGGTACTGATTCAGTAGTTCCCATACACTGGTACATAAAACTTCCTACTACTTATAGTATTTTTATGAATTATGAAGTGGATGGGATAATTCAGATCAGAATTAATCTTGGTAAATACATGCTTACAACCAGTCATGCAAATCTTAAATGAACAATGGTAAGGTAACTAAGTCCCAAATGTGTGGGTGTGTAAGATGGTTATATATATATATATTTTATCTGACAGTATTTCTATTTTCTTAGCAGAAAAGAAATCCATAAGTTATGGCTATGGCTCATAAACTGTAAAGAGTCTGCATTACTGCATTATGAAATAAACACTGAAGAGATGTTAAATGGTTTAGAACAGAATAAAGAAAAAAAAAAGGAAGTAACGATCTGTGCTAGTTACGAGATGCACAAAATTGTATCTTTTAAAATGGTTATTCATTGTTATTTTTTTCTATCCAACTATATACTTCTTTATACTTTCTGAATGCATTTAATTATTCTGATATCTAGTAGATAACTTCTCAGTTTCTTCTATCATAAAAACCTACTGAAACTACTCCTTTACCATTTGCATTGCTCTAATTCACCTTCCTTTCTCCTTTTATCCCTAGTTAGTTAACATTCTACTATCTTTCTGAAAGATTTCTTATTTCTCATAGAGTTAAACATATTTTCTTGATTTACTTTTCCTTACAAATGTTTTAAATGTTTGAAGAATAATTAGGAGGTTATAGGAAGCAGATATTTCTAAAGAAGTTAAACAAAAGTTAGTATTTAACCTAAGATAGATTCTGGCGATGATTTTTTAATCTTATGTTTTAATATAGCTCTTAAACTTAAGGTACTTGTCCATAATCCAGTCAGTATATTTTTCCCAACACACGAACTGAGAAGTAACAGGAATAGAAACAACTGTTAAAATAAGTGAACAAACAAGATCTTGAAAATACAGTTTTATAAAAAAATGTGATTTATCATAGTAGATAATGCACTTACATTAACTTAAGTTCATATATTATGTAAAGTATTGGTACAAATTTTGAATTAATGCACAAATAGAGCTTACTGTCATGCTTTTATGGTTTTTGTTATTGGTATTCCGCATCATAACATCATGTAGAGCACTGGGATTTAAAGAGTTAATGCTCCAGTTCTGTGGATTGTCAATTGTTCCAGTTGTACCTGTCAAAGAAGAGAAAAAGAACGTATAACCCAGAGGACTGTTCACTGATCTGTTTCCATTTTCCATTCAGAGGAAAAGACTAAACTGTTTGCAGGTCACGAGATGTCCCTCAACCCTTTCTGCTCGTCTGCAATGTGTGTTCCCTAGCTGTCTTGCCTTCAGCATTAAAGTAAGGCCTCCAGTTTTTTGGACACTCTCTCTCTCTCTCTTTATTTGATTTATTAGCCTCAATTCCAATTATATTGTATTATACTGTGTTATATTGTATTATACTGTGTTATCTTGCATTCTGATATCTTTTCTAGTAAATTAGCTTTCCTTCTCAGACTGTTGCTGCTGTTTTGTTTTTAGACCAATTTCCATGCGCTTTCCCCTTTTCCATTTTCCCCTTTCCCCTTTACAAGGGCGAGGGTCCATGGGTCCCCCCACCCCATTAGTCATGGAACCAGGACAAACTGACCTGTAAACAGTTGAAAAATATAAATTTAAATAAGCCAAATTTTCTATGCATTTGAATGGGAGTAAATATGAGCTATGTCATTCCACTAATTATATTCCAGCAAATATTTGAGTAGAATGAAAGCAGTGTTTTCCCTATTAATATAATATCTCATCAAAATTATATAATAAAATAATACGATAATAAATATATTTAATTTATATGTAATTTGAAAAAGTATTGCAATGATACTGCTCTGGAAGGTAAAGTTGTATTTCTTAAGACTTCAGGTAACACATCATAAGGTGTAATAATAATAATATAAGGTAATTAATATAATAATACATACTGTATAGTTACAATAGTATGTACAGAGTTAAAAGTCATAGCTTGATGAAAAGTTCTGTTCCAGAAAATAAAGCTAAATTAAGAGTTAAAAAGTAGGTTATTTCTTAATATTATAGAATTCTTACAGTCATCTTTAACAAAATATTTCCTTGTAAAAGGCATGTTCACAACACTAACTCTTATGTAAAGAATATAATTTCATTCGCGATTCAAAAGGATTTGAAATATTACCTCTTGTCACAAAATTGTGTAATTTGTTTGTTTCGTTATATATATTTTCCCTTTAATGAATTTAACTAGCGTTCTGTTAGTTTAAATTAAACGCGGCATACAGCATATAGTTAAAATATATCAGTTTCTGTTGTAAAATAGTAAAAAGTAAAGAATTATTTTTTCTATATTTCAATAAAACAGGTTTTTTATTGTCTCTTCAATAAAAAACGTCCTTTGATAGGCTTATCTTGCCACTTATTTGTCATCTCCACATTTTAACTTCCTATATTAATTTTAAGACATACAATTTTAGAGCTAAGATTTCTGGAAAACTCCTCTGTATAGACAGCCTTACCGAAGTCCATTCAGGAAGAAAAAAAAAAAAAAAAAAAAAGTGACTATATGCTTGCACTGAAATGGTCCTCTTCTGTATGGAGAAGTCATGCAGGTGTAGGTGCCTTACAGGTGTCTGTTTTTTGTTCCAGCTGATACTGAGGAAGGGGCTGCAGGTCTTTTGGATTTGTCAAGACTGGGTTTGAGGGTGTTCGGGTTCACGTAGGATATATAAATTCTGTGTTGATGCATTATTACCTTTCAGCAATTTCCAAGTGTACATTGTGAAAAATAAGAGTATCTGGTTCATCCAAGATGTAGCATTATAATATTAATATTTCAAAAGTTTATCAGCATTTGATGATTAAATAAATATGGCTATGAGTTAATCTGTACTATTAGTTCTATACACTTCAACTAGATTTCTCATCTGAATAAGGTCTGTTGGATTTTGAGCTTGTATTAGCAAAGTTATCTTGCAAACAGAGGGACAAGAACTAATGTAGCTTTGTATCCATAGAAAATGTAATGGAAGCTTTTTTATGTGACCCTCAGATGCTGAGAACAACAATGTAGAATATTAACTATGCAATAGAAATAAGTTTACATGCTTCAGGCTGAACAAGACCTAGATTAAATCTGTCGTGAATATAGTAATTATTATGATTATTTACTGAGCCTTGTCTGTGCTATATTTTATTCTATGGCATGTGGCAGGAGACACGAAACCGTGGTTGTCAGAATTATATAAATGT
This sequence comes from Tragopan temminckii, assembly GCA_028571105.1. Lineage (NCBI taxonomy): Eukaryota > Metazoa > Chordata > Aves > Galliformes > Phasianidae > Tragopan > Tragopan temminckii. The sequence continues at coordinate 130,723,829 of JAOWBP010000001.1, read as the reverse complement.
CTTTATTCTTCACTCTTTTATATTTTAAAATAAGCAAGAAAATAATTCTGCATATTCTTGGTTCAGATAATAAATTGGATATGAAAAGAAAGATGTAAACTCAGTGAGCTATGAAGATGTGTCTGTCTATACATTTATTATGTATATCCTTAAGCATATAGTAGTTTGATCAAATGAATAATTTACGTGTAAATCAGATAACTGGATTATCTGTGTTCTCAAAGGAAGTTTTAAATCTCATCATAAGGAATCATATTTTTTCACCCAATCTGGATCTTATTTCGTTCAAAGTTTTACTGTGAGAATAAATCTGAGATGAAAAGAATCAGGGATGCACATGCAGGGGTGTTTTCAAATACTGTTTTTATTTGTATCCACTTTTCACAGCAAGGAAACTGCTTGTTCTGTGTGACTAGTAATTTGTTTTCACTCAGACAGGCATTTCTGTAAACAGGAGCTGAAATTTGTTGTTCTCCCAGTCAGGAAGTTTCTGAGTATCAGTTGTCAGTTGCTGAATATTTTGAACTCTGACTGATGTTGTGGAATCTCAGAAGCATGCAGGAACAACACGTTGCCTCATAAAATCAGGCTTTAACCAGAGAAAATATAGCAACACATTAGCTTGATAGTTAAAGCTGTCTCTGCAGCACTGAAATACAGATTGAATTTATCTCAGAAAAAAGAGCAACTTTATTGTGGACTTTTTGACTCTTTTATAAAAGCTGTCCTGATATTACTTGCTATCTGTTTGGAAATTTATATGCTGTGCTATGTGAGAACAGTACCTGTCCACACAAAGGGACATCTAGGTTTTTGTTCCTAAGGACAACTCTTAAGTTAAACTGATTAGTTCAGCCTCAGCCAAATGCAGAACACAGAACTATAGGCATGCAGAATATTTTCAGGTAAAAAATAAATGTGTCTTATGAATCAAAGCTGTTCAAGACTTAAATCCTGTCTGCAGGGGAATTCTTAATGATGATAGCGGACTGTTTATCAAGCTTTAGTAAACCTATTTTAGTAAAAAATCTGAACAAGTACAAAAACAAATCTGTGGTTCTTGAAGAGTCTGAAATGGAATAACAAGATATTGTGAAGCTATATCTCCTGTAGGATTACGGTTCAAGACGAGCAGGGATTGTCAACATTTATCTGGTGTCAATAGTTTCTATTTGAAACTAAATCTCAAGTTAGTAACTTAGATTCCCTACAGAAATATAAATTCCTGAATTCCTTACAATCTAAATTGACTAAGAATATAGCTAACAAAATAAATAAATAAATAAATAAAAATCTTTTACCAGTGTTACTTTTTGCTTAGCCAATTGTATTTCTAAATATCTGTAAATCTGTAAATATCTGTAGTAAGATATGCAATAGAAATACTCACTCATGCAAGCTGAGGCTTCAGACCATTCTAGTAGTTGTAGAAAATCCACTATACAATAAAATTAAATTTCTTTCATTCAGTTTCTGTAAGTGTCCAATTGCTACAGTTACCACTTTAAAAACAAAAGGGTAACTTTGCTTTTCACTAGCCTAATATAATACTGTGATGTGTAGGCTGTTTTTAATATCTTACTGTTTCACAATAGCCTCTGTTTACCAGTAGGCTTATTCCAACCATATACAAATGAGTTGAGTCAGAGGTATTATTCAACTCATAAAACTCGTTTAATTTATCACAAGTTTTTCTTTTACTTATGTGCAGAAAAGCATATGAAGCGCATAAATTCAGCCATTTGCAAGAAATTGTAGCATGAATCTTACAATGTTCGTGTGTGCTATACTTTCTATAATAAAAGGATGTGCTATAGTTCTTCTGCTAAGGTCTGAAATTAATCCTTATAATAGATGCAATAGAGCTGAGATTGCATATGTACTTCATATTTCAGTAAATGTGAAGTAATACAGGAGACCAATATTTGATGTAAATACTTAACCCTCCTAATACACTATACTATTCATGTCATCAAATGTCAGTATTTCCTCAATAGATTATTAAGATAAATGTGGTCTGGTTTAACTTCAGCTTATGTCATACCAAATCTGGATAGTCTTATCTCTAATAATGTTTCATGGAAAATAATTATAATATTTTTGGTATCTCATGATCAATTATGACACAAAGACATAAACTATATCTTTTCTGTGTAACATTTTGAATGTATTATTGTATAGTGTGAAGTTAGTGTACAAGTATGTATAAATAAGTTAAACCTCATTTTAGTGGAGCGTAGCACTTTAGGTCATAACTAGCAGTCTTAATTACAGTATACATTGCACCTCATACAAGAATACATGCATAGAAAACTCTTACAAGAAGTATCTCTAATTTTTCTTGTAAAGACAGAATTTGATTTAATTGTAAAGACAGAATACTTCAGTATGCTAAAATTGGAGTCTAAGAAACATATGAAAAAGAGGAAAAAGAGATGTAGAATTTTTTATCACTAAATTACCTTAGCTAACGATGGATCTCATAATGTACTCAAAAAATAGGTAACATTTATAAACATATTAAAAAAAAAAAAACACACAAAAAACACAACTTTAGATTTTTACTTTAAAATAATAATAATAAAAAAAATATGGGTGACAATGTTACTTGCATCCGAAGAATCCATTCCTCACAGAAATGAGAAAGGTATATAATCTTCTAGAACATTAGAAATTTTCCTAAACTGAATCTGTGTGCTCTGGAATATCCTTTTTCCAATATGTTTTTTTTAATAATCAGAAGACATCATAAATCATTCTTGTTATTTGCCTGGATGAAAGGAGGAAGATGAAACAATATTTGCATGTAACCTCAGTTATTTAAGCTCCTTCCCTATAAGCTATTTTAGATAAACTTTTTTTTTCCTAAATTGTTATTTATATTCTTGTCTTATACAGAAAGATAATAAAGAAAAATCATCCCAGTGTAAAACACCAAGTTGTTCTTCTGCAAAAAGAATAAAATTTGATGGCATCAGGTGATTTCCATATAACCTTCTATTCCATGATAAATTTTTTTTAATTAAGTAAATTCTCCAAATTACTTGAAAATTAGTAAATTAGTGTTTCACTAGTTGTTTGCACCTACAACTTCTTATAACAAAAACTTATTTCAAAAAAGACAAACACTTCTTAAAAAGGGCTACAACTTAATAACGGAATATGGCTGATGTTGTACCACATACTGTGCTGCAAATTCAGTAGAAGAATAGGAGTTAGGAACCAAGCAGCAAATTAGATTGATGTGTTGTCCTCGACATACTGGCATTTTCATTTCTGAGGCCTACCAAGAACAAAACAAAACCATTTTTTATACTTGCTCAAAATCTCAAGAGAAATGAGTTCAGGTGGTCCCAGCCCAGTTTTTCATGTGCAAGAGGACACATCAAAATGCTGTGTTGCGTTGATAATAATTCATCACTTTCATCTGTGAAAAGTCATGGGATTAAAAGCATGAAGAAATAAAGTACTGCTCACCACCATTTTTTTCCACCAACTGTATCTGTCTGGCACATTTTGTACGAATATCTGAGCAGATATTGTCAAGAAAGGGAAAGAAGATCATGTCTTCATGATTATGAAGGACTGCTTATTTAATTCACCTTCCCTGTTCCTTGCCTCTGATTGAACCTTAATATAACAAACAAAATCTCAAAGTATGGAAAACATAACAATGGAAACTCAAAGATCAGGTAGTGAAAAATATTACTCAGTGGAGAACACTGATGAGATGTCAAAAATATAGTTAAGCACTATGTCCCTAATTAATGCTTAATTCTTTCCATCTCTTAAAATGACCTTGAGAAAATTAGAACTCCTGAAAATGTTGTATCTTCAGTAAGCTTTCTCCCTCAGGTTTAACTAAAGAGACAGAAGAAAGATTACTGGTATGATTACGTTCAGGTTAAAAACCTTCTCTGAGGAATATCTATATTGAGAACACAGTCTTTAAGAATACTGTCACTGTTTTCAGCAGTGTCTGAGACATGCTGTTGGTAATGATGCAGTGTCGCACCACAATGTGCAAAATTGTCTCTAGCTGTTTTTGTCCTCTCTGTTCTTTCAGTTCTTCAGCACGTCTCATCCTGTGTAAGTGATGCAAGGGGAGGGAGTTTCATCATCATGATGACTGGAAAAAGAAAGACTTGTGATGTTCATGTTTTCCTAAAGCTCTGGTAGGTGAGTGCAGAACACAACCTAACTTATTCAAAACATACACATGTATGATGGCAGCAGATTAATGAAAATGGATTTAACAGTGTATGCATGTTTGAAGGTGGGATGTGGGGGTCTGATCTTCTGCCACGGCCTTTGTTTTATACAAAGTAAATTATTTGGTAAATACAAAAGACAAGCATAGACTTGTGATAACATGATAGAATTAAGAGATGGCAGATGCATAAGGTAGTAAAGGAAACAAACTTTTTTCTTTTTCTCTTTTTTTTTTCTCAAGAACACATTCCATTTTGCTGGCAATGTCATAATCTGTGTAGATAGTAAAGCAATTAAGGATTCATTAGCACATTTGTTGGAGAAAGTGAGCTCAGCTATTAATAATATAACAAATGTTTAGGACAGCAAGATAACTGCAGCAAATCTTTTATTGCCAGAGTCCACGATGTTAAGAAATAGTACAGTATGATCTTCTGAAATATTTGAGTACATGTAATATGAAGTAATTAGTATCCTATTCAATTAAGATCATTTTCAATAATCATGATGAAGTAGTCTTTCCAAATGATACATTTAAATTGTAAAATTTAAATTGTAAAATTGTAAAATGCTGCTCCAAATCTTATCAGCAAATATGCAGTTTTTGTATCAGACAGGAAATAAATTCACAGGTTTAATCTGCAGGAAAGACTGGCAAAAAAAAAAAAAAAAAAAAAAAAAAAAAAAAAAAAAGTGGCTGCAATTTGTACAGCTGTAATTTGAATATCTTTATTATCAAATATATATGTACATGTACAAAAAGAAAGAAAATTAAGACTAGATTCTCAGTGGACTGGTTGTCCTATGATAAAGAAATCCAGTTAAAGGACAGAATTTTAACAAAAATATATGTAAACCTTTACCTTCTTATTCTAGCATAGAGATTTTTAATACATGCATTGGTATTACAAGCTTGTCACTTGTATTACAAGCTTGTCACTTGGAATACTTAGTCAGATTCACGAACCTGACAGACTCAACAGCTGTTATGTTTGCCGTTTATTTTCACTGACAGAATTCCCATGACAGTCACAATTTCTGAGTATTTTGACTATATTTGATTTTCAGAGGCTATGTGAAGAGGTTTTTCGTTGGGGTAAACCATCAGTCTAAGAGGTGCTTGTAAACCACAAGATCTTGATAATACCAATGTGACTTTCAAAAACCTGTAACAGTCAGGCATATGTGACATTCTATAACCTTAGTTCATTATAAGATAGGGGCGTCAAATGGTTAAATTTCAGTTTGCTTTTTAAATTGTAATTAACATAATAATTAAGATAAATAATTATTAGCTCTACTGAAAATAACCTTCCATCTCTTTCTCCCTTCTAATAGTCACTTGCAAATTTTCTTTTCTGTGCTCTGGTTTACTTTGCAGCCTGTAGATAGAACAGTGTAACACTGTAACTGAATCAGCAAAGGACAGAGCATTTACTGTAAGATTTAGTAGCCTGGAGTGGGAGGGAAAATCATGGGACTTAATTTAAGTTGTCATTGTTGCTGGAATCAAGGTGCGTGTATGACTCATCCCAAAATCTAGAAGAAAGTAAACAGGAATTGTATATTGCTTGCATTCATTAAAGAATGTACCTACTCTTGCCCTAGGCTCTTTTGTTGTTATAGCTTGTAATCAAATTGAGTTTTCTCAAAAAAATATTGTGATCATTTTATTCACTTAAAGAATATAAAACAATTAAAAAAAACACACACAGAAAAAATATATGGATGAAGTTAATAATGCAACTATGATGTGACTAGACCCACTGCACAACAATATACTGTTCTCAGACAGACAATAAATTTCCATGTTATCCCATCTGTGATTGCTTAATTTAAGTAATGACTGGATATAGCTTTCTTTGCTCATTATCTGTATTTCATCACTGCCGAACTGTAAGAAAGGATTTTTAAACATTAGGGACGATACTGCATCCACTGACATTCATTGATTCTTGCTGAATGTGTATGGAGATTAAACAGTAGATGTGAGCACACTGAGTCAGCGAGTGGCGCGTTTCAGCAATGGCAAAAGCTACATGAAGGACAAGCCATGTTCTGGAGGGCCATACACAGCTGTCACACCATGAAATGAGGAGTGTCTCCATCAGCCCATCTATACGAATCAGCAAATTACCACCAGGGTACTGTGTACGGAGCTGAACATTGTCTTCAGTGTATTGGAATCTGTCTTGGTAATGTTTGAATATCACATAGTTTGCTTCAGTGACTCCCACAAATGCTCACACAGGTGAAAGGTGTAAAAGGGGCCCCATAAGTAAAAGTAAAGGGCAAGAAGAAGGTTTCACAGTAACTAAGAATAGGGGGGGCAGAGGGAGATAGTTAGAGATAGTTTATAGAAGCAGGAATGTAGAGCTCATTAGAAAAAGAGGGTGGCAGACACTGGGTCTGGGATAGTGAGGGGGATGAAGGCCATGCCGATAAGGTTTGAGAACAACCCAGAGACATCCAGCAGGGAGGTGATTAGATGTCCATAGAGCAAGATGAAACTAGTATGGGGAGGGATGCCCCCTGTGGAGGAATGGCTGACAGAACCAAGGACACCCTTAGAAAAAGAGGGAACGTCTCACGGCAAAACTGTTCAGAGCAGCAGCCGTGGGGCAAGATAAGCAGCATGAGAACCAAGGACACCCTT